>CP125838.1:12610514-13810514 GCA_030408175.1 Trifolium repens
CTCAACCTCAATCGAAAGACTAATTACAATTGCGTTAGAGAATACCCGATTTACCTGATTTATAGCACAACATAGATTTGGCCCTCACTTTTGAATTCTAGTTTTGTAACATCCTTGGATTCAATGCTAATTTATAAGAGGAATGTAGGACTATTTTTTTAGGATATAATTGATGGGGCATTTTACAAGTTGGTGCAAATTGATGTAATAGATCAAAAAGATTACCCTTTGGAGTTTTATTTTATAAAATAATGGTCAAGTGTATATGAGAGTGGTACTAGAAGACATGGTCAACTTAGAAAATTGTTTTTCCTAAATGCAGATTTGTAATAGGACAAAATACAAAAATGACACATTCTATGTTTATAGTGAAGAAATGAACTTGGTTTAGTTTTAAAAATATGAACTTGATTGCTAGGATTCATGTTAAAAAAATACTATTCAAAATAAAATGGACACATTGTATTAAAATCAATTTAAGGGTTAAAGTTAAAAAATAATTTAATCCGCAAGAATTGGTTGTTCCATTTTTATCATATCCTCCAAAAAGATATCAATTGTGCTTATTTTTCATTAGACACTTAAGGGGAAGTTGTACATTATGATTTTGTCCATTAACCCTCTTTCAAACATCAATGATTTTGTCCTATAAACTCTTTAAAAACTTGGTTCCGTAGAATTTAGTCTTTCATTTTTTTTTCTTTTAGCTTTGCTTTGTAACCAAAAATAACTCAAATTAAAAAAAAAAACTCCCAAAAAATTTGATTTAATTAATTATAATATTATACTATGACAATTTAATTAAAACAATTTGTTTAGCTCAACCGGTTGAGATAGTGACCATCTATCATCTAAGTCATTGGTTTAAAACTTGAATTTAACATGATTTAATTATTTATATTTATTTTTTAAAAAGCCGTTTTCTTAATTTTAAAATGCCTCAATATTAAATTATTTTAGATCTTTAAAGATATTGGACCAACATTGCACTATCTTCATAGTTGTGCACTGTGACCAGTGCCCATTCTTGCATCACCAACTCTATCAACCGTTGGGGCAAGAGATATGGCAACATTATTCAGCATTTTCCATTTTATTTTCTTCTCAATATCATCTTGCAGATATATTAAACACTTTGAAATTTGAATTCAAAGAAGATAAAAGAACAGGAAAGAATGTTGAATTTCCAAAGTATTGCAGCGTGTAGAGAATAAATAAATGAGTTGTGAGATGTTGTTCAGTATCTTTCTTGCATTAATATGTGATTAAACATATACTAATTTGTTTGTAAAAAAAAAATACTAATTCGTGATAAGGTTTTTTGTATTTTTATTGCGAGATTTGATGAAATATATTTATATACGAAAAAAACTCTCCTAATATATATTGTTATATATATGGTTTGTTCTCTGAGATTTTTGGTGTTTTGTGCAAGTTATAATTTTGGGGCTTTATTTTGTTCGTAAGTCATATAATTATAAATAAATATATAATACGAAAGAAAAGTTAAAATTATACTTTCAATTGTTATAATCTCTTCGATAACTTTTATTTTTACAAATATATTTCACTATCAAGATCATAAGAGAAATACTAGTACTATGATTTAGAGCAAGGACATTTTAGTAATTCAATTAGTTCTTACTATTATATATTATATATAGTGTGCGACATTTGCTCATCTCTCATGACATCCATCCTCTGAATCTATTTTAAAATTTAGTTATAATAAATTATATAATTTATTTATTTTAACACACAACGCATGCATGCACGCACGGACACATTCGCGATTGCACGCATATACACATATATTACGTAAAAAATGGTGCTCTAAAATTTTGGTTCCCGAAACTCCCGACTCTAATCTTCTTCTTAGTTGTGTACTCCATTTTCTTTATAGAGATCACTAAAGGGGAAGTTGCTGCTAATGTCATCATTGGCCGCCGACGTAAGTGGAAATGACACTACAGTAAAAGATGCGGTACTTGCCGCACCTAATTTTAGCATAACACGTGATATTTCCTCCGAATTTTTTTTCTAGATTTATAGAATATTATATGAATCTAAAAAGTAAACCTATAATAAGGATATCAGAGTCATGAGATGAAGTATTTGTAAAGAGCATTTATGTAGATAAAGTCATTGTTAGTGATACAAAGTGGAACCTCACGATGATTGGAGAGGGTATGGATTCCACATAACATGGTTGCGGTACCATGAAAATATGTCAAACGCATGTACATATGCCTCGACTAGTTTGGTAAGAATACTAATTCATATTTCTACACTTAATTTATTTTTCCCTCCTTTATCTATTTTTTTTTTTTTGTTATTATATTTCTTCACTCTATTATATTTTTCACTATAAGTACAAATGATTAGATTCTATCTCTCTGTATATACCTTGTATAAAATATTACATTTCAAATATTACATTTTAAGAAAAACACAAATTACTTTTAATATATATACCAATAAAGAGAATACCCTTTTTCGTGTAGACTTTTCTTATTGTCACTTTTGCTCTTCACTCTATTTAAATATTTGTATATGTTGAAAAATAACTTCCACGTGAAAAAAAGAGGTTAACAATTTTTTTTAGTAAAAAAAAATATCTTTTTTTTGCTTAATAACTAAGCACAACAAAAAATGAGATTAAATAATTATCCATTAACTAAGCACAATAAAAAAAGATTAAGTAGTTATCTATATTAGCACAATATAGAATGTCAATCACACAATCGGACACGACCGCTAGTTTGATAATAATAAACACATGCAACATCCTTTAACAAACCTATCTCTTTAAGTTGAAACTAGTAATGATAATAAGAACTAACTTCACATAAACTTTTGAACAATAAGAAACAACAAAATCTCTCTTGCATTTACCAAATATATCAAATGAATTTCCAAACAGACACAGAGTTAATTGGTGTTCCCTTCCATCCAACAATAAGACAATGTCCATTCATATCAAATGTGCAAGAACTTCCACAAGGAAATCTTTTAGCAACCAATTCAGCTTGATACAAAGACATCATACTCAATTCTGTCTCCACCATACCAAATCTTGTAAAAAATGCTCTCCACACATCAATCTTCACATTTCTACTCTTTCTTTCAGCTCCTTCTTCAGCTACATTATTCCTTATACCATGACTAAAATACATTGATTCCATAATAATTCTATTTTTCTCATTGCCTTTCATACAATCCTCCAAACAATCGAAAAGTGCACTAAAGTAGAAAAGTGCTTCGATGAAACGGTTCACAAAAGATTTAGAATTGTGATTTGCTTCAATCTCCGCGACAACCATTACTATAGGATTTATAGTTCTAATCACTCTCATAACTGTTTCAAGTTGGTCTGATTGTTGAATCTTGCATCGAAGCGCAAACTGAGAATAAACCGCAATAGTTTCGTCTGAATCTATCTTAAAATGATCTTCTCTTAGATGTAACAAATCAGATACAATAACTATTTCAAATAAAAAAGGTATGTTCATACTTTGCGCAAAATCCTTCAATCTCTTACCAGTGTCCTCGACTACAAGCTTTGAAGTGTCTGTGTTTCCGGTCACAATAGCTGTTATCTTTAGAAGCTCGACTGGACATTCGTTTCTCGATTGAAGTGCTTGCATTAGGATTGTCCACTGTGACCCGTTTCGAATTGCGAGATCAATAACATGAATTTTCTTTGCATCAGTTACATTTTCTATTAAAGCTTGTACACATGTGAACATTGCAACTTTACAAAATGGAAGATCTTCAATAAACGCAAGAAGGGTCGGATTTAGATCCTTGGTTTCCACCTCAGGATCAAATAAAGATTCCTTCTTTTGCATATTGTTAATAGATACTCTACCAGTTTCTTTGTCGATTCTCCGGCGAAGAGCTTCGGCAAAGTAATGAACCACGCGCTTAACTGGGTTACCTGTCTTCGAAGATAAAGACTCAATTTGCGATAACACTTTTCTAGCGCGTTCAAATTGTTGATATCCAACTTTCTCAGCACAAGCTAAGAGTGATTCAGCAAGTGAAATATCTTCTTTCTCTTCATCGGATAAACCGGAGAAAGAAAAACCAAAAGGGTGATTAAGAATCAAACCTGATGCAGAATCTGATGATTGTATGAACTTAGTTCCAGCTATCTTCATGATATCTGTAGTCGACAACTTTCTCTCGTTTTCATTATCTGTGACTAAACCAAAATCATCGACAGGATGAAGGATTTTTCCTTCGTCAGGTGATAATCTCTTGAATCCTTTGCCATAATTCTTCAATATTTCAACTGGTGCCGCTAAAGGAGTTGTTTGGTAATATTGTTTGTCCTTTTTTGTGTCACAAAGTGGAAGATTTTTGGTTTCAAACTGTTCATCAAATTGAACCATATCAAATCGTAGATTATCGAAAGGTTCATAATCTTGATATGATTGCTGTTGATGATGAAACTTTTGTTGATTAGTGAGTAACTCATCATCTTGAAAGAAACCAAAATTAGAGCAAAGAGACTCAATGCCATTATAGTTTCCTTTATCTTCTGCTAAAGAAAAGTGAGCATTTTTCATTTCAGTAAGTTTCTTGGTATGCCAGAAAGTATCATTGGATGAACTAAGTTTGTCCTCAATTGCACTGAAACTGATCTCACCAAAATTGCACAAGTTTTCCATAACAAATTGAAACAAACTTTTGGTATTATTAGTTTCAAACTAACTATTTTCTTTATGTATACTGCATTCTATAATCTATATATAACAAGATTAATAAGATTATTATTATTAATCAATGTCATAATCTGTTTTATTTTAATTAATATATATATATATATATATATATATATATATATATATATATATATATATATATATATATATATATATATATATGAACATTTGTAGATGGAGTGAATTGAAGTATAGATTGAGCTTAGTTTAATGTGAAATTGACTAGTTCTAACACTAAATCCGTCTAGTAGAGTTAACATTGATGTTGTCACCATAATGATAATGTGTCGATATGATCAAGGTGGCCTGGATACAGTTGGTCATAAAAATTGATAATAGTTCAAAAACTAACATACATAAGAAGAAAGAAAAATAAAAGGTATGATTCAGACAACTATATTCTTGTTTTGTTTTTTGAAATTGTCAAGAAGGCATAAGCCAGCAAAGATGTCGTAAGGGATGACATTAAAATAAAGATGCATGTGTGATAGATAGACTTGTCAGTTGTCTCTACATATTAATAATAATAGGATATTTTATCATGCAATCAAACATTAACGATGATATCCTCGTACTTTATTTAAGTTACTTCTATGATTTTTATGTTATCTACTTTGTCACGTCAAGTTCTACTAATGGGGAGAAAAAAACAATAAAGAACGCCCTTCTATGAAACCCACAAATAGATACATCATTAATAAACGGTTAATCAACCTATTTATCATGGATTTTTTTTTTGTCATGTATCCTAATGGCTAGAATTACACTTACTTAGGGTGAAATAGTGGGAGTATCAGGGTTCGAATCTCGATCTTTGCATATTACATGCAATGTCCCTACCAACTGAGCTATACTCAACGTGGACATCATGGCTTTTATTTTAGGCAAATGTTATTAACCCCTCACTATTTTATTTTTGTTACATGCCAATTTAATGCCTAAATAACTTCAATATCCCTCAAATTCATCTCCTTCCCTTCCCTTTCCCATCTATCAGCTTGAGAGGGTAACAATGATTATAAAGTGCCATTTATTTTGTTAAAAAAGTTGGTAACATTATTATCTTCTGAGGATCATATGTTCTCTATCTCTCCTATAAATATGACATTTTCCCTATAATACATGGATTTGTTACAATTTCATCTAACTATACTCATTTTCAAGACAAGCAAAAGCTGTATGGGTCATTTGAAATAGCATTGAGTGCTTATGGCTTCTTGCTGAATCAAAGAAAATATATTTAATCCGCGATAAATGTACTCAAAATGCATAATCCAGTCTTTCAATATAGACTCAACAGATTCATTCTAAAAATGACAGAGACACATTGTAATAAGAAGTGCAACATAACATTTATTCCATTTCAGAAAATGACTAAGCAGTAATATCAAGCTTTCTAAGATTGTCCTGCTTTTAACAGATCTTCAAGTGCTTTCAAAATTTGTGGCTCGGTCAGGCCTTCCAGTTTAATGCCTTTCTCAACACCCAAATCTAGTTTTAAGGATTAAATTAGAGGAAATGAGTGTATATCACAAATATATAACCAGTACAAAATAATGCAAATTAACAGGATGAGCTACAACATATATTCGGAATCTTGGAAGAAGAGTAAGTATACCAAAATTGACGGTATATGTGATTTAATTTTCTTACTTCATTCAAAGCCATCCATGATAAGCAAATTAATCTCAAGTAACAATCACAACAAAATTCACATCTATGATACTTGTGGACAAAAGTCGAAATTGGGATAATATTGAAAATTAGTTTTGTATACCAACACTACAATATTCCCGCCCTCGAAGGAGTAGTCCAGTGGTCCAAGATTTGATCCCTGCTACTAACAAATCCCTCTCCCCTGACAAATTAACCACTAACAATTTGCCTATTAAAAAAACTATCATATTCTTATAAACAATTTAAAGGACTTTGGTTAACCACTAACAATTTGCCTATTAAAATACTATCATATTCTTTATAAATAACTTAATGGCCTTTGAAATTGAAATGAATCTAAGGGAACAATGCAGATTAGCACCTTTTCAGTGTCAGAGCATTAATGTTAATATCCAAAAACTCCAGTTACGGAACTAAGGGGGGTAAAGGCTTGGGAAAGATGATATGGAATGTGAATGCAAATCATTGGGTGTGAAATTCAAATTAAAAAAGAATGAGATATAAGATGGGTGTTACCATATCTTGCCCATAATTGGGGTTCAACTCCACTGCATTCACGGATCAATATGGGCAGTTTTGGGTTCAATGTCTTTAGTTCCTTATAATTCCTTTCAACAAATGCCCTGAAATAACAAATTAGTTGGCCAGTTAAAAAGTAATAAAAAGATATTTAAAAGATAATGCGGTTAAATTTTAGGTCCAGAGAAAAGAAATATATATATATATATATATATATATATATATATATATATATACACATATATAACCTTGCAGATGAGCTTGCAGGAGATGACTGGCACATCAAAAGTCGAAGCTCTTTTATGTTCTTTGAAAGTTGTCCTCTCCATGCCATTGCTTTCCTAGTTCAAAGTTATAATATTTGTGAGACTTTACCTCATCTTAAAGCAAGGAGGAAAGGAGATAAAGACATAAAATTAATAATGCAAGCTAAACTACCACTGGCGTCTAGTGGTAGTATGACAGTAAAAACTAGTCTCACTACCACTAGACACGGCCGGATAATTCCTCCAATGCAGTAGCCACAATTCGCCAATCCAGTTCAAGGTTAATGAGTTAATCACTACTAGAGGTTCAGTGAGATTGAGGAGGTTCAACAATTACAAAGATGTTAAGAATCAAGAGTACTTTGCTTTTCCTATAACTTAACTAAGGAAATGCCCCTCTATATATTCATCTTAATGACTTTTACAATTCAAAAAATGTTTTCTCAGGTATGTTATTCAAACCAGTGTTGTTAAACTCAAATAGCGGGCAATGGCGCTGTAGCGTAGCAGAATTTGGACAAATCGCTATTGTTTGCGAAACACTATTTAGTACAGTGTTATCAAATAACTTTCCACAATCGGTGATTGACGTCACCAATTCAAACTCAAAAAGGATTTTGCTTTGTGAAAAAGACTTTCAGAAACCTAGTGGCTTTGCATGTTCTTTAAGAACAAGATAACAATAAGATTGCTATCATCTAACTTGCATGGTGTGATAGTGTGTGACGATTCCTCCTATTTATAGATAAAATGTTGAAATTTTCACCAAGACTTAGGGCTCATTTGGATTGACTTATTTTCGTGCTTATGCGAAACAACTTATGCAAATAAATACTACATAAGATTTTATGTATTATTATAAGTTTTTCAAAGTAGTTTATGAAAAAACAGTTTATAAAGACACAATTTTTGTTAGTGAAAACTTATAAATTAACATAAAAATTTATTTATTTGCATAAGCTATTTTCTTAAGCTAAAAAATAACTCAAATCCAAATGGACCCTTAGGACCTGTTTGGATTGACTTATTCGAGCTTATCTAGTAGCATAAGTTTTGTGACAGTATTTGAGAGATTTTTCATAAGCTAATTTTCAACTTATTTTCACAAATTTTCTAACATAACTTATGTAAACAGTTTATAACATATACAAAAACAATTTAACTTGACTATATCTTTTGCTATAGAAATAGCTTATGTTATCATGATAAGTGCTTGTACTATAAGCTGCAAATAAGTTGTTTATCCAAACAGATCCTGATTGTATCGGAATTTGGATCATACCATTTCCAGTTATTCAAATTTTCCCCAAAATTATATTCTCTCAACGAAATTGTAATATGCTTTGAAGGAATAAGATTATCATCAATATTACATACATGAGAACCGATTGAATCTCAGAAGAATGATTGCTAATTCAAAAAACAAAACAACAAAAACGCATTTAACGGAACAATGTAATGCAGAATAAAAAAATCCAATTATAAGAAAATCGCAGAATTACTAATAAATTTGAAATAGAGGAAGAAAGAGAGGGCGTGAGAATACCAGCGAGATAGGATTTGAAAGAAGAAGCGATCTTACAGTGAAGACTGAGATCGGACAATCGGTCGGAGACGGTGGTCGGAAGATCTTCAGGTTCAAATGAGAAATGATGGAAAACGCTAACTTTCTCTGTCACTTGGTGTTTTTTTTTTTAGTTTTGTTCGGTTTTCCCGTGAATATTTTTTATTTATTTAAAAATAAAATAAAAAACAATCAATAGTTGTTTCAGTGATGATTGACGCTGAACTTGGTAGGATGACAGTTCAATCCCCGTAACTGCAATCAGCATGGGCTGAAACCACTTGATTAGATATGACAATAGATAGGGCATGGTTAGGGTACTATAGTTCCTATCCCCATACTTGCGGTTTGAGAAAATACTCGTACTCATCCGCATACATGTGTGGGTAACACTCTTTATCCCCGTCCGCATACTCTATGGGTACCTCCCCGTGCCCGTTACCCGCACTTTTGTTATAAATAAATTGGTTAATTATAAATTATCATATCAATTTAATATAATTAAAAAAAAAAATTAAAGATTTTAATGTTGACTCGTAATAATTAGGGTTAATAGGTTTTTACTCCTGCAAAGTAAACGAGTTTTGCTTTACCCCTTGCAAAATTTATTTTTTTATTTACCCCCTTGAATGCACTTTTTAAATCGGTTATTTTGTTCAACCGATTTAAAAAGTGTTGTTTTTTAAATCGGTTATTCTGTTTTTTTTGCCTGCCACATCAGTAAAAAGGGGTAAATAAAAAAAATATTTTGCTTGGGGATAATCTCAAAAAAATAAAAATTACAGGGGTAACATAAAACTCGCCTCCTTTACGGGAATAAAAACTTATTAACCTTAAAAATTATGAACAAAATTATTATTAATACCATGTTAAGTTCATTTATCTAGATAATTATAAACTTTATCTTGATCTAATCGTAAAAACATATAAGCAGAGGTACTCTTTCTATCAATCTCTTGCATAATCCGAATCCGACTAGCCAACTAACTTTCTCCTTTACTTTTCTCATATCAAACCAAGACTTATATGGTTTCTTTTAAGTACCTTAGAATTCTTTTCACAATTCACATTTAAATTACAATTGTTCTCTCCATATGTACCTTGCAATTAAAGAAACTTAATAAGACAAATTCAAAGGATTCTCTAAAGTAATATTTCATTATGAGTACATTTTTTTCCCTTTCACCACCGGTTTAATCTGATTCGGGGTCAGTTCTGGCATCAAGTGGTTTTAGCCCCCTCCCGATAGCAGTTGCGGGAAATCGAACCGTAATCCTCCCTACCAAATTCAGCATCAATCACTACTGAATCAATTAACAATTAATAATACATTTTTTATTTAGACTAAAAATTGAGGCATTTATGTCTTTACAACATTTTCTATTTTTTAATAACCTTTGAAAAAATTAGGAAACTCAAATGTAAAGATTCCAAATCCGACTATCCAAAAAGAGGATTTTAAATTATTATTTTTCTTCATAATACAAAATCATCTTAATTTGAAAAACACAAAAGTTATACTATATTAAAGAGCATAAATATATTCTAAAATTCCTCTTGTTAGCACTCCAAAAAAATATCAAAGAATATTTCTCTATTTTTCTCTGCTCCTCTTCCCCTAAAGCCCTCCCATTTACTTCCTTACAAACTCCAAGACAGAGGCTAAGCATCAATTAAAAGGTCCGATTTTGTTTGCTATAAAAAGCACTTAGATCTTTCGCGTTTCTATAAAGACTAAGGGGTCATTTGAATTAGCTTATTTTTAAGTTTATGCAAACAGTTTATGCAATTGTTATGTATCTATTACTATATATAAAAAAGATACAAATTTTTTAGATGACTTTTTCATTATTCCTAATTTACCCTTAAAAAAAACTACAAAAAAAAGTAACCAGAGTTCCAAATTATTATCTATATATATACCAATATATAAAGAGAATACCCTTTTCCCATGGACTTTTCTTATTGTCATTTTTGCCCTTCACTCTATTTAAATATTTGTATATGTTGAAAAATAACTTCCACATAAAAATAGATTAAGTAGTTATTTATATTTGCTCAGTAGAGAATATCAATCACACAAGTTATTATAAGTTTGTCAAAGTAGCTTATGATAAAATAACTTATAAAAATACAATTTTCATTAGTGTGAACTTATAAAATAGCATAAAACCTAATTTATATTGCATAAGTTGTTTGCATAAGCTCAAAAATAAGTTAATCCAAACGGACCCTAATTTCTCAAGTAATCTAAAATAACATCACATATATTCAAATAATAATAATAATAATAATAATAATAATAATAATAATAACACTACAAGAATTCTCTCAATTTCCCACAAAAATATTGGTAGGAAAGGAGTCCAATTTCGTGTGAATGCTTTGTGCCAGAGATTCAACGGTCAAATGATCATTCCTACCTCGTAAGAAATACATTTTAGATCCGACAAAACTAAAATTCGTAGGAAATGTTTGTAGGAACGTCAAGGAATTCTTGTAGTGTAATAATAATATTACATATAAAGTTTTAATGTGAATTTAATTATTTCTCAAATTTGAGAACACATATTATAAGATAAATTTAAAAAAAAATTAAATCATCATATATGATCTCAACACAAATTCTCTTTGTTGGTGCTAGTGTGTGAGTTTTTTTTTCCTCTTTCTTTGCAATATCCGACCTTATCTTATATGAAGTTTTTCTTTGGGTTCAAAACTCGAATGTGAGAAGTAGTGGATAAAGAATAGGAACAGATATAAAAGGAATGAGAAGTAGATGAGGTACGTGGCTCATTCTTTTTTCTTTTTATAGTTAGAGATATTCTATTCTTTTGCTTATAACTAACTTCTTAACTAGATTAAAAAAAACTAGATTAAAAAATAACTAACTTCTTAATTTATATTAAAAGACATAATACAATTTTTTTTGGGATAAGTAAGAAGTAAGGGATGGAAATACTTTTGTCACACTATTGATATGCATATATGTACGAATCGTAGTATAGGTTGATCGTTGTGATTTAGGAGTGTGTGTTTCTTTTTAAGTGTCATGTTTGAATTTTCTCAGTGTTATCCTTGTGTTAGACCAATATACAAGTTTGCTCTAATTCCAATAAAAATCCTCTTAATGAACAATGAGTTTAATTTTTTTATTTTAGCCCAGTTCTGATAATACAGAGCTCAACTTTAGAGATTGATCAGATACATTATTTTTTATAAAAAAGAAAAAAATGTGTGTACAATATATTGAGTAAGCCTTGCCTGATCGATACGAGTTCAAATAGAATCTCTAACGTGTCCAATTGTCCTAGTGTTACAAAGCATATGGAATAAATATATTCTCGGATATAGTTATCATAAATGAATCAAACATGTATTTTAACAAAAACCGATCACATGATTTGAAAAATCTCATATATAGATATTTTGTGTAAGAGAATATTTTCCATTAATAAATGGTCAAAAACTTTCATCTTAAGCTTAGATAATTAAGCATAAAGATATTATTCCTCCTCCATCTATAAAACCGGGTCCTTGTTATTCGTACTAAAATAGCATCAAAGTGAGAACGACTAAAAAAAAACCATATTCTCTTAAAGAAATGGCTGATCAAACTAAGAGTACTACTACTTTTGTTGTTGGTGTGCCAAAGTTCAAAAATAATGATGATGGTGAAAAACAAAAAACTACTCATCCAAAAATGCCACCTAGTACCTTAATTCCTTTACCAGGAAGGAATCGATATAGTAGCTACTACAACTACAATAGGAATACTAGTTGGAGGCAAATGTTCAATCAATTAGGGCAAAACAAAGGTAATTCCAATGGGGTTGAGAAATCAACTTTGAAGACTTAAAAAGGTTTCTCAATATGGAATATAGCATTATAGTCATAAATAAATTTGATGTTGCAGTTCACTATGTATCTTGTATATATTTTACGTAATAGGTATAGTTTTCGTGCTAGCTCTTGCACGAATATAGGGCGGGCAACACAAGGTAGAAAATTAAAAGGACATGTAGAAATCTGTTACGTGTTACAAGAAAACTTTTCTTAAAATAGATCGAGAAATATGTTGTATGTGTATTTTAAGAGCTTTGCAACTTGAGAATAAAAACTTTTTTTTCTTTTTCTTGTTATTTTTGTTGTCGTATATTAGGGGATATTTTAATGGTGATTATTCATTAATTTTGGTTTTGCGCCTCCCGCTGATCTTTTTGGTAAGGCGCCTCTGCTGATCTCTTTTGTTTGTTCTTTTAAATCTTTAAAATAATAATAAAATAAAATTATTGTGCCTTTTTTTTTCTTCTTTTGAAGAATAAAAAAATCATTTTACCTATTTTTTACTGAATACTAAATTTGATAGATACCCTATTACAAGTAAAAAACAAAGTAATTTTTTAGGGGAATATAGCGGTTACATATATTTAACCAAGACTCCATTATCTTTAAGATGAATTTTGAAAAGACTTATAAATTTAGTTAATTGGAGCTTTTTGGATTATATCTTGGGGTGTTTTGAATTTTATAATACGTTAAAGAATTGGATTCGCGATTCTTACTTGTTTCTTCACTAGAAGTATGCCAGTGATGGTGAATGGATCCCTAACGAAAGAGATTATTATTCAACTTGGTCTTAAAAAATGTGATCATTTGACTCCTTTTCTCTTTCATTTGGTGGCGGAAGGTTTAGGTGGTTAATGAAGAAAGCGGTTGAGCTTAATCACTTCCAAGGTTTTAAAGCATGTCGCCAAAACATATTTATTTCTCATCTTCAATATGCTGATAATACTTTGTGTGTCGGGTTTGTAATTGAGAGTCTTTGGACCATGAAGGCTATCCTTCGAGATTTTGAGATGTTATTCAGACTTAAAATCCCAATCATGACGTCCAGCCTAACAATTAATGTCAACACTTTTTATCAATTAAGCTAGAACTTTTAGACCATTTTTTGCCAAATGACGATTCTTTTGAAATAGTCCAACTTTGATATTTACCAACTAGAGGCAGTGGCGGTGCTCGGACCCTGGCTTAGGGGGTGCAAATTTTTAATCAATATTTTAATAATTATATATATATATATTGTACTAAAAAAAATTCATATAAATGTTTGATAATTGCTCACTGCGCGGTTTCATGTTTTGAAATAGTCAAATAATCAACTTTCTATCCATATTGTTGAACAAATATCTTTCAACATAAATATTGATTACATGAGAAAGATATCAAATAAAAAAGAAATCAAACCGGTGCATACATATTGATATGGTAACAACATAAATACACAATCAAGTGGTTAGTTTTTTCATTGCTCGATTTATAGATCAATAACCGGATATTAGTTTCATGAAAATATTGATTTTCACATGGCTAAAATTGAAACAAATTTTTGGATGGCTTAGCTAGAAACTGTAAAACAGAAATCCAAAAAATACATTTGGACTAAATTACAAACTAGAAACAAACAACCAATGAAGCGCACAGATATGTTATTAAAACCTCCAATTGAATAATTCATCAACCAATTTATCACTATTGAAATTATATAAAAATAATTCCCAAATTTTAAGACCCTAAACTATAGATTACCTTAGTGTTGTTTCAAGTTTAAAACCCTAAACTATATATAACACATATATCTACATTATAGTTCACTTGTGATTTAAATTAAATATGAATATGACTATTTAAAAACAATTTAAAAAATAATAGTTAAAAGGATATGAGAAGTGATGCAACAGAATGTGAGTGATAGAAGCAATCTTTTAAGTGCAAAAGTAGTGCAAAGTGAAATTGTGAGGGTGTGCAAAGTAGCTATAAGCTATGATAATAGGAGTAGTGTTCCAAATCCAGGGGGTGCATATGCACACCCTCAAGCATGTGTGGCACAGCCACTGACTAGAGACATGATTCTATTTTCCTCCTCGTGACATAGTATATGCAGGAAGGTAACCTAACTTTTGATGTGTTATGTAAAAAAAAATTGGTATAATAATAATATAATATTTTTTTGTGTGACTAAACATTCTACTCTTAAAGTGCATAAATGAGGAGACCGAAATTTAAGCCTCAATCATTTACACATATAATACGTGAACTTTTTTTCCGAATAAAATTTTAGATCTTTTTTCCCGAAAAAATATCGTAAACTTTTGTTCTGAAATTGTTTTTTATCTGAAATCGAAACTTATTCTCTAAAAGGGCAAAATAGTATAACACAATGTATTGATTTTAAGAGAAAAAAGCGCAAAATAGTAAAATTATCACATAAGTCTTCTATCTCCTTCTTTGTTGGTTTTTCAACTCCCAAACAAGGGGAAGAATTTCCCTCCTTTCTCTCTTCCCTCCCTTTCCTTCCCCTCCCTTCCTTAACATTTATTTTCCTTCCCCTCAAAACTCCCAAACAAAACCTAAGATGATTGAATGAATCTTCATTTTCATAATTGTATAGGGGTATGGGGACTAAATGGGGTCCCTAGTAGAATTTCCTTATTAGTAATATGTAAGCAGCCCACCTCATGGTACTTTTGACACATTACCTAAGCGGCCCACAGTACCTCAACTCTTCTATTATTTTTGGGTAGAGGTACCCTAACTCATTTTTATTTTATTTTATTATTATTAATATTTTATAACTTTTTTATTATTTTCTTAGTATAATATCGGTACAAAATTTTCAAACATGAGGATATATTGAAATTTAAATTTTAAGTCATGTTAACTAGTGTCCTTAACAAAAAAGGAAAATTTTATTTTGAAAATAAATTTTCTACATTTTTTAAAACTTGACTACAATATCAAATTCCTTAATTAATACCCAAAGACAATTAGTATTTTTCTTAAATTTTTTCTTCTCAATGGTTGAACTCTTGTCAACTTATTTAAATGGTTCATATTTTTTACTATTTAAATCAATTCATTGTTTGGTCATAGCGTTCTAACTTTAACACCAAAATATATTTCATAAAAAATAATACCTAGGTATATATGTATTCCACTCGAGAATTTTTTTAAACCTTTTTTGTGCTCAATTATTATTAGTAGTATTTTATAAATAATGAACTTAAAAAAATCAAACCGTTCAATATTTTTATATAATGACATCTGACAATACTATAAAATTTTGTTGAATATCGACTGCATCATTTAATTTTTGTATTTATGTCAAGTCACTTAGTGAATAAATGGGTGTACCAGAATTCAAACTTGAATTTTTGTATATTATATGCAATGTCTCTACCAACTGAGTTATGTTTACAGGACTAACTATTTAATATCATGTTATTTTCTATATTTATTTATTTTAAAATAAATTTATATTTTGAGTTAATCTTACATATTTTATTTTGGTCCAAAATTAATATTACATATGAAATACTATTTTTTTAATACATAACAAACACAACTAATTCAGCTTATTCCTCAAGCTAAACACATCAATTATTTCCCAAGCAAGACATATATTCTATATATAGAAGGGTGCAGCATCTCCTTGGTGGCATCCAAACCTTATAGCCTTTCTTGCTAGCTAGTTAACAATGGCAGATCAATTGATGCAATTGATACGCCTCAATGGCCTCATTAATGAGGATCCTGAGGAAGAACCACAACTGCGACAACCCCGACGACGCAACCGCAACGGTTCTAGGGCTGTTGCTCGTCAGCATGACGGCACTCCCCACATGCAGGGTCTTATTAACAACACCGGTTATGTTCAGGGAAATGGCAACGGATCCATCATCCTTGGTGGCTTTGACTCCTCTACAAGCAATTTCAATTAATTTGCAATAAATATAAGTTGTTCTTCCTATCATCACCTATCTTGATGTTGTACCATATAATAATGTGTTGTACTACTTTAAGAACTTGAGCAATAACGCCCTCTTGATATATAACCATTTGTACCTCATATATATGGATGTTGATGTGCTGCAGTTAGATTTCACAGTGTTTTCATACTGTTTTACATCTGGACCGTTGATCACAGATCGAACGGTTCAGATCAACACAATTATAAATCACTTTAAACAATCTTGATCGTACATGTACAAAACAGTGTCAAACTGTGGAAAAAAAAACTTTAGGAAATCTGTTTGTGTGAGCTCTTAGCGAAAGTAGGGAGTATCAACAAGTAAATTAGGCCAACAAAACCAATAGACCGAGTGTGTCTGAGCTCTTAGCGAAAGTAATTCTTCAAAAGCGCACTTCACACACGTAAGATTGCCACATAACTCGCACAGATTAAACATTGATTGTGGTCGGATTTGGTCAATTTATATATCCATTTAACCAATAGTTACCTAACCAAATTTAGATTAACTCTATGTAACAAAAAAAATAGATTCACTCTTAATCTCTTTAATATCTTTTAATCTTCATATCTCTATAATTGTGTTCATTGTATTTGATTATCAATTAAAAAAAATCCTCAATGTGTTTTGATGATGATGAAAAATCCCTAATTTTAATTGAAATTGAAGCGTTCAAATTATTTAAGTTCATGCATGCAAACCATCATTTTTACTTTTTTTACATAACAATACGTGAACAAGAGAGACGCGGAAATTAAGTCGAACGCCCAACGGTCCTTTGCTCATCATACGGCGAGGTCAGTGGCTATGAATGAGGTACACATTTGATTCCTTTTTTGTCTCATAACTACTACTATGTCTTCAATTGTTTGTGATTTTGTTTAAGAAAAAATAGTGTTTGTGACTGTGTAACAAAGAAACTTGAAGAAAAAAGTGCATGATCCTTTATATATATATATATGGGAACTTTCAAGTTAGAGAGGTTCTAAAATGAGAGGGTGAGAGAGTTAAATCTTAGCCCTTGGATGATTTAAATGCTTACAATTTTTTACACCTGCACACATACAATTATTTTCGGATTATGTTTCTTCTATCTCAGAAATGACTTTTGCACTTCTTCTCTCTTTGTCGTCTTCTCGCGGTACTGGAATCCTCAAACAAGAAAACTGATGTTCTGTCAAAATTTATGTTGAATGGCAAAGATTTCTTAATTTTCTCAAAACCCAATCCTCTCTAATCACAAATTCAATCCACTCCATCCCCTCTTCTTCTTTTTTCATCCCAACAAGGCAACAACATCACTCATCGTTGCTGTGTTTCTAGAAATTAATTGAAAGTTTTTATGCAAAACCCATAATCCATGTTTTTATGCTCTTGAAAACTATGATTTTTTGTTTCTTAATGATATAAGATTTTGACAATTAATAGAACAAGGTGGCCATGGATGCATACTTGAGCACCACAAACCAAGCTAATTTGTTGATTCAATTAAATTTGGCACAACCTGGAAATTGATATTTGGAACGAAACGTTTATAAATAGAATCAGAGCATTTCTCTAATTGATTGTAAAAGTGGTACATGAATTGGTGGGTATATGAAAACCCAGATCCGAAGAGAAGATGAAGAGGGAGATTAAAGAGATAGAGTGTGTGTGCACCGTTTAGTGATTAATTAATCTCATCCGTTCATATAAATCTAATGGTTGTCAATTGATCCTCTCATCTCTCACAATAACTTCTCCTCTCATTTGAAACATCCCATATATATATATAAAAGATCATGCACTTTTTTCTTCACGTTTCTTTGTTACAATATATATATGTATAGTTATATATATATAGAGCCATATTTTGTTTTAGTCGAGAACGGAGTATTTACCGTCGAACATAATGACTAATTCCACGTTAGATTAGAGGCACTCTAGAGGTGGGATAACTAGCCCAGAAATATAAAATTGCTCCATATTCAATGTGATGATCGAACCCTCGACCCTTAGTTAAGGGAGGATGATATAGTATTACATTACATTTGAATAATTGTCTTTTATGATAATTTCGTGATACTGTTTACTGTGAAATTTGGTAAACAATCGCTAGTTTGGTTATTACAAGAGAGATTAACTAGTAAATCTCGGGACATAGTGTTTTGGTCATGTTTTCAAAGAAATTAGTATTCATCATTGTTCTTATGTTCATAAATGTTGTTTTTTATGTGTTTTTATATAACTTGAATTGCAAGAAAGAATGTTTATTCTAATGAATAAACAGAAAGAGAGAATTAGTCGAAATAAAGGACAATTGAATTAAAAAGGAAGAACTGTAAATTTGCATTTAATGGTAAATGTTTACAGAAAAGAAATGGTGCACATTACATACATTTTTCTTTTCGAACTCTTTTCTTTTCGAACCCTTTGCTCGATCACATAACTAAACTATTTATAGACACTAATTCCTAACTGCTAACAACGCCTAAATAACTACAGAGAGGACGCGTGTCTTGACACGTATTTTGAATTTGAATTCCTTCTTATCTTTTGATTTAGCCGTTATATCCATCGAAATCGAAATAGCAATGCTCCTCTTGAATATTTTACTAAGTCCACATTCTTCTTCTGCACTACTGAATACTTCGACCATATTGACGCTTCGACCAAATCGAAAGGAATCTGAATAAAAATACAAAGTTAAGAAACAATGTTCTAGATAGAACATTTATTGTATGTTCATGCATGATTGATCATTAAATTCATGATTGCTCATTAAATTCATTGGCTTTGCAAACCAAACATCTTTAATGATTTCTGGGATGATAAAATAATTAAATATAATTATTTTAATCATGATTTTAGAACATATTTTTACTTAGTAAAATTATGAGCTAGCAGATACAAAATCACTTTATATGGTTGTAATCAAACAAACTAATTTTTATTTTATTTTATAAAAATACTCTCTGCATTCATTTTTATTTGTTGTTTTAGAAAAAATATTTGTTTCTAATTATTTGTCATTTTGACAATTTAGTTTATATTTGGCTATTATACCATATTGTTTTGTAACATAGTTTGTTTGTTTTATTTTTTTAAATAAAATTTGTTACAAATTTTTTTGGAAAGAGAAAACGTGTATGCAAAATAGTAGACATTTAGGATATATATTAAAAAAAAGGTATAATAGGAAGATATTGTGCAAAAATATACACCTTCCAATTTTATTTTATTTTTTAAAACAACAAATATAAAAGAATGGAGAGAGTAATTTTTCGCTAAGTTTGACCCAACATTTTTAAGAGTAAAATTTGTTTTAAGCTTAAAATTAATATTATTATACAATCATGAAAATTACTTATTGCGTTTGCGAATTTAAAGCTGGTCGATTGGCTCGGTTGATGAAATCAAATATTTTTATTCAACAAAAAAAGTGAAATAAAATCTTGTAGTTATTTTTAGTAAAAAAAAAATCTTGTAGTTATTTTTTTTTTTTATGTAATCTTATTTTGATAGGAATACAAAAATTGTAATGTGTATTATCCCCTAATGTCACATAATTTATTTCTTACGTATATGATTTTTTTTTTTTGAGAATAGAAATATAGATTTACTTTTTTTTTGTCAAGTAATCTATTGGCTAGAAAATACACTTTTAAAGTGGAGAAGTGGGATGACCGGGGTTCAAACCTCCATCCCCTGCATATATAATGCGACGTCGAACCAATTGAGCTAAACTCATAGGACAATATAGATTTACTTCTACAAAAAAAAAAAAAAAATATAGATTTACTTGAAAAAAAAAAAGAAGGAATATAGATATATTCAAAATCAAAAGGTAAATTTACCCTAATTTTTATTTTAATTAAAATGACATATATGCAAACCCACATTTCCACTATTTCCACAGAAAACGTGAATAAAAGAGATCGGGCAATTAAGTCGAACGCCGGAAGCTCTTTTGTTCATCATTCAACGGCGAGGTCAACAGAATGAAGTCTCAATTCAATTAAAATTTGAATTAAAGTGATAGGCCAACTTGCATGTATCTTGTGGTATTTTTCTTAAGTCTCAATTCAAATTAATAATTCGCACATGCCAATTAAAATTTTAAAGACGACAGAGAATATCTTATGGTATTTATGAAGTGATATTGGGCTTATAGGCCATGTTGATGTTGAAATTTTCTCTTCCCACCCCATAACTCTTTTTTCCTCCGGATTTTCTTTTTTATCCTCTAAAAAGTCAACTTCAAAAAGAAGAAACCGAAGTTTTAATGGAAAAAAATTTGCTTCGGAAAACCTTCCCCAAAGTGTTTTTCGGAAAATACAATCCGAAGTGAAACGTTATAAACCCAGAACCAGCACACTTTCACTTCTTCATCTTCACACTCAATCTCTTCCTCCCTTTGGAGAAAAATCATTTTCAACACATTTGGGGCTCAAACGCAAGATTGACACGTCCTCTACACGAATCAACACTCATCCAAGCATAAACATAAGGTAAACTTAGCTTTAAATCGATTAAATTTTGTTTTAAACTGTTATATTAGCCCGTCAAATCTTAGGTTTTCGAACTTTTCTGACAGATTGCTTCGGAGAATATTTTCCGAAATAGAGTATTGAAGCACTTCGGAAAATGTGTTCCGAAGTATGTACTTAGTTTTTTTTCCAGGCTTCCTGCTACTTTGCTACTTACTTGTATATGCTTATTGCTTAAATGTTAATGCTTATTGCTTAATTTTTATTCAATATTGTTGAATGTGTTATTGATTGATTGGTTATGTATTGTATTGGTTTGTAAGTGTTTTTTTTTTAAAAAATGGATTTTAGTTGTACAATGGATTTTGATTGGTTATAAAAAATGGATTTTGATTAAGCTTAGATTATTTATTATTTTCCCTGCTACTCTGCTACTGTGTTGTATTTGATATGAAATTTTAATTTGCTTGTAGATATGATACATGATTCGAGACAAGTTGTACTTGGGTTACGTGTTGAGCAAGTTGTGTCTGAAGCCGATCCTGTCAACTGTCATCCACCGGCACTAGCAATTACTCTTCCCCCGTCTACTGAGACTAATCATCCTCCTGCTATTGCTCCTGCCGCACCTGAATTTGATGTAACGTCGAGTTTTTTGAGGGCTGAAAATTTTCAAACTCGTGACGAATTAATTAAGTGGGTTCGCGAAAGAGGGGAGGAGTTACGGTTTGCAATTGTGATTGTGAATTCAGACTACGGTGATGGAAAGAGAAAACAAAAGCTTGTGTTGGGTTGTGAAAGAGGAGGCGCTTACAAGCGGACAAGTAAGAAGTCAAAATGCGGATGCCCGTTCAAACTCCGTGGTTATTTTCTTGCTAGCAAAGAATGGAAACTTACAGTGGTTAACGGCACACACAATCATGAGTTTGATAGAGAGTTGGGTTCCCATCTAGTTTGTGGGCGTTTGAAACCCGAAGAGATGAAGGTTGTTGCCGAATTGACAAGAAACCTTGTCCCGCCTAGGAATATTATGACAACATTGAAGGAGAGGGATCCGGATAATACGACAAATAAGAAACAACTCTACAATGCACGTCACAAATTAAGAAAAAAAGCAAGGGGTCCGAGGAACGAAATGCAACATCTTTTGCATTGTTTGGAGGAAAAGAATTATGTCTTCAAATGTAGATCGGAAGGTAATTCTAAAACCGTTGTTTGAGATGGTTGGTTGTACGTCGACCGGCAACACCTTAAATGTTGCATTTGCCATCATCAAGAACGAAAAAATCGAGAACTTCACCTGGGCACTACAACATTGTTTGATCCTATTGAAGAGTCCAGACCTAGGACCTAAGGTCACGGTGACTGACCGGGATCCAGCTCTGATTAATGTCGTTGAAACAGTTTTTCCGGATGCATCACCAATTGTTTGTCGCTACCACGTTTCAAAAAATGTTGTTGGTAAGTGTAAGTCACTTTGCAAAACAAGAGACGGCGATGAAGTCAGTCACTCAGAGTTCGTTCAGGGGATAATGAATAGCTTTGAGGCTGTGTTGGACTCACAAACAAAGGAATGTTATGTGGAGTCACTTGTTGAGTTTAGAAAGGTTTGTGAAAAATTTCCAAGATTTTTGAACTATGTTGAAAAAACCATACTAGATACGGATGGAACAAAAGTGGTGAGAGCATGGACTGATGATATCATGCATTTTGGGAACACGACTACAAATAGGGCTGAATCATCGCATGGCCACTTGAAGAGGTTCTTGCCCGATGGTAACGGCGATTTCATGAAGCTTTGGGAGGCAATTGAAAAGATGTTGATTTGTCAATTTAGCACCGTCTTTGAATGTCGAAGAGCATAGATTTGGTGAGCAAAAGTTTTTGTACGCCTTATTAATTTTTAAAATATCTCGGAAGGCGATGGACATTCTTTTCCATGAAGCTAAAAGATCGAAGGAGTGTGGCATGAATCCAAAAAATTGTGGTTGTGTCGTAAGAAGATCATATGGCTTGGCGTGTGCATGTGTAATTGCCAAGAAGATTCGCAACAAACTTCCAATTAGACTTGATGAGATAAACGTGCAATGGAAGAAGTTAGTGATCGACTTCGGTGAAGGTGTTGAAGAAGAACATGATGATTATTCTTGCGCAGCTGAATTTGAAGCCATTAAGGTTTGACTAATGTCATTTCATTATAATATTTTTTTTGTGGTAATTTTTCTTGTGTTATCGTAACATTTTTTTTGTTTATTTTAGGAGCGGTTAACGACTGTTGATGTGAGCATGAAAGCAGAAATTAGAGACAAGCATCGAGAACTAGCCTTTCCTGCAACTACTACTTTGACAAGTCCGATTGTGATTGGAAAACCAAAGGTGGTCAAAAAGAAGGGTGTTGGTACTTCAACGGAACGAGAGAAGTCGTATTGGGAGCATGTTCTTCTCAAAAGAGTTCCCGCTTGGGTAAGTGGACTCCAACCCAAAGCTCACAAGTTAGTAGTCCATTTTTCAAGCATATGCCTCAGTTCATGCAACCATATATTGAAGATTTTGTCGATGTTGTGGGTGACGGCTATTGCAGTTATCGTGTGGTTGCATTGCATGAAAATGGAAATGAGGATGATTATGAGCTGGTCAAGCTTAACATGATAAGGGAGATTAAATCGCATAGGAAATTGTATGAGAATGTGTTTGGTGGCAAGGATCGTGTTGACTTTATTTTAGGAGCTTTGCACCCGAGTAATAGAAGTACACGCCATTGTGTAGCTCCTAAGGAAAAGTGGCTAACTTTTTCGGATATGGGTCATGTGATTGCGACTTACTATAACAGGGTTGTAGTCGAGTTGACATCACTCATTATCGGAGTTAGTGAGACTTTTTTCCCGCTTCGATCAAAACCACCAATTGATCCGGAATCACGGATTTTGTGCTTAGGTTTGATTCCGGGTCACTTTGTTCAAATTAAGTTGAAGCCCGGTGCTATTTTACCTAAGGCGGCGTCGGAGTGGAGGCGATATTGTACTGATGAAGCTATGACCTGGGAGTATCCTTGTATGCATTTAAATATGTGAAAGAGCTAAGGATTCACAAAATTGCATTTTATGAATCTTACGTTGATATTACATAGGATAATGCTGGTGGGTTTGACGAACATACCAAGAGATACCATTGGGTAATGTTAGAAAATGACGACGATGTGCGTTTCATGTTTAACACCATCGAAGGTGATCCATCTCCATACCGTTTGAAAGCGTCTTTAGAATGATTGTTGTTGTGGTTGTTGGTGGACATGTTCTTGACCTGTCTATTTTAATTTTTCGTATTATGTTGTGTGTAACGTTGGGTTCTTGACCTGGCCTATCAGTTGCTATTTTTTTTAGTTCCGTTTTTATTTTTATTGTAACGTATTTATCTTTTATGTAACGTATTTATATTTTGAATGTAATGTATTTATATTTTATGTAACATATTTATTTGTGATCATTTTGTGCAAACTATATTTTATAAGTTAAATTAAGTACATATGACATTGAAGCAAAAATATCTAAACACAAAAAAAAAACCAATAAACTTAGTTTAAAATAATAAGGAAAAATAAATAAACACAAAAAAAAATAAACCAATAAACTTAGTTTTAAATAGAGCTGTAAAAATGGGCGGGGCTATTGGGCCGGCCCAGTAGCCCTATAGTTTTATATGGGCCGGGCCGGGCTGGGCTTCCCAAAAATATCATTGGGCCTTATTGGGCTGGGCTGTCGGGCCTATGGGCCATCATGGGCTGGCCCAACGGGCTTTTGGGCCGGCCCATTAAAGAATTAAAAAAAAAAATCTAAAAATAATTTTACCTAAAAATAAGGAATTTTAGTTAGCATAAAATCTTTAGATAAAATAAGTAACAAAAGATGAGATTTGTTTTTTTTTTAAGGAAAAAGATGAGATTTATAATTTTTTTTTTTAATTTATAATTTAATTTATGTATTTTGAATTGTTATGTTAAAAGTTTAGTGTCTGATGTAAGTTTGAAATTTATTAGCTTTGAGGATGCACTTTATGAATCATCATCCACAGATCTCTCAACTTTTGCATGGATATTTTGAAGTATTTATTATTTCATGAAATCATGACACTCACTTTTTTATGGATATTAATTTGTGTGCGATGATATGTAGTTTTATTGTCCATTGAATTTTTTTTTACAAAAAAATTGTCAATTTTTTATAAAAAAATATTTGAAAAAATGTGGCGGGCCGGCCCATCGGCCCATGTTAATTGGGCTGGGCTAAGCGGGTCGGGCCTTAATGGGCCGGGCCACTTAAGCCTAGTAGATGTCTTGGCCCTATGGGCCCAGGCCGGGCCGGCCCATTTGACAGCTCTAGTTTTAAATAATAAACCAAATAAATAATGAAACAAAAATAATAAATAAAAACAATACAGTTTAAAATTAAATAAATTGGAACGCACAAAACTTCGGAACGCAGACACCGAAATATGGTTCGAAAAATGAAAACCGAATAAAATTGAACATAACAAAACTTTCGGAACGTATATTCCGAAGTATATCAGATAGCAGACCTCAAAAATTTACAAGTCAGAATGCAGAACCAAGGGGTTCCAAAACCTGTCCAAACCAGAATTTTACGCACATACAAAATTAACGCGCAATACATAACCATACATTAATTGATACACAAAATAATTTTTGCGAATAAGAAATATAAAAAAACCATAATTATAAAAACATAATTTTAACAAATTCATTGTCACAAATTAAATCATAACATCATACATCACGTTCTAATAAACAGACAACTATTGCGTTGCTCGTGAACCAAGGTTGTAAGGATATACAGGTGCACCCGGACGCCTACGCCTTGACAAATAAACAGTTGCAGGGTTAACCATTGAAAGAACGCGGTTTATGGTGTCATAGACCAGAGTTCCCCGCACCGCCTCACCATCTCGAATCGACCTCTCAAGCTCAAGCCGCGCATTGTTGCAGATCTGAAACGTATCTCTCACCTCACCCCTAGTTTGTTGCTCTATCAAAACCTCCAAATGTGGTGGTTCAGGTGGAGGTTTATGTGCCTCTAATCGAAGCATTTTAGGGTGCGAGACTTTGTGATACCAAGCCATGTAGCCAGACTGATGGTCCCAAGGGTTTTCAACTGTCGCGCCTCTCATGTCTCCGTCGATCAATCTCTCCTCCATCTCTTCCGAATAAACCTGGTGAATCTGCTCCAAAGTCATGCTAGAAGGAGCCGAGGCAGCTGGATCTCTAGGAATGGTTTGCACATAACCATATTGCCTAAGCACACGTTCAGGCAAATGCATTTCTTTTTCATCTCTGCACATTAACCAACCTGAAAACCAACAAACATCGATCAAGGGCTTCACATGGCGATGGCTTTCATAGGGAGTGAAAAGGAAGTCTGACATCTGCATGTTATCCAAATGCTCCATATACGCTAATGCATCCTTATGTCCTTTGTCCTGGTATAAACTTCGCGCATCGTGGAATTGTTTCGTTGTAGTTATCATCCACGCGCCACACACTAATTCGGGGACAATGTGTCAAGATCCATCCCTAAAAAAATAAAAAAAATCAATATTAACATTAATCTCACATTAATTCAGACGATCAAAAAAATATTTAAATAATGACAAATCGAATTTTTTACATTTATCAAAATTAAATCAATCGAATTTTACAATTAAGTATTCATACATGAAGCAATGACATGTCTCCGGCCATTTGACCACAACGCCACTTAGTAGAATCTGCCATGTATCCCTGAAGATATACCAGCGCAGCAGCACCCCAGTTCCACTTATGAACTTCAGTCAGGTCCTCAAAGTACTGAAGATACACAACGTCAACATAATTTTGGCTCTTGTTGCTGAAAATCGTACAACAAACCAAAAACAGCAAAAATGCCTTGATGCACTTATCTCTCAAGACAACTATCTCCTCCATTGGCCTCTCGGCCTTCTCCGCTGCCATTGTCGCCTCCATGTTTTGCACATAACAAGCTTGTAACAACACATGATACTTAATATGGCATCCGGTAGTTTTTTTAACATATTGCCCGCACCTCATCCTCATAAAGTCCTAGATTCCTAACAACCATGTCAATCCCTTTCGTCCCCCGCATCCGCTTGTAGTCCAAGAACGGTCCCGTGATCGGTAAATGAAGTAGGCATTGGACGTCATCCAATGTGATGGTTGCCTCACCTATCGGAAGGTGGAAAGTGTTTGTCTCCGAATGCCAACGCTCTGCAAATGCCGTCATCAAGCCATGGTCAATGACGCTATAATTGGTCCTAGTCAGCAGCTCTAGCCCGGTTGCTTCTACGACGTTCCAAAACCATGAATTTTCATCATTCTCGCGGGCAAGCTTTGGAAGATTGATCACCTTCTTCCCATTCGCTAACGAACGCATCACCTTCTTTAAATCCTACAAAATCAAACATACAATATATATCAACAATTAGTATTCTAATTAATCAATTATCAAACATTTTGATAAACATACTTTAAATAAATTTTACTTAGTATTCTAATTAATCTATTTTTTTACTTGTCTAAAAAGTTTCTAGCTGCCCATATCTGATTTGCCTATGTTTATGATAAGAATATAATAGGGTCAAATCGGTCAGTCCACCACCATACCCTCCGTCAGGTGGTGCATGTCCAGCATCATCGTCGTCATCTCCGTCATCTCCGTCATCTCCGTCAATTGTATCATCTTGAACTTCATCCTCAACTTCTGGTGCAGCCGCTTCAACCTGATCCTGTGATACTCTTCGACGCCGTTGTGAAGAACCCGCGCCGGAAACTCCCGCTTCATCATCATGCCTTCCTTGAAACGAAACCGATGATTGCCTACGACGTCCTCTTTTGGAACGAGTAGGGTTAGCAACACGCACAGCAGCATGTGCGCGACTCTCCCTCCCTAGCCTCGATCTCCCAACATTTTCTTCCATATCTACCAAAACGGAAAAAATCGGAATCAATACAAATGTACGCAAATATGGTAAATCAAAACTCAAGCATATTCATGCATACCAAACCAAATCTACTGACGCACAAACAATACAAAATCACAATCCAATTACTAACTATTTTCATTCAATCATTTTATCAAACACTTGGAGTACTAAATCCCAAACACTATGTCCATACTCAAATTAAACTATATAAGCAACATGCGATCGATGTAAACAACTACCCAATCCCACAAAGAACGCATAATCGACGCATTAATCAACATAAGCAACATTCATCACAACCCAGAAATTGAAAAAAATACAACCGAGGAAAGAACAAAGAACAAAAGAGAATTTAATGATCAAATGTGCATAGAATTTACTTACTTGTTGAAATTAAGTGATGAAATTAGTTGATTATGGAATCAAAATCGCAACTTGAAGCTTTCCTCCCACTTCCCTCCAAACCCTATTTTAAACTTCTAAATTTTAAAATGACAGAAATTGTCGTGTTCTGTTACTATATAACATAAATTCGGATTATATTCACCGAACTGAAAGGGTTCGGAAGCTACGTCCCGAAGTGAATTTCTTTTAAACAACTTCGGTTTCTTCGTTCCGAAGTTGACTTTTCCAGGGGCAAAATTGGTTTTCCGGGGGGTTAAAAAGAGTGGTGGGGGGTGAGAAGAGAAAATTTCGGCAAGTCAAGTCTAATACAATGGTTGGACTTATACACACAAGGCCCAATCTACAAAATACCAAAAACTATACTAACAAATCCTCCCCTAAGTTGATTACTATATAAAGTATCAACTAACATAAGCTAAAACTTATAACAAAGGATAGAACAGAAAAACCGAAAATAGAAAAACTGCATAAGTTGTATAAGCTACATCTTATCAAAACAGCTTAATTGAGAAAACAACAGCTTAAGTGTAATTAAACAATCACTTAAACATTTTTTGTAAGTGAATGAGATTTGACTCAAAAGCAATAGTGCTCTTTATTTTGATTGAAGGTGTGTCCGATGTGCGACATGTGATACATTCAATTATGCCATTTTTAAAAATAATTATTAGTATCAATCAATGTGTCTCTATCAATGTCAGTTTCTGTGTGCAACATAGATGTTCTTGTTATTTGGAGATCAAAGTACTATTTTGTTATGTTTTTTTATAATGACTGACTAAATTGATTCAAATCTCCATTGATTTATATAGGCTGAGATCTATAATAGTGCCCTTACATGGAACCACAATGGCTCACTCATAATGTCTGGAGGAGATGACGAGGTATGTCATTCTTTATTTTCCTTCTAATTTATAGTTACTATAACGCATGTGGTTGAATTGTTTGAATTTCTTTGCAGCTGAGAATTTGGAGTTATCCGGATGGGAATCTCATATATAACTTCCCAACGGGTCGTCATTATAAGCCAGGGATTTTATCGGCCAAATTTATCGTGGACGAACCCAACAAAGTTGTTTGTGGAGGAGTTGACAGAAAAGTAATAACACAATATACATAAGATTTTGATTTATTATTGCAATTTTTTGCTTTAATTTAATATATTTTGATATTTGGCAGGTTCAAATATTTGACTTAAATGATTCTCGCCAGTTAGCATCATATGAATGTCAGTTGAATCGCGTACAAGACGTAGCGATATGCTTAAAACATTGTTATACAATCACATTTTTAAAAAAAATATCTACTTATCATGCATGTTATGCATTCATTTTTCAGGTTGTTGAAAGAATCCCCCAAGTAATATGGAGTGTTAGTGGAGATGGGACCATACGAAAACACAATTTCCGGGAAGTTTCTCGTTGTGATTCTCGTCACTGCCATAATATCCTAGTAGATGGTTCCATTTTTCTCTTGTATGAATGATTTAGAGAATAACTATTTTGTATGCATTGTTAACAAGGTAATACCTGCACTATTTTGCTCCCTCTTGGAGAGACGGAGGCCAATTTTCCTCCCACTAGAAGACACCCCCCACTAGAATAAAGCTTACATAAACAAACAACAAGTAATTATTGAAGAATAAAAGCACTTAAAAGAAAAACTTAAAAAGATAAACAATTACTTAAACATAAGTGGAATTTTTTTTTGACAAAATAAACATAAGTTTATTTAAACAAGGCTAAACTATTCATTTGGTCCCTAACATTTATTTTAGGTTTGAATCAAGTCCCTTACGTTTTAAAAGTTTGAATTTGGTCCCTCACGTTATCAACGTTTACATTAGTTAGTCCATTCCGTCAAATTTTTTACTAATTTCGTTTGATCCTTACACGTGGCTGACAGTTTGGATAGGTGGAAGTGATTTTGAACACGTTGACATCCATATAATAAACAAAACTTTTACAAAAATAAAAAAAGAGTTAGTGTTTGCAAAAGTCTTTGTCGTATTTATTTATTTATTTGCGAATGTTCTGTTTATTATATGACATTCCACGTGTTCAAAATCACTTCCACATGTGTAAACCGTCAGCCATGTGTAAGGATCAAACAAAGTTAGTGATAAATTTGACGGAAGGGACTAACTAATGCAAATGTTGATAACGTGAGAGACCAAATTCAAACTTTTAAAACATAAGGGACCTGATTCAAACCTAAAATAAACGTAAGGGACCAAATGAACAGTTTATTGCAAGCGAATGAGATTTGGCTCAAAAGCAATAGTGCTCTTTAATTTAATTGTTTTTCTCTATAGCTTAATTAATTACTTATGTTTACTAGGAATTGAGATGTAATTAAATTTTTTTTTAACACAGTGCGATGATATTTTTTCTTGATGCTATACATTTTCTTTGTTTTCTATGTAGCATTGTGTTGAGATTCAACCTCAGATTTTATTTTATTTTATTATATTTTTTTTTTGTTGTATTTTTCCCTTTTTTGTCTGAGTTTGTATTGAAGTGTTGATTATCCCCTTTATTTGAGTGTATAACTTTCTTCTTATGGTGGTTGTTTGAGTGATAATGATTCATAACAGATATGGGTGGATATTCTAATCCTAGAGTTGAGCAGCTGACTCAACATGTTAGAGATATTAAAATAAGAAATGAAATGAGTTTTTCCATTTGTATTTTGTAATTAATTTTTTCGGTGATGATGTTTTGGCATGTTTTGTGTTTTGATGGGCTATTGGGTTGAGATCTGTTTTCATTATTTGCACCACCCAGATCTGGTTTAGACCTAGATCTATTTTCATTATTTTATTTAACTCTAATTTTTCAACAAAAGTGCTCTTTATTTTAATTGTTTTTCTCTATAGCTTAATTAATTATTATAATTATTGAGAATTGAGATTTAATTAATTTTTTTTTGACACAGGTTGTGATATGTCTCCTCGTTGTCAAGCTTTACTAGTGGGTATCGACTACAAGTGTGTTCTACCAAGAAAGCATTGGTTGCCGGGGATCGTTGCCGTATTGGATTTTAAAAATTGCCTTCATCGGGAGTGTGACCTCAAAGATAACAATGTCAAAATGATGTCCGATAAAGACCAACCCTTAAAGCCAGAAACTATATTAGAAAGTCTACAAAAGTTAATTCAGGGGGCAAAAACTGAAGATCAACTCTGTTTCTACTTCTCAGGACATGGATTACACCACCCATGGTTTACTTCCATGTTTTGCGGCTTCGACAAAGGAAAACCGAAACGCCGCAAAATTGGAGCACCAATGAAAAAATTAAAACCTGCATTAATCTCATTCTTAATAGACACTCCTCAACTTCCAAACTACCATAGAGACCTCAATCCGATCTAAAATACTACTACACATCACGTTGAATGGACCAAAATATGTATCGAGATCGATGTAGTAGAGGAAGTTTCATACATGTCCTCCATTTTTGTCTAGTTTCACATATTAAAGATGTTTAGCTAGCTCTATGAAATCATGTTACCATGGTACGAAAGGTTTTAAACTAATTGGAAAAGAAAAATTAACAAAATATTGTAAACGTATCACATGACAAAATTAATATATCCAAATTATGTTGGTACATCTTAATTGTCATGTAAGAGTATCGTTTGCAGCACTCTAAAAATATTACTATTAATTTAAAATAAATAAAAAGAAAGATGCAAAAGAACAGGACAAAAATAACTTTTCAAAGGACATGACAAAACTAGATTTTCTTGTCCCCCACTGAATCACGGAACAACTTTTTATCCTCAGCACAAGTTGTCTAAAACATCAAAATAACATTTTTTTCCACCAAACATCATACAAGACAAAATATGTTCAATACCATAAACATTTGTCATGTGTTGTTCTGTCTTATACTGTCCTATACTATTATGTCCAGTATTTAAATTTTGCAGATCAAATAGATTCTAGAACTTCATAGCAACCAGCAAGTCGTTTTCCCTCGATGCAAGTTTGACAAATTGGTTTAAGGGAATGTCACAAACATTAGTTGAATTGATGTTGGATTTGATAGGATCACGGTTTAATTTTTATAATCATGTTTTAAAGGAGAATGAAATCGCTTGATGTCATGATTGTTGGGGAAAACTCCTCAACAAAGAACAACAAACAAAGAATAAGAAGAGAATGAACTTTGAGAAAAGAAATTGATGAACTTAATTATTGAAAAAGTTTATTGAAAAGTGTTGTATTTACAATGATCACATAACACCTATTTATAGGTAAAGTGAATGTAACTAATTCCTAAAATCTAGGTAACTAATCAATTCTATCTACTTCCTAAAATCTAGGTAAATAACATCTAATTAATTCTATCTACTTCCTAAAATCTAGGTGTTTACTGTGAAATTTGGTAAATAACGCTAGTTTGATTATTACAAGAGAGATCAACTAGTAAATCTCGGGACATAGTGCTTTTGTTTATATTTTCAAAGTAAATGATATTCATTATTGTTCTTATGTTGATAAAGTGTTGTTTTTTATGTTTTAATAACTTGAAATGCAAGAAAGAATGTTTATTCAATTGAATAAACAGAATGAGAGAAAAGAGTCGAAATAAGGATTAAACGAGATAAAAATGAAGATACTGTAAATTGCATTCAAATGTAAATGATTACAGAATAAAGTGGTTCACATTACATACATTTTCCTTCGAATACTCGTTTCTCGCTTTGACATGGGTACTTAGAGTTTTTCTGAGGATTTTGTATAATGATTGTGACCCCTTTTTCGATCACATAACTAGGCTATTTATAGACACTAATTCCTAACTGCTAATAACGCCTAAACACTACAGAGAGGACGCGTGTCTTCGACACGTATTTTGAATTTGAATCCTTTCTTATCCTCTGAGTTAGCCGTTGTTTCCGTCGAAGTCGAAGTAACCATGCTTTCTTTTGAATATTTCGCTAAGTCCATAAATTACTTTTACTCACTGGGCGCTTCGACCCTACTGATACTTCGACCAAATCGAAAGGATCTTGAAAAAGAAGAATGTGCATTTAAATGTAATGTTCAATAATAGAACATTTATTATATGTTCATGCATGATTGATCATTAAATTCATTGGTTCTGAAAACCAAACATATTTAATGACTATTAAAAATAATTACATAATTAAGCATAATTATTTTATTTATGCATTTAGAACATATTTTTACTTAGTAAAAATATGGGCTAACAAATTGCCCCCAAATGCCTGTTTCGATTGAGTGGTCGAACGAGAAAGAAAAGGCATTTTATAACCACGTGCTTGACACTGTTACCAATGACGGCGCTTATGTCATGTTCAGAAATAACTGTCACCTTGATACCCACAATCCATCATTGCTCCTGGTTTTTAGCATAGTGGGAGACGTGGCACACGTATAAGTTGAAGAGAAATTATTTGAATTTCTTTTTGATTTATTTTTCTGGAGACAAACACGTTTCCCTATAAATAGAAACAAAAGAACAAGGGAACACTTTTTACCAACTTCTCCAGTTCAGAGCTTTCTACGAACAACACTGTTCATCTTCTTCCTTTCTGTAAATCAGGCTTTGATTCTCAACGCATTCGTAATTCTAAACCGTACAAGTAATTTAACTTTAAATTCCGCATCGATTCATCCTTGTTTCAACTAAAACAACTCAGTTTCTACAAATCTCCTCAAAAACCCTTTTCGTTCTTCAACCTTTGGTATACTGTTCATCAATGGCTTCCAACTTGAATTTCGAAATACCAACTGCTGGTAAATGGAAGGATCTTCGCATCCTTGAAGATGGAGAGGAAGTGGTTCCAGAGCCTTCTGGAACTGAGGCGGAAAGGAAGATCTGGAATACCCAACTCATGATTCCATTCTCCATAAAGAAGGAAGATCATGCCTTCTGTGGACCTTATCCAATACGATCTGAAGTTCTAGCAAAGGAGGTAAATGATCTTTTCCCTTTGCATGTCACTTGTGGCCCTAGGATCTTCGACTCTAGTCCCTATAATTTTGGGTATTTGAATAATTCCCTTAAGATTTTTAGAGCTGCCCCCTATACTGCGCATAAGGACTATATTCCCTGGTTAGATAGGGTCGAAAAAGACTTTAAGGATTCCTGGAAAAGTTATGGGATTTATGAACTTATCCAGTTTAGTCGAACTGGTCCTAAGTACAAACCAGAACTCCTTGTAGCAGCCCTTCATTTTTATGAAAAGTCCACAAACACCTTTCAGTTTAAGTGTGGCATGTTGACTCCTACACTCTTAGATATAGCTGCTATCACAGGCCTTAGGCCTATTGGTGATCATTTCGACCCAACCAAGACTGGCGATAAGATCGAAGTCAATTTTAAGGAAGCCGCGTTTTCTAAGTATATAGCAGAGAAGATGGGAAAAGCAGGAGAAGAAGTGTCACATGAGGAGCATGTGGCCTTTTTGACATTGTGGTTGTCCCACTTTGTATTCTGCTCGAAGTATCTTCAAGTAGCGCGCATGTACATCCCTATAGCACAACAGATCAATGAAGGGAGGCTTTTCAGCTTGGGGCGCTTGTTATTGGCATGCTTGTATGAAGCCATGGGAAATGCCAGTGACTCTATCAAGGCCTCGAAGGATGGATCGAAGGTTTCAATAGCTGGACCCATGTGGCTGTTACAACTTTGGCTAAACGCCACTTTCGAGACGGAACTGGGATTGATAGTGCCTTCTGACTATCAACAAGAAGTAGATGACAGGGAGATTGAAGGGCAGAGATTGGTTAGGTTGGCCCCTAGATCCCTGGATCAAGATACAAGGAGACTCTTCATGAAGCATATGAAGATGTTTTTAAATTTTGACAAGTTTCTTCCACGCCATGCTCCTTTTGTTGAGCGCAAATATGGGGCAGCGTGGTTTGTTGAAGATTTCCCTGCGTTCAACCCAGATAATGAAGACGAAGTTAATGAGGTTTGGAGGGCTTATTTAGAGCAAACTGTGCTCTCTTGTAGAATTGGGTCGAACGCGAACCAATATGGGCTAGTTGGATACCTGCCCAATTGTGTGGCTAGACAGTTTGGTATGTCTCAAATCCGGCCAAAGAGACTCTTTGAAAGCCTCGACAAAATGGTGTTAGGCACTGGTATAACTGAGAAAACCTTCAGGAAGTACATGAGGATGCTGGAGACCTATGAGTTTAACTTCAAACCCTTCGAGTACAAGCCTTCCTTCTACTGTACTGATGGCTTCAGCAAATGGTGGAGTGACCATTACACCAAGCATTCGATCGGCAATGCAGAGCAATTGTTAGGGATGGTGGAGAGTGGCTTCATAGTGCCACCTCTTGGAAAGAAGACCAGTGTCTCAGGTCGAGGTAAAAACTTGATTTCTTATGTTTTATCTATTCTCACATGATTTATCATTTCAAATCTTTTTATATTTACTAACACGATTTATTTCAGGCAAAGGCATAAAGAAAGATGATGGGTCATCAAAGACTTCGATTGAAGCAAAGAAACCCACTGGGGTGAAAATTAAAACAGAGGTCGAAACCTCTAAAGCAAAGGTAACTTAGCCTTAAAATTTTGTTTTTCTCCTTTCCCTTTGAATATATATTTTTAAGCTTTGGTCATTTGTGTTTTCAGAGTGGTAAAGGTAAGAGCAGCACTGAGACGGTATCTGCTAGCTCAAAGAAAACCAAAGACACTATTGTGTTAGAAGCAGAGGTAAGGATCAAACTTTTTACACCAAGTACTTTAACTTTTGTCAAAATAATACATTTTTGGACAAATTCTGACATTATTTGCTTTTAATCTCTCAGGATGAAGAAGAGCAAGAAATTCCTTTTGTTAGGAAGAGGAAACAGCCTTTAACTTCGACCTCACAACCTAGCGAAGGGGGACCCTCTGCACGAGAGGTCGAAGGAGATGAGATTGCTAAAGCCAGGAAGAAAAAGAAGGTTGAAGAACCCAAAACTCAACATACCCCAACAAAGGATCAAGGGGGTGAGAGGAAAAAGAAGAAAAAGCACGAAGAGAAAAAGGCAGAAATTGCTATGAAGGTCAAGCTAGCAATCAAGAAGCCTAAAGTGCATAGGGCATTAAAAATCCGCACCTCAAGTGAAAGCGGTGGAGATCCAACCCCTCAGACAAATGCTTCAGAGAAAAATGTGGTCGAACAAGACCAACCTACCAAGACAGCAGAAGAAAAGGTTGACGGACCACAAGGTAATCCTGCACCTCATTCAGAGACATTGGTCAATGATGAACCAATTACTGATGGGGGAAAGAAAGATAATGCACAACCAGGCAACAATGCCCCCAATGCTGAGAAGGGTGGTAATCCTCAAACTAACCCTGAGGTCGAAGAAAGAGAGGTATAATTCATTTTACTCTCAACCTTACATTTTTCATAGTTACATTTGATCTTTACTAATTTTTCTTTTGTGTTTGCAGTATCAGTCGAAGAAGGTGCCAACAGAGAACAATGGAAATGATGACAATCAGGGTTCCTTGAATGATAAGGTCGAGCCAGGGTCATTCGGAGAAGGACAAGTAGGAGGGGGCTCAGGAACCAATGTAGAAAAGGATGTTACCCCAGTTCAGCCCAACACCTCAAGCATCAAGTATTCAATGCCCAGCATTTCCACACACTCAGGCCAAGCTAGCTCGACCCATGATTCTGACAGCATGCCTGAAGCTGAAGTTGGTGGTTCAGGGATTATTTCCGTCTCTTCGACCTCCAGGCTTTCTGCAAGTCTTGGAGTGCAAGAAGAGGAATTCACCAATATGCAGAAGTCTGATCCTGCTGTCACCCTTAAACTTCTGCTCTCCAAGAGACAACATCAAGGCGCCACTTCGAGTGAGCACACAACTACTGACTCTGCGCCTTCAAATTCTGAAATCGACTCAATGGTGCGTCAGGACTCTCTGCTGCTGAAGCTCACCGCCACCTTTGTCCACCGGGATGTATTAAAGCAGATCGAAGAAAACCCAGCATGTGCTTATAGCCACTTGGCTTTCTTGAAGAAATTGCATAACCCTAGGACTGATGAGGAAACCCTTGGCAAAGTTATCCAACTTAGTTCGATTGTGGATCAATATGCGAAGGCAGTGCAGAAGAGGCTTGACAATGATACAAGACTTGCTACCCAACAACAGGCTCAAGCCATGTTCTTTGAGAAAGCTCAGAAGGCTCAAGCTGAAGTGGAGCAATTGTCTTCTCAACTGATCGAGGGAAATGCAGAGCTGAAAGAATGTGATGACAATATTGCCCATTACAAAGATCAAATCAAACTCTTAGAGGAGCAAATTGTCAGTTACAGGCGCAAGATCGTTGAGGAGGAAACCAAGAGAGGTCGAATTGAGAGAGAGGCCAAAGCTTCGACCAAAGAGCAAATTGATGCACATGGCAGAGAAGGGCTTCAGGCTTTTGGCTCAGCAGAAGTTGTTGGTGAAGAGATCAAATCCTTGGAGAGTTCGAACCTTGTGGTTGAGAAAGAGCTGGCTACTCTCAAGAGAATTTATGCTGATTGTACCAAGGGCTTATAGTTCCCTTATTTTCTTGTTTGTTGGATCTTGTAATTTCTGAACAAAGTCCATGTTTTTATGGCAATTTACAATTTACCATTTTGCTTCATATGTTTGAGTGTTATTCTGCGCTTATTTTTACTTCGAGTAAAGTAGGTTTATATTTTTTCAAATACTTTCCATTAATACCCAAAGTACGCTTTTCAGGAGTTAATTCCTCAATTTCAAATGCGCCATTAGAATAAACTTGGACAATTTTGAATGGTCCTTCCCAATTTGGAGACCATTTGCCTAAGATTCTATCTTTTTTATCCATAGGCAAAATAACTTTCCAAACTAATTCCCCTATGTTAAAAGACTTTGACTTAACCTTTTTGTTATATGCTTTAGCAACTCTTTCTTTTTGTTTTGTTAAAACTTCTAGAGCACAAAGCCTTTCTTCATCTAAATCAACTAACTCATCTGACATCATTTGGTAATAATGGTCTAGAGGTATTTCCATTTGTCTTTGCACTCTTGCTGATTGCAAATGTATTTCGACTGTTAATACTGCATCGTGACCATAAGTTAGTCGAAATGGAGTGGTGTTAGTTGACTCCTTAGGAGAATTTCTGCAAGCCCATAACACTTGGTCTAAGGTTTTATGCCAATTCCTTGGCTTCTGGGCTATGTGTTTCTTTATCAAATTTATAAAAAATTTATTGGCTGCTTCGACTTGACCATTTGTTTGTGCATAATATGGTGTTGAAGTTAACAGTCTAAAGCCAACTCCTTGGGCAAATTCCTGCATCTTTCGTCCAGTAAAAACTGAACCTTGATCAGTAGTAATTGTTTCAGGAATTCCAAACCTGTAGATTATGTAATTTTGTATGAAATTAATTACTGCCTCTTGATCAACATTTGGTAAAGGAATTGCCTCTATCCATTTTGTGAAATAATCTATTCCAACCAAGATATAACGTTGACTTTTTGATGAAGCAGGTTTAATTTCACCAATGAGGTCTAGAGCCCAACCCCTAAAGGGCCATGGTTTTACTATCGAGTGCAGTTCACTTGCAGGCACATGCTGGATGCCTGAATGCCTTTGGCATTCTTGACAACCCTTAGCAAATTCTATACAATCTTTCAACATAGAGGGCCAGTACAAACCTTGTCGAAACAAGAGCCATTTCATTTTATGTCCTGCCTGATGAGAACCACAGGTACCACTATGAACATCAGAGATTGCTATATATGCTTCTGCTTCATTAAGGCATTTTAACAAAATTCCTTCAGAAGTCTTCTTGAAAAGATCATTTTCAAAAATTATATAGCTTAAAGCCCTATATTTTACCTTTCGATCCATATTTCCTGTTGGATTCTTAAGGTAATCTACTATAGGCTTTCTCCAATCATTATCTGACAAGTTGTCAATGGCAAAAATTTGAAAATTTTCTAGGGGATTTCCCATTTCACCATTTATTTGTGGTATAGTATCTGCCCCCACAAGTTTTGGCATTGACAATTGTGCAGATATTGGTTCTTGTAAAACCATTTTTTCTTTTATTTCGATTAATTGTGTCAACTTTTCTTTTGACATTTTATATCCTGAAGCAATTTGAGCTAATTCATTTGCTTCTTGATTTTCTAATCGAGGTACATGTTCAATGTCCACATGATCGAAACAATCTAACAAAGAACTAGCTATAGAAAAATATTTTGCTAAATGCTCTTTCATACATTTATATTCTTGTGTTAATTGTTTCAATACTAATTCAGAATCACCTCTTATTTTAATGTTCTTTGCCCCCAAGTGTTTTAATATTTCTAACCCTATAATTAAGGCTTCATACTCAACTTCATTATTAGAGCAAAGTTCATTTATTTTGTACTTGAACTTAGTTGGAACTTGAGTAGAAGATATAATAAATATTCCAATTCCTGTTCCATATTTATGTTTGGACCCATCAAAATAAAGAATCCATGGTTGAATATCCACATAATCCTGTGGCATTTCGACCAAAGAATGATCTACTATAAAATCAGCCACAATTTGGCCTTTGACAGCCTTTAAAGGTTTATAAGTCAGTGAATATTCAGTTAATGCTAATGCCCATTTCCCAATTCTACTATGTAATATAGGTTTAGTTAGCATATGTTTAATAACATCAAAGTGGGAATAGACATAAACATCAACAGGCTTTATATAATGCTTAAGTTTTGTACAAGAGAAATACAAACAAAGACAAAGTTTTTCTATGGCAGTATACCTAGTTTCTGCATCATTTAAAACTCTACTAAGGTAATAAACTGCATTTTCTATGCCATTATCATCCTCTTGAGCTAACATGCTTCCTATCGTCTTATCAGACGTAGCAATATACAACTTCATAGCTTTATTCCTACTAGGAGGCATTAAAACTGGAGGCTTTATTAAGTATTCTTTGATGTCATCAAAAGCCTTTTGATGCTCTTCGTTCCATTTGAATGGATCATCTTTCTTGAGTCGAAGTAGTGGTGAGAAAGCTTGAGCCTTTCCACTTAGGTTCGAAATGAATCTTCTCAAGAAGTTGATTTTTCCCAGCAGAGATTGAAGTTGTTTTTTGGTCGAAGGAGGCTTGGTCTCTAAGATAGCCTTTGTCTTGTTTTGGTTTATTTCAATGCCTTTTTTATGCACCACAAAACCAAGGAAATCTCCTGCATGCACACAGAAAGCACATTTTAATGGATTCATTTTTAATCCATGTTTCCTCATTCTTTCAAAAGATTGCCTAAGATATAACAAATGGCTATCTTCAGAAGAGGATTTAATGATGATATCATCAATGTAAACTTGCATGAATGTATCTATAAAATCATGAAACATGGAATTCATTGCCCTTTGATAAGTGGCACCATCGTTTTTTAAGCCAAAAGGCATAACAACCCATTCATAAGTGCCTAAAGCACCAGGGCATCTAAATGCTGTTTTAGATACATCTTCCTCAGCAATGAATATCTGGTTATAACCAGAGTAACCATCTAACATGCTCAAAAACTCGAAGCCTGCTGCTGAGTCTACTAACATTTCTGCCACAGGCATGGCATACTCATCTTTAGGTGTAGCATTATTTAAGTCCTAAAATCTATACATACCCTAAGTGTTCCATTCTTTTTAATGACAGGAACTATATTTGCTAACCATTCTACATACCTGGCAGCTCTGATGAATTTACTCTTCAGCAGCCTTTCGATCTCTTCTTTGATTTTGGACATGATATCTGGTGCAAACCTTCTTGGCAATTGTTTCACTGGTTTTTTACCTGCCTTGATTGGTAGCTTGAGTTCGACCATTTCTCTACTGAGTCCAGACATTTCATTATAATCCCAAGCAAAACAATCACTAAATTCCTTGAGAAGTAGTACCAATTTTCCTTTTAAATCAGGACTAATATTGGCACTAATGTAGGTTGGCCTTTTTACTGAGCCATCTCCAATGTCAATTTCCTCCAAAGGATCTTGAGCCTGCATTTTAGGAGTTTCATTAAGTGGATCTCTTTTGAACCCTAAAGGTTCTTCATCATAGATGCGGTCGAGCCTTTGTGCTTGTGGCATAGAAATGTCATCGCTTTCGACCTTGGCTTCTGTAGCCATATTTTGATGAACATCAGCTTCCAAAGCCGTATTTAACTTAGTTTCGGCCATATAAGCCGTAATCCTGGCCCATGCGCTGGACTCAGTCATCATAATCTTCATAAACATTCCACCCAGATGGTGGTATAACTCCATCTTCTGAGGACACAGCATCTATTTCCTCTCTTTCCCATATGAAGCCCTGGGTTGGGTGGAGTTTGACAGAATGTATCACATTATCAGAAGGTGTGAAAGCATTCTCTCTATCATAACATGGCGCAATGTTCGCCAAATTTTTGTCAAAGGTTTGTTGATTTATGGTGTCTACCTCTGACATATAAAAGCTCTGATCAGCTTCTATATTTTCCACGCAGCCATCCTCCCTCCAAAGCATCAATTTCTGATGAAGGGTCGAAGGAACAGCTCCTACTCCGTGAATCCACTCTCGCCCCAACAGTAAGTTGAAGTTTGCCTTGGATTCAACCACTAGGAATAGAGTTGGTTGAACTATGCTGCCCACGACAACATCCACTTGAATTGCCCCACTTGAATGTCCTGTTTTGCCTTCATAATTTGACAAAACAATGTTATGGGCTGACAAATCACAGTCATATTTGCCAATCTTGAGTAACATAGATAGAGGCATTAGATTCACAGCAGCTCCTCCATCTATCAGCACCTTGTTAATTCCAACTCCTTCAACCTTTGCTCTTATGAAGAGTGGCTTGAGGTGGTTTTTCATGCCTAAGTCTGGCCTTTCGAATGTAGCCTGTTGCTCTTCGATACAACCATTGTTCATGACATAATAGCATATTGGCTTAGGATCAGCCATTTCTAACTGGTCGAAATCAGTTTCGAGCTCAGTTATCTCTGTTTGCACATCATATTCTGATGGTAATATGGAAACCACACATATTACGTCGAAATCTGGCTCAGAGTCCAGCAGATCATCATCTTCCATTTTGTTTTCATCTATAGGAGGAAGGATCCTTTCTTTTGCTGGCCTTCTCGCCACTTCTTTATATTGGCCTGTTTGGAGATTAGTTGCAGCCAATTTCTTTTGGCGTTGGAATCTACGCCATTGAGTTCTTGTCATTGGATGTTTACCCTTATAATTATTTTTGTAAGAGTATTTGTTAGCATCCTCTGAGTAGCTTAGTTTGGTGCCACTCGAGCCACCAACTTTCATTGCACCCTTGTTGAACTTTATGGTTCCTTGGTGCATCCAGCGTTCTATAGGAATCGAACCCGAAGGAAGGAAAGTGGGCCTTCGATCTATCTGGACCATATTATTTGGTCGAGTTAGAATGCTCTTTCCTTTGTCACAAGGCGGTTTTGGGTTTGCCCCCTGCCTATTTGCCACTGGTTGGAACTTCATGAGGCCTGCAGTAGCCTCTTTATCGCAAACAGCACTACAACGAGCACAAAGCATCACTCCTTTGTTCTCTAACTTGCATCTGTTCAGAAAGTCAATCAAATCCTCTTCAGCACGAGGATATACTACTTTCATTTTTTCAAAGTATTCCTCTTCAGGGATTTTTTCCACTTGCACCTCTGAAACCTCCATGGCTTCGACCATCATAATAGCTTGTGGTTCAGCATAGAGGGTATCAGCATTCTGTGAAGATTCTGGATCTGCTTTTGCAGCTTTGGGTTTTTCACCAAATTTAAGTCTTCCTTCGTTCAAAGCCTTTTGAACCAAGTCCCTGAAAAGCACACATTGTGAGGTTCTATGTCCAAGAAAATTATGATACTTACAATAACCTCTTTTCTTTCTCATATCTAATGGTGGTATTTTAACACCTTTTGGAACCACTATTTGGCCATCAGTAACCAACAAATCAAAGATTTCATCACATTTTGTTATATCAAAAGTATAAGTCTTTGAAACATATTTATCATTTTTTGGTTCAACAGGGTTTTTTCCATTTGAAGGTTTTAAAAGCTTGCAAGTGTAAGGGGGACCAGGTTTTAATTCTGCTAGGTCTATTTCCCCTTGTTCAACATCTTCATAAGAGACATCATATTTTTGGTCGCTATCATGTGTTTCTACATAAGCAACTTTTTCTTTTTTATGATACTTTGAATTTCTAGCCTTTTCTGCTCTCAAGCGTTCGACCTGTCGAACCCTATCAGCGAATTGGGCCATGTCCCTTAGATGTTGAGTATCTAACTTCTTTCTGATCGAATAGTCTAGGCCACCAGCAGCCATTTCGACCAATTCATGTTCAGGCACTTGAGTAAAACACCTAGCCTTAAGTAAACGAAATCTATTCAAATAATCATCTATAGACTCAGGAGTTTTGCGCCTAACGCTTGCTAATTCTTTGAGACTTATCTTAGACTGTCCCATGTAGAATTGTTCATGGAAGACTCTCTCTAATTGATTCCAATTAAAAATTGAATGTGGAGGGAGAGTAGTAAACCATGTAAAAGCATTTTTTGTTAGAGAATTTGGAATATACTTCATTCTCAAATTCTCATTATTTGCTAGGTCTCCTGCCTCAGTTAAATATCTTGCTATGTGTTCAACAGTAGATTCACTAGTATCACCAGCAAATTTGGTAAATTTTGGGATTTTCCAGCCCCTTGGTAATTCTGTTTGAAGCACATATTCTGATAAGGCAGAAACAAAATGAGGCCTATGCATGCCTATGTTTAAACCATTTTGTGCCAGGATAGTTTCGACCAAATTGGCTATGTTATTTTGCCCAGCAAAATTATTATTCTGGACATTTCTAACTACATCGTCAACATTTTGGTTCCTATTTACCAACACAATTCCAGGATTTTGTTCGACCTGGGGCAAAGCCTGTTGCTGTGCCTGAATTTGCACCTGCGGCTCGACCACTGGCCCTGGTTGTTGGATTTGGTTTATGGGGTTTACAACATTATTTGGGGCAAGCATAATGGCATTATTTAGTGCTTGTGCAATTTGCAAAGGCACCACATTCTGAACTTGGGGAACTTGTTGATTATGGGCTCGAGGAGCCCCAAAGAAATCAGCAATTCTTCCCATTTGATTTGCCAACAATTGATAACTTTGGTTTGTATTTTGAATTAATGGGTTAAATACTGTACCAATTTGTTGTGTTAACATATTTACCATGTCATGATTACTCTCATCCATTTGTTGCCTTAAAGCATTCAAGGCATTGTTGGTTAATGAGGGATTGCCGTTTCGAGTAGCAGAACTAGAAACTATTGGATTATTAGGCACAAATACGCCTAGTGCTGACTCTGTGAACAATGATGCACTTGTTTGCAAACCCTGCATCATACTGGTAGGCATGCCATATGGGTAGTTCCTACTTGTGCCCTGACCCACATATTGGGAAAAGGGTAATGAGAAAGTAGAGGAACTAGCGCCACCCCCATTAACATTTGTCCTATTTGGAGAGAAATTTCCCTCTATAGCATGGGAAAGAGTCAAGATAGGTTCTGTAGTGGTCGAAGGTACCACTGTAGACGTTGGCATTGTCATTGTGGCACTTACCACAGAAGAGATTGGGGCGGAAACTGTCGCCCCACTAGCGTTGGGCACAATCTCACTGATTACATGAGAGATTATGGCCTCAGAAACGCTCGAAGCGGTTGATACATTCGAACCGTTATTATTATTGTTTCCGTTTGGATTTTCCATGTTTTGTCTTGGGTTACTTCTGGGTGGTGGTCTAACCATTTCAGGGAGTAATTTCCCGTTCCTCAAAAGCATACACTACACACAAACTTTTGGAAACAATACACAAAATGCAGAACAAATTAACTACACAAACTTTGAAGAAATTTAAACGTAAAGCACACGGTCCCACCGGGCGTGCCAAATGTAAAGTGCATTCAAATGTAAAGCACACTTTGAAGATAAAAATGAAGATACTGTAAATTGCATTCAAATGTAAATGATTACAGAATAAAGTGGTTCACATTACATACATTTTCCTTCGAATACTCGTTTCTCGCTTTGACATGGGTACTTAGAGTTTTTCTGAGGATTTTGTATAATGATTGTGACCCCTTTTTCGATCACATAACTAGGCTATTTATAGACACTAATTCCTAACTGCTAATAACGCCTAAACACTACAGAGAGGACGCGTGTCTTCGACACGTATTTTGAATTTGAATCCTTTCTTATCCTCTGAGTTAGCCGTTGTTTCCGTCGAAGTCGAAGTAACCATGCTTTCTTTTGAATATTTCGCTAAGTCCATAAATTACTTTTACTCACTGGGCGCTTCGACCCTACTGATACTTCGACCAAATCGAAAGGATCTTGAAAAAGAAGAATGTGCATTTAAATGTAATGTTCAATAATAGAACATTTATTATATGTTCATGCATGATTGATCATTAATTTCATTGGTTCTGAAAACCAAACATATTTAATGACTATTAAAAATAATTACATAATTAAGCATAATTATTTTATTTATGCATTTAGAACATATTTTTACTTAGTAAAAATATGGGCTAACACTACGTAACTAACAATCTTAAAGAAACAAATAAAATAAACTAGAAAAACAAAAAACGCACTATCTTCGGATATAACAACTTGAATTATATATCAAAACTAATACTCCTCCTTAATTCAAGCTGTCAAAATTAACCACTCCAAGCTCCCTTCTAAGCTTGAGAAACTGATCCCTTTTCACTGCTTTGGTTAGGATATCAACATGTTGATCATTTGTAGCACAATACTTCAAACACAATTTTCCTTTAGTGACTTGGTCTCTAATGAAGTAAAACCTGGTTTCAATGTGTTTGCTTTTGCCATGACTGACTGGGTTCTTAGCTAAGTTTATTGCTGATTTGTTGTCAATGTACAACACCACAGTCATTCCTTCCACAATCTTCATTTCACTAAGGCTTCCTAACTAGGCGCTGTCCCTGCTGATACGAACCCATCCTAACTAGGGTGCGGATTATTACTAGACGATAGACTGATACACTTGTCAGACCGTAGTCATTAACCCAGTTCGGCTCAACTCACCTACGTCTGGGGATACCAATCCAGGAAGAAATCCACTATGATAGTATCAATTCAAAGCTAAACTCCCCTGTTTACAACTTATCACTTAATCACTACCCGTGCTAATTCTACCTAGGAACTCCTAGATATGACAACCTCTGGTCACTTCCTCCACAATAGTACAGACAACACTATTGATCAATAAACACAAATGGTTGGAGACACACTCCTAGAAAACTAGACCACTTGTACCTAAAGGCTTAGAGTGATGCACAAGAAACAATCATACTCCATGCTTAAAAGCTTTGGAGAACATACAGAGTTACAACTCAATAAAACAGTCCTACAAAAGTATCAAAATGATACTAGAGAGGCTCACAAATAAAGCACAAGGCTTACAAAGACACGAAACCCTAAAAGTCTACATTTTGATACTTTGGTTTCGGTGAAGAAACTAGGTTTAGCTCATTTCTTTAAATAGCCACGAGTTAGCATGGGCTTTCTGAGCAAATTGGACCTCAAACACAGCTGGAAAAACGTGTAAGATCCAACTCAAAAGTATTCTTGAACCAAATATAATCTTTCCTTAAATATATCACATCTTAAGGAAATAAATAATCTTCATAGAATCTTCAGTCAATAGAGAGAGAAACCAACGTCTTGGTGCTCAAGAAAATATCTGAAGATACCAAAAATAGTAGGATTCAAGAAATAAATAAATAAAAACACGTACGCATGGCGTGAGATCAACGCGCAGACATGACATACTGAACATATATACAATGTTGAAATATTGTATCCAACATCTTGCTTGTATATTTGTTTTAGCAAAATGATGCCAACAACCAAATATCCAACACATATTAATTGAACGAGAAACCAGAATTAATTGGTCTGAGATCTGTGAATTATATTTGAAAACCTGAAAATAAATAATCGATAGGACAATACTTAGAATGGTAGTTACTGAAATCTAATCCTCATGCAACCTCATCTCTTTCTTGTTCTCTTTTTGTATTAATATGTGGTATAAATCGAGTTTACGTACCACCAACCAAATCCCTTTTCTTAACTTAAAACATTAAGGCCTTTTTCTTCTCCTTAAAAATAGTAAAGAAGGAAAAAATTGTGTTTGACTTTACTTTTTTTTATTTTTTACTTCTTTACTTTATTTCTCTAATACTTTTAAGGAGAAATAGTGTCAAATATAATTTTTTACTTCTTTATTTCGTTTAAGCTAAAATAAAAAGTAAAAAATAAGCCGGGGCAAACGGGACCTGACTATTATTGAATGGTTTTGATATTGCATGATTCCTTGTAAATACGATAACTCTAAGTACTTTATTTTTATGTGTGTTAAAATTGTAACATCAATAACGACTATAAATTTACAAGATTCTTTTACAAAAAAACCTTGAAGATCAGAAAGAAAAAAAAAAATCTATCAGAGCTGTCCCAAACGTAAGGCTGTTAATAAAGCCTCACTTTAGGCCTCCAATAAAAAGTTTTTTTTTTTTTAAATTTTAAAAAGATACCCCATAAATATAAATAAATAAAAAAGAAACAGTAAAATTTGTTTTAAACCTATTTCACATTTGAAAATTATTGATCCACTTTGACTTCTATTGTCATCTTAGTCCTTGGCATATATATATATATATATATATATATATATATATATATATATATATATATATATATATGAGTCAGGATCCGTTGACACCAACGAGTTTGACACCAATAAGTTTGACATTAAATGTTACACCTCTCAATAACGTTTTAACCGATATAAATTTTATAAAATTCACCGTTGGATTGAAAATTTATATCATATATATCATTTATGTAAAGTTTCAAAAAAATCCAAAACCATTTGATTTGTTATTGAGATACATCAAAGTTAACGGTTTGCGTCTTTTTTTTAAATGTCGTTGATCTTTATGTGTCTCAATAGCATATCAAATGATTTTGGATTTTTCTAAAACTTTACATAAATGATCTATATAATATAAACTTTCAATCCAACGGTGGATTTTATAATATTTATATCGGTTAAAACGTTATTGAGAGGTGTAACATTTGATGTCAAACTTGTTGGTGTCAACGGATCCTGACTATATATATATATATAGAGTCAGGATCCGTTGACACCAACTAGTTTGACACCAAATGTTACACCTCTGAATAACGTTTTAACTGATACAAATTTTTTAAAATCCACCGTTGGATTGAAAGCTTATATCACATAGATCATTTATGTTAAGTTTTAGAAAAATCCAAAATCATTTTATATGCTATTGAGACACATAAAGATCAACGACATTTAAATAAAGGCGCAAACCGTTAACTTTGATGTATCTCAATAACATATCAAATGATTTTGGATTTTTCTAAAACTTTACATAAGTGATTTATGTGATATGAACTTTCAATCCAACGGTGGATTTTAAAAAATTTATATCGGTTAAAACGTTATTGAGAGGTGTAACATTTGGTGTCAAACTAGTTGGTGTCAACGGATCCTGACTCATATATATATATATATATATATATATATATATATATATTATATAATATTGCGACTGTCTTAACGATTATCGTCGTTAGAATGAGTTCATATATTCTATTGTTGAATATGACTCATTGGCCAAGTGGACGAGGACAAGTGAGAAAAGTGAATCTTAATAATCTGAAATATAACCATGAAATAAATAAATTGTAAATAAAAATTGTTTCAGTCATAATTTAAATCTCGGATTCGTCCGATCAATTATCCTTGACTCGAATTCTTAATCACTAACTAAGTTATTTCTAAAGTGTGACAAAGTATTTCTCTGTCTCAACCGGCCCTATTTTTCTCTTTGATTCAACCTTTTTATTTTTAGCGATGTTGAATTTGTATTTGCATTTAATGTATTCTATCAATTATTAGAATGAATAAATATCGTTATTTTTAGTAAAAAAAATAAATGCCCATCAATTATTGGAATGAATAAATATAGTTATTTCTAAAAAAAAAAATCTGTAACTAACTCACTCATCGGTGTAATATATATTCCCATTAAAATTTAAAATTACTCATATTATTATTATTTTTAGATAAATGCCTATAATAAGCATTTGATAAAAAGAAAATAGATGTACATTTTTTTACGAGGAAAAAAAGAAAAGAAAAATAGATATATAATAAGTAGATGATTATGTTTTCGTAAAAAAAAAAGTAGATAATTATTTGCCCATGCATTATATCATCCCTAACGAATCGTATAGAGTCTTTGCAATAATTGCATATAGTATTTTATTTTTGTCAAGATATTTAATATTCTTTTTATATAACAATTTCATAATTATATTCTTCTTTTAATTTTAAGAGTTTCATTATTCTTTTTCTTTGGTCGTAATTAATTATTCGTTTATAAACAGACCACCACATGGCAATTCAACATGTTACGCAGCCCACTTCACAGTGCTCTAAATACCAAGTTGACACAACGAAGAATAATTTATCTCTAAAGATTTTAGATAGAAATGTGTTGTCTAACTATCTCTCTTGTGATCTATAGTTTCCTAGGACATTGGTCTGGTGTTATTTTTGACATTTCCACGAACTCCTTAATATGTGGTATCAAAGTTATAGTTCGGGTTGGTGGAGAAACATGAATAGATACAATGTTAGATAAATTATACTCATATTGAAAATAAGGGAATAAAATATAATAAATAAAACACTTTTTCACCGGTCATAATGTTTTATGACTTAAATGCATAGCACAATCCAACTTAAAAGACTAATTCTATCAATTGAGAGTCTTATGACTTAATTTCTGAGTTTCTTAAGAGCAAATCAATTTCATTTACTTTAACCACTATGTAAAAATATGGTCATATAGATTGTCAATTCTATTTTACATAAATCATTCAAATTCTTATTTTCATTAAAATAATTGGGGCATATAGTAGATTTTATGGACTAAATTTGATTAAAAAAAAATATATTTGATGATTAAATATTGATTATCTAAAACTAAATTCGAGGAGCAAAGTGACTGATAAAAGAGACATGGTAATTTCAATATATTCAAAAACTATAGTGAGTTAGTGACAATGTCTTACACATTCAATGACTAATTCTATATTGTTAATTAAGTATTATATTTTCTTCTAAAAAACAATTTTATTTTTTATTATTGTAAAAGAAATTGTTTTAATTGAATTTTATATACTATTTAATATCTATCTAAACCAAGACACGATTACCACCTCTATTGACTAGACATTCAAATAAATAACATTAGCAAGAACATTAACTATTATAATTTATTTAGTATTAACTCACATACAGAAGTGGAAGGAGTCGAAGTTCGAACCTCGATCATGGCATATTTGATCCAATAATTTTGATAATTTTTGTCAGTTAAACTAGGACTTGTGAACTGCGTAAAATATATTCTGACACTAAAATAATTATCCATAAATTTATCATCTCTGAGGAAAAAAATCTGTCTAAAAAATTATATAAAGTTATGATGTTTAAATAGCTAATAAAATAAGCATATACTCAACCTCCTCCCCACCTAAATTAATTTTTCATTCAAATTATAGGTTTTCTTATTGGGTTTGAAAAAGATCCACATCTTTTGAAATGGATGTGGTTGGAATAATATATGGATATTAAGAGGCAATATATTCTATATAATTTCGCGTAAACAAGCAATGCATCAGATTCTTTTCCTTGCATCTATATATAATAAGCTTTTGATTGCAACATTAATACCATCCAATTACATAAACACTAAGGTCAGATAACTAAGGTAAAAATGTCGTCTCGTGTGCTCAAAAACCTCATCGCAATGCTTGAGGCGGAGGAAGCCGCGGAATCGTCCAAATCCATCAACAACGGCACTTCAAACTCGTTTAACAACCATGGTGACGGGGGCCAAAATTTCTCCAATGCAAAAATCTACAGCGGTGCAAACGCCGGTGACCGAAACAAACACCGCACGACCAATAATAACAATGGCCGTACAATAAATAACCACGGTAACGTTGTTGGTCACGGCAACGGAGGATTTATCGATGGTAACTTTGACGCCTCCTCAAAGACCTACAACTATTAGTTATATGTATTTGTGATCATATATCATATATATGCTACATGCAAGGAATAATGAAATTGAAGCTATATATAGTTCCAATGGTTTATATGGTTTAATGTTGCTATAGGAGGTTCAAAATAGAAACTTCTGTCGCTATAATAAATCTTCATATATTTGATTATATATAGTTTATTTTATTATATATAAAATTGTATGCTAATAGTATTTGCTATTGAATTTGATTATAAATCTTCATACAAAAATAAGGGTCATGTTAAACAGTGCCCCCGGGGCAGTGGTTAAACATACCAAAAAAGGAAATAAAATAAAAATTTAATATTGAAAAAATAACTTTTTACATTTTCAATGTGTTGAATGCACACATTTCAAGATAAATTTTCTATTTTAATATGTTTAATCATTGCCCCGGGGCACTGTTTAGCATTTTCCCAAAAATAATAATGGGACTACACTTCTTCTTCGCATGTGAAATATTGGATCTCACACGCTTGCCTTGAAAATCATAACAATTAGATTTTGAAGGTCTGAAAACAACATATAGGAGGTCTAAAGAGCTATAAAAAAATCAAATGCTCAATAGTGTAGGCCATAACTCGTAGGCCCATGATAGGAGGTTATGTTTGAAGAGTTCTCTTTAGGCCCCTCATATTTCTTTTTTACCTCTTTTACTGACGATTTTGCTCATTCACGGTGTTTCGGTTTTTACGAACTGAATTAGTTATAGTTTCGGTTTTTTCCATTGATTACTTCGGTTCGTAAAAACCGAAATTTATTGTTCAAATTTTACACAATTTCAAGGGGTAAAATGAGATTTAAGAGGGGTAAAAAAGAATGTGGAGGCCCTAAAGAGAATTCTTCGTTACGTTTTTCCTATGAAATTTACTTCTATGATTCTACCTTATTTCTCGCGCACCTTACAAATTTACCAAAATACTCATATCCGCTACTAATGTAGCAAGTTTTACGTTTAAAATCTTAAATATTTCATATTAGGAAGGTGTTTTTCTTTTAAAAAAAAAAATCTCATTGTTATAACATCCGCTACTTAACTAAATTTTATATTGGTATTCTAAATTATAGGAGTAAATACTTTTTTTGGATGGTTACAGTATTTCATTAATTTACCCAAAAAAAAAAACTATATTGAGTAAATCACGCAAAAATAACAATAAAACTATATAATATAATTATATAACAATAAAAAATATCCAAAAACAATTCGACCTTGAAATGGATTACAGAGTATTTGGGCCATATCAAAAAGTTTCACATTATTTAGAATTATAGACTAGTGATAGTTTATAAACACATTTTCTCTTCAATTTATAGAGCCACCATGTCACCACTAAGGATAAAATTATAATGGCTCGATTGATGGGCAAAATACCACATGTACGATAAAAAGTTGGATAAGAATATGATATGATAGGATAAGATAAGATAAACACTTATTCTATCACATATTTTTTTTTATGCAAAGAAAGATATATTAAATAAAAAAGGAAGAACAAAAAGTATAGGGGACATAAACTTCACCCAGCAACCACACAAAAGTGTAAAATCAACCTCAAAAGAATAGTTCAACAACAAACAACCTACACATAAGTGGTACGATAGATACTACTAGATAACCGGTACATAAACCCAAATGTTAACTAGACAAGTGCACACCAATGCACCATCCAACAAAGGGGCCTAAAACTAAATTGCAAAAAAAAAAAAGTGTAAAATGTTGCAAGCATCAAAACAAACTAGTGACGAGCCTGAAAAAATCAAACTCATCTCTTGAGGAATGACAAATCTATCTGACCACCAACACAATAATTGATGCACCAACCGACAGCTCACTGCTACACAAACATCAAGTAAAAAGGCCTTTTCGAGCCAAATCTGAACCATACAAAGCTACAATAGCGAAAACTGAACTAATCACCGCAAAAAACGGAGAACAACCAACAATGAAATCTTGATTAGCACAAACCTAGAAAAAAAATGAACTAGGGAGGTCAAATCGTGGTTGAGATTGAAACGACAAACCCAGCTGCGGCCGAATTTGAGAAGAAAACCCAACTGAAACAATAATCACCGCCGAAGAAGAAGCGAGAGCTACTATGGTGAAAACCGAATATGAAAACCAAAACTCTCTGTTCCGAAGCCATAGAGTATGAGGCTTGGACCGCCGGAGGAGAAGAGTAGCCAAAGTAAACCGACAACCACCACCACAACGGTGATGTTGTCAGACAGTTGAACGTATTCTGAACCAGGGAGTGACGAATTCAGGCAAACTGGAACAAACCCAAAAAGGAGATATAGGAAGAAACACCATTACAAATTTGGACAAGGGTGGTGCAGATGGCCAATGCCACTCCTCACACGAAAATTATATGGCATATAACAATTGAAGTAGTAATAAATACAAAATTAGTTTGATTATTGAAAAATTAAACTACGTATTTTAAGATAATATTTACGTGTACAAAGTGACACAAAATAATCAATAATAACTTCTTCTTTTTTTATAAACGAAAATTATTATGCATCATTCATCTAAAAAGTTAACGAGAAAAATAATAGTGGATATAAAAATATGGGAAGCTACTTTTACATGATTAATTAATTTGAATGGGTTTAGTGGTTTGAAACTTTATTATTTTGTTCTAATTGGAACCCATTATACACAGAAATATTTTTTTAAAAATGAAAATTTAAAAAACAAATAAACCAGTATTTCTTTCAATTGCAACGGGACACTCAAATTTTAAGACCAATCCGCCCAATCATCAAATCACGAAAAAAGAAGTCTCACAACATGAGATTCTCAATTAGTCAAAAAAAACATGAGATTCTTCAAGAACCCATTATATCTACTGGTTCTCCTTTATTTGTTCTTACCTTCTTGGCATGAGATTCTCCTATATCTTTGCTAATATGATGCCACACACCAACCCATGTTCTTTCTTTTTTCTTTTTTTTTTTTTTTATATATCATGTTCTTTCTTTTTTACGATAAATAAAATTTATGAATTAATAATTGTCCAACCCAACATCATAGCAATCACACTCTACCCACCTTCTATGAAGAGTTGCAAAGGATACACTCCATTATTTGCTCGAAAATTAGACTTAATAAAAATACAAAACACCAACCACACTTGCTATCCAAATGTTTTGAAGAAATGGTCCATATTAGAATTTTTTTATAATTTATATATTGTTTGATAGGAAAATTCTAATATGGACTACTTCTTCAAGTGGTCCATGGTGGACATGGACCAGCCATGAATAACCTTATAACGAATACGAATTTTACAAAATTCACCGTTGGATTGAAAGTTTATATCATAGATCATCCATAAAAATTCTCAGAAAAATTGAAAATCATTTGATATGTTAATGAGACATATCAAGATTATAGGTATTAATTTTTTCCATAAACATTTAATCTTAATGTGCCTCAATATTTATCAAATGATTTTCAATTTTTCTAAATTTTTTTATGAATGATCTATATGATATAAATCTTCAATCCAACAATAAATTTTTTAAAATTCGTATTCATTATAATAGTATTGCTCACTTGTCCACAATAGACCACTTATAAAGATGGTCCACCGTAACTTTAACCATAATTTATATATACGTTTCAATCATCCTTTGATAAGATTATTTAATCTCACTCATGAGAAACAAAATTTTATTTAATATGGACTTCTTAAAAATGTGAGCTAAAAGTGGATTGTTACTATTTTTAATATTAAAACAATTTTATAATAAAAAAAGTTGAGTTTTTTTTTGTAAAGAATAGAAAATTGATTAAATATATAATATTTTATTAAAATTTACTAAAAATTCTAAGGTTCAATTTTTTTATCAGATCTATATTAATACTAGTATTAGACACCCCTAATCCAAAATTATTTCAATACTATAATTTTTGGAATTGGATTCTTTTTCAATCTTTGCTATATATATATATATATATATATATATATATATATATATATATATATATATATATATATATATATATATATATATATATATATATATAAATGAGGCAATTTTTTTTTTTGATAGAGAGGCAATCTTTTTTTATGATAGAATCTTTGAATATTATAAATTATAAATGTGCTCGAGTTGATTATATAATGAGGTTGGAACAAAATGAAGGTCTAAAGCAAACCTCATATGGTCACACATGAACACTTGTTGGCTCACTCCTTCAAGAGATTGGCTATGGTTCTAGTGAAAAACAATTAGCTGAATATTTTCTCAAATAATTACTAGCTATGGGAGCCACTTGTAGCACAACGTGGTTTGGAGACTCTCTTGTTATTACCATGGGCAACACCAAAGATGATGACACAGATTTGTGGGGGGTAGAATACAAAATAGGTAAGAATTTAGAGCATAATGTTAACTTTGGATTCCATGTAAGGCACGACGACAATGGTGTCGAGAACATACATTTGGGATTAAGCGACCACGCTGATGATATAATTGGGTTCTCGGTGGATATCACACGGGTAGGTCGTGATGGTCTAAGTGGTGAGACGAAAGGTGCGGGCTATTCTACCTTCGTAAGTGATAAACAAGATTTTTCAATAGAGACTACTATTATTCCGTATGGTTGTTTCTATAGAGATGGTCTTTTCGTTCTTCAAATGAAGAAAATGAAGCACTCTAATGTTGCATATATGGCGGCTATGGCACACTATTATGTTACAAAAAATATTGGTCTATATGTTGAAGTCAAGATTAATCGTAGTAAAGATAAAGGTTTTGTGGTTGAATTGAACGGTCCTTTCAAATACCCAAGTTTTTATTTGCAAAAGGTTATAGTTGAAACTTGTTGCAGTGGTACTTGGTCGCCTGGAGGAAAACCTAGTAATGGAGGAAAACCTAGTAACGAAACCGAAGATTTCAATTCATCCTTAAATAGTGATAATATAGTAGTAGGTCAAATTGTTAAGCGTGCTTCTAACAAAGGTTTTATTAATTCAAATGGATACACTAATGGATCCCTAAATAACTCTATCTTTTGTACAATTATGTGAACTGAAAATTATATAATTTGTGAGCATATTTTACTATTTTTGTAATTTTTTTTAGGCTAAAAACTTCTTTTATTACAAAATAGAAATGACCTACATTTGGCCTACAACAAAAGATTAAGTAGCAGCTAAAAAAGGAAATATATTTATAGGGACATTAACCAGACAGGATCTAGAACCATCTATCTAAGGCAAAGTGGCAAGACCATCAACTTCTCTATTAAGCTCTCTACTATATGATTAACCATTATGCAAAGTGTAAATGGTCCTTAGGCAAAGTGTTTACAATTATAGCATAATTGTAAATCACATATAAAACTTCATCACAACAATGCTGAAAAGACCCCAACATAGTGAGTGCAACCGCGCAACAAACTAATCCCTCCGTGACAAAATTTATCTTTTAAGTCTATTATATATTTAATGTATCTGATGACCAGATATATTAATTATGCAATAAACCTAAAAAGTTGAATCGGGTGGAGTATATTGGATTACACAAATTATTACTATTTTATAATGACTTTTAAAATGATAGTAGTGAATTTATGATGTATAATATAGTCAATAATACTCAATACTCAATAGTATTGAAAATTTATCCTAAAAGAAGGAAACGACATTTTTGGAAGGTTTCATAAATATTATAGTTAGAACAGAGCCAGATCTAGAACAGGATCCAAGCAAGTGATAAAGGGGTTTTTCTTTGAGATTTTCAATTTATTCTCATCACCTTACCATACAAATAATTATCTCCGAAAGATATACATACATAAACTCAAAGAACATTGGTATAATATATTCTGTTTTTATTTTCTTCTTTCTTTCTTAAGGTGGGTGTGGCTTATTATAGCAAATGCCGAAGAATTTTTCCTATTTTTTTAAGATTAAATGATTAAACAATAAATCATTATATTTTTTTTTTATAAAAATTACTCAATTATTTTATTTTCTTAAAACATGGTACAACTTATTTTTACTATGGAAAATATTTTACTATCAAATGTAGGGCTGGAAATGAGTCGAGACGAGTCGAACTCGTCTGAGCTCGACTCGGCTCGATAGAAATTGGTTCAGTTCAAAACTCGGATTGAGTTTGACACGAACTATTTTTTCAGCTCAAGTTCGGCTCCTTTAAAGTTCACGAATAGTTTGGTTCGGCTCGTTAGGTTCAACTCGTTAAGTCAAATCACGTGATTTTAAAGTCTTTTTTTTGTCAAAATTTAAAAATTTGATCTTTAACCTTTTAAACTATTTTTTTTTTTAAAAGAAGAAAGCAAATATTAAATTAAAATAAAGGAGAGAAAAATTAATGAAAAATGAAAATTATCTTCCGAGAAAAATTAAAGAGTTTAAAGGAGTAGATATTTTTTTTCCCGTAAAGACAGAGTAAATAATATTCGTACATGGGGAACTGAAACGTTCATTGATGTGTCAAGTTAAAAAGATTTGGAAAGTATATATATATATATATATATATATATATATATATATATATATATATATATATATATATATAAACGAGCTAGTTCATGAGTCAAACGAGTCGAACTATATATAGTTTATGTTCAGCTCATTTATTTAACGAACTTATTTTTTGACTCAAGTTCAGCTCATTTGGTTCATGAACCAAGTTCACGAGTCAATTATCGAATCGAACTTCGAACTATTCACGAGTTGACTCGGGTCATTGCCAGCCCTAATCAAATGGCAAAACCTTTTGTATTTTTATAAAAGATATTTCAAAAAATTATGATACTATTCGGTTGGTGTTGTTTTGTCCAATTTTATCCGAAATCCAATTTATTTTATGGATTTTTCATTTTTAAAATCCATATTCATCCAATTATCCAACCCATTTTGGTTGAACTGAGTGGATTTAATCGGTTCAACCGTATTTATCCAATCTATATACACCCCTAAAATATACATCAAAATGCAGGGACGGACCTATACGGTGGTACACTATGGCTAAAGTTTGCTAGTGATTTGTCTTAGATACATTTTGTCACTACTTCACTTGATAACGTTCGTTAATCAAAGTTTAATGGCACGCATTTAACTTTTGTAATACTACTTGTTTGCTAAGCAGAAACATCCATCACCCAACTCATAGATTGTGTAGAAGAAATTTCATTCTTCTCTTTAGTAGGATGAGGAAATTTTTTCCCCTGCTTTTTAGAGACAAAGTTACTTATTCGGCTAATCTAGAACCATCGGAAATTCAACATCCAAGTAAGTTGCAACCTAAAATTCCACCAAACTCGACCAATGAGAGTATTAAGGTTGTTAATTATAAATTGTTGGAAAACGGATCCAGAAATTAGACCTCCAATTTCAAGCTATCATCCTGACATCCAAAATAAGATAAGAAAAGCTTATTTAAAAATAAGTTGTCATAAACCTGCTCACAATTTTGTTTACCCTCTTATTTAAAAATAAGTTGTCATAAACCTCCTCACAATTTTGTTTACCCTTTGGTCTGTTTAAGGTAAACAAAGACGTCGATTTTGCAAAAATTGGTTTGATTTATATGAGTGAATCCACATTGAAATTATATAAAATAAATATAAATAGAGGTAATTACACTTTAATGGAAGGTAAACGGGCAACAAGCTGCGCCGCTAACCCTTTTTGGATGTCAAAACTAATCCTTTTAAATACAACATCTTGAGACCTAGGAGACACCACATTACTATGCATGATTCTTTGAACTCTTTTTAAAACATCAACGGCCTCCGGTGCTAGAAAATCAAAAGTGTCAAATGCAAAAGGTATAAACACATGTTGATTTTCAGAACACGCTCTCTCATGATTGGCCACTTTACTTGAAGCAGCTTTGAGGGCCGCCAGTCCTACAGTAAAATCCTCAGTCGTCAATCCCATAAGGGGAGAAACCCCAGTCAAATCCACACATACATGTTTTCCTCCTACCCAGCCGTACACCAAAACATCAGCTGGCCTCAATGTAGATCTCTCTTCTAGGGGTCCCTTCTAATGAGTGAATTGATTATAGTAAATCTAAGGACCAAACATTTTGTGTGCCATGTTTTTTATTTAAAAATGTCTCTAAATATGGAGGAGATCATTTTGTGAGAAGCGATTTTGGTGACCGGAAGATTGCTCAAAAATTGACTAATTAATCAAGCTACTTCTTCTAATAGTCATATTGTGCATATGGGTTAGGCTCTCATGAACCCAACCCAAAGTATTAAGGTAATAACTATGCCAGTGTTTGCAAGTTTTGTCAAATTTTATACATACATGGATTAATAGTATAATATGGTAAAAATACACATATATGGAGAGAGTGAACAGTAATTTGTTTCCTTAAATATATTAAATATTGTCAATAATGTATATTGAAATTATAAAATTATTCTCAAATATGTTTATTGTTAGTAATATTTTGGATAAATATTAGTAACACGAGTTGTATTTTAGGACTAAACTAATAAACAAAAGATACATTTGAGAATAAAAATGACTAATAAAATACATGTTTAAGGATCAAAATAATATTATTTATACTAGCATATTATAAAATATTAATTTAAAATTAAATATATTAGTTTTGTATATACCTATTTTTGGCCCTCCATATAATCAGTTTTTGGTTCTGTCCCTGTCTCTACCTTAATCATCCATTTTTTTATTTTTATTATCCTAAGCATCCATACAAAAGAAGACAAAGATATAAAGAATTGATAATATAAATCTTTATCATATAGAATATTATTAAAGAAATGATAATAATTTAAAACTTGTGGATTGAAAAATATGAGATCCACTAAATTAGTTACAGACAAAGTGAATAGATACTTCCCATCTATAATAAAATTTAAAAACAAAAGAGAGAAACTATTTTTCTCAAATCACGAAAAATTAAGGAAGTCACAACATGAAATTCTCCAAGAAGGCTAGAACCCATTATATGGTTATATCCCTTGGTTCCCCTTTATTTGATTTTACTTCTTACCTTTTTGGAATGTGATTCTCCAGTATCTTCTTTTTTTATTAAAAAGAGAGTCTAAGTCTAAGTCTAAAGGACACAAAATGCACAATAATTAAGCGAAAAATATGTCCCGTCAATATAAGCCAAATTGTTATGAATATTATTAGTGGATGTCCATATAGGTCATCGGCCCATGTATTTGGCCTAATATGTTTGTCTATATATAAGACTCATAACCCTAATCCTAGTGATGAATAATACATACTATTCTTTCTCTCTTGTTCATCTATATGATTGCTCTTATTTACATCAGTTTATAACACGTTATCAGCACGAAACTCTACCTAGCAGTAAATTAAGGCACACAAAACAAAAATTGTTATTACTAGTCGTGGTTGTGGAGAGTAGTCTCCATCCTAAGGTGCTTGCGGCTGATATTGACTATCAGGTTAGTTTTGTATTCTTAAAGTTTTTTTATAACATCTTATGTGCTTTTATGCAGTAAAGAATTGTTTTTATACAGTAAAGAATTGTTTCTATATTGATTCTTATAAATTGATTTTCACTTATAATAACCCTTATTTTAAATTTTGGGGCTTTTTGATTAATCTATCGATTCATATGAACACAAATATTGATGTTATGACAATGGTTATAATATTACTCCTTAAAAAGATATTATTATTATATTATACAGTTCTTGAAAAACTAATAAATTTAATTTATGAATTCCTGAAGAATTCAAGAAACTTAGTTCCAGAAGAACTAAGAAATCTAATTTATGAATTCCCGAAGAATTCAACAAATTATCTAGTTCCTGAAGAACTTAGAAATTTAATTCATGGATTCTCGAAGAATTCAATAATCTTAAGTTCCTGAAGAACTTAGAAATTTAATCTACGAATTCCTGAAGAATTCAATAATATTAGTTCCCGAAGAACTAAAAAAAATCTATTTTATGAATTCCAGAAGAATTCAATATTCTAGTTCCTGAAGAACTTAGAAAAATATCAATTTATATGAATTCCAGAAGAATTCAATAGTTTAGTTCCCGAAGAACTTAAAATAAAATATATTTTTATTCTCTTTATGAATTTAAGATGAATTCAGTATTCCTACATCCTTGAAAGATTATAAATTGATAGTGATTTATTATGTAGTTCTTGAAGAACTCAATGGATATAGATTGAATATTGATTCACAATTTATGGTCCAGAAGTACTATAGTGAAATTTTTGAAGTATGAATCCTGAAGATTCATAGGATACGATCCAGAAGCATCGTGATTAAAATTTTGAATCCTGAAGATTCATAGCCACGTGTCTAAAAGTAACGTAGTAGATATTTTAAAATATGAATCCTGAAGATTCATATGCCTACACTTTTAGAAATATCGTGGAATTTCTTTTAAAATATGAATCCCAAAGATTCATCGCTATAAATAAAATAAGTGTAATAAAAAAGTTATAAACCAGAAGTTTATACTACACTTATAAATATACTAGTGTAATTGAAGCACAAAATATTGTAAACCAGAAGTTTACAAATCATATTAAATTTATCGTTGGCAATACCGGTTGGGTCATACCGGATTATTATGATGCGAAAAAGAAATTTTATAGATATTGAAGGGCCTGAAGTTCCTTCATTCTAGTAATTTTTATGTATTACTAGTTCCCAAAAGAAGTTGATAAATTATGTAAATGAGCATCTTTTATTTTATAATAATAGAAATGTGATATTTGTAAATCAATACATTATCATGATCATGTGGACCAATTGGATCTTTATAATTTTACTTGATGCATCAATTAAATGGTCACATGTACGTTTGTTGTCAACTCACAACCAGAAGTTTGTGAGGTACTGATTTGGTTAAGAGCTCATTTTTATATAAAGCATTTAAGAAGTATCGTATTTCAAATCAAAATTGATATATGTTCATAAAAAAAATGGACTTGAAGATCCGTCCTTTAGACGTCTAAAGTTAATTACATGAACGATACTTATGAAATCAAAGCATCTAATTTATGTTTTGGGAACACTCAAACATTTATGTTGAGATATTGTTTCGCATCAATGCCAAAAAGTTATAATATGAAAGTTCTCCCCTTAATTTGCAATTAAATTTAGGTTTATAACCTAATATTTTTCATATAAGCATTTTTGGATGTGTTGGTATGATCCAGTTGCTCCAATATAATGCACTAAGATGAATTATTAAAGAATATTGGAAAAATATATTTGATATGAATCTCCGTACATTATAATTTCGAGATAGAAAAATTGGAGACTTATCTACAGCTCTGTAAGCTGATTATCAAGTGATGAATTAATTTTTCCAATATTAGAGGGAGAGAATAAGCAGCTGAAATTGTGAACCAGAAGTTCATATGAATCACTTGATATAAATTATTGTTATTATCTCATCTTAATCCTCTTAGAAATCAGTATGAATCAGAAGTTCATAAGATAAATCATTTGCAAAGTTTATGAAATAAACTATATGATGCTAATGCTCCAATAAAAAAATGGATGTCCCTGTTGGACAGTCTTATATTGCAAATGAGTTTTTACCACCCTGAAGTATGGTAGGTCAATCGGTTCCAACGATAAAAATCCTCAAATAAGAAAATGAGCTAATATGAAATATGGCCCAAGTGAGGATATGAAAAGAGTATTTGACATAATTAATTTTTTAGTTCCGGAAGAACCTATCAAGTACTTGAAAGTTATAAAATTAAAGAAATCTCGAAGAATTATGTCATGAATGAAAATTATGTCGTGAATGAAATACGATTGAACCGAGATGAAGTCAACGTTGACAATATTTTTACACATAATAAAGCGCTATATGTGATAGATGACAATGAGGATCATGAATTAAAGTTTAGCTAGCCAAATAACTACCTATATTCGCGTTTGGTCATCCAACTATCAAGTTTAGCTAGCCCCATAGAATCTTAGATATATTTTTAAATTTCGTAAAACTAAACTTAATCTTACACAAAAAAATAGCGAGATCTCGAGTTTGAAATCAAAATGAAAATGTTTAATCTAACTTTATAGATATTGTCAGTTTAGCTAGACATTATCGACAAACCAAACATATATTTCAATACTATAACTTTTGGAATTAGATTCTTCAATCTTTGCCATATATACTATGCCACACTCATATTTAGAATTTATATATATTCTACATGTGCCCAAGTTGATTATATAATGAAGTGCTAACAACTTGAAGCTCCCAAAGCAAACCTTATATATGGTCACACACACTTGGTGGGTGACTCCTTCAAAGTGACTTGTTATGGCTCTATAGGCAAACAAATAATTAGCTGTATATAAAACCCATACCCCATACCCCAAAACTCAAACACAATTACAATATGGGAAACAGCCACAACACTAATCTTATAGACAAGGATTACACTTCTATGCAAGGCATTGACAATGGTACCGTAGTATGCTTTGGAAACTCTCTTCTGATTCGCATGCTGCACACAAAAGAAAATGTTAACGCGGACATGTGGGCTGCAAAATACGAAATAGGTGAGAAATTAGAAAAAGTTGTTAACATTATTCTGAATGTGAAACATGACAAGAATGGTGTTGACAGCGTAAGTTTGGCATTAGGAGACGAGTCTGATAATGGAACTACTATTTTGGTGGATATCGCGCGTGTTGGTGATGTTCTTCGTGGAGGAATAAATTATATTGCTAGATCTTATGGTTCATACACTAACTTTAAAAGCAAAGAACAAGATTACTTGATCGAAACTAATATTGTTTCATATGCTTGTTCTTATAGAGACTGTTTGTTTGTTCTTCAAATGAAGAAAAGGGACTATTCTGCTGACGTCGCATACACTATGGCACACTATTATGTCACCAAAACGTTTGGACTATATGTTGAGGCCAAAGTTTTTCGCAATAAAGAGAAACGTTTTGTGGTTGAAGTGAACGGTCCTTTCATATACCAAAGTGTTTATCTAGGTAGGATTATAGATGAAACTCGTCGTAGTGGTAATTGGTCGTCTGGAGGAAAGCCTAATAATGAAATTGAAGATTCCGATTCATCTTTAAATAGTGAAAACATAGTAGTAGGTCAAATTGTTAAGCGTGCTTCTAACAAAGGTTTAATAAATTCAAATGGATACACTAAGGGATCCCTAAATAACTCTATCTTTTGTACAATTATGTAAATTGAAAATTATATAGTGTGTGAACATATTTCACCCTTTTATATTTTTTTTGGTACATGAATATTTTGTAGTTATTGTAAGGTTAAAAACTATTTTGATTATTGAAAATTTGTTTTAATATATATGAAATTATCAAATGTAACGGTTATTATGAGACAGATGATATGTAATACTTAATTTTATTAGGAGTTATGGTTACAAGATAAAAACAAGACAACCAATTTATTTCATGCACATAGAGAGCAACCTTAATTGCAAAGTTAAGTGTCACTCTTAAGAAGAAAAGATCCATTAAACAAAGTATCATTATCAATAGAGGTAGGAATAGGTTAGGTCGGCCTATGAGGCCTTAAGGTCTAGTCTATATAGGTCCAGGCCAGGTCAGTCTATTTTTTTAAATAGGGTAAGCCAAGACTTTTTCATAAGCCTATTTAGTTAAATAGGTCATATTGCAGGCTATTAAAAAAGTCTTTTAGCTTACTAGGTCGACCTATTTAAATTAATATGAATAATATTTTTAATACTATTATTATTTATATATTAAAATTTGTACTTTGATTAAATTATATATTTATTAACTTTTTCAGAAATTTAAGTGTATTAATCTACATTAGTTTTTCACATATATAAATGTATTATTATAAACTAGAATTGAAATATAATGACATGTATAATCAAACAGTGACGGTGCTCGGACCCTGGTTTAGGGGGTGCAAAATTTGAATCGATATTTTAATAAAGACACACATTCAAAAATTACATTGTAATAAAAAAAACTACATATATATGTTTTACAAATATTTACTGCGCAGTTTCATATTTTTAATTCGCTTAATAACTAACTAATTATTTATTTATATGTATTGCTTTTAAAAAAAAAACATAAGTATTGATTACATGAGAAATATATCAACTAAAAAGAAATCGAACTATAAAACAGTGCATAAGTATTGATATAGTAACACCAAAAATACGCAATTTTATGGTTAGTTTTTTCATTGCTCGATGTTCGTCAATTCATTCTATCTATCACTTGAGTATATACAAACTAATAACCAACATAAAAATTAGCTTGATGAAAATACTGATATCAAAATGTCTAAAATTGAAACTAAATTGTGAATGGTTTAACTAGAAATTGTACAACATAAATCCAAATATGCATTTAGACCAGATTACAAACTACAAACAAGAAACCAACAAAACACACAAATATATTATTAGAACCCGATTAAATGATCAATCAACCAATTTATCAATATTGAAGTTATATAAAAAATCCCAAATTTTTAAACGCTAAACCATGAATTTTCTATTGATTACTTTAGTACTGCTTCAAGGATGTTAGAAGATTTATCAGTATTATACGTATTTGGTTTGGTGTTTTGTTTGAGAAGATTTAATTTTAGAGAGAAGTTGGAAGAAAAGAATGAAAATAGGAAAAAGTGTTTTGGATTTTTTAATAGTGGTGCAAAACAAAAAAGTTAGGGTGTGCAAAGTGCAAAAAACATAGAAATTTAGTAAAAAAATTAAAACTCCAGGGGGTGCAGGTGCACCCCCTCACTACTACACAACACCGCTCATGTAATCAAATACTGTAAAATATCATGTTAAATAACAAAAGGACGTTGGTTTATTAGTTCACAAGTAATTTTAAAAAAAAATATAATTTTTTATTTAAATATGTTCATGAAAAATAAGCTTTTAAATAGATTAATATATGTCATAATAGGCTTTCAAAAGATCAGATTCAAGCCTAAAAGCCTTTCAAAAGGTCATGTCAATAGCAGTCGAAACCTTGATTTGGTCTTGAAGACCTTTTGCTCTTATTGCTTGGTATATGTTTTGAATCGCCGGAAGAATGAATTTTGCGAATTGAGATGAGGCACCAACCGGATTAACTTCGTTACCTACCGCAACATATTTGATGTTGACACTAGGGTAAAAGTTCAGTACATTTTTTGTACCCATTGAATTGCAACATCATTGTTGTTTACACTACAAGAAAAACCCTATTTAGTGGTAGCAAAAATCCCTCAAGAAGTATTGATTTCCGCCAAGAAGTGATAATTTACTGGCGGAATCAATCTGCCAATAAATCATATGCCAGTAAATTTATTGGCGGAAATTTCCGCCAATAAATTCGTCCATAAGCATAAAGCTGATTGCTTAAATTTTGTGGCAGAAAATTCCGCCAGAAACCACTATGACAGATTCCCACACATTGTGGCAGAATTTGGCACACCTAACACGAGTTCAATGTTTGAGTTTCTAAGTGCTTCTAAAGCAGCTTGGTGTGGATCATATAGTCTCATTCTTTTGATGTTATTTGATTTACAAAGCTCTATGCTTCACGTTGTGATGATAAATTGTTTCCCATCATGCCAGGGGCGGACCTGGACATAAATTATTGGGGCTAATTTTTTTATCATTATTGGACAAAAATTCATTTTAATAATTTAATTAAACAATAAATAATATATGAAATTACTACCAATATAATATGTATATCCAAAAGAAGAACACCAATTCACCAAACAAACCAAAAAAATTATATTAAAAAAATGCAACAAACTAACAAACTATATCCAAAAAATTACAAAAATTTTATTCGAAAAAAAGAAAAGACTATAACTTCTTGAATCATGCATATTACTATTGTTTGATACTTCACAATATTCTACCTTGAAACAAAATATATATAACCTAAAATTATATTAGCTTATAGTTTATTTTGATAAATTGATTCAATTAGCTTATAAATTATTATTTGGTATTCCAATTTTACGCATATCATTTTACTTGAAAAAGTTAAACCTACTATTTTATGTCACTTCATAGTTAAATGTTAGTTCAATCGTTAATTTTACCCAATACTACAAATTCAATTAATTATTCACTATTTTTTGACAAACAAAGTCAACGTTGATTATTATAAAATTAAAGTATATAACTTCAAATAATACTTTAGGTATAACCAAGGACTTGAAATCATCAATAATACACTACAACAAAAAAGAAAAATAGCGGCGGTCAAATAGCAACAGTTGTTTAAGAACTGTCACCGCTCCCACTTTTACGGCGGTTTCAAACCGCTGCTATTTCACTACAAAAAAAACCCACCCCTAAGAATCAACACGCGTGGTTTATTTTTACTTCTCCTCTTTATTTTCTTTTCACTCTCACTTTCCCAACACGCAGGAAAACATTGACACGAAACCTATCTCTTCCTGCACCGGAAAATTTCCTCTTCCATGGTGAAATTTCCTTCGGTTTCTATCAATTTCCATGAAGAAACACGTAGATCTTTGTCAATCTCCTTCAGTTTCCGTCGATTTCTCAATTTGCAGCAACATCGTGATTTCTCAATTTTGTCTTCAGCCATCGCTTCTACTGTTCTCTGCTCGCCGTCAAAAGATTTCTAAGCTGTTTTTCGTTCACAAAAGTATGATTTCTTTTGATATTTTTCTTTGTTATGCCCTAATTTTACTTTTTCTAATAGGTTTCAGTTTAATTTACTTGCTCCCTTCACATAGGTTCGAAATATGTTTTCATATCTCATGATTTGGCGTTCATATACAGCATATGTAGTATAAAACTAAAATCTGTATCTATATCTATGTATAATTTGTTTGCCTTTCCTTCAAATTACAATTTCTCTAGGTGGAAATTATTGTAATTTCTATTTACCAGTAAGTTGCAGGAAATACTTTCTTTCCCTGGTAGAAATAGGGTTTTTGAAGTCCTAATTGAAAAAATCATTCAAAATTGATATGTATGTATCAGAGTATTTGAAAACCTATACTCCTTATTGTGGGCGTGTCCGTTGTCACCGTGGTCGTTTACAATCGTCACTCTGTTGTAAAGACATACATGTATGAAAATTGTGTTTTGAATGGGTTAATGGAGTGCGTCCCAATTGTTCTAGAGGGTGATAATTTTTTTTTCTGATTGTTTGTAGGGGTTTATAAAAACAATCGTTACTTGAAGGTATCTTGCAATAGAGGATTGAACCAAATGAGAGTGGCGATAAGTGGTTGGCACATGCATTTGGCATTTTACATTTGTGATAGTTAATAGTGTTAGAGGATTTTAGTTTGATTTACTGAACTTCTGAGGTAATTGTAAAGACATGTGATATAGTGGCAATTGCACTGGTTGAGGTATAGATGTTTCCTCATTCTGTTTCTGTTAGATTTTCGTCACAAGCTTGCAGTCCTCTCCCTTGTATATTGATAAGCTAACAAAAAAAGAAGAGGGAAAATATAAATAATGTCCAAAGCTAACAAACCAAAATAAAGTCTTATGCCATTTTCATGAAGGTCATCCACCTCACTCTTCTTTAAAACAAATTTTGGAGGCCTCTGTTAACATAGTATTAATAAAAGTGAGTCGAAACTTAAGTTGTGTATTTCTTGCACTTGTTTGGTACAGGAAGGTTGGTGTGACAGTGTGGGATCTGTTGAAGAAATTCAATCCAAAATATTAATGAGACAGGAGGCTGCAGCAAAACGTGAGAGAGCCATGGCATATGCTCCAGCGCATCAGGTTTGCATCTTTTTGAAATACAAGGCCAACCAGTATACTTTGATTAATCAATGTGGACATAATCATAGCAATCTAGTTTTTTTATTGCTTGTAATTAGTTATCGTGATAGGATAAAATATTAAGTTTCTTGATAATATTATAAACAGGTGAGAAAGTCCTTGAGGTAATGCAGAACTTTTGTCCTAGAATTTCGTCCTCCTTTGATGGTGAACTTTGCAATCATAATTTCAATTTTTATAATTAATTGGGATATATTTCAAAATAAAGCATGTATACACTACAAGAAAAAAGGAAAATAGTGGCGGTCAATTACCAGCGGTTGGTCCAGAACTGCCGCCGCCTTCCACGTGCACTGACAGTTCAAACCGCCGGAGACGGCTGTTTCCTTATTTATTTTCACGTTTGCCTCTTTCACTCGGTCAAAACCAATTGATCTCTTTCAAGACAGGTTCAACTATTACGTTTTCCTCTTTCAAGACTCACACGGGCAGCTCGATCGATTCGCCTCTCTTCACTTTTCCTCTCGTAGTTCCGATTGCTCTCTCAACACATGTTCTTCTCTCTTACTTTCTTTCTCTCTTTCTCTCTCTCTCTCTCTCTCGATGTATCTCTCTATATCTCCGATTACTCTATTGTTAATTTGTTGTTAAATTGATTATGATGATTTTGAGTAATGATAATTTGTTAATTTGTTAATTTCTTGATTCTTCTATAGTTTGATTTTAGGGTTTTTGAGTTTAGTAATTTAATTTCTTGGATTCTTCTACAGTTTGATTTTTAGGGTTTTTGAGTTTAGTGGTTTAATTTCTTGGATTCTTCTAGAATTTAGTCATGCGAATAACAAAACCACTAGTTCTTTTTTTGTTTGGATATAATCAACTGATCCCAATGGAATAATCCTTACCTCTTTGAAAGGACTTGATCACAAACAGGGCATCTCCATCATTGCTTAATTTCTCATTAAGAAAGCTATTAACATAAGAAGACTTTTGGTTAGGATATATGTGGTTAATTCTCTTGCTACTAAGTGTTTTAATCATATTTGTGTTCTTGTTGCTTATCAGCAATTTGAAGAAGCAGAACATGCCTTTCACATTTATGATACTACTAATTATATGATAGTTAGTATTATGAAGTATGAACATGGTTTGACTTGAAGATGCTTTGGTAGAGTTTAGAATTAGAGGCAGGTGCTGGGATTCTCTTTCCCCAACAGAAGCATCATGTGACATCATAGCATTATTAGTGAATCACAATTCATATGACAATGAAATTGAGAAAATCAACTTCTTTTCCAAATTGGTTTATGAATTTTTTATTCCAATCTTAATGGGAATTTGTTACCTTTGTCATGTTACTAGTTTTCCCCCTTAGGTTTTTCTATTATTATTAGGTTGTGTTTCTAAGATTACATTAAGTGTCATGTGTATGGGGATAAAGATAAACCATGTTCATGTTTTGTAAAAAGTTCTCTTAAATGCAAAAATAAAATACATTTATCCCCAAAATACGAAAATTATATAGATTCAATTTGATAGAAAATATATAGATAGTTTTATGTTTATGCTTTTGGAAGCTAATGGATTCAATCGTGTGTTTTGTTTTCAGTTTAGTTGGAATGTTGGGAGTACAAGGAGACGGCACCAATATATGTTGGTGTCATTATGATGCAGTGTTCCTATTGTAGCAGTAACATACTCAACTTTTGATGTATTTTTCTTGTTAGCCTGTTCACATGTCTCAACTTTGTGTATCTTGTGTTCTATTTTTGAGCAGGTTATCTGATGAGCTAAGGTTGAGTTAATGTTTGAGCCTCAGAAGCTACCAACAGAAGATATAATAGACATAGTTCAAATATCCCTTGCTTAGCTACAAGTAATAGGTAGCTATTGCAAGAGTGATTGTTTATACTTCACTTTCCATGGTATTATTCATCATGTTGTTTTATTTATCCTATGGGATAGGTGTTGTGGAATAACCATACGTTTTGGGTGTTTAAAGATCGAAGTGGATCACATGGTGAGTATCACTATCACATTTAAAGGTTCAATTGAGGGATAGAGCCGAAGTATATTTTATTTGTTCTTTTTTAGACTTGTGATGTCAAAATTATACATTTTATTTTTGTTGCTTATACTTAATTTCATTTGCTTGTCGAGCAGGTATAATCATCTCAAACTGATGCTTTATGACATAATAAGTAACATTATAACTAATGTGATGGGTGTTTTTTTACTTTGAATTTGAATAATTTGACAAGGTTGATGCATGTTAAGTTGAGACTAATTTATGCAAGACTTTTTAGACTGGTTTATGTAGGATTTTTGGGGATTTGAGATTGATTTATGCAAGATTTATGGGACTAGCATATGCAGGTTTCATTGATCTAGTTAAAACATAAAATCTTGTTCTTTTTATTTTGTTTTGTTTTGGATTTGGTTTATATAAAAAAATTCTATTAAAAAAAGGTGGAAACATGTCTTTAAGTTGTAGGTTTGAATTTTACTCTTTAAATATAATTTCAAATGGTCTTATGTTTTTAAATTGTCGTGACAGTAGTGTTGCTCTATTTCCTTTTGAATTACGTTTGTGATTTACATATTGTTGTTGATGGAGTTGAAGTAGTGGCTAAAAGAGTGGCCCATAAACCTGCTGTTCAGAAGAAATTCACTGCAAAACCAAAGCCTGTGGAAGTCATTGAAATCTCAGATGAAAAGGACAATGAAGAAAAGGTGCACAAGAAAAAGGAAGCAGATGTTAATTCTAAGAAGAAACAATCACGCACTCTTACTTCTGTTCTCACAGCCAGAAGCAAGGTTGCGTGTGGTTTGACATTGATGCTGGTGATGCTAACAATGAACTTGCTGCTGTTGAATATCTTGAAGACATTCACAAGTAGTCTATAACATGTTAATTTTCTTCTAGCATTACATTTAACTACGTTCATTTTGAAAGAGCTGCTAATCAAAGGAGTATCCTTTGATGACACTACCTCAAACTTGTTTTCTATATTGCAGTCTGATACCACTGCAGAAGAGGCTGAATTACCTCCCACCCATCCCATTCGATTGGGTCTGGCTTTGAATTTCTCAGTTTTCTATTATGAGATCTTGAACTCCAGAAAGGTTTGTCTATTTAATTTTTAACTATAGAATTTTGATTGAAATTGGTGGTGTACTTGCTGAGAGAGAACATGTTTTCCTTTTTCCAGAGCCTGGGATCTTGCAAAGCAGGCTTTTGATGAAGCAATTTCGGAGCTTGACACCTTGAATGAAGAGTCCTACAAAGTTAGTACATCGATCATGCAACTTCTGAGGGACAATCTGACTCTCTGGACTTTTGACATCCCAGAAGATGGAGGTAATTATCAATAAATAACTTACAAATATATTTCTTTTGAGATGTTTAACAAGAATTATGGATAGTTCCAGAGGATATGACAAGGTCAATCAGTCATGTACATGTACAAATAGATGATAACAGCTGGGTTTGAAGCTTGATTATTTCCTAGCCACAGTCTATCATAAACCCCCAAATTGTCCAACATGTTCAATGGATTGGAGCACAAAATATAAATGCACCTTTCTCTAGATATGCTTTTACTTAGTAGCTAATAGCTAATGTGGTAGATTATGTCTAGCTAAAAAAAATTCATGAAACTGGTACTATAGGATACTTAACTACAGTAAAAACTCTTTAAATTAATAGAGTCAGGACCGGAGAAATTTATTAATTTAGAGAGTTATTAATTTATCGATAAATTAATAATTATTAATTTAAAGAGTTTTTAATGACTTGTAAATCAATAATGACTTTAGTAATACTGTATGCATTGGAAATCAATAATGACTTTAATAATATGATTTGGAAATCAATAATGACTTTTAATGTAAACAAGAGGAATAAATTATTTTAAATTTAGAATTATTCCACTATATGTGTTCATACATGATAGGTGCTATACATACTGTATATAGCTGAGTATAGTTAACGGTAGTAATACAAATTGGGAAATGTCATTAAGATATTTTAATAGAGTGTAATATATTTTTTTCAGTTTCTATGAATTATTAATTTATGATTTTCTTGGGACCGAAAATTACAAAGGGATCTCCCGAAAAATTATTATCTTATTATTTTATCGAATTTTTCAATTTTTTACACAAGCCCAAGTCGGGACCGGACAACTTTATTATTTTAGAGAGTTTATTAATTTACCGAGTATTAATTTAAAGAGTTTTTACTGCATATATGAAGGCACCTAGATAGTGAGGTTTAATGTTGAACATTAATTGTGGTAGTTATGTATTTTTGGTGGTCCTTTTCTATCAATGTTTATTGAATTTTTCTTACCTCCGCCACAGAAAAGTCCCAGAAAGCAAACGGCACTGCTAAGCTTGGTGGAGGTGATGATGTAGAGGTGAGTAATTCTTCAAATATGACAGCTACAATTTATTTTCCTTCGACGACTTCAATTTATTCATTTCATTATTTTTGTAATGGCAGGGACTGAGAGGCCAATGGTTGGTTGGTGAGAACTTCCTTAGGATTTGATGCATGTGTTTGGACATGAAAACATTAGAGGGATGATTACTTATTTGTGTACTAGCTAGAGTTAAGGTCCCATTGTTTCCTTTTTCTCTGTTTCTTGTTAATTGGCCATACTTCCCCATAGAGGAAAAGAAAAATTTGATTTGTGGTATATTATGTTTTTTTTTATGTGGTGTCTTGAAATGGCCTGTTTCACTCCTACTCACCTCCTTGTGTCTGTTAGAGATTGATTTGATGAATATTGTTCTTGGTGTATTTGCTGTTCAAATGAAATGCTCCACCTTTATATAGAGATATTGTTATATTACAGATTGACCACTCCACTATTATTCTATTATGATTTAGATTTATCACTAATAAATGATAATTGTGAAAGTAGCTTTCACTTCTATTTTTACTCTATAATAATAATATAGCTGCAAGTTAGAGTGTCTTTTGATTAATATAGCTGCTATTGAATAGCAGTTGTTGTAATATGATCAAAATTTCATGTATAAACTTCCCCATTTTTCTTTGTAAAAAAAAATATAAAAACAAGGAAAAAGAATTGAGTAAATACCCAATTTATTATTGGGATTTTTTTTTAAAAAACATTTTTAAGTTTTGCGGCGGTTTCAAACTGCCGCTATTACCTCAATATATTTTTTAAAAAAATTTATGTAACAACCGCCGCTAAACATCCAAAACCGCCGCAAAATACCGTACCGACGGTTATTCCAGCGGTTGCCAAAACCGCCGCTAAATGATCTAGCGACGCCGAAAACTGGGACGCTTGGAAACCGCCGCAACAAGCAATTAGTGGCAGTTCAAAACCGCCGCCGCTTGTCAAAATCAGCTGCCGCTGTTTTACCTTTTCCTTGTAGTGATAGATTATAAATTAATATTTGTATATGATACAGGGGCGGACCTGTTCAAGGCATGGTGTGGCTATAGCCACACCAGCCTAGTCCAATTTTTTTTAAAAAAATATAAATAAATATTTTATAAATAATTTTAAGTAATTTTGTACATATATTTATACAAATATTAATGTAAATATTAGTTTATAGTTTATTATTGATGATCGTAAGTCACTCATACACTTATTAATTTAAACATTAGTGCAAATATTAATTCATAGTCTATTATTAATAATTTAAAGTCTTTCACTATACGTAAAATATTATTTTAATAAGTTATAGGATGCATTTGATCTGCAAAAAAAAAAAGGGACTGGACAAGACAACTTCAGTTGCCCTGTGTTTGATTTCAAAATTGTTCCCGGGATTGGACAAACTGGGTGTCAAAAAAAGTAGAAAACTAATTGAGTGTGTCATATTGGGTAAAGTTACCAATTGAACTAACAATGGCAAAAAAATGTTTAATTAATATTTAATTTTTTGAAGTAAGATAATATAGACAAATTGGAATAAAAATTAATAAGTTATAAGCTAATAAGTTATAAAACCTTGTGGTCAAGGGCCATTTGTATTTTGCATACTAATATGAGTCAAAATGTGAGACTTTAAGTTTATGTTTACCAATTTGATTCAATGAATACCATGGCTATCAATTTCCTCTAGAAATTTATTGTCCTTTCTAATTAATTCTTAATTTCATTACATTGGTCTTGGGTAGATATGAATCTCTATTGTTGGTCAATAGCTTATTCATTCAGCCTTTCTTAGTTCTTATATTAAAGTAGGGGGTATATAGTTTGCTTGGATATATTTCCAAATACTATAGTGAAATTCAATGCATATAGGGAGGTCTTAAAGAAATTAATCTTGAAAAGATTTCATATGACACAAAGTTTATTAATAATATGAAAGAAATTATATTGGGTGGACATTAATTTGGAATGGTCTATTGTCTAACCAATAAATATAATGTACAATTTTTTGTGTTGGGTTACGCAAGGTAACATTTTCAACTTATATTTTAATTCAAAATCAAAAGAAACTCAAGAAATTATAAATATCGGATTTTTTTTTTATATTTTGTAAAATTTTAATACATATATATAAATATTGACCTCTCATTTTTTTTTAAAAAAAAAATTTTGAACATACTATTATTCTTCATTTATTTTTATTGTTTGTAGTGGCACATAGCAATTTTAATGAAAAAAAAATAAAAAATTCAATTATTATTGTTTGTAGTGGCACGCAACAAACAATATTCAGTTTTTTGCGGAATCCGAAATCTAATATGATCCAACAATTTTCACAAAAGGACATGCAAACACATTTAAAAATATTCAATTTTTTACGGTTTTTGATTTTTTTGATTGGTTTGCGGTTTTTATTTTGATTGGTTTGAATTTGAGCACCCCTACATTTAGAATCACATGAAGGTGATTTTAAACTTAGAACCACATTAAAATACCCCGAGAGCACTTGCATGAGATGACACATATCTCTTTTAGCTTAACCAAGATCGTGAATTCGATCATTGTTTTGAGCATAATGTAATGTTAAAAGTTCTTAAGGAGAATTTGGTATTCATTAGGGTTTCACAAAAGAGAAAAGGTATATGCACCGACAGTGTAAAATAATTTTACACAGTCAACTAATACCAACCATATTTTCCGCCACGTCACCCCACTACACCCCACTTTTTTAATATGACATGGCAAAATGATGGTTTTTTATTGGCTGATCGTGTAAAATTATTTTACACCATCAGTGCATTTCCATTAAACTCTTCGCAAAATTTGAAGGATTAATCTATATAATTGTGTCTAGGGTCTAGAAATATACCCATTTGGGTCCATGAAGATAATTAAAAAAAAAATTCCACATGGCATTATTTGCCACCGAAGGTGACATTATTGGTAGTTGCCAACTTTTTTTTTGACAAAGGTAGTTGCCAACTTGTGATCGACTTTGAACCTTAATGATTTTCAAACTCCACGCTTAGAGTTTAAAGTTTAAGTTAGTTAATTTTAAACGTTATATATACTTATAGTCTCTAGTAGAAGTCTACATATATATCTTTTCTTGTGGGACTCTAATTAAAGAGTCGTCACTATAATCACCAAAGTCTTCCTCTTCCCATGGCAAAAACAGATCTAGGCATTGATTCAGTCTGAAACAAACTATTAATTAAAATAAATTTTTGCTTTTAAAAAATCTACTAAATTAGCCGCCGGGACTACCACTTGCATGTGGGTTTCATTTTCTTATGAGAAGCTACGTACTATTCATCATGATTCATGAGACATTAACAGCTTATATATTTTCAATTATATAAATTATATAATTGTGATTCCGATCACTCATTTCCTATAGAATGCAGAGCATCATCAAAGACCTACAACTATTAGTTATATGTATTTGTGATCATATATCATATATATGCTACATGCAAGGAATAATGAAATTGAAGCTATATATAGTTCCAATGGTTTATATGGTTTAATGTTGCTATAGGAGGTTCAAAATAGAAACCTCTGTCGCTATAATAAATCTTCATATATTTGATTATATATAGTTTATTTTATTATATATAAAATTGTATGCTATTAGTATTTGCTATTGAATTTGATTATAAATCTTCATACAAAAATAATAATGGGACTGCACTTCTTCTTCACATGTGAAATGTTGGATCTCACACACTTGCCCTGCAAATCATCAATTAGATTTTGAAGGGCTAAAAACAACATAGGAGGTGTTAAGAGCTAAAAAAAATCTAAATGCTCAATAGTGTAGGCCATAACTCATAGGCCCATGATAGGAGGTAGGGGTGTGCAAATGAAACTTGCTCTTACCACCCCCCGGTTTTCTTTTCCACCCCCCGAGTTTCCCTTAATGCCCCTAATAAAAAAGTACGGACTACGCGGGCCGTATTTTAACACGAATTTTCCACCCCCTACGTTGAAAAATGGTACGGGAAACGAGATACGTACTCTTTTAAAAGTACGGACTACAAAAGCCGTTGCGGAAAAAGTACGGGACGCGAGATCCGTACTTTTCCTTAATAGAAACAGAGCGTAACTGATCTTTCTCATTCCAACTTTCTGGGTTTTGAAAAATAATAACCCTAAGCATCAAAGTTCATCAATTTGCATCAACCATTCGTTTTGGAGGCCGGAATCCATATACATCATCAATTCCTACTTCATCAAGTAAGTTAATTTCGAATTTTGATCACTTTATTGTGTTCCACTTTCTAAACCCTAAAATTTCTGCGTTTTTTTAGGATTGCATGTATGAAAAAAACGCATTTTAGTTTGAAATTATGTTGTTGAAGATGTTGATTCTTGTTTACTATGATGAATGCATGTTAGTTTGATTTTTTATTTTGATTAGGTTTAGGTATAGGTTTATTTTTTGATTTTTCAATTGTTTAGAGATGAATGGATGGTTGTTAGGGTTGAATGTGTATGCTGTAAATGATTTTGTTTACATTGTTGATTATTGGTTGTTAGGATGAATGTCTATTATGTTGAATGCTATATTTAATTAGGTTTTGGTAAAATTTTGAATTTTGATTTGGTTAGAGATATAACATAAGTTTATGCATATTTTTGAATTACATTAGTTACTAATTATGGTTGATTGTCGATTGAAACCAATTGTAGAAGTTTAATTATTGATCATGAATGATTTTTTCTTTGTTTAGATATGGAAGAAGATGTTGGTAGAGGGCGACACGGTAGAGATAGCAGGGCACATGGTTCTGCTCGAAGACAAGTTCCTCCTCCGCCAAAAAGAGGACGCAAGAAAGTGCAACCTCCTCCCGTGGAATCTGGTTCCTCGCGTTCCCGCACACGGCGACCACAAGTTGACGAACCTGATGAAGGCTTTGATGCGGGTCAATTCCTAGATGACAATGCAAATTGGGAAGAGCCAGAGCCGCAACCTCAAGAACCACCTGAGACGCAAGAAGCTGAGGATCAGGATGCGCCGCAACATGTACAACAATTGCAAGATGGGGATGCATACGGAGGAGGACCGACGGATTTGTCCCTACTGTCGCTTTACCATAAGCATAGGGCAATTCCTATTTGGCATGCACACCCGGATGACGAGGTATAAATCTAAACCATTACATTAGGAATTATTTGCTTATCAATTTTAAATGTTTGTATTTTTTTAATTGAAGGTTACTAACATTTTAACGCGTATTTTTCAGATTGTGAAGAATCCTTTGCGTTCCCTTGCCAATGGAAAAAAGATCCTTGATATTCCCAAACCGGAAAAGACTGAGCTGTGGTTTTGGGATAGATTAAAGGCAACTGGATTGGAGCCGCTTGTGCACACTAGTTTCGGTAAGATAAACCATGGACTGCTCACCGCATTTGCTGAAAGGTGGCATCCAGAGACTAGTACTTTCCACCTTCCCGTAGGAGAGATAGGCATAACTTTGGACGATGTGCAATGTTTATTGCACATCCCTATTGAAGGGAAGTTTCTGAACCACGAGAGGATGAGCAGAAGTGAGGGGGCTGACATGGTCAGCAATTACTTGGGTGTTCAGAGGGATGATATTGTGGCTGAATTTCACAATATGAGAGCGTTGAAAATCAGGTATACTTACCTGCAGCAAATTTATATGGAGTTGAAGGAAACTTGCGAGACTATGGAGAGTGAGGAATGCTCTGAGGAGGAGATGGAGCCTTTTAGGGAGAGGTGCGTGAGGGCTTTTTTGCTGTTCTTGGTTGGCTGCAGCATCTTCAGCAACAAAAGTAACCGATGCATCGATGTTATTTACCTGCAATACTTCCAAGACTTGTCGACCGTCTGTGAGTGGAATTGGGGTGCTGCAGCTCTTGCGTATATGCAGCATCACTTGGACGATGCGTCTGAGGCAGAGACAAGTAACATGGCCGGATACTTATCCCTTGTTCAGGTAAATTATTATATTTAGCACATAATTGAATTTAAATAGTTTATGATTAACATATGCAAAATCGATAATTGTTCTTATATTTGTTTTCAGGGATGGATAATTGAACATTTTCCTACCTTGAGTGTGTGGAGCATCACTGACAACCACCACGAGAGTATGCCGCGATGTGCGAGGTATGTGTCTGGAGTTGGGCATAAGGAACCACCGGCATATAGACTAAGTTTAGACAACCTACAGATGTTTGATGTTGTCTTCGCTCCATATAATAACCATCGTCCATATAGGCCCTTGATTGATGCATGTTTTTTTTCTGGATGGTTAAGAAGCAGGAGAGTGCTTGCCAAACACTTACCGGAACGTGTGCTTCGACAGTTTAAGCATGTGCAAGGGATTCCGAGAGACCCAGCTGTGTCTGCTACACCTGGCATGTCTCTTAATCATATTGACCGAGTTTGGGAGGAGGAGTTGGCCATAAGGATGATTGGTCCGGAGATGAGGGGACGATTGGTCAGAAACCCCTGGGACTATGAAGCTGGGTATATAGCATGGTTCTACCGAGTGTCGCATCCAATTATGCGCCCGGTCGAGACTGAACAACAACCACCTAGGCCACCTATGCTAGAGGTGTTGATTGAGGAGCAAGCTAGAAACGATGTGGCGGATACTTGGGAGATTTGTCAGAATGTAAGGAGGGAGGTAAGGAGGTCATTGGCTGATGGTGAAGCGCCAGAGGGAACGCCTGTGCATGATACCATGCAGCGCCTACTAGGCTATGTTGAGCCTGCATTTCTGTATACAAGAAGGCGTCGACAACCGGGAGCTAGAGATCGATTCAGAGCGGCTCAGTAGCTGTGGCTTTATTTTGTAACTTAATGTATTTTGTGAACTTTGTACTTGACTTATGTTATTGCGGATGTTATGTATCTTGCCTTAACTTGTAGCGCATCATTTTGTAACTTAAACTTGTTTAGAATAGCGCTTGATAACTTTTGGTAACTTTGAACATGGATTTGTAATATTAAATATGTATTTTGTTGATTACATATGTTGGTTTGGAAATATTATCCATTTCTGTTGATCATAAGCTGTTACAACATTGATTTAAGCAGGTTGGAACTCAGAAATTGGTTCTGAGTTGGTTCTGTTACAAATTTGATTTAAACAGGTTGGAACTCATAAAAGTACTGCTTTTGCGTGCAGTACTTTCTGTGCGGGGACTTGCGGGCACTTGCTGTCCCTGACGAGGGCTTGGCTTGTCTTGGCTAAAATGACACACATGGTTCAACACAATACGAATATTTTATTTTCATAGTAATACATTACAATAGTTATACACTTAAACTTACTTAAACTTAACAAACTAAGAACACAATAATAATGGATAAAACTGACACAAATAGAAAAGGATTACACATTAGAAAAGGTCGCATACAAACGAGCTTGAGATGGATCATCTTCAACGGTGCGAAACAGATAGTGCACATCGCCGTCACTCAGTATCTCTCTCCAATGGTGTTTTTTATCTGCGTCATCAAACCCAATACTGTCACTTCCAAGATCAATGTATGATTCATAATAAAAAAAATTGTGAATTTTGATAACTTGTGCATATTTGTGTACATAAGCATATTCAACCCTGAATTTCAACGCTTCAAGATATTTAATGTTACTCTTCAATCTGACACTTAAAACTTCGCCGATACCTTCAAACTCTACTGGAAAATCATATGTCGTTGCCATAGTTTAAAAAAAATTATTGTAGAGTCCTCAAACAACATGAATGTATTTATATAAATTTTAAAGTTTTTCTTCCAAAGTGTCGGTGGATTCTGGACCGTGGAAAGTGTCGGTGGAATCTTGAACGTTAAAAGTGTCGGTTGAATCTTGACCGTGCAAACTGTCGGTGGATTTTCGACCATGCGAAACAATACACGAATACTACGGATATTACACGAAAAATAATTAACACTCAATAGTTAAAAATTAAAGACGATAAATTCGAATAAAATACATCACACTATAAATCAAATACAACAACATCAATACAACCACTACAACAAAAAAGGGTCTTTAATAGCGCTTGTTTTGACTTTTGATAGCGCTTTAAAACGCTATTACTGATACCGCTATTATAGGTCTGAAGGCCTATAATAGCGTTTTTAAATGCTATCAAATGTTCACTTTTAATAGCGGTTTCTCTAGAAAGCGATGTAGTATGTAACTGTGCGGACCAAAGAGGGTTATGGAAACGAGTTTTGATAGCGCTTTTTTATGAAAGCGTTGTTATATGTTATCTATAATAGCGCCCGCATTAATAAAACGCTATTGTTAATCTGTTACTTCTGAACTTTTTATAGTGCTTTATATAAAAAACGCTATTGTAGGTCTTATATTTTTTTTTTTTTTTATATTTAACCTGAAGCTTAATTTGAAATTTTAAAACTAGATAATATCAAATACTTTATAGAGAATAAAAAGTACTTTTCAATATAACACGAGACTAAAACAATATTCGAGTTGAGTACATCTCTCACCACCAAAACAAACTTACGCTAATACAAAGGTCCTATGATCTCAAGAAGATGAGTACATAACTCTCACCACCAAAACAAACTTAATTATGCTAATATGCTAATACAAAGGTCTATGAACCTCAACCTTAATCAGATAACAACCAACACAAGACAACAAAATTGGTTTATTACAACCTGAACAATACGACTTGCTTCATTTTCCAAATCAGCACAGCTCCTTGTCTTCAAAAATAAGCTCTTCACAGCTTCTCCAAGAGAACCAAACTAACAGAAATCAAATGGATAAACATTAACAAGTGTTTAAATATAGTTCTAAATAAAGTAGTACTCAATTATAATATCTCGCCTTCTAAGATAAAATATAACATGATCTCTAAAATAAATATATCAAATTAGACCAGAGCTAGAATAAATGATATATTATGACAAAAACAAACACATAAATGTTCAATAAAAAATTATAGATGATATTTTTGACTTGGTCTTTTTGGCTTACTAAGGAGAGTCGTTTAAGAAATAACCAACAAAAGTAAATATATACATCAAGTGATCAGTAAGAATTCTAAATTATAATGCACATGGTTGATGCATAAAAATAATCAGAATGAAATTTGAACCAACAGTGTTATTGAGATCAAAATAATCATAATGAAATTAATTGTACCTTGGCTCTATAAGACTTAATGACTGAAATCAGCAACTTGTCTCCAACAATTTGTCTCCCTTTTTGTATCAATTCATGTCTTGAAATCTTCCCTTCTTGCAAGAAACAGAGCATAAGCTAGTGATCAATAAACATTTTTTAAAAAAAAACTCAACTCTTAAACCAATAAGCAAGTAGGAAACAAAACAAACAATTTACGTTTTTAGCTTTGTAGAACTTGCAAATCAGGGAAATTTCAAGTGATGGGAAAACCTTGGAAAGCACAGAAATCAAAATTGGAAAAGGCATCCAAGGCGATATTGGTCTCACATGTTAATCTTCACTCATCTCAACTCCTAAAAAAACAATAAAAAAACACATCAATAATTAAATTCATAAATTAACAATAAAAAAACACATTAATTGGTAAATCTTAAGAAACACATAAACACAAACCTTTGAAGGAAGAAAGCCTGAAACTTATAACATATGCAGGCCAAACATGAGTATTCCTTCTACTACTCCAAATCATATACTTGGTTGGAGCTGAAATATTATCCAGTCCAGAATCATAATCCTCACAACTTGTCTCCATATCTTAAGCTTGTCATTCACTATTTTTCTCTCCTCTATAACTTGGACTATATAAACATGCACCATGATATCATCTATTGGATATGTTGACGGGCACATCTATAACTTAGATAAAAGGACAGTGACTCAATTTATACTTGGTGTAATAGGGAAAACCTCATATCCTATCCTGTGTTGTGTTCATATTTTAGCGGTGACCCCCATTTTGAACATATTTTGGCATTTATAATATGAACACCTTTCTTTTTATTAATTTGATGATTACTAAATAAGTAGAAGAAGAAAGGACAATTTGTAACAGGACACAATGTATCAAACCTTTGAGGAAAGTATGACTATAAAAGTTTGTTGTTGACTTAAGTATAGAAGTACAGTAAATCAGATGCAACAGACTCGAGAATAATCTAAAGGGATAGATCATAAGAGGAAGTTTCAGAAATGAATGCTAAAAATATGTTATATGAAAAAAAAATTATTTAGTTCACCAAATGATTTCTATTAGTGGCATTAATTTGCTTAATGGAAAATAAAATACTACTATAGCAGTGGGGTAACCATAATAGCCATACTAACATTATCCTATGCAGCATGCATTATGAGAGGGAAAAACAACTTATCAATGGAACTTTTTGTCTTAGTCTACATGGGTCAGTTAGAAGTTAGAACAGCTTCTCTACTTGATTTCACAGTTTGAAGTCGAGATGTTATTCATGCTACATTTTGAAAACCAACTTCCTCTAACTTATTTGCTGCTGCAGCAGACCTTGACAAAGAAGGAAAAATTATATCTCCAATTCTCTGATTATGGTATAAATCTCAAGGCAAATTATATCAGTTAAAAATTGTACAAAACTAGTTAGTTTTTCTTTGATTTTGCCCAATTTTACAAACTGATATTCATTTTTCAAAACTAAAGTGTGTCCCAAATTATTCATACAGAAGAATCTCAATTGAATAAACACAAAGTGCAAAAAAGTTGATCTCCAGGATAGTTAATGGAAATATCTTATGACTTATATGATTTTTTTTTATTTTTCTTACCTTAGTTTGTATTATAGAAATAGCTTATACATAACTTATATAATAAGTTGTTGATCCAAACAAGTCTAATAGTATATCAACTGTGTTTGAAGGTCAAACTTATTGGAGTTTACTTGTATGTTCTTGCTTTATCTTCATTACAAATTACAAATAGTTTTAATTGAATTTTGATTTGTATCCTAATTATTTAGGATGAATCCTGTCCATATCCAAGAGTTTACTAATTACTACTAGAAGTAACACAGAGAGAAAGTTTTTCCAAACCAACATATAAAACTACACAAATTGGTTCTTCTCATTTGCCAAAAACATATCTTACTTATCAATACTTTTTTCTAATCATCATGAAACTATTTAACTATTTTCAAAGTTGTAATTTGCTGACCATTGAGCATGCTAATCACTTTGTGTTTATTTTAACAGATGAACTAAACTGGTTATCTCAATTGAATTCATTTATATCTAGTAGTTCCCATCTAATTTAAACTAGTGCAAATAAACCTTTAACTTTAATTCACTACACTTGCTATTCAATCTTTCATATTCTAATTACAATTTCAGATTGATTTTTATCATGTATATCAGTTTTAGAACCTTATTAATTCTTGAACTGGACAATAAAAAAAGATACCACACACCTACTTCATACCAACCAATTTTACATACTCACCATAGACTAGACAAAATATCATACGAAACCAATGGCAACAAATCAACATCAGTAACACCAAAGTGACCAAACAAACACCATCATATTAGTACAATTTTGAAAAAAATCATAGCTAAATAATGTAAATATAACTGTAACTTATCCCAAAGCACACCTTAATGATGACGGATTGAATTGTGACAGTGGAACACGAACGAGTTATGATGAGCACGACGACGAACGTCGACAAACGATTTATGGGTTCTTGGATATTAGGGTTCACAGTTGGGTTAAACAAGAAGGAAATCGATTGCAGAAAGAGGAACTAATAGTTCGATTCCAGCAATCTAAACGATTTCTGGGTTTGATTTCCTTCTGACAATTCGATTGCAGAAATCAATTGGAGAAATAACAGTTCAATTCCTTCCGAGTTCGGTTGCTTTAAGTTCGATAGGAAAAACAACAGTTCGATTTGAGAAAGAAAGGTTCGATTTAAGGGTTTGAAGCTAGAAGAAGATGGATTTCGTTTATCTTTGTTCAATCTTTGCAAGGAAACAGTGATTTGAAGATGGAGGTCGTGGGTTTTCTGGGTTTGAAGAAGAAAAGAAAACGAGGGAGTGTGGCAATAGGGTTAGTGCGGGAAAACAAATGTTAGATATGTTTGCGGGATACCCAAATTTTGACGATACCCTCTGATAGCGTTTCTAGAAAGCGCTATCTATGTTAACATGTTTGATAGCGTTCAAGTTGAAAACGCTAATATATGCCTGCGCATTTTTTAATTTTATTTTGTTAAAATCCTATAATAGCGCTTCAGATAAAAACGTTATTATAGGTCTTACCTATAATAGCGCCCGACCCCATAACCGCTATTATAGGTCTTAATGTGCATATTTAATAGCACTTTTAATAAAAACGCTATTAAATGGGCGCTATTAAATGGGCGCTATTATAAACCAAAATTGTAGTAGTGAACGAAATAACATAAAATAAAAGGGAAATAAAAACAATACACATAAAATAACGATATTACACGCGGTATAAAAATATTACAACGGAAATAAAAACAATACACATAAAATAAAAACGATACATGGAATATTAAAACATTGCTATGGAGAATACAAACATTGCTATGGATCCGCTAAGTTAACGGTGGAATCTTCGTCATCTGGATGTTTCAAGTTCGCAAGTATAGCATCAACAGATCTTGTGAGTTTTGCGTCTAACTCGATAGGCCCTTTTGTGCTGTACTGAGAGCAAATTGAAAACATGTTACGAATATCATCGTCGTTATGAAGTTGCATTTTGCTAAACGCAACAGTTCCGTCAGATCTTAATGATGGCTTTCGATATTCAACGCTTGTTACTGTTCTGTCGTCGTTCCGGTTGTTACAACAACGATTAATTTCGTCAAGTTGTTGCTTTAGATCAACCAATGTAGCATCAACGTAAATCCGGAACATGTTTGGCGCTTCGTTGTTGAAGTATACCGCCGCAAGATGAGTGTTTCTTCGGTAGGTTAGAGAAATATCCATTAGGGTTGTGTGTCCAGACGGTAAACCATTCGTTTAATTTAAAGAAATTGCAAAGCGTTGTGAACCACACAAATTGTCGGTAGAATCTCAACCGTTTAATTTGTCGGTAAAATCTCGGCAGTCGAATTTTATTTTAAAAAATAAAAAGTATAATGATAATAATAATAATGGGAACCACAAGAATAAAAAAAAAATTGTTAAAATACTGAAAGTGGCGCAAGGGATAATTGAAGGTAAGTACGGCACGCGACATCCGTATTTAGGTACTGCTTTTGAAATCCGTATTTTTTGACAGAATTAACAAATTTGACAGGATACTAGCCAACTCAAATAAATTTAAAGTTAATTACTGCACACGTAATCCGTATTTTGGTACGGATTATGTACTCCGTATTTTTTGACAGAATGCACAAATTTGACAGGATACTAGCCAACTCAAATAAATTTTAAGTTAATTACTGCACACGTAATCCGTATTTTGGTACGGATTATGAAATCCGTATTTTTTGACAGAATGCACAAATTTGACAGCATTCTGTTACTAGCCAACTCAAATGCAATTTTGAGTTCAATACCTGTTTCATTCAAAAAACACAGTCCAAACATCCTAAAATCAACCAAAAGTTGTGGCATATATTAAATTACAACCCATATCATTATCATATAACATTTAAGTTTACAATATGATGCACAAAATATACATCAAATAACCAAAACATTACCATACATCCAAATCACTTAAACTAAAGTTCGCTTAAACTTACAAAACAACCAAAATGATTAACATACATCCAAATCAGTCATGAATCAAAACAACATAAAATAGCACAAAAACTTCAACAAAGTAGTGGTTCATTTTTGCTTGATCCTACTCTCGTGAGAATCTTCTTCTTGACATCCTTTGTTTCCTCTTCCAAAAGGTCGCGAAATGTGCACTGACGGTCCATGAACGGATACTCCCATGCAGCAGCTTCCTCTGTCCGATAATTTTTCCACTCAAGACATGTGGGTGGTAACGGACATCCTGACTTTAACTTGACAAGGAAAAAGTGGCCAGGTACCAATCCGAGACAAACAATACCTTTTTCCGGGTTTGAAGGTGGAGCTCCACGCAATGGAAAGCATGTTTCAGATCTCCCAACCCCAGGCGTTGTCAGCAAAACAAAAGGCTTTTTAAAATGAGTAGCAAGGATGTGGCCAATGTCCGGAAATGTCAACCATTTTTCCATCGGTGCGACATGCCCTTTAACAACCTTTCTCTTAGGAGGGTAAAGTGCATCTTTGATGTAATTGAAACGCCTCTCGTTGGCATACACCTTCGAATACATCTCCTTGTGCAAGTTCAGCTCCCTAAGCATGTTGCATTTGACCAATTCAAAATCTTCCTCATTACCACTATAGTCCAAAGCAACACAACGGTATCCACAATATCCATCACCCTCCACATCAATGATGTCTTCAATATATTTGTGCATAAACTTGGGCATTTCATGGATGCGAGGTATCTCACGAGTCGAAGGAATTTCGCTCACCGTAGCCGTAGAATTTGCACTTTGCCTTTTTTTAGAAGATGTTGGTTTGTTTTGCGATTCTTGAGTACCCTGAAATTGTTTGTCAACATGTTCCCAACGAGACGGCAAACGACCGGTGGACCTAGTGACGCGAGAAGCACCCTTAACGACCGTCTTCTTTTTAGCACCTTTAGAAATTGCTTTGTCTTTGGGAGCTTTCAATGATGTCGACTCAAGACACGCAATTTCACGAAGCATATTTCTGATTTCACATTTCATACTATCATCAACTCTCTTTAGCCGTGTCTACAAAAAAAAAAGCAACAAATCATTGTTAGCCAATCATGCTCATAACAGTAGCGCAATACCAATAGAATGAAAAAATTATAAAGTTAACGTATGAAAAAAAATTATCAAATCATTGTACCTGAATCAATTGCCACTCAGCCAAACAAGAATAATCATCATCCTCTTGGTCACTGCCATCATCCTCCATAAAACACAACTTCTTCCAATGTGCGTTTACCTCATCCAGTCGAATAGGTAAGTTGTTTTTAATCTTTCGAGCAATCACGCATGCACATGGCAATCCATAAATTTTCCTCATCAAGCAACCACATTTCTTGCTTTCCATACCGCATTCCTCCACTCTTAATTCTTCTCTGCGAATGTGATTCAATGCCGCTCTCGAAACTTTGAAATTCAACAAAGCATACAAGTAATGATCCGTGAAAGTGTGTTCGACAACCGACACGTTCCGACCAAAAGTTGCTTGTAATTCAGTGAACTGATTAATCAATATTTTGTTGATTGATTCCCAAGCCGTAGCCAAGTCACCGGTGCCAGCATGCAAGTAACCCTTCAACCTACCGTGTGAACCTTCAACTCGGTTAGTGGTGGTGTTCCCGAGATGCATATAGTTGTTCGTCCAAGCACTCACACACCTATGTTTATCGGTATCCAAAATCGTGGTATCCACATATCTCACGAACCTTGGCCACCTAACACATAGTTTCCTAAATTGTAAGACCGCTTCAACATAATCTTCCTCATTACCCGAGAATAATACATCATCGAAAGCCTTCTCAATTTGTCTCCACAAATCAGTTTGCGAAACTTTTTCACCATCTTTTATCTTGCAAAGTGGCTTCATTGTTTGTGTCATATTTTTCTTCACATGAAAATAACAAACCAAATGAGCCGACTCCGGAAAAACCGTGGCAACGGCATTCATTAGTGCAGCATCCCTGTCAGTCACAATCACCTTCGGTTTCACCTCTTTACTCCTCAAAAGACCCTTACATTGTTGCAAAACCCATGTAAAGTTTTCTTCCTTTTCATTACTCATAAAAGCAAATCCCACGCTATAAGTTTCTTCACACGAGGTTTCGCCGACTATTTCAAACAAAGGCATCCCGTACTTGTTGGTTTTATATGTAGAATCCATCAACAAAACGGTAGGAAAAGTATTCAACAAACATACAGATTTAGGATGTGCAAAAAATACATCTTGAACATAGTCGGACTCACCATCGGTACGAGCTGTAAAGAAGTAGTTGTTTTCGTCAAGACACTTGTACAATTGTTGCATTTCCGTCCTTGAGGCCCTACTTCTTTGTTTGAACCTATAGCGGGCATTGTAGACTTTCTTTATATCCGACACATTCTTTGGATCCCTCTCTTTCATGGTAGCAATAATGTTCTTCGGCGATACCAAATTCCGTGTCAATTCACTTAGTAGTTGCTTCTCTTCCGGTTTCAAACGTCCCGCGACGAGATGACCTACTAAGGCTCTATCTAGGGCATGGTTATGCATTCCATTAGTGACTGTAACATGCCAATCATTTGTTGTGGCATGCAAGCGACCCCGAAGTCGAAACGGGCACTCACATTTCCTCGTTCCCGTCTCTTCTTTTTTTGGCTTCTTTCCCGTCGGTGTGTATTTACCGCCCCTTTCGCAACCCAACACAATAAATTGTTTTCTACCACCTCCACCGTTGTCTGATCTCACAACAACTATTGAAAATTGTAACGGCGTTGCTACCTCACGAGCCCACTTAAGCACGGCTTCTTTTGACTCGAATGCTTGATTCGTCTCGAAATGAGAACCGACGTACACATTTATTGCCGGAGGTCTTGCTACTAATGCTCTACTCTCATCCGGAGGTTGAGATTGATCAGCCATAACTACAAAATAACATAGCCAAAAATTTATCAATATAAACTTATCAAATATTATGAATTATCATAAATTCTACATTGGCATAAAAATAATCTAAGCATGAAATTGGCGTTTAAATACTACTACAATGCACCAAATAGTCCTTAGGTTACTTGTTTTCTAAGTTAATGTAACAATATTGCAGATTATATAAGCAAGTCAGTGAGCTACGCAGCAAATTTCAAACCCAGAAAAGTACGGCACGCATAATCCGTGCTAGAGTACGGATCTCATAATCCGTCCTAAACTGTGTCAGAAACCTAGTAAGCTAGAAAGTAGGTAAGCGCAAACTAAACGGTGGGTTACGAAATTTTCCTTGATTTTGAGCTCCAATGCGTGTAGATGCAGTTAGGCAACACTCCAATGTTGATTTTAAGCCTCCAATGGACGGAATCGCGCAAGGATCACGTATGGTGATTTTGATTGTGTGTTTGTGAAGAAGATAAAGTGAAGAAGAAAGACTGATGTTCTGGGTTTATTAAGGAAAAGTACGGACTACGTCATCCGTATTTTCTCCGCACGGATTTTGTAATCCGGACTTTTTAAAAGCTCGGATCGCAAGATCCGTACTTTTTCGTTCAAATTTTTTGAATTTTCAAGGGTAATTTTGGGTTTTAGGGGGGTGAAAAAGAGTTAGGGGGTGGGATGAGCAATCTTCTGTGCAAATTATTTGGATAATACTAACTGAAGTAGTATCCAATGTGTATTGGTTTCTAAAACCCAACCCAAAGTTAAAAAAAAAAACTAAAAACCAATTTGTAATTAAAAAAAAGGGTTAATAGGTGGTTACCCCCCTGCTAAGTGGGGGTGTTTTGCGTTACCCCCTACTAAAAATTCTCTAAAGATTCCCCCCTTGCTAAGTTTTTTTTTTAGGATTCCCCCCCTAAATGCACACCCTGTCTGCTGACATAGCAAGAATCTCCACGTGGCAAGCAGAATATGGACACGTCAGCTGCCACATGGATATATTTCATTTAATATTTAATTTTAATTCCATGTCAGCAAAAAAAAAACAGAAAATAACAAAATAACATTTTAATTAAATTTAAAATAATTAAAAAATAGAAAATTTTAATAAATTTGCTGGTTTATAAAACCAGATTCATCGTGTTCTTCCTTTGTTCATCGCACCAACACTTCAAAATCAACTTTTCCATTGTTGTTCTTGTAATTCATCATTTCTTCATCGTTTCTTCTTTCTTTCTTTCCCCATCGTTTCTTCTTTCTTTCTTTCCCAATCGTTTCGTGTTCTTCTATTTAACATCTTCTGACTAATCAATTTGATTTTGTTTGGGATTAGGGTTTTTCATTATGGGAGGTAGCAAGTGTTCTTCTTCCTACGCGAATTCTGGTGCGAATTTTGGTGGTACTCCTGCTCCTTTACCCAGGTGTGGCTGCAATGTTCCCATGAAACTCTGGCTTTCAAACACTGGCCTAAATCCAAAAAGGAAATTTTGGAAGTGTAGAAATGTTGGGGTAAGTTTGTATTTTCGAAAATTTTTGTTCATATGTTTGAAAATTAATTTGTTGATTGTTTCTTGTTTCAGATGGATGGGTGTGATTTTCTGGTTTGGGATGATGAACTTGAAGAAGTTGAAGCTGCAAATCCCAAATCAAGGTTTACAACTGCTTGCAAAAATTGTGAACGCATCAAAGAGTTTGGAAGGGAGTTTGGAAGGGAGATTGGTAGGGAAATTGGTCAGGGGATTGGGAATAGCTTTAATACCTTTAAATTGGTCATAGGTGTGATGATGATTTGTGTTGTAATGTTTGCAATGTTACTCAAATCAATTTAATGTAAGTTAGTTATGAGTAAGTTGTAATTTAGTTTGTTTGATTATGAGTAATGTAAGTTAGTTTCCAATTGAATGAAATGATTATGAGTAAGTTATGGTCACATGGTTGTATCAAATCTCTATCAATTGAATGAATGAAATGGTTATTGTTATTTCCAATTTGCAGATTGATTATGGTTCATTTACAAGTATGGTTTTTGCACATTGATTATGTTCATGTTCAATAACTTGTTCATAAATAATGGTACAATTATGTTCATGTTCTATATACAATCCTTGTGCTAAAGCCTATCAAATCTGTATCATTTACAAGGATTACATCTAAACAATTTGGCAGAAAATTGATACAAAATCTTGTGCAAAAACATCTAAACAAATCAGAAGGTAATTCATAATTGATAATGATATAAAAAGAAGCACATATAGTTGTGCAATTGTCATTACAAAAGAAGCACATATAGTTTGTGCAATTGTCATTACAAAATAAAAGCACATATAGTGTGCATTACATAGCCAACATAATCCAAAACAAGCCAACATAGTTTGTGCATAATTTACAAAAGTAGCACATATAGGTTGTGCATTACATGAAAACAAGCCAACATAATCCAAAATAAAAACAACCAGTCATTACAACACAAGCCAACATAATCAATTTTTGTTGCTAAGATCTTTCCAAGACTTCATTTTCCTAACACATGTTCCAAGCTTTGTCTGATCACTTCCACCACCCTCTCCAATCACACCAATGTTTGTCTGATCACTTCCACCAGCCTTTCCAATCACAATAGGTTGTTTATCACTGGAACCTACACCAGTTATTGGTTTGCTGAAGGCTTGAGACTTAATCCTTTCACTACTTCTCACCTTCTTTCCATGGTACAGCTTAACAGTTTTCTCCTTAGCACTTGTCACCTTCACTTTTTTGAGCTTCTTGTCATCTGGTTTTGTGGATAAAACTTCTGCAAGTTCTGGAATTTCTGGAATTGATGCCATAACATCATCAGGTATATCATCAAACAAATCAGAAGGTTGAGTTAGAGCAACATCAGATGCTTGATGCATAGCACTTGCAGCAGCATATGGATGAGCTTGAGCTGGTGCAGCAGGTTCTTGACTTTGATCAGCATCAACATCTCTAGGTTCTTGACTAGGAGCTTGAGCTGGTGCAGCAGGTTTTTTCTCACCACTACCAGATGCTTGATCCTTAGCCTTTGGTGGTTTTCTCTGCATCACAATATTGATATTTAGCTATATACAAACAACAATTTAATCCATTATTTGACCCAAATAAAAAAACAATTTTTCATACCTTTCTCTTCAAAGATTCTGGGTCTTGTGTTTTGCTTTTGCATGAGATTACAGTATGTCCAGGTTTTCCACACTTAGTACAATGCTTTTTACCCCTTCTAGGTCTCCTAACACCATCTTCATCAAACTGCCTTATCCTTAATTTTCTAGGTCTACCAGGGCCTCTTTTATACATAGGTGGCAGAAGTGTTTCTTGTGGTACACCATCTCTAGGTTTTGGCCACATATCAACACCATTTATAGCACTTATAGCATACCCATAACACTTTGCATACTTTTCTTTTGAATAACAATCATATACAAAATCTATTGGGTTTTTGCCACTCAAACATATTGCTGCAACAACATGCCTACATGGAATACCTACCAAATCCCAAAAATTGCAACTACAACTTTTTTTACCAAGATCAACAATAAATTGTTGACCATTATACTCATGGGCAATCTGAAATTGATCATTAATAACCCAAGTTGCTTGCCAATACCCAGTCATACTAACTTCTTTTTCTAACCTCCTTTGAGGCATTGGCATAATCCTATGTGGCCAATTCTCTAATTTTTTAGCAGAAGAAGAAGTTCTATTCATCAAATAGTTTCTTATCCATTCACAAAGGGTTAAGATGGGTTTGTCTCTAGCTACTAAAATGGTTGCATTAAATGATTCAGATAAGTTGTTCATTAAAACATCACATTTAGAATAGAAGCTAAAGGCATGCTTACACCATGTTCTAGTATCAACAGCCATTAGCCTCACCTTAGCAAAAGTTTGCATTAACTTCACAACAGTTTTTGATACCCACTTTGAGTTGGCTGTTTTATTATGCAAAGTCCTAATACATGAGTGGGTCGTGAATTTCTCTTGGGTCTTTATGGAATAAGTGTGTTCCTGGCCCACTCTAGAGCACAAAATATAAAACCCACATTTTCTTTCACACACTACCCTTACCCTAGTGGACTCATTTTTAACCCAATCAACAGGCAGGCCTTTTAATGATGACCACTCACGTACAGCATCTCTAAATTCTTTAAGAGAATTAAACTCCAACCCAAACTTCCATTTATACCCCTCATGCATGTGCTCTTTTCTATACCTTTCATATCTTACTCCTCTCTCCTCATCAGATTGATCAGGGTCAGAGCTACCTAACTCTTCACTCTCATATGCATCATGTTCAAAATTACTATCCCCACTACCACCAATTGTCCTAAGAACCAAAGCCATATTGTTTTCAAATGTTTTCTTATCCTGAGGAATGTCTTCAAACCCATCATCAAGACCCACACCTCTCTCATCTTCACTATCACTGAAATTTAATCCCTCAGCATCCTCACTATCATAATCACTGTCACAAGTTTCATCAGCCAAAATTTTTTTATGATCCACATAAATTTGGGTTGTTCCTCCACCATCAACAATATAGCAAGCAACAGAATAATAATCATCATCATCACCAGTCAACTTAGCAAAGCTGTCATCACCCTCCATACATCTTCTATAAACTTTGAAACTACCCTTTTCATAACCCCAACCCATAATTAAACTATGCACATGAGACCTAGTCCAGTTATCCAACTTTTCCCCATCCACAACAGTTTGTTTCCCACCTCTGTAAATAACTTTATCTTTTTCTTTCATAAACTCACCTCCATGGTTAAAAACAATAGAGAATGAATTGGGAATGCTGTAAATCAAAAAAAAAAAAAATTTAGCATAAGACACGTGTCAATATCCCCTCTAAACCCCCACACATACAAACATGGATACCCTACACACAATACACTTCAAACAACACTACAGACAAACAGTCAACAATCCATCGATTTTACAAAGAATCTGTCCCTACCACAATAAACAAGAATCTAACATGTGCTCCAGCCTTACAATTTGCAGATTAAAGTATCGAAAGTTTAAATTTTTCGAAAATAGAAACTTACCTCTCAGATTGGGGATCATCCGTCGTCTTCTTCGTTTCGTTCTTGGATTCCGGTGCCGGAGGTTGTATCTTCGCCTCCGCCTTCGTCTTCGTCTTCGCATGTTTCTTCACTTTCGGAGCAGTTTGTTTCTTCGTTTGTGTCTTCGTCTTCTTCATCGTAGCAGAGCTTCTGAGTAAGCTAGGGCAAAGAGAAAGCGCAAATGAGGGTGGAAAACAAAAGGAACAACTTTTACACTTCTATTTTTAACACAATTTTTAAACTTTTTAAATTTCTTTTATTTATTTCCAATGAATGACAAATTTAGTTAAGAAAAAAATAAAAAAAATAAGCTGACAAATTAATAAATCATTTTTTTTAATATTCTTCCTTTTAATTTTTGATTTAAGAAAAAAAAAATTGTCATTAAATGACGTGGCAGCTGACATGGAATTAAAATTAAATATTAAATGAAATATATCCACGTGGCAGCTGACGTGTCCATATTCTGCTTGCCACGTGGAGATTCTTGCTATGTCAGCAGACAGGGTGTGCATTTAGGTGGGGAATCCTAAAAAAAAAACTTAGCAAGGGGGGAATCTTTAGAGAATTTTTAGTATGGGGTAACGCAAAACACCCCCACTTAGCAAGGGGTAACCACCTATTAACCCTAAAAAAAAAAACCAGTAACCAATTGTAATTATTTGGTTATCCATTGGTGAACCAGATTCAACTTCTTCTTACTATTCAACTTCTCAACTCTCACGGTCAACGAGATTCAATTCTTTCATTCCTCAGCCCTTACTTTTTCTCTTCTTTCCACTGAACATTCATCAAGCATAAAAATCACTCCAAAACTCCCATTTTTCTCATTTGAGAAATTTCATTCTCCATCACTTCAATTTGGCTCCCTGATGATCTCAACATTAAGTGTTTTTTCTTCAAAAATAAGCACAAATCTACTCCAAAATTGTAGAACCAAAGCAACAACAAGAAGAATAATATGGGTAGATCTGTTTCAAAAATAAGCTGCGAAATCTCGTGGTTGAGAAGTTGAAAGCATCTGAATCTAGCTATGGAGTCCGAAACAATATCGATTAGATCTTCATCTAGATCTGGTGTTTCGTGATTGATCTGTTTCGGAAATATCTTGTCAGGTAAAACTAGATCTGGAACTCGAAGTGAGGTTTCTAAAAACTCTGTTAGAAATTCGTTGTTTGTTACGGTTGATCTACGACCAGAGGCAACCGGAGATGGCGGCGGTGCACGGAAATTAACGGAGGTTTCCGGCATGGTTCACCAATGGATTTGTACAGAGAGAAACAACAGTTTTTAAAATGTTTTTAAAAATTAAATATACAAGAAAAAACCAAATTTAAGTAAATAACCAGTTTTAGAACCAATTTAAATAAGGCAAATGCTAACGAGTGCTCGGGGGCACTCTAAGACCTTAAATAGTAAGTTTTTTATAGAACTTTTACAGGAATGCGTAAAGTCAATGCATTGGAAATTGTAATTCTTAATTTTTTGAATAAAAAACTTCTATAAATGGAATGCTTAAAGAGTGCCCCAAGGGCACTCGTTAGCAAGACCCTTTAAATAAATAACCAGTTTTTATTATAAACCGGTTTTGAACCAGTTCTAAACTGAACCGAATTAGTTTTACAAAATAAACTGGTTTTAGATGAAAGTGGTTTTGGTTCGGTTCATACACCACAAATTTGGTTCAGTTTGGTTTGGTTCATAACCATGCACACCCCTAATAGGAGGTTCTGTTTTTTCTATGAAATTTACCTTTGTAAATCACATATAAAATTTCATCACAACAATGCTGAAAAGACCCCAACATAGTGAGTGCAACGGCGCAACAAACTACTCCGTCCGTGACAAAATTTATCTTTTAAGTCTATTATATAATTAATGTATCTGGTGACTAGATATAAGGACCAAGCATTTTGTGTGCGATGTTTTTTGTTTAAAAATGTCTCTAAATACGGGGGAGATCATTTTGTGGGAAGCCGTTTTGGTGACCGGAAGATTACTCAAAAATTGACAAATTAATCAAGTTATTTCTTCCAATAGTCATATTGATTGTGTGCATATGGGTTAGGCTCTCATGAACCCAACCCAAAGTATGAAGGTAATAACTATGCCAGTGTTTGCAAGTTTTGTCAAATTTTATGCATACACAGATTAATAGTATAATATGGTAAAAATACACATAATTTGTTTCTTTAAATATATGAAATTTTTTTTTTTAAGCAAAAGATGAATGCAGAGGGATCACCTACTGCAACATCCATAATATTAAATGAAATAAAAAGTACAAAGAGAGGGGGACCTAACCAAAACCCTCAAAGGAAAAAGAAAGGCGTAAAATAAAAGATAAAAACAAAAAAAAATAGGAAAACATAGAACATTTAGAACACTAACGGTTGGAAGCACCAACATTTACTAGCCTCAGCTTGTTTCTGCTTGTTCTTCCTTTTTTTGGGGACCACTAACTGGAATTGATCATTTGTGTTTCCAACCGAATTGATCATCTCTTCAGTTTGAGTCATGTTAGCCCAAGAATTATTCAGAAAATCCATAGTTTGTTGGGCCTTAGTGGAAGCATTTAGAAGCCCTAGAATTATATGAAATATTGTCAATACTGTATATTGAAATTATAAAATTATTCTCAAATATGTTTGTTGTTAGTAATTTTTTGGATAAATATTAGTAACACAAGTTATATTTGAGGACTAAACTAATAAGCGAAAGATACATTTGAGAATAAAAATGACTAACAAAATACATGTTTAAGGATCAAAATAATATTATTTATATTATCATATTATAAATATTAATTTAAAATTAAATATATTAGTTTTGTATATACCTATTTTTGGCCCTCCATATAATCAGTTTTTGGTTCTGTCCCTGTCTCTACCTTAATCATCCATTTTTTTATTTTTATTATCCTAAGCATCCATAGAAAAGAAGACAAAGATATAAAGAATTGATAATATAAATCTTTATCATATAGAATATTATTAAAGAAATGATAATAATTTAAAACTTGTGGATTAAAAAATATGAGATCCACTAAATTAGTTACAGACAAAGTGAATAGATACTTCCCATCTATAACAAAATTTAAAAACAAAAGAGACAAATTATTTTTCTCAAATCACGAAAAATTAATTAAAGAAGTCACAACATGAAATTCTCCAAGATGAATTGGCAAGAACCCATTATATGGTTATATTCCTTGGTTCCCCTTTATTTGATTTTAGTTCTTACCTTCTTGGAATGAAATTCTCCAGTATCTTTTTTTTTTATTAAAAAGAGAATCTAAGTCTAAGGACAGAAACTGCACAATAATTAAGCAAAAAATATGTCCCGTCAATATCAGTCAAATATAAATATTTAATTTGAATCGGACAAAATTCATAAATACCAAATGGCTACCTATATTCGCGTTTGGTCATCCGACTATCAAGTTGAGCTACCCCATAAAATCTTAGATATATTTTTAATTTTCGTAAAACTAAACTTAATCTTACACACAAAATAGCGAGATCTCGAGTTTGAAATCAAAATGAAAATGTTTAATCTAACTTTATAGATATTATCAGTTTAGCTAGACATTATCGACTAACCAAGCATATATTTCAAGTACCAAGCGATGTGGGACTATTTTGGTGTATTCAGAACAGAAGCCTTTAATCTAACTTTATAGATATTGTCAGTTTAGCTAGACATTATCGACAAACCAAGAACGAATTTATCGTTCCCACATACGGCGTCACTGTTCAGATCCGAACTCAAGTCCACATTTCCGAGAGATTGTCCGCTTTGGGGTTGACCCATCACGGTTTTGTCCTTTATAGAAAAGGCGTCTCGATTGGTTTGAAAGGTGTAGGTATTGTATATAAACTATTATTTGCCTCGAGTACCAAGCGATGTGGGACTATTTTGATGTATCCAGAACAAATACTATAACTTTTGGAATTAGATTCTTCAATCTTTGCCATATATACTATGCCACACCCACATTTAGAATTTATAAATATTCTAAATGTGCCCAAGTTGATTATATAGTGAGGTGCTAACAACTTGAAGCTCCCAAAGCAAACCTTATATATGGTCACACACACACATGGTGGGTGACTCCTTCAATGTGACTTGTTATGGCTCTATAGGCAAACCAATAATTAGCTGAATATAAAAACCATATCCCAAAACTCAAACACAATTACAATATGGGAAACAGCCACAACACTAATCTAAGCAAGGATTGTACTTCTTTTGCAAGCATAAACAATGCTACCAGTGTAAGCTTTGGAAACTCTCTTAGGGTTCACATGGCCTACGAAAAAGAAAATGGTAACAAGGACATTTGGGCTGCAGAGTATGAAATAGGCGAGATATTAGATCGAGTTGTTAGCTTTCGACTGCAAGTGGAACATGACAAGAATGGTGTTGAGAGCGTAAAGTTTGCATTATTAGGAAACGACCCTGATAATGGAGTTGATATTTTGGTGAATATGGCGCGTGTTGGTGGTGGCAATGGTCTTCATGGAGGAATAATAGGTGTTAGATCTTTTTGTTCCTACGCTACCTTTAGAAGCAATAAACAAGATTACACGATAGAAACTAATATTGTTTCATCCAATTGTTCTTATAGAGACAGTTTATTTGTTCTTCAAATGAAGAAAATGAACTATTCTGATGACATCGCATACATGGCGACTATGGCACACTATTATGTCACCAAAACTATTGGTCTATATGTTGAAGCCACAATTTTTTGCAATAAAGAGAAAAGTTTTGTGGTTAAAGTGAACGGTCCTTTCAAATACCAAAGTGTTTATCTAGGTAGGATTATAGATGAAACTCGTCGTAGTGGTAATTGGTCGCCTGGAGGAAAGCCTAATAATGAAATTGAAGATTCCGATTCATCTTTAAATAGCGAAAATATAGCAGTAGGTCAAATTGTTAAGCGTGCTTCTAACAAAGGCTTAATCAATTCAAATGGATACACTAAAGGATCCCTAAATAACTCTATCTTTTGTACAATTATGTAAATTGAAAATTATATAGTGTGTGAACATATTTCACTCTTTTATAGTTTTTTTGGTACATTGATATTTTGTAGTTTTTGTAAGGTTAAAAACTATTTTGATTATTGAAAATTTGTTTTAATATATATGAAATTATCAAATGTAACGGTTATTATGAGACAGATGTAATACTTAATTTTATTAGGAGTTATGGTTACAAGATAAAAACAAGACACAACCAATTTATTTCATGCATACATAGAGAGCAACCTTAATTGCATAATTAAGTGTCACTCTTAAGAAGAAAAGATCCATTAAACAAAGTCTCATTATCAATATCCCAATCCCTTTTCCCACCAAATCAAAATGGATCTAAATATGATCTATTACATCACTTCTAAATGAACCTTTAGACGGCGGATACGAATTTCCTATCAGGTCATGTCAATAGCAGTCGAAACCTTGATTTGGTCTTGAAGACCTTTCGCTCTTATTGCTATATGTTTTGGATAGCCGGAAGAACGAATTTTGCGAATTGAGATGAGGCACCAACTGGATTAACTTTGTTACCGACCGCAACATATATATTTGATTTTGACACTAGGGTAAAAGTTTAGTACATTTTTTTGTACCCATTGAATTGCAACATCATTGTTGTTAGCAATGTTTTGAAGATCATAATTTTGGCACACCTAACATGAGTTCAATGTTTGAGTTTCTAAGTACTTCTAGAGCAGCTTGGTTTGGATCATATAGTCTCATTCTTTTGGTGTTATTTGATTTGCAAAGATCTATTGCTTCACGTTGTGATGGTAAATTAAATTGTTTCCCATCATGCCATAACAAACACCTCTATTTGAGCACCTGCTTAGACCAGAGTGTAAAATTTAAGTATTGTTCATAATATATTCTAGGGTAAAATAGTGTTTATTCTCTTAAATGTTAGCGAGAACTTCGGTAGGAGAATAAGTTGAAATGTTAAAATTCCGTTTTTTTAGTCTACCATTAAATATGTTGGCTTAGAATTAAAAATTCTACATAAATGATGACATGACATGCTTAGTAGGAGAATAAGTTGAAATTTGCTAATATTACAGGAAACAAAAGAACGAAATCTTAACGCAAAAGATTTAGAATATGAATTTCATATTTTTATATAAATAATTTAGTGAATATATATACCGTTTCTGTCAGTGTCAAGTCACATATTTATAAAACCGGTCATGGGCCATTTGTATTTTGCATACTAATGAGTCAAAATTTGAGACTTTAAAAGTTTATGTTTACCAATTTGATTCAATGAATACCATGGCTATCACTTTCCTCTTTAGAAATTTCTTGTCTTTCTAATTAATTCTTAATTTCATTAGACTAGTCTTGGGTAGATATATATGAATGTATATTGTTAGTCAATAGCTTATTATTTCTTCCTTTCTTAGTTCTTATATTAAAGTAGGGGGGTATATAGTTTGCTTGGATATATTTCCAAATACTAAAGTAAAATTCAATGCATATAGGGAGGTCTTAAAGAAATCTCGAAAAGATTTCATATGACACAAAGTTTATTAATAATATGAAAGAAATCATATTGGGTGGACATTAATTTGGAATGGTCTATTGTCTAACCAATAAATATAATGTACAATTTTTTGTGTTGGGTTACGCAAGGTAACATTTTCAACACACATTTTAATTCAAAATCAAAAGAAACTCAAGAAATTATAAATATTGGATTTTTTAAAAAAAAATTGTAAAATTTTAATACATATATATAGATATTGACCTCTCATTTTTTTAAAAAATATATTTTGAATATACTATTATTCTTCATTATTATTATTGTTTGTAGTGGCACATAGCAATTTTAATGAAAAGAATTCAATTATTATTGTTTGTAGTGGCACGCAGCAAATAATATTCAGTTTTTTGTGGAATCCGAAATCCGATCTAATCCAACCGTTTTCACAAAAGGACATTCAAACACATTTAAAAAATTTGATTTTTTACGGTTTTCGGTTTTTTAATTGGTTTGCGGTTTTCATTGGGATTGGTTTCTATTTGAGCACCCCCTACATTTAGAACCACATGAAGGTGATTTTAAACTTATAACCATATGAAAATACCGTAAGAGCACTTAGATGAGATGACACATATCTCTTCTAGCTTAACCAAAGTCGTGAATTCGATCATTGTTTTGAGCATAATGTAATGTTAAAAATTCTTAAAGAGAATTTGGTATTCATTAGGGTCTCACAAAATTTAAAGGATTAATCTGTACAATTGTGTCTAGAGTCTAGAAATATACCCATTTGGGTCCATGAAGATAATTAAAAAAAATAAAAAATTTCACATGGCATTATTTGCCACCGAAGGTGACATTACGTAGTTGCCAACTTTTTTTTTTTGACAAAGGTAACTTGTGATCAACTTTGAACCTTAATGATTTTCAAACTCCACGCTTAGAGTTTAAAGTTTAAGTTAGTTAATTTTAAACGTTATTAATACTTATAGTCTATAGTAGAAGTCTAGAAATCTTTTTCTTGTGGGACTCTTGTTAACTAAGAGTCGTCACTATAATCACCAAAGTCTTCCTCTTCACATGGACTCATTGATCTTTAATTATCTTAGGAAACGCTTCATATTTAATCTTCCAATTTATTCATCTTCCTATACAAAAGTTATTTTATTGTTTTAGACAAAGTGTCAAATTTCACTCAAACTTACGTGTAAACACAACGATCTAAATTTTGAATTTTGATCTAATAATTTTTTTTAATATGGGACTTAACTACTTAAGTAATAAGAGAGTCCACCCAAAAGATTAATTTAATAGGTGAAAGAGTTTTATGGTTTAAGTATTACATTGAACATGAGACTCCTAACATTCTCACGTCTTTTAAGAGACGAAGTCCACAGCGGCTTTCACTCTATTAGCATTGATAATTTGATGGTGACCCTTTCCTTTTTTTGACAACTTCACTCGCATATTAATATTTGATGGAGCACCTTAATCTAGTCTATATGTAGCCCTTACGAGATCCAACTCTAAATGGAAGCAGCAAAGAATTCAATCCAAAAGACTAATCTGATAGATAAAAGAGAGATTCATAGCTTAAGTTCAACGTGGGACTCCTAAAACTCAGCCTTGTTATATAGTGGACAGTGTAATTCATGTATGTTGGTGATGGATCTTGGCAAAATAGATCGTGTTTCTTAATCAGATCTAGGCATTGATTCAGTCTGAAACAAACTATTAATTAAAATGAAGTTTTGCTTTAAAAAATCTACTAATTAGCCGCCGGGACTACCACACCACTTGCATGTGGGTTTCATTTTCTTATGAGAAGCTACGTACTATTCATCATGAGACATTAACAGCTTATATTATATTTTCATTTATATAATTTATAAAATATAATTGTTATTCCGATGGCAAAAGCCGCATAAGCCATGTTTATGCACCATGTATAAATACCCAAAATTACTTAGTGCACCCCCAAATTTCTAGCACGCCCTCAAATATTAAAAATGGACACTTAATAAAAAATGTTAAAAAATTTTAAAAGAATTATCCTCTATTTAATTTTTTTTTTACTTGATTATGATTTTCTTTACTAAACATATCAGATTTTATTAACATTGGTAATCTATACTAATATATAACGGGGATACAAATTTTGGGATGGCTTTTTCAATATTCCTATTTTACCCTAAAAAAACTACAAAAAAAAAAAATATTAAGTACAACTTCCACATAAAAGTAGGTTTTCAGTATTTTGTATAGTAAAAAAAAAAAAAAATTTCTTCTTAATAAGTAGCCACAACAAAAAAGGAGGTTAAGTAGTTATCAATTAACTAAGTCTAATAAAAAAGGAGATTAAGTAGTTATTTATATTTGCACAATAGAGAATATCGATCACAACAAACAAAAAAAAATACCGATCACACAAACGGGCACGGACCGTTTGGCGGCTAATATATAATAATTGTTATAGGGCCTCAAAATTAATCTATTGAGTAGATCTGATATTGTATAAACACTAACAATATATAACTATCATTATAGGACCTCAAAATTTTGAGCCGAGACCCTCTAAAATTTTGAGGCCCGGTATCGTCGCTCACCCTGCACCCCTATGGGGTCGGGCCTGCAAGTAGCCTATAATATGTGTATATATATTATGGGTTAAATTAGACGATTGATCCTTTAATTTATTTATTGGTTTTATATTAGTCTTTTAACTAATTAATGTTCAAAATTGGTTCATTAACTTTAATTTTGCTTGTTATATTGGTTCTTTTCATTAGATTTATAATAAATAAAAAAATATTAATTTTACTTTCTATTATTCGTTATAGATAAATAATTTGTTTATAGGTAATATTGTTAGGCGTGCTAGTGAATATGATTATGAATTCATATACTTTTCTTAGACGGAAGATAAATACACCTTTCATTTGTTAAAAATGATCAGTATGACAAACATAATTAAAATTAAGGATCAATTTGTGATGTTAATTAGTTAAACGACCAATTTGTGACATTAAAAAAATTGTACATAAACGAAATAACAAAATCATTATAAACTCACACATATAAGTGAGAGAGCTGTGATTTGAACTCCAACCATAAAACTTGATCTAATAATTTTGGCATTTTTTATTTGTTGAGATAGGACTTGTGGACAAATTTTAATAATGAAAATCACCAACATGTTAAACTCCAATATGATACGAATTATGCGTAAGTAATGTGTAAACATTTTTTTTTTTTTGACAAAAAGTCATGTGTAAACATGTGACTTGTATTTTATTTTTCTATATAAAATAAGTTATATTTCTTATATATGGTCTATAAATTTGAGAGGAGATCCTCTCTAGTGGGAATATATATAATTAAAGGAAGTCCAATTTATATCTCCACCATTTATAATTATTGTATTTAATAAAATTATATTTAATGAAAAAAATGAATGAACAAAATTCAACTGCAGAGGATAAATTACTGCAGAGAATCCTTTACTCTATAAGTATTATCTTATTGAAATATTTAATAAAAAAAATATTTAATAATAATTCCTATCACTTTAACTTTTCCCTCCTTTTTTCATTGCTAGTCATTATCATTTTCAAAGTCATGCCATAAGTCCACAAGGATATCCTCTAATTTGTTCATACATTGAATTTTTTTTCTTGTTCATCTGTTTTTCTAATTCGCACATTGTTTATACATGCAGCCGCCTGTGGCATCATTCAGTGCACTTGCTTTAAATTATATGGCTCAATCGAAAAACTGGCTGCTTAATATATCATTGTTTTTTTTTTGTGGGGGACATTTGTGTATTTCTGAAGCAAGTTGTTGTGTGGGGGTATATTGTTGAGGAGATAGGAAACAATAACTCACTAATTAGTAATCAATATTGCTAAAAAAATCTAAATGTAAATATATTCATTGAAATAATAGAGTATATTAATGCAATACAAATTTAAAATTGATAAAAATTAAAAAAAATAAATTCTGCCAACCAATTCGCAATATTCATAATAATAGTATAAAACAAAAAATTGTATAAGTCTACAAATATGATTGTATTGATTAGTATTTGAAATATTCATGCAGGTGGATCCGTAGTGTTGATGACACAAAAATCATTGATTGAATATGTACTAGATCAAAATTAATCCTTCAACCTTAAATAAATAAACATTGATCATGACAAAAATAAAATACATACGAAAACAAGATATCAAAATAAATAATTAAATATATGAAAATTGCATTTATTTAACTAAATTAATGAACCTTAAACCACTCTCTCCAATATGATTAGACTAAGAAGAATGGAAGGAGATGAGAAGAAAAGATGTCACTCACTAAGAGACTTTTTACATCATATATTTTCATTAAATTTTCACATATTGAATAAATGAGTTGTTTTTTCTTATATATAATTTGTTTAGGCTATTTTTAAATGATCAAAGATTAATTGTTCACACTTGAATTAATATGTATGCGATAAGAAATATCATTTAAACCAAGTAACTGAGCTCAAGTGGTTCCAATTAAATTTGATTTCTCGTGAATATATTATTAGTCGGACTTTATTTACTTCACAGTCGAATTCTAGACTCATTTTAAGAATCAGAAGGTTAATAAAAAAAATTCATTAAATTTAATTTATATATTACATTTACAAAATTATTGCAGAGTCTAATTATGGAGAACATGCATCGTTGGGACAAAAGTATTTTAAATTGACATATCTAATATATAACAATTCAATGTATTGTCACTAGCTTAAGCTCATTTTATTAGGTTTTTGTGTAAAACTTATTTACATTATGAGTATATTTTGTTTAATTTTTCTCTTATTACATAAATCAGAATTGGATTACATGTACTTATAAAAAAAATGGATTGCATATACAGTCGAGTTGCAGTCAATATTTATATATTTATATGATCTTAATTAGATGAACTCAAATTATTAACTAACTACATAAATGGATGTTGTCAGTATTTTTTTACCGTCAAAAGTATTATTATTAATAATTGGTCTCTGCACAAGAAAAAAAAAACTCGAGAAAAGCGGAACTACAAAATAAGAGGAAGGAATTACTCATGATCAACCAAGATCCCCGTATATCCAAATTGAACATGACCATCTAGAGATTGTACTACTTTTCAAAAATAAGAAGGAAAAAGAAACCACCTTTCATGGAATTATTTGGCGCTGTGGACCCCTATTTATACTATGTAGATACGGCTTTGTTTGGTAAACCAAATAAGCTAGTTTATAGTTTATAGTTTTTAACTTATAAGTTAAAAGCTCTGTTTGGTAACAGTTTTTAGAAAAGAGCTTATAGCTTATTTTACTAGCTTATAACTTATTTTTCAAATGTTATTTCAAGTAGCTTATGAGCTTATAGCTTATAGCTTATTATCTTTTCTTCCAATTTTACCCCTATCATCTTAATTAGAAAAAATTAAATATTAATTAAACATATATTTTTTATGTCATTTCATACTTATAAGCTAGTTCAACCGCTAATTTTGCCAAACACTACAAATTCAATCAGCTAGCTTATCCGCTATAAGCTATCTTATTAGCTATCTGTTATTTTTTACTAAACAGATCCGTGTTAGTTGATATGATTAACTTAGATTGATTATTTTGAAAATGTATCATGCATGCTTACATTGGAAGCACTTAATTTCTAAGTGCATTCAAATGCAATGGGTTGATTTTCTACCTATAACTTCTAGCATTATAGGGCTATAGAGATGGAGTCAAGAATTAAATTTAGAGTGGACTTAATTTAAAAGTATGATTTATATATATATATAAAAGAAATTGTAAAATACATTTAAAGTTAATATTGTGAATTTATATTTTGTGGATATTTTTTTTAAGTTGAATTTTTTGGCTATTATATTATCACATTTATTGTAACTTCGATCTTAACTAATACGTTTTGCCATCTTGTCTTAAACCATATGTGGCAAAATCAGAATCAATAGAACTGAAACTATCGTCGAACACATAGTAATATTCATCATCCCTCGACCCTCGGATATCGCTTTGACGTTATGTTAAGATCATAGGATCATAGTATCATGGATCATACACATATAGAAGAGAAAGAGAGTATATAGTCATACTCATGAGGCAAAAGAGAGAGATTGTATTGAATTGATTAAAGATGATTGAAAATGTGTACAAAGTAGTGCTATTTATAGAGTCTAATTGAATAACAAACAACAACTTATCCACACAAACTAATTAACTAACACCATCAAACTCTAATTAACTTAACAAATCCGCCCCACCCACAAACTAATCCACACAAGTCATGTATGGTAAATCAATATATATAAGTCAAGTGTTCGTCCTTGTATATATCGAAACGACAAAATCTTTGTGACCTTCGATTTAACTTATATCAACTCAATTTTTTTAGTGTATGTTTGGTTCTGCGGTAAAAAAAAAATTGATTTTGGCAAAATTGATTTGAAGATAGTGATTTATGTTTGGATATATTCGTGCAAAAGTGAGTTGAACAAAAAAATTGAATGTAAAAATTAATTCTAGAATCAGAAGCTACGATTTTTAACTTCAAGTTGAATCAATTTTGGAGGCAAAATCAACTATACTTTTGAGAAATCAAACAAGTTAGAATCAATTTTACATCTCTAAACTCAATTCTAGCTCGTCTATAATTGAAACCAACCATGCAATTAATTGTATTTACTATAGGGTTGATAGATTTGTTTGGTGTTCTTAATAACACGACAATATTCATGGGTTATTATGTAAAAAGTTCATTAATAATATATTAGTTTATTTTTATTAGCTTTTAAGTGATTAAGTTTCTTTTATTATGTATTAAACAAAATAAAAAATGCTTAAATATATTTTTATTCTCCTATTTTAAAAAATAATAATAAATTTTGGTCACTATTTTGAAAACCGGTATTTTATTCTTCATTTTATTTATATTAATGGAATTTTTGTTCTCAATGTATTTTTGGATCATTTGTTATTGATGTGACATATTTATTTATAACGTGACAATGTTTATTATACATTTTATTTGCTGAAATACAAATATTTAATGTGGCTTAATAAACTTCATAATTAAGTGAATACTTGACAAAAAAAAAAACTTCATAAGTGAATGTACCACACCATAAAAGATAACCTAAAAATAAAAATATATAAGACAAGAATCATAATTCTAAAAAGATAATTAAATTGAGCGATTGAAAAATTTGTTTTTAAAATGTATGCTACAGCGAGCTGAACATGTACTGTATTGCAACATGCGTGCGAGATGCCCAGAGTTGGTTCTTCAAAGCTTACACACACGGCGGTTCGATGGGAAGCTGGAGATATCGGAAATGGAAGCATTGATAGTGTCTGGAAAGCTCTAAGATGTGCCATGAAATGATAGGCGTTCAACTAGAAATAGATTGTCTTCAAGTAATCCAAGCACTTCAATCAAGTCTAAGAATAATACTGAGTTTGGTATTATTATTAATTTATGTCGTAGACTTTTAAATTTGAATTTGAACAGTAAATTCGATCATGTTAGGAGACAAGTCAATCGAGTAGTTCATAATTTTGCATGTACAACTCATTTATTTAGTCCCCAAATTTTTATATTGAAACAATTATTATAAATAAAAAGCATTAAATTTTACTTGTGTCAAAAAAATTAATAGGCAAAATGAATTAAATCTAAAAGATATTCCTTCCAAAGGATTATGATACACTATAGTAACTAATGGGATTTCATTTCGAAAGTTAACAGTCTTTATAGACAAAGTAAAAGTGTGAGACTTTTTCCCAATCTAAGTTAGAAGACAAAAATGATGACTTGCATAATAAACCGACAAAAAAGATAAGCATTGAATTTTATTTAAGGTGGAAGCCTAAGGCTGCTGAATATTTTTATTTAGATTAGTTCTTATATAAAATAATACAAATTAATTGTGAAGTATGGTCAGCAAGATGTATATATATACACATCAATAGCATGAGATGTCAATCCAATGCCTTGTAAGGCAAAATCCTTCTTTGATTCATAATTTGTAGTTGTATAATTTATTTTGCATCATGGCTTCTTTCTTTGCTAGAACCAAGAGGTTCTCTTTGGCCTCTCCACTGTTTCTATTGGGATTATTCACAATAAACCTTATTCCTATGGCAGGTTTGGTCTCCTCTTAGATGGCAATTTACTACCATTTTCATTAGTTTTATAAGAATTTATTTTATTTTATTTTTTCGATAAATTAATTTGTTAGTAGTTAGTCACATGTATATATATTCAGTAAGATCTTACCATTTAGAAACTTGTATTATATTTAGTAAGATATTATTATTTGGAAACTTGTATATTTGAGTTTAATTTGTCTATTGTTCATGTATATATAAGATTATAATTGATCATATGTGCGATTTTAAAAATACATATGATAAAATATTTTTAATAATTTTAAGATTATAATTTATTGACGGTTTACAAAAATTGACACTTATAATATATATAGATATTAAATGGTTTTTATAAACCATCTATTTATAATTTGAAGATATTTATTCATCAATCAATAAGAACAAGACACATAAGTGGATCGATTTGCATGTGATATCTATAACTAACTTGTAACTAACTTTTATTTTCACAAATCTATTATGTAATTGTTCACAAATCTTAAGAAGGGTTAGAGCAGCATCCCTGTTTTTTATATTGTCAATACATACAAACTAAACTCTTAGTTTATTAGAATTTTAAAAAATTGTATTATAGATACATATTTTTAAAATTTGATTTTTTTAAAAAAATAATAATTCAATGACATTAAATAATTGAATTATGGATACATATCCAACCAAATTATGCAATACCGGGGGTGTTTATTTTTTTTCTTCTTTTTTGTTTTGTTTTCACCATCAATGTCTGACTTACTGAACTGTTTAATTTGATTTATGGGTCAATTCTAACATTAAACGGTTTCAGCTCTTTTCTGATTACAGTTGCACTTGCAGCGATCAAACTGTAATCTTCTCTACTAAATCCAGCCACTTTCGACTGCGGTTCATTTTTTACTATCAATGTTTTGTTTCTCTTTCATTTGTTTTTCTTTTATTTTTTATTGTTCTCTTTAATAGCAAGTTGATCGGGGCATATATTATTATCATTCACTTTGCTAGTGGATATTACATTACACTAATATCAAAATTTTAGAATTAATTAATGTTCAATCTTAATCAGTGTGATGGTGGGTTTTCTATAATTTGATTATATACATTGCTTAATACGATTCAACTATAGCATATGGTTGAGTAAATTCGTTTTAAGTCATGATGATTTCGTATTAGAAAAACCTATGCATTTGATATCTTGTCATGTGTTTAATTTAATTAATATAATGTAAAAAGTTTATAATTTCAACAAATTACAATTATTTATTTGTGAGACTTTGAAAATAGTTAGGATTAAAGTCAAACAATTTTAATAATTTAATAGTTATAAGATTGACACAGTAAAAAATAATAGTATGATAAATGGTACTGTATATTTAAAATAGTAGTATTAAATTAGGGGATAAGTTAACAACAAAGTGAATAAGTGGAGAATTTTAAATTTAAACTTCAACTTTTACATATTGTAATATTTTTATTATCTGAATTATGTTCGCGGAGATTTTCAAACTCTAATATTAATTATTAGTATATACAATTTGTATAAGAAAACATATTGACTATGGAAATATACTTTTATTGTATCAGATGCTCAAATAGGTGTATGTTATGGTATGATGGGAAACAATTTACCACCAGCAAATGAAGTTATAGATCTCTACAAAGCAAATAACATCAAGAGAATGAGACTTTATGATCCAAATCAAAATGCTCTAAATGCATTAAGAAATTCAGGCATTGAAGTCATGCTTGGTGTGCCAAATTCTGACCTTCAAAGCTTAGCCACAAATGCTGATAATGCACGTCAATGGGTACAAAGAAATGTGTTGAATTTCTGGCCTAGTGTCAAATTCAAGCTTATTGCAGTTGGTAATGAAGTAAGTCCAGTTGGAGGCTCTTCTGGGCTGGCCCAATATGTTTTACCTGCCACCCAAAACGTATACCAAGCAATAAGAGCACAAGGTCTTCAAGATCAAATCAAGGTTTCAACCGCTATTGACACGACGCTTATCGGAACCTCTTTCCCACCGTCTAAAGGTTCTTTCAGGGGTGACGTGAGGTCGTACCTAGACCCTATAATTGGGTACTTGGTATATGCAGGTGCACCGTTACTTGTTAATCTTTATCCTTATTTTAGCTATGCAGGTAACCCGCGTGACATATCACTTCCTTATGCTCTTTTCACCTCCCCGAATGTTATGGTACAAGATGGTCAATATGGGTACCAAAATTTGTTTGATGCTATGTTGGATTCAGTGTTTGCAGCCTTAGATAACACCGGAATTGGTTGGGTGAATATTGTTGTATCTGAGAGTGGTTGGCCCTCAGATGGAGGGGTTGGTACTTCATATGATAATGCACGTATTTACCTTGATAATTTGATTCGTCATGTTGGTAAGGGTACTCCGAGAAGGCCTTGGGCTGTAGACACTTATATTTTTGCTATGTTTGATGAGAATCAAAAGAGTCCTGAATTGGAGAAACATTTTGGAGTGTTTTATCCCAATAAACAAAAGAAGTATCCGTTTGGATTTGGAGGAGAAAGAAGAAATGGGGAAATTGTGGATGGTGACTTCAATGCAACAACTTCTCTTAAGAGTGATATGTAAGGCGAAATCTATGTTTTCAATGTTTGAGTTATTTTATGTGTAAAATAAGAGAATATCTCGTGTTTGTTTATTTATCCTTCCTTTTTGAATGTAAAAGGATTGAGATGTTGAAGCTTGTATTACATATCTATCTATATTATTTGAGTTGGTAAATAAACTTCTATCGTTCCTGGCAAAGTATATCAAGTCAAGTAAAACATTTTTCCAACCAATGAAAATCACAATTTGTGTGCAATATTAATTTCGATACATACATTTTTTATCTTTAATGTCAAATGAATGATATTAAAAAAATACATATTAATTTTATTCATGTAAAATATTTACACTATTGATAAATTACAATTACTCATATAATACTTAAAAACATATCTGTCAATTTATACAAACTCGTAAAATATGGCCTCAACCCACATAAGTAGGGGACCGAAAAATTTCCAAGGTTAAAAGTAGGGGTGTACGCGGGTTGGGTTGGGCCGGATTTGGCCTAATCCGTTACCCAACCCGTTCAATATTTATTGGGTTGGGTTCATCAACAAACCCGCACTTTCATTATCAAATCCGAACCGAACCAACCCAGTTATGAACGGGTTGGGTTGGATTGGGCTCGCGGGTTTTTCATAAACTTAAAAATAATTTTTTGATAAAAAAAAGTACATTTTTTTAAAACTTCTAAAAAAACCTATAATACAATTTAACCCAATTGTGATATATTTCTAGCACTTAAATCGAATAAAACACACTCGTTTAACTTCAAATAAAAATTCATCCATAATCATTAATAATAGTATCAAATTTCCACAAAAGACATCATTTCTATTAGATCCATAATTTGAAAATGATGTGCCAACAAAAACAAAGTGCAAAATACATATAAGTTCCAATAGATAGTAGCAACAAACTAAATAAGTTCAAGTAGTAAATTGCATAAATTCAACAAGCAAAATGTATAATATTGTAGGACAACACCTTTCAAATATGCATTCAATGACCGGGTTGGGTTCGCGGGTAGACGGGTCCAAAAACTCAAATCCAATACCCGAACCGATTACTTATGAGTTTGGCGGGTTGGATCGGGTTCTACCCGCAAATGAATGGGTTCGGGTTAATAATGGGTTGGGTTGGATTGGGTTGGCGGGTTCGCGGATTGACCCGTACCCATGAACACCCCTAGTTAAAAGAGTCTCCATTCAAATAAGCCCCTTGGCCAAAATGCCTCCAAAGCCATGTGGACTACCTGGCGCACATGCTTTTTTTTATTTGCAAAGAAGTATTAATCTTTCATAATCACACTTCCAAAAATTCTCTACGATATGTTTGTGTGATTCTTTCCATTAGTGGCTTGAAATCAATTTTGGAACATTGGCTAGTTGTTTCTACATTCATTGAGACTAAATTTTTGTGTCTTGTGTTACTTGTTGTAGGCTAAATCTTTATATCACAAAACTTCGGTAAACGTTTTCCAAATTTTTCAAAAATTTGGTTTGTATTTACCGAAGTTTCGTGTTCTTAAATTAAGGATAAAATTGGATTTTTCGAGGGTTAAAAAGAAATGTGGGAGAGAGAAGAGAAATTTTCTTGTAATTGTAGATACATACTTGTGGAAATGGCCAAAGCCCACGAGACCCGTATCTTTCGAAAAAATGAATGCTAAGGAAATGCCACTTTGGAATCATCATTTTTTAATAGTTATATGTACCCCACACCTAATGAAACTACACCCTTTTTTACAATTAGTTTCATGCCTCCTGTTTCTCATTTTTGGTAAGAAAGCTAAAAAGAAAGGAAAGAAAAACCAAACTAAAACGAAAGAACTATTTTCAAAGAAAGAACATTCTCATTGCGTCATTCTTAAAAAGATTACGAACGCTTTTAGGAGGAGAAATATGGGTCAAAAAGCTGACATCTGAGGAAGCTCCAGGTTTAGCGAAGAAATTGGCACATTGATTTTTCTCTCTAAGTGTGTGAAAGATAGAAACATTGGTCTGGAAAAACAGTTTCTTTATATATTGGATTAATACAACATGTATATGATATCTAACTTGGGAACTTTTGATGAGGCTGTTTCATGTCATTTTGTTTTGTTTGTATTGAACTTTTCTAAGTAAAAAACATAAATAATTATCTATAATGAACAATTGTTTTTTATAAATTGTACATAGTAAATAGCTATTTATGGTGTGAAATAATTTCAATATTGAAAAATTTCCCACTTTTATATATTTTGTTAAGTGTGGAGAGATTCTTAGTGTTGGATCGCAAACGACGCTTGATGGAATAAGTTGATGTTGTGAATTCGACTAATAACTCACACCAATAATAAACTGATGTGTGGGGTAAGCGAAACAAGCAACCAAATAATAAGCGGGATAGAAACGATGATGCAATAATTCAAACAATAACCGGCGGAAGAAAAAGAACACGATCAATTTGTTTACCCAGTTCGGTGTTAATGAACCTACGTCTGGGGGAGAGAGCAACTCTCCGTTCCACTATGATCAAAGAGAAACTTTACACAAGAAATTCCCAAACAAGGGTTACAAGAATTAATCCTAATTCTACCCTAGTCCCGAATCTCTTCTCGTGGCCAAGAGACTCAATTTGACCTAGTCTAGCCAAGGTGTATCACAAACCCCTTACATGTTTGCTCTCTTATTTTTCTATGAATAAAGCACTCCCTATTTATAGAAAAATATATGCCTATTATTTTAAAACAAATCGTTACAAAATAAAACTAAATCTCATATTGTTTCTAAATATATCCAATTTAAAACCAAACACAATCCAAGTCAGATATTCTTAAAAAATATATTTTTTCACAAAATCTGAAATATTCTGACTGTCAATCTTGATATTTCAAGGCATATCCAACAATTCTCCACCTTGCCTTTAAATCGATGGTGATCCAATCAACCACCGTGTTGCTCTTTTCATCTTGAATCTTCTATCCAAGATCACCGGCCAAGTCCAAGTCCCACTTGAACTTCGACCTCTTCCAATTGCTTCCAACAACCCTTGCTAGAACCACAAGTATTACCTCCTCTTCATCCCTCGGAATGCCTTCCGCCCTCATGAAGATCTTGCATCCCACTACCATAGGATTTTTTGTAGCACCCACAAGATTTACCGCACCCTCTTCAACCTCCGAACTGGTCAAGTCCGTACCTCCTGAAGAAACGCTTGCTCCCAACTATCATCAGATTTTTAGATAGCTCAACAAGCTCCACCACCCTCTTCAGCCCCCGGATTGTGCCTTTTCCGTCCTCCTGAATAATCGCTTGCCTCCGACTATCCATGGAATTTTAGGATAGCCCTACAAGCCTCACCACCCTTCGACCCCCGGAATGCCTTCCGTACTCTCGAAGTTTTGCTTGGCTCCAAACCAACCTTGGAATTTTAGGTGGTTCCACAAGCTGCAACATCAAACTCCCCTTGCATCCGACTACCTCCAGCAGTCCTACAAGTTCCCAAGTTTGATCAATGTTGCTTTCAATTGCCTCCCTGAAGATCCTTTCAAGGTCTTGCACTTCTTCAGCCACAATTGAAACGTTTCCCACAAGGTCTTCATGGTTACACCCCTTTGGTTCAACACAACCACTCTGTAACACCCGTATTTATTTATTTTATTTTTAATTAGAGTTGATTTGCCTTTTTATAGTATTTTATGATGGGTTAGTAATTTTAATAGAATTGTGGCTATTTTAGGAAAGAGTAGTGTTTGAATAGAATAAGTTTTGGTGGAGTTAGAATAAATAAGGTTGGATTTATATGTTATTGGGCCTAAGTTAGTAAGGAGGTTATTATTGTCTTTGGCTAACTAGGTTTAGATTAGAGTGGTAAGAGTAGAGAAATATTTCTCATAACTTAAGAAATAGAAAAGAGGTAGAAAGAGAAAGTTTGAAGAGAAGGAAGTAGAGGGGAAGAATAGAGAAAGCTTGAAGAGGAAGAAGAATCAAGGAATTCATCATCACTTAAGGTTAGAGAGTAGTTTTAATTCATGTGAGATGAATAAAGAGGGGGGAGAAGTCTACTCTCCACACCCAAACCCTCTCATCTCTTTGGGTGGGAAATGAGGATCATGGGAACGTGTTTATAGCTTTATATGTTATTGTATGATGTTAACATGTTACTATATGCTTCTATTTCGAATTTCCATGAACAAATTCGTGTTAATTGTATGATTGATGTTGTTGATGTTTGAAAATGGGTTTTTGAGAAACTTTGGAAAAATCATTGCTTTTATCATGAAATGGTGTTTGATGATGTTAAAGCTTGTACTTCTAAGCTTATACATGTTAGATAGACCTAATGTTAATAGCTTTTAAGGTTTTCATGTTGAAAAATGGGATTTTTGATGGATTTGAGTTCAAAACCGAAGCAGAGTTTTGCCTTCTGTATGAACTCGCCGGGGCGAGTAGATTACTCGCTGTGGCGAGCATTCATGTTCCTGGAAAATTCCAGAAATGCATGAGCTCGCCATGGCGAGTCGTAGCTCGCCAGGCGAGTGGAAGCACGCCGTGGCGAGTTGGTAGCGAGTGGTTACAGTAGCTTCTGACTTAGCTCGCCATCCACTCGCCGGGGCGAGTTGGTACAGTATGAACAGTTTTATTTCTTTATTAAAATGAATCCTATGGTTGCTATGTGATTGGGATATGATCTTATAACATGATGTAAGTTAGATTAATGGAATTCTAGAACACAAATGAGGATGTTATGTCCTTATATTCATATGGATTGGATTATGTGATGAGGATTTATGAATTGTGATATAGTTGATTGACATTATGCTTGCTTGAATGAATACCTTGTATGATGATATGATGATGTGATTTTGATGCGAATTGTGAAGGAGTAATAGGGTTGAGCGGCCTATTATTCATGAGTAGTTGTCTAGGGTATCATCATTATTGGGTATGTACACATTCATGCATTCATGAGTCAATTTGATGCGAAGTCCCCCACGACTTAAAACTGACTTGATGCGATGGATATATGTTTATCCAAATTTGATGCGGGTACCACATGCATTTATATGTGTCTAGGTGGAGACATTCCATTTGATGGCATTAGTTGCATTAGGAGTAAATGTGCATTCTACTTGATAATTGATAAGTGCCATTGACTTTCTATGTGATTGAGATAATGTGATCTTACTTTAATATCTTGCGAATTGATATGATTATGCTATTGCCTTTACCATGAGTGTTGTGTTTATGACATGAGACGGTTATGCGTCATTTATGATATGATTATTATTATGCATGATATGAGTATATGCTATACTTATTATTATGAACTTGAATCATAACTAACTCTCTATTTTTGTGTATTTGAATGGTTTGGGTCCAGATTCTTCTCTTGAGGAGTGAATCCGTTGCTCGGAGACTTAGCTTGTGGAACTAGCTTAGCGTGGTAAGGATGAAGAGTAGAAATTCTAGGAACCTTAGAAGTCTAGGGTTTGCTCTGATACTTGTAACCTTGCTAGAACTAGTATTGGGTTCGTTTGTTTGATACTTGTATGACCTTGCTAATACTTTGTTTATGTTATGACTTGAATGATGGAGATGTGACTTCAGATCATGGGGATAGGCCTTGTGGTAGAAGGACCTAATCTAAGTTGTAATAATGTTTATAACTTCGATGTTTTGGATTTTTATTTAGTACTTCGAGTAATGATTTATGATTTAATTATGATGCTTCCGTTGTTATTTAAAATGAATGTATGCATGTTCATTATTACTTGGAAAGTTATCACACGTAATGTCTTGATTGATGTATGATTGTTTTATAGTATTTATATTTGGGCATATATCGATTAGGGTGTTACATTTTGGTATCAGAGCAAGGTCGGTCCATATCGGATCAAGTAGGTTAGTATACCCATAGGTGCTTGAGTGTAGTAGAACACTTTTAGTATCCTTAGTCTAACGTAAGGTTGGATTTCTTTTGGTTGGTTGTTTAGGTGATGGCGGCTAATAGAGCAATGGCGGATGCGGTGACATACATGGCAAATGTTATAGCACAAGAGACGGCGGCAAGAACGGCCGAGAGGTTGGCACAAGAGAACCTAAGGGGTAATGAGGATGAATTGAGGTTGGAGAGGTTCTTGAAGAACAACCCACAAGCGTTCAAAGGTGGTTACAACCCCGAGGGAGCTCAAAAGTGGCTCGAAGGCATGGAAAAGATCTTTGGAGCCATGAGGTGCTCGGAAGTTCAAAAGGTGACTTTGGGAACCTACATGCTTCAAGATGATGCTAACTATTGGTGGAAGAATGCTTCTCAAAGACTTGGTTATGATGGAGCCGTGATCACTTGGGATATCTTCAAGAGGGAGTTCTTGATTAAGTACTTTCCAACGGACGTGAGAAACCGAAAGGTAGTGGAATTCATGGAGCTTAAGCAAGGGAACTTGTCGGTTGCGGAGTATGCAACCAAGTTTGAGGACTTATGTCGTTTTTGTCCACACTACAACACCGTAGAGGCGGAAGGGGATAAGTGTGTGAAGTTCGAAAGTGGTTTGCGTCCCGATCTTAAGCAATTGGTTGGAATCTTGGAGATAAGGAATTTTGCTAACTTGGTGAATAAGAGCAACATTTGTGACTTGGATGGGAAAGCTAAGACAAGCTACTACAAGGAGATGAATGACAAGAGAGGGAAAAGTCAAGACCGTGGTAAGCCTTATGACAAGAGGAACAAAGGCAAAGTTGGAGGTAGTGGCGAGAAGGGAAAGAATGCTAATGACAAGTGCTTTAAGTGTGGTGTTTTGGGTCATCGTTCCTATGATTGCCCAAAGGGGGATAGATGCTTTAGATGTGGGGAGTTTGGACACAAAGTCGAAGCATGTAAGAAGAAGGTTGCTTGTTTCAATTGTGGTGAAGAAGGTCACAAGAGTCCGGAGTGTAAGAAGCCAAAGAAAACGACCGGAAAGGTGTTTGCTTTAAGCGGAGATGGAGCGGAACAAGTGGACAATCTCATTAGAGGTACGTGTTTCATCTATGACACTCCTTTAATTGCGATTGTTGATACCGGAGCAACACATTCTTTTATATCTTTTGAATGCATGAAGCGTCTTAATATTCCTGTGTCTGAAATGTTTGGTTGCATGGAAATAGAAACCCCTGCTAGTGGTTCTGTCACTACTCAACTTGTTTGTCGTAAATGCCCTGTGACCATATTTGGTAAATCTTTTGATATGGATTTAGTGTGTATTCCACTTAGCGGTATAGATGTGATCTTTGGTATGAACTGGTTAATCTTTAATAGAGTCCACATTAACTGTTGTGAGAAAGTGATCACATTTCCGAAGTTGGAAGAAGAGTCTAAGTTGATGAGTGGGAAAGAAGTAAGAGAATCCTTATTGGAGCATGGTGAATTGTTTGCTATGTTTGCATCTTTGAAGATTGAGAATGAAGTTAGAATTAAGGAACTATCGGTTGTGCAAGAATTTCCCGATGTGTTTCCGGAGGATGTGTCAGATATGCCTCCAGAAAGAGAAGTGGAGTTTACTATTGATTTGGTACCTGGTACAAGTCCAATATCTATGGCACCTTATAGAATGTCGGCATCTGAGTTAAGTGAACTAAAGAAGCAACTAGAAGAGTTACTAGAGAAGAAGTTTATTCGTCCGAGTGTATCGCCGTGGGGAGCACCTGTGCTTTTGGTGAAGAAGAAGGACGGAAGTATGAGGTTGTGTATTGATTATCGTCGTTTGAATCAAGTGACAATCAAGAACAAGTACCCGTTGCCAAGGATTGACGATTTAATGGATCAGTTAGTGGGTGCTTGTGTGTTTAGCAAGATTGATTTGAGGTCCGGATATCATCAAATTCGAGTCAAGGCGGAGGATATTCAAAAGACTGCATTTAGGACAAGATATGGTCATTACGAGTATTCAGTCATGCCTTTTGGAGTAACTAATGCACCGGGAGTGTTCATGGAGTACATGAATCGGATTTTCCATTCATATTTGGATAAGTTCGTAGTAGTTTTCATTGATGATATTCTAGTGTACTCTAAGACCGAGGAGGAACATGCGGAACATCTGAGAATAGTGTTGAGGACCTTGCAAGAGAAGAAGCTTTATGCGAAGTTGTCTAAGTGCGAGTTTTGGTTGAAGGAAGTGAGTTTTCTAGGTCACGTGATATCTAGTGGAGGTATTGCGGTAGACCCTTCTAAAGTTGATGCGGTAACAAAGTGGGGAACTCCAGAATCAGTGTTCGAGATTAGAAGTTTTCTTGGATTGGCCGGTTACTATCGGAGGTTTATTGAAGGCTTTTCAAAGTTGGCTTTACCGTTGACCCGATTGACTAGAAAGGATCAACCCTTTGTTTGGGATAGTTTGTGTGAGAAAAGTTTCCAAGAGTTGAAGAAGCGGTTGACGTCGGCACCGATTTTGATTCTACCGAAACCGAATGAGCCGTTTGTTGTGTATTGTGATGCATCTTTGATGGGATTGGGTGGTGTTCTTATGCAAAATGGACAAGTGGTTGCTTATGCTTCTAGGCAATTGAAAGTGCATGAGAAGAACTATCCAACACATGATCTTGAGTTGGCGGCCGTTGTGTTTACTTTGAAGATATGGAGACATTATCTATTTGGTTCTAGATTCGAAGTCTTTAGTGATCATAAGAGTTTGAAGTATTTGTTTGATCAAAAAGAGTTGAATATGAGGCAACGACGTTGGTTGGAATTTTTGAAGGACTATGATTTTGAGTTGAGTTATCATCCCGGAAAGGCCAATGTAGTAGCCGATGCTTTGAGTAGAAAGTCCTTACATATGTCTTCACTTATGGCAAGAGAGTTGGATTTGATTGAGGAATTTAGAGACCTTAGTTTGGTTTGTGAAACTACGACACATAGTGTGAAGTTGGGAATGTTGAAGCTTACAAATGATTTTCTTGATGAGGTAAAGAATGGTCAAAAGGGAGATTTAGACTTGGTGAATCGTTTAGCATTGATTGGACAAGGGAAAGAGACCGATTTCAAGGTTGATGAGAATGGAGTCATAAGATTCCGAGAAAGAGTTTGTGTCCCTAATGTACCCGAATTGAAAAGAAAGATTCTAGAAGAAGGACATAGAAGTGGTTTGAGTATTCATCCCGGAGCTACTAAGATGTATCAAGATCTTAAGAAGTTGTTTTGGTGGCCAAGTATGAAAAAGGAAGTTGCCGAGTTTGTTTATGCTTGTTTAACTTGTCAGAAATCCAAGGTTGAACATCAAAGGCCGTCTGGATTATTACAACCTATGTTTATTCCGGAATGGAAGTGGGATAGTATTTCTATGGATTTTGTAAGTGGTTTGCCGAGGACTACAAAAGGGAATGACTCGATTTGGGTGATTGTTGATAGGTTGACGAAGTCGGCGCATTTTATTGCTTTTAAGACCGGAACTTTAATACCAAGGTTGGCGGAGATTTATGTTGAGCAAATTGTGAGGTTGCATGGTATTCCATCTAGTATTGTGTCGGATCGAGATCCAAGATTCACTTCGAGGTTTTGGGAAAGTTTGCAAGAGGCTTTGGGGACCAAGCTAAGAATGAGTTCGGCTTATCATCCTCAAACAGACGGACAATCGGAAAGAACTATTCAATCACTTGAAGATTTGTTGAGAGCTTGTGTTTTGGAAGATGGAGGGAGTTGGGATCGATATCTACCTTTGATAGAGTTCACCTACAACAATAGCTATCATGCGAGTATTGGGATGGCACCTTTTGAAGCTTTGTATGGTAGGAGATGTCGTACTCCTTTGTGTTGGTATGAAGATGGAGAAAGTGTTGTGTTGGGACCGGAATTGGTACAACAAACTACGGAAAAGATTAAGATGATTCAAGAGAAAATGAAAGCGACCCAAAGTAGACAAAAGAGTTATCATGACAAAAAGAGGAAGGATGTGGAATTTCAAGAAGGAGATCATGTATTTTTAAGAGTTAATTCAACAACCGGTGTTGGTCGTGCTTTGAAATCTAAGAAGTTGACATCGAAGTTTATTGGACCTTATCAAATTTCGAAGAGGATAGGGAAAGTGGCTTATAAGATTGCATTACCACCATCGTTGTCAAATCTTCATGATGTGTTCCATGTGTCACAACTAAGGAAATATGTATCGGATCCATCACATGTCATTGTATCGGATGAGGTGCAAGTGAAAGATAACTTGACAATTGAAACTAAACCTTTGAGGATTGAAGGTAGGGAGGTGAAGAAGTTGAGAAACAAGGAAATAGCGTCCGTTAAGGTCATTTGGGGAGGACCCGCGGGAGAGAATGCTACTTGGGAGCTAGAGAGCAAGATGAGGAGTTCTTATCCGGAGTTATTCTCAGGTAAATTTTCGAGGACGAAAATTCTTTAAGGGGGGTAGAGTTGTAACACCCGTATTTATTTATTTTATTTTTAATTAGAGTTGATTTGCCTTTTTATAGTATTTTATGATGGGTTAGTAATTTTAATAGAATTGTGGCTATTTTAGGAAAGAGTAGTGTTTGAATAGAATAAGTTTTGGTGGAGTTAGAATAAATAAGGTTGGATTTATATGTTATTGGGCCTAAGTTAGTAAGGAGGTTATTATTGTCTTTGGCTAACTAGGTTTAGATTAGAGTGGTAAGAGTAGAGAAATATTTCTCATAACTTAAGAAATAGAAAAGAGGTAGAAAGAGAAAGTTTGAAGAGAAGGAAGTAGAGGGGAAGAATAGAGAAAGCTTGAAGAGGAAGAAGAATCAAGGAATTCATCATCACTTAAGGTTAGAGAGTAGTTTTAATTCATGTGAGATGAATAAAGAGGGGGGAGAAGTCTACTCTCCACACCCAAACCCTCTCATCTCTTTGGGTGGGAAATGAGGATCATGGGAACGTGTTTATAGCTTTATATGTTATTGTATGATGTTAACATGTTACTATATGCTTCTATTTCGAATTTCCATGAACAAATTCGTGTTAATTGTATGATTGATGTTGTTGATGTTTGAAAATGGGTTTTTGAGAAACTTTGGAAAAATCATTGCTTTTATCATGAAATGGTGTTTGATGATGTTAAAGCTTGTACTTCTAAGCTTATACATGTTAGATAGACCTAATGTTAATAGCTTTTAAGGTTTTCATGTTGAAAAATGGGATTTTTGATGGATTTGAGTTCAAAACCGAAGCAGAGTTTTGCCTTCTGTATGAACTCGCCGGGGCGAGTAGATTACTCGCTGTGGCGAGCATTCATGTTCCTGGAAAATTCCAGAAATGCATGAGCTCGCCATGGCGAGTCGTAGCTCGCCAGGCGAGTGGAAGCACGCCGTGGCGAGTTGGTAGCGAGTGGTTACAGTAGCTTCTGACTTAGCTCGCCATCCACTCGCCGGGGCGAGTTGGTACAGTATGAACAGTTTTATTTCTTTATTAAAATGAATCCTATGGTTGCTATGTGATTGGGATATGATCTTATAACATGATGTAAGTTAGATTAATGGAATTCTAGAACACAAATGAGGATGTTATGTCCTTATATTCATATGGATTGGATTATGTGATGAGGATTTATGAATTGTGATATAGTTGATTGACATTATGCTTGCTTGAATGAATACCTTGTATGATGATATGATGATGTGATTTTGATGCGAATTGTGAAGGAGTAATAGGGTTGAGCGGCCTATTATTCATGAGTAGTTGTCTAGGGTATCATCATTATTGGGTATGTACACATTCATGCATTCATGAGTCAATTTGATGCGAAGTCCCCCACGACTTAAAACTGACTTGATGCGATGGATATATGTTTATCCAAATTTGATGCGGGTACCACATGCATTTATATGTGTCTAGGTGGAGACATTCCATTTGATGGCATTAGTTGCATTAGGAGTAAATGTGCATTCTACTTGATAATTGATAAGTGCCATTGACTTTCTATGTGATTGAGATAATGTGATCTTACTTTAATATCTTGCGAATTGATATGATTATGCTATTGCCTTTACCATGAGTGTTGTGTTTATGACATGAGACGGTTATGCGTCATTTATGATATGATTATTATTATGCATGATATGAGTATATGCTATACTTATTATTATGAACTTGAATCATAACTAACTCTCTATTTTTGTGTATTTGAATGGTTTGGGTCCAGATTCTTCTCTTGAGGAGTGAATCCGTTGCTCGGAGACTTAGCTTGTGGAACTAGCTTAGCGTGGTAAGGATGAAGAGTAGAAATTCTAGGAACCTTAGAAGTCTAGGGTTTGCTCTGATACTTGTAACCTTGCTAGAACTAGTATTGGGTTCGTTTGTTTGATACTTGTATGACCTTGCTAATACTTTGTTTATGTTATGACTTGAATGATGGAGATGTGACTTCAGATCATGGGGATAGGCCTTGTGGTAGAAGGACCTAATCTAAGTTGTAATAATGTTTATAACTTCGATGTTTTGGATTTTTATTTAGTACTTCGAGTAATGATTTATGATTTAATTATGATGCTTCCGTTGTTATTTAAAATGAATGTATGCATGTTCATTATTACTTGGAAAGTTATCACACGTAATGTCTTGATTGATGTATGATTGTTTTATAGTATTTATATTTGGGCATATATCGATTAGGGTGTTACACACTCTCATCCCTATCTCCGATTAGATACCCAAGAGTCAATGTTGACAGCCTCCCATTCTTAGAAGACTCCACCTCAAACTGAGTTTCCACCAAAGTACACCAACCATCCCCTTGTGATAAGCAAGACTTATCCAATCGTGCTTCTCCCTTTAACGCCTCAACACTTGTTTTGAATTAAAACCGCCCTCATCTTCACCTTCCACAACCCGTAGCCCCACGGTGGGCGCCAATTGTTGTGAATTCGAATCCAAAATACACACCAATAACCTTTTAATTAGTGTGTGGGGCAAAACAAACCAAGCAACCAATAACAACAATGGGTATGCACTGATAATCAACAAACAACAAGATAATAAACTAGTAAAGCAATAAAGAACACAAACGATATTGCTAAAACCCCTTATAAAACCCTATTTTTCTTTCACTTGCCGGCTGCATAAAAAACTGAAACAGGGGTTATATATTCGAACTCGCGCCCAGCGCCCCTTCCCTGCGCCTGGCGCCAGGCCAACAGACTCCACAGGCCAAACTAGCCTGTCCTGGGCGCCAGGCGCCCTCCCCTGCTTCCTAGACCATTTTTCTGCACTTTATTTCATGCAATTTCAAAGGCAATCTTCAACAATCAATTGTTGTGAATTCGACTAATAACTCACACTAATAATAAACTGATGTGTGGGGCAAGCGAAACAAGCAACCAAATAATAAGCGGGATAGAAACGATGATGCAATAATTCAAACAATAACCGGCGGAAGAAAAAGAACACGATCAATTTGTTTACCCAGTTCGGTGTTAATGAACATACGTCTGGGGGAGAGAGCAACTTTCCGTTCCACTATGATTAAAGAGAAACTTTACACAAGAAATTCCCAAACAAGGGTTACAAGAATTAATCCTAATTCTACCCTAGTCCCGAATCTCTTCCCGTGGCCAAGAGACTCAATTTGACCTAGTCTAGCCAAGGTGTATCACAAACCCCTTACATGTTTGCTCTCTTATTTTTCTATGAATAAAGCACTCCCTATTTATAGAAAAATATATGCCTATTATTTTAAAACAAATCGTTATAAAATAACATCAAATCTCATATTGTTTCTAAATATATCCAATTTAAAACCAAACACAATCCAAGTCAGATATTATTCAAAAATATATTTTTTCACAAAATCTGAAATATTTTGACTGCCAATCTTGAGATTTCAAGGCATATCCAACAGTTGAGATGTACAATATGAGTTAATGTTTTCACATCAAATGAAAATGTTGATGTTGAATAATATATGAATGAGATCGAGGACTCATATAAACCCATCTTAAGATTTTAAGCGAAGCTAGTTGTATCAAACTCACTTGTGTGTTTACTTTTAGTCTAATGTGTTGATGTAACCCAATGAGGCTTCTTTTTACAGTGGTTTTAATATAGATTAGGATTTTGTTTTGTGTTTTTTATTTTTGTGATTTATCATCTCAATGCGACGTTGTTTGATTTCTCATCTTGTTGCGGTCTTCGTTTGATTGAATTGAAGATCAGATTCGGTCAATTACTAGTTCATATAGTGACTAAGATCGTCAACAATAGAGATCCAAAAGCATAAATATTTCACTTCCTTTGATTTTATCACCTTTGAGAACTAAGATTTTTACTACCTTTAAGAGATACACCATACTACTTAGGTTATTTGGATTCACTTTGGGACTAATTCTCGAGTGATACTGAGACATATTTTAATAAGGTTGGGTTGTCTCTCAATGAGAAACTCAATTAATTGAACTCGAGTTCTTTTTTGTCATAATACCTACCCTTCCAATATTACGTGGTTATTTTATTTGCATCAATTTGATTCTCATAACAATACAAAATTATAATTAAGGTCGGTGAGATAAAATTAGAATTTTATACATTAATAAAACCATACAAATTGTAGAATAAATCATAGTATACAAATATGAGGTGAAGTCTAATAAAAAAAATTGCCAAAATATATTTATAGGTTCTTTAAGTTTTACATTTGTAATAGATAGATATTTTAATTTTTTTAAATTTTACGTTTGTAATAGATAGGTCTTTAAATTTTTTAATTTGTAACATCTAGGTCTTTTTTTAAGGATTTATATGTTACAAACGTAAAACTTAAATGACATATTTGCAATAAACGTAAAACTTGAAAGACGTATTTGTCACTTAAAAAACTTAAAGGATCTATCTATTTCAAACGTAAAACTTAAAGAACATATTTGTTACTTAAAAAACTTAAAAGACATATTTGTTACAAACATAAAACTTAAAAACCCATGGATGCATTTTGCCAAAAAATATGAGGTGAACTAACATCAAGTTAGGGGGACAAAAATTTGACCGAGCAACCACACAAAAATATAAAATCAAACGAAAAATTGTCAAAAAAAAAACCACAAACGGGTAATACAACAATAAACAAATGCTACTATATGTCGTTGGATACGAGAAGACAATCTAACCCAACAACAACCTAACCAAAACTATATCTGAAACACTAAAAGCATTGCAACGCGGAGGAAAATGACCATCGTGGCGGCACCGACGATGGTTGAACGATCAAAAATGAGTTTAGCAACCCCAACAAGTGTTAGAAGGTGGTGCAACCGTGAGGGCTAGTGCACCACCGATGTCTACATGGTGAAGGAACCATTAAATTTGAGGAGGAGATGATTAGTGTTGGTGTTGATCGGTGAAGAGTTTAGAGAGAGGAGAGAACTTTCTGGTTTCTCTTTATTCATAGAGGATGATATTTCATAATAACATAAAAAAAATTATCAGTAAAATAGAAATACACCAAGACTCATTTGGATTAGACAAGGGGTGGCAAAACGGGCCGAGCCCGCGCGGGCGACCTGTTTGGCCCGCCATTTAGGGTGGGTCGGGATGAGGTTTTCAGCCCAGTACCCTAAGTTGCTCCGCACCGTCTAGCCCGCTTAAAAAATCGGTTGGGGTGGGTCAGGCATGCCCGCGGGCTTTGTTATATTTATTTTTTTAACATGAAAATTGGTCATCTTAAACTCAATTCAGTATATTCTTTTCTTCTTGTTTTTGATAAAAAAATATTTGATTGTTTATTATTACTTTATTTCCTTTAAAAAGTTCATTCTTCCTTTAATACTAGAGTTCAATTTGTTTATTTCATGTGACTCTACGTGCATATTCTTCCCGCCGTGTGTGCTACTGCGTGCTGTGTACTTTACGTAGACTGTCATATTGTATATTTTTTGGCCTCTTAGTACTACTTCTACTATGAAGTGCTTTATAACAAATCTATTTGCAGTACAAAAAAAAAAGTCTTTTAAAGTTTCATGTTAATTTACGAGACTTATGCAAATAAATAAACTTTTATCTTATTTTATAAGTTTCACTAACAAAAATTATGTCTTTATAAACTTTTTCTTTTTCATAAACTATCTTTTTTGTTTTTGACAAACTTTATAAACTATCTTTAAAAGCTTATAATAATACATAAAAACTCATTTATTTGTACAGGTTATTTCACATAAACACAAAAATAACTCGAGATGAGCTAAAATTAAAATCAAATCAAATGTCAATAAAACCCTAAAATCAAAAATCAAATTTAATTAATTCAAATAAATGAAATGATTATCCCTTAACATCTTTAACAACAACCAAAGGTCATATAAAAAAGAGCTGCTACTTATATTTGTTCCCAAAATCTCCACGGATCTCATTAGCGCGTGTGGAACCGCCTCAAGAAATATTTACATTAATCTTATTTTTATTTCTAATTTCCAATATAGAAACTATAAATACTTTCCTTTTATATACTTAAGCGCATATTTTGCCGTAACCGTACATCAAAGCCCAAAACGCATCGTTTTATTCAATCCCTTTCTTCGTTCTTGCTTCTTTTTCTTCTTCATTCTGTGCCTCCTCATATTTTTTTATTCCAATAAATAAATAATAAAAACAAACCAAATTTTTTATTTAATTTTTCAAAAATAGACTCATATCACTGCACGAAAACCTTCTTTCTTGAATCTATAATCGCATTGTAGCGCGTGAATTTCACTCACCCGTTCTTCACAAATTCGAATTGCACACTCTATCTTTGAAATTCCAATCCAAAAACCCAACCATATCGCTGTTTACACTTCTGCAAACTCAATCCTATCCATGGCACTTGTATGTATAATAATAATGTTCTTTAATTTTAGAAATTTGATTATTTTTTGTTTTTATTTGAGTTTTCATGGATTGGTGTTGTTTTTTGTTTTGAAGCATGTGTTTGATTTTGATTTATTGGTTAATATTATTGGAAATTTCACTGTGTTGTGATTATGGTTAGTTAATTTGGTTGTGGAATTTGGAATACTGAATTTAGGGTTATGATTTTTTGAATGTTGCAGATGAATGTGTGATGGATTCTAAGGGTTTCAGTTTTGCAGAGGAGAGTTTTGAAGTATTATTGGAAACTGCTTCTCTTGTTCAATCTTTCATTCATTCATGAGGTTTTTATTTTTACTTTTTTGTTTAATTATATTTGTTGCTATGCTCTTTGAATTTGAATTTAACAATGTTTTAATTGTTTTACATGGTTTGAGAATCTGATTATGTATTTTTTATTTTATTAATGCATTATTAGTATATTACAATTTGCATGTAATGGTGCAGATATTCATATTATTCTATTATGTTTTTCTTTTGTGTGAGTCATTTTTGGAATGTGAATGCAGGACTGAGTGGTTAACATTGTTCTTTGTTGCTTAATTGCTTATTATGTTTGGTGATGTTTTATGTTATATTTCAAATATATTTTGGTGTTTTAAGAGAGATACTGAATATGTTTTCTTTTCAGAAATATTTTGGATTAGATTAGATTAGATGGGGCAATATGCAGCTGGGTGATATTTGCTTTGTTTAACTTGAATAGTTGAAGGATTTACTTAGTATACTATAGCTTGAGGCTGTACATTATTTGAAAAATTTAGGTGTTATTGGGCTGTTGTATTAGGTCATGTCTTATGGGATTTCCTAGTATATAAGAATCGGTTCTCAACTATTAAAAAAGTAATTGAGGTAACTTATAAGACTTGCTTTAAAGGAATAGTATAGAGATGTCAGATAACTTGTGGGACCTATTTGAAGTTCTTAAAGAGTTGCACAGTTAGAGTGAAAAGTTACTATTTTTTTTTTAAACTGATGTGATATATTCGAAGCTTAAAAAGAAGGTGCTTGGTGGTTCATTTCATTGGAAGTTAATAGTGATTAGTGAATTTTGATACCTTAATCATACTTTTATTGAGTTACTTATGTCTTGGGCTTGAAGAGATGAGATGACAGAGGATCACTAAATCCTGTATCCCATAGAACCTGAGATGCTTATACTAGGTGGTAATGGTATACAGAAAACATTAGTGGTTGTAGATTATTCATAAGGTCAAATATAATATTGAGTTTCCACATAGTATCAGAGTCTATCCAAGATTTGTAGGGCCACTTGGTATCACGTCACCTCTATCGGGCCACTCGGGTCACACTCCATATGACCAATCCTAGGTGTGAGAGGGGTATGTTAAAAGTCCCACATTGGATGAGATAAGGCGCCTAGACGGTTTATTCACCACCTTACAATCCGGTTTTGTAGGGTTGAGTTAGGCCCAACCAAAATTCTTAGATGGCATCAGAGATCCCAGTCGTGGGGGGCCTTGCTTCTGCATAAACCCTAGCCGCCTTCATTATAGTTAAAACCCGAGCTGCCTTCATTATGGTTAAAACCCTAGCCACATCATCGCGCTTCCATTTTTTTCTGTTGTAATTGCAGCCTATATTCATGTATTCCAAAACCTAAAAATGTATTCAAACAACCAATCTCGCTGTTTTACGCAGCCACACCACAACCTATTTCTCATATTTCTGACCCGATTCAATAGACACCGCGAGGCACGTCTTTGGTGGCCACTCCCCACACAGCTAACTATCCAACGACTTTCCAGCACGTGAAGGCCATACGTGCCCCACACGAGGCCTTTGTCCGCTGCATTCTCCCAAGTGAAGGCTAAAAGTTGTCAAACATAACCAAGAGACCATACTCTATTTGTCAAGTTTGACAACTTTTATTTTATATATATATATATATATATATATATATATATATATATATATATATATATATATATATATATATATATATATATATATATATATTGAGAGGAGTTTTAATGCGAGAGATGAGAGGAGTGAATCACAGTCCTTGGATGAAAATGAATGATATTTAATTTTTACACCCAACACACACAATTAGTCTCTTCAGTGTCTTCATCACTTTATCATTCTCTGTGTCGCCTCTCCCTTTTTGCTGCTTCTTTCTTTAACCGACTTCTCTACTTCTTGGCACAATAGATCGGTGAACAGAATTTGAATTTCAATTCCTTAGAATTTAAAAAGGTTTCTAGTGAGTATTTGGAAATCTGAGAAATTAAAATTCTGATGAATTTGAATTCCAATTCCTCAAATCCCAATTGGTTCTTAACCTACTTTTAATTGCTCAAATTATTGTTCCCTTATACTAACAGAGAATCGACTGAAGTTTGAGTAATTAAAATTTGGTAAAAAAAAAGAATGTATGTTTTAAGTTTAAGTAATCAAAACATGAGCCTATTATGTTCTGCAACTTCTCTCTTTCTGAAATTATTAACATCCACTTAATTTCTTATTTTTAATTTCATCTAAAACATCAAATTGCTTCATATTTTTACCCCTTTTATCCAAAAACGGATGCAATTGTAATTGTTTGAGTCTTGAGCGGTGGATCTTAATTTGAAAGAAAAGAACAATAATAATCTGTAACAGCAAGACGAAACAGCGAGAAAAGAAAAGAAGGAGCAGGCATGAGGGAGGAAGGAGATGAAAAGATTTTAAGATGAGGTGTCAAAATTTAAGTAACACAGTAAAGATTCATCCAACAGCTGTGATTCACTCCTCTCATCTCTCACATTAAAACTCCTCTCATTTGAAACCTCCCCTATATATATATATAGAGAGAGAGAGAGAGGACATATCATATGAGAATAACATCTTTATATGAGAATGATAAGAATAAATATCAGCCATAAGATTAAAATGAAGGGCTTAGATTAAAACACCAAAAGTGTATCATGTTACACTCTAGTCTATCACAAACCCTCAACTTCTCTCTCTTCTTTCTTTGTCAAAGTGTATCACGCCTTCTCTCTTCTCCAAAGCGTTACCCATCGACTCCCACCACCTGTTCCGGCCGCCATCTTTCTCTGCGTCCCTCTGCTTCGCATTTTCGCCCACCAGTTCCGGCCGCCGTCTGTGTCCCATCTACTTCGAATTGCCGTTCACCAGTTCCGGCCGCCGTCTGCCATCATCTCTCTCTGTGTCCCTCATGTTTTTTTTTAATCCCAAAATTGGAAGTCTGTTAATTGATGTGTTTTTTCTTCTAAGAATCAATGGTGGACCGAACAGGTTTTGTAATTTGGTGGAGCAAGAAATTGATGGAGATTAGGTGCAATGGTGGTAGCAAACATGAGCTTTTAATTGAAAATGAAACCAGGACTATAAAAAGGTTGTGTTTTGCGATGACCAACTATACATATTATATAAAATAGTTATTATCTTTATTAAATGATGATGATGATACTCTCTCTGTCCCATATTGTAAGCAAAAAATAAAAATTCACGCTTATTAAGAAAAGTAAAATATGATAATTTGAAGTATACCTTGTTGTGTTTTCTTTGAAATAAGTTTCATGGGAAGATGTAAAAAGAACTTTTATTGGTTATTGATAATGGGAAAAAGAAGAGAGAGAGAGAGTAAATTAAATGCAATTTGTATTAAATTTTATGAGAGTAAGTAAAAGTAAATCTTGAAAATGATGAACGTTTATGGCTTTTGCTTATAATTTGGGACAAGAAAAAATTATTTTTTTTTTCTTATAATATGGGACGGAGGGAGTATTTGGGGTTTAATTTGTTAAGCTACTTTGATATTTCTTAGATAGATAAAGTGAAAGCAATGCAATATTTGGCTTTGAAGAAGATTAAAAATTTCTAAGAAGATGGGTTGGATTTATTTGATTTCTGGTGTTGAAGAAGATTGACATAAATCCAGGTCCATGATTGTATTAACTTGCTGATGACAATCGGTTGAAGAAGATGAAAAGAGTTTAGGAAAAATAATTGACTAGTGTGAGACATATGTGTTGTTTAAAAGGGACTTTTAATCTTGACCTTTGAATTTTGATCTAAAGGCTATATATATATATATATAGAGGACATATCTTATGAGAATGACTATCTTATATGAGAATGATAAGAATGAATAACATCCTTTAGATTAAAATAGATGGTTTAGATTTAAAGACCCGTATTAAATGTTATATGTGTGTCTCCCTATCCTATCACGTGAACTCATTCATCCTTTCATCTTCTCTGACTCACGCCATCTCTGCTACTGTTCATCTTGACAAAAAATCTGCAATCTTTTTCTATCGTTTTTTCTAGCATTTTTTTTTTCTTGTCACACGTTTTCCGGATAACATCAAGGAAGGCGGAGGTTGTGCCTAAAACCTTGTTGCGTCGCCGTCATATTCTGCCACTGCGACGATGTTTGCGATCGTGATTCTGGGATTTTCACCTTTTTGTGTTGTTGGTTGTTTGTTTTCTGATGTCTGCCATGGCGACCGATGCTGTGTGTTCATGAAGGTTTTTTTGGTTCCCCTAAACCTCCATTCAATCTTCTCTCTGTTTCTCACCTCTTAGGTCTCTTTGTTGGATTGAATTATACTATTCTTTCATTTTTTTATTTTTTGAGAAAATCGAATTTTTGAACTTCCTTCAATTTAAATTGTTTAGATCGAAAATAGGATCCTGATAACCAAAACATGTTACAGCCATTAGATCAATAATTGAATGTGTCTTTAAGGATGCAAAACAAATTATTAACTGAAATCAAACGTAAAAGTTAAATCCCCAAATCTTAATCAAAACCTGCAAAAATTTAAAATCATCCCCAATTTATGAAATTGGGTTCAATCCAAAAGACAAATACCAAATCAATTTTAGTATGACACATAAACATCTATAAAAGAAGAAATAGAGATAGATAAGGGTATTAATGTGGCTGGCGAGGTGACAAAGAAGAATGCAGGAAGATGAAAAGCATAAGAAGGAAGAGAGAAAAGTTGAGGGACTAGAGTGTGACATTATGCTGTGTGACTTGATTCAAAAAATGAATTGGTCTTTTTTAATTGTTTTTTACTCTTGTGTTATGTTCTACATTAGCGTTGGTTTGGGCTTAGTGTTATCAGTGAAGGCCCAATAATAAATTAAGTAAAGAATGATAAATTAATTTCAAATATTCCCTAACTATATTGAATAAATTAAGGGTCATGCTAACGAGGGCCTTCGGGGCACTTATTAAGCATACCAAAAAAGGAAATCAAAGACAAATTAATGTTGGCAAGATAACTTTTTCATTTTTAAGATATTGAATGCACAAATTTCAAGGTGAAATTTCCTAACTAATATGCTTAACAAGTGCCCCGGGGGAACTCGTTAGCATTTCCCATAAATTAAAATATTTAATATTGTCTTTACAAAATCAATCAGTAAGATATTTCTTAACTTCAAATAATTTTTTTTTATTTCCTTATGTCAACTATATTTAAATGGAAAAAGGGTTAATTTTGTGTATATAATGTGCTTTTGCAAGCTTTTAGTCCTGCCTGCATTTTACAATTGTAGCTTAGAATCTTGCGTTTTACGATCATAGCATACAATCCTGTGTTCTTCGATCGTAGCTTACAATCTTGCGGTTTTCGATCGTGCAACGCCGTCGCAATCCTAGGTAATCATTTTGGTAGATTCTTATGATCGTTGTTACGATCAATCGATCATACATTTTGCAATCTATTTACCCTCCTCCCCCGATCCTTGGCAAAATTTTGATCTTGACATCATTGAATAAAAGCCTTGCTTTCCTTTGAAAGACTATTTTTTTATTTTTATAATTATTGCTATGTTGTTATTAATCTTTAGGATAAGCAGCCGGGTTTTTTAAATCCAAGCAGCTGGGGTTTTTAAATGCTCCTCAGTCACGTCTCTCTGTCAATTGATTAGTTTTAGGATAAATTAAAATTTGTAGAGTGGGTTGGGGCGAGTGTGATGGGAATGGGATGGAAAAGTGGTAATTATCATCTTGTTTTTCTGTTGTCGATGGAATCATGATAAACAAGAAAATCAAAGATAATATTGCTTTTGTTTTATATGGTATGGTGTCCTCTCGATAAATGAATTCCAGGTCAGAATATTGGCTATTTGCTGGTTGTTTATTTTCTGTCTAATAATTTATGCAATAATTACCTTTTTATTTTACTATCACTATTTTGTAAATTATACGGTGCTGTTTTGAGATCGGTGCCTTACATGTTCCTTTGATGTAGTGTTTTGACTTTTTGTGCATCTTTATCTAACCTTGTAAATATTGTTGCTGTCGTTTCATCTGACAGTTACAATTGAATCTTGAACTTGAAATTTTGATTTTGTGTCATAACTGTAAAGTTAATATAATGAAATAAATAAGGTCAGAATATTGGCTATTTGCTGGTTGTTTCTTTTCTGTCTAATAATCATTTATGCAATAATATTTACCTTTTTATTTTACTATCACTAATTTGTAAACTATAGGGTGCTGTTTTTAGATTGGTGCTTTACATGTCCCTCTGATGTTTTGTAGGGATATGGCTTTGCAGAAGTATGTTCCTTCTGGCGATGCACCTGCTGTTAATTTGAAACATTTGAGTTTTTCTAGTAAGGTCCCTGAGAAAACTCAGTCTGATGTGGCAAATCAGAATCATGAGATGGATGTGGATGTTGACCTTAGGGAAGTTTATTTTCTCATTATGCACTTCCTTTCTGGCGGGCCGTGTCAAAAAACTTATTTACAGTTTAGGAATGAGCTTCTGGAGAATCAACTATTGCCTAGAAGGTATCATGCTTGGTATTCAAGGAGTGGGGCCTGCAGTGGTATTATACAAGATGATAGTCAATCATTCCCTTTAGGTTATGATAAGTTGGTGGAGAGGTATTTGCAATGCTTTACTTTAGTATGTGCCGCCTGTACTGTGTTTTTCCCTTAGCTAGCCTCCATCTATTGATGATTGTGTGCTTACCTTGTTAAGGTCTTGAAAGTTCATCAGCACAAATCCATTTTCTCATTCATTTTTATCACTTTTTTTCTAGTCGTGTTAACAGTATGGTTGTTTGATTGCTAGTTTTGGGCTACAAGTAGTGAACAAATGAGGATGCAGCTATTTTTATGTATTGTTTTCCATTGTGATATTTTCATTTATGTTGTCATTTACTATTATATAGGTATCCTCATATTGAAAAGGATCACTTGGTAAAGCTTTTGAAGCAATTGTTATTAAACAAAGCCTCCTTGTCACCAGGCTTGAGTACTGGAAATGCTCCAAATGCAGCTGATGTACCCACTCTTTTGGGAACGGGATCATTTTCACTTCTGAGCTGTACGTGTAATTTATTTATGCTTTAATTACAGTTACTATGACTTTGAACTCTTTGCGTTGTCCTTATTAGATGATACAATCTGAGTTAGCCTTAGTTTCTGTTTTATAGCTTAGTAATCTAAGTAGTTGTAAAACCCACTTGGGTTGGTCTAGTGGTATTGACTTGGGACCTGGGAGTGCGCTCCTCTTAAGGTCTCAGGTTCGATTCTCTCTGGTGCCAATTTCCATGGGTTAATTTAGCTTCTTCAAAAAAAATAATCTTAGTAGTTGTACAGCTGTCACTTAGAAGTGCCAGCTAAGCTTACATGTCCAAATACTAGTATCACTGTTGTAATCATTTACCTTTTCAATAATAAAAATTCAGTTACAAAATTAGTTATGATTCTCTCTCTCTCTCTCTCTCACTCAAGCTTTCTCTATCTTACACCAATGGTGTTTTTCAACAGTCCTGATTACTTTGCTTTTAATTAAATTATTTAACCTTTGCCTTTCTCTAACTGTAATTATTGTATTTTTTCTCTACTATAGATGACAGGGAGAAAGTGAATAAAGAAGTCAAACCGCCACCTCCTTATATGCGCTGGCCTCATATGAAAGCAAATCAGGTTCACGGGCTAAGTTTGAGGGAAATCGGGGGTGGTTTTCCAAGACATCACCGTGCACCGTCTATACGTGCTGCATGCTATGCCATTGCAAAACCTTCTACTATGGTCCAGAAGATGCAAAATATCAAGAGAGTTAGAGGACACCGTAATGCTGTTTATTGTGGTAGGCTATTCTGTATATACATAACTTTTTGTATAATTTTGGTTGACCTTGTTTACTTGTTTATCTTCAATGGTTATAGTGGACAATTATTGGGGTGGGGCCCATTACTTCTTACATTGATTAAACATTTTATTAGTTTTATTCCATCCTTATTCCTCCTGTATCCTATTTTATATTTGCAAAAACCTCAGAGGTTAAAATCCCCACTGTCTCTCCCAACAACAAATTTATAGTTTTCCTTTGCATAACAGAGAATGTGGATCATATTTTACCCACGTCCATTAGGTCTGGTTAGCTTAAGTGTCCTTGCTTTTGTTTCAGTTATGTTCCATAAGTGCTTTTTAATAATCACGAATTGTCCACTTTCTCTGTTTTGAAAAGTCAATTACTGTACTTTTCCAAGATAACATAAATTCATGTTGTGAGTATTATTATTTCCCTTGCCGTTTTTCTTGAAATTTTCTGTGTTTTTGGAGTTGGACTGTTTATTAATGTCATGCACTGCAACTGAGTTTATTTTATACTACAGCTATACTTGATCGGTCAGGAAGATATGTTATTACTGGTTCAGATGACCGACTTGTAAAAATTTGGTCAATGGAAACTGCATATAGTTTGGCCAGTTGCCGTGGACACGATGTGAGTGTTTTCTTTTGTACTTTAACATGTTTTGTCCTGTTCATATAGATTTGAATTGCTTTAATATTTGCTGACCGTTAGATTGAATTATATTATATACTATATTTGATAGGGTGACATTACTGACTTGGCTGTGAGTTCAAACAATGCCGCAGTTGCATCCTCATCAAATGACTGCATTATTCGAGTTGTAAGCTATCATGTGACGAAGTCAGATTATTATTTTTTGTATTTTTCTCCCTTCTATCTGGAATTTTTTGTAACTGATATTTGACTATTTGGTTTTCATAGTGGCGCTTGCCAGATGGCTTACCAATATCAGTTTTGCGGGGGCATACTGGAGCTGTTACAGCGATAGCCTTTAGTCCCAGGCCTAATGCTGTTTACCAGCTTTTATCGTAAGTCTGTTGTTTATTTATGAAAGAAAAGGAGTTTATAATATAATAGTCTTCTAGTTGGTTTTTGCAAAAAAGAAGTCTTATACTTGCCAGTGTGGATGCATGTCGAATCCGCAATTGCAAATCATGCCATAGGTGTATTTAATCCCCAATTGGTAATCATGACCATCATCTAAATATATATAGTTTGCTGGATTTAACATGTGAGCTTTCTCAACCTGAGAGACAGGCTAATATGCATTCTCTATGTCATTCAGATATTATTGCATGCAGTTATGTTTGTATTGAATCCTTGATGATTAATTCTTCTGATTTTCTGAGAGATCATCTGTGAGAGTTGGATTGATGCATCAATTCATTAAGTGGGCATTTTATTTCTTCTATTTGTTGATTTTTTGAACCGATGCTATGCTGCATGATTATGGCACTAAGAAAATATCCCTTAATAATGATTTTTTGACGCAATAGGTTTTGTGTGCATTTAACCTTTGACGCAATAGGTTTTATGTAGATCGCCCTTTTGCTTACACATGGTTTTCCTTTATATATTAACTGTGTTTTGTTTTATGCAGTTCCTCTGACGATGGAACTTGTAGGATATGGGATGCAAGAAATACCCAGTCAAGTCCAAGATTATATGTTCCAAGGCCTTCTGATTCTGGTCAGTTGACACTTTTGGTAGCTATGATTGTGATACTTCTTGGTGAAAAGAACTAACTTGGTATAACATATTGGCTTCAGGAAGGAGCAGCGGCCCATCCTCAAATACAATGCCACAAAATCATCAAATTTTTTGCTGTGCATATAATGCCAATGGAACTGTCTTCGTCACCGGTAGCTCTGATAATCTTGCCAGGGTATATACATAGTGCTTCTTCATAGTTATATAGATGCAGTAGTATAGTTATTTAAAACAAATGTAGGTTCTATAAATAGCCATCTATTTTTACATTTTAGTTATTTCCCCGTTCTTTTGATCTTCTGGTGTGCTTGTGAATTGTGTTGATCTGATGAAAAAATAACCTCTCAAGGGATTGAAGATGGATTACTCTTTTCAAAGTCCAAAGCAAGATCAACTTTCATCCCTGTTCATGCGTTTTATAGGAAATCAATGTCCATATTCAATCACTTCATCATTTAATGGGTGTCTCCTGTCAGTTAGTGACAACCTTCTAGGCTTTAGCCATTTTCTGACCACCCTGATATGGTTAATGACCATTTTTGTTTGGCTATCAAATGCAAACAATACCTTTATCATTTATCAGCTATTAGAAACTTTATGGACCCTAAAACTTGCTCTGTGAACAGTTTATGAGATTTTAGAGCGTTTTCAACGTATATGACTGTCCAGATGTAATGAGACATATTGCTAGCTTCTAAATCAAAGTTATCAATAGCATGGCAGGGTAACAATTTGAAATGTTTGAGCAATAGGAGGAAGGGTGACCTACGATGTCTTGTTGTTAATTATGAATACTTTATGAAGTTTGAGTACTTTTAATTATTATGCATTTATAGAGTATCAATTATTTAATATATTATATATGTTGCTAAAAAAATTATTTAATATATATATAAAACAAATTTATATCCTGCTATAGCGTTTTTGGGGTCGGTCGTGACACGATTCTGAGATTGATAGCTACAATCTAAATGCATCTTTGGCTACGCTTATTAAATAGGTTTTAGAAAAACTTGATCAAAATGTTTTTAGAGAAGATATTTTTTGGTTTGAGGGTAATATAATGAAACCCAAAATGCACGAAATTTGTTCAAATGGATTTCCTGCTTCACAATCTTCAGAGCTAACTAAAAAGGTTTTGCAGGTCTGGAATGCTTGTAAACTTAATACGGAAGATCCTGACCAACCAAATCATGAGATAGATGTACTATCTGGTCATGAAAATGATGTAAACTATGTGCAATTTAGGTTAGTATTTTCAGCAAGATTTAATAATAGATAAATTTTTTGCATGCTTATGTTTTCAATACCTTTTTTGCAGTGGATGTGCTGTAGCATCTCGATTTTCCACAACAGAAACTTGGAAGGAGGATAATATTCCCAAATTTAAGAATTCCTGGTGTGTGAAGTAGCATCTGGAATGATATAATTTCCTGTCATGCTCCTCCTTTCATTTGCTTTTCAGGAAACATGTCATATACATTGTTCTCAACGCTTCTGATATCTGATATATCTAAATTGCTATATTTCCAGGTTGAATCATGATAATATTGTTACCTGCTCTCGTGATGGAAGTGCTATTATATGGATCCCAAAATCACGCAGGTCTCATGTAAGTCTGTCAAATATTTTCTCCTTCTACGGATGCTTTAAACTCCACCCCGCACCCCCTCCCCCCAAAAAAAACGGAGTCGTTTTGCCTACTTTATTATTAAAATTGCACAATATTAATTTAATTGTTTAATTTATTCCATTTAGGGGAAAAGTGGTCGCTGGACACGGGCATATCATCTCAGAGTTCCACCTCCACCTATGCCTCCACAACCTCAGAGAGGTGGTCCACGCCAGAGAATTCTACCAACTCCACGTGGTGTAAATATGATTGTTTGGAGCCTAGACAACCGCTTTGTCCTTGCAGCTATTATGGGTAATTTGGCTGTTTTCTTCCTGTCTTGATTCCCTCCTTTTCTTCATTGTGTGTCTTGAGATGAGATGGTGAATACTGAATACATTAAGCAGAAGTCCTTCTGTGGTTATTCAACTCCTACACTGAAATTCCCAACCAAATCAGAAATCACTTGACTCATTCTCCCTCTTCCCTATTCATTTTATGTATCATCTGTTGCAATTTACTGTCTAGACTGTTGCTAATCCTTCCTATTATCTATTTATCCCACCTCCGTTGTTACGGTCAACTAGGGAGTTACTGTTATTACCAATTCATATGGTTCTAATCTTCTATTTTGTTTCCTAGTCTTCCGCATTGGATGACTTATGACTGGAAATATGTTTATAAGTGGTGGACATTCCTCACTTTACAATCTGGTTTTGTAAGAATTGAGTTAGACCCAACCCAAATTTAAGAGTTCCCACACAAGAATGTGCAATATCCTGAAGTGGGGCCTTCTATCACCCACTGAGCCTCCCTAATATGCATCAGTATAAGACTCCATAATCAAGCTCCCACCTCTTGTAAACAAAGATAAAGCATTTAATTTGTACATTGATTTTTATGCACTGCATTTATCATCATGCCACTCTTGTACATGTGGCATGATAATGCAGTAGCCATTTTATTCTTTGTTTCGCAATTTTGAATCCAATAGTTATTATTTATCTGATCACAACTTGCAGATTGCAGAATCTGTGTATGGAATGCTTCTGATGGCAGCTTAGTGCACTCATTGACTGGGCATACTGAATCTGTAAGTGTTTAATTTCTTGATTTAGACATATCTCCCATTCTCCCTACTTTTCGACCATTTTACTGTCTTTGTAAATATAGTAATGTATGTGGTGTGACTCCAACTATTTGACATTATTTAACAAACTGGACACCTGATGCTTAATGTTGTGTTTATCGCTTTTTGTTTCAAACAGTTGTATCAGAACATACAATTCTATTTGATTAATCTTTAAGGGAATTGGTTTTTTGTTTTATGATCTCAATATGATGTCCGTTGAAAATATATTATGATCTATGTATTTATTGTTAATCATTTCATATCATGTAAATAGGGATAGTATCTCCTATATATGTTTTTTGTATTTATTATCTTGAGCCTATATAAAGTCGACTCCGCTGTGTAGTTCAAACACGCAATTTCACTACATTTTCCCTCTTTCAACAATGTCTACGGTTATGTATTTTGTAGAACTCATATACAAATAAAATGTTTTGCATCATGAGGATGCTTGCCACTTTTGTTATTCTGATAAATACACTATAATTAATTCTCCAGTGTATGTATAATCATAGTATGCTGAGGATAAACAACTCAAGTAATTGATAGGTTACATTCCTAGTCTATTCTCAAGATTTTGAAAAGTAGAGAGCACTTACTTTAGGAATATAATAAAAAGATTAATGTCCGTTCACCATACAGCATCACCTTTTCGGATAGCTAGTTCATTACATAATGTCAAGGACCAAGCGGTTTAGAGTTTGATTCTTAATACCTCCATTTTTCTAATAAATAATCTTAATTTCAGCACCCAGTAACTAGGTTATTTGAGAGTGCATGCTAGAGATATAATATAAATCCATTCATATATTTACCTAATAGCTTCTTAAGCTTTTGTGCTAGTTGGTTGGTTCATGGCAACTTAATCTGAAAGTCTAAGCATTTAATGGGGTTTGTGAAGCATACTTCCTCCCTCAAACTTCGTTAGACTTGAAATAATGTATAATTGGGATTTAAACTTGACTCTATTTCTAGGTGAATGGATTTCAGTTATAAGAGCAAATGCTACTATGACCGAACATTTGAACATGTTGCTACTAACTAGGCTTGAGACCTTGAGTATTGTCTAACATTGTTGACATTGAATCTTATAATATTAAGAAAGCTTTAAATAGTTCTTCAAGTACTTTTTTTCTGTGAAGGAAGAATTTTATTGAAGTGATTTTATACCCATTAGACTACTTTGTCTGCTCTTGATTGGCCATGCTCATCACTTTGCTGTTGCTTAGTTGCTGGTTCTATCTCTGATTATACGCTAATTTATTCTCTTGGTTTAAATCATGTGTTGAAGGGAGAAAAAAACTTGTAACTTATTCTGTTTTTCTGCTCACTTTAGACATATGTTCTGGATGTTCATCCTTTTAATCCGCGGATAGCAATGAGTGCTGGATATGATGGAAGAACTATTGTATGGGATGTGAGTCTCCAGTTTCTTTTATCTCACTTATTTGTAGGCAATTGGCATTCCTCTATCTTTTAACTTTCATGTTTTTTATGACTTCAGATATGGGAAGGCGTGCCTATCAGGATATATGAGATATCACGTTTCAAGTTGGTGGATGGAAAATTTTCTCCGTAAGTACAAAATGAATGTACTAGCCCAGAAATTTATTTGCATCAAGTTGGTTATGTGTATATTTTTCGGAAGTTATTCTCATTATCTCGTATCATTCTTATAAAATAAAATAATATCTCACAATATCTTGATATGATGTTAGAATATCTTGGTTTAACTCCTACAATAAGTTTTCAAACATGGTATATCTTGGATTTTCTCTTAGGATTAATTTCTACTTCTCTTATTACTTTTTTATGTTTTTTATTTTCCTATTTATATAAGATTGAGTCCATGTATCCCATAAATAGGGATTAGTGTTTATTATTTTGTATCAAGTCAGTATCAAGTTATCATCTATAATATTGAAGTGTTATTATTTCCTCTCCTCTTTTTATCTAAAATCCCACAACTTCAACATGATAACTAGAGCATGTTTGATCCTCCATGATCTGTTCTGTCACTACTCAGCTACTCAGTTTCCTTTCTCTCCAACTTAACCTGTATCCCTAAGTTGTCTTACTCTTTCCATGTTTTTTACATTTATTTGCAGAGCAATACATTGCTTTCTTGTAACAAAGCTCTAGCTTGTGGAGGACTGTTAGAAAATATAATAATATCGATATTATACTAGAATATCTTTGTTTATCCCCTGGGATCAGTTTTCAATCTTAGCATATCTTAAATTATCTCCTAGGATCACTTATTGAGGATATATATCAACCGAGGCAATGGCCTGAGGTGCATGGTTCTCATAAGTTTTTAACCTTCTATCTTCTTCTAGCATCACCATGACACTTGTTTTATTTTGTTTGTGTTGCATATTGATCATAAAAAATACACAAACAGAGAGTTCTGTTGGGACTTAAGTGTTTCACCTATGTTTTTTTGCTCGTTCCGTGTCTCAGCATGCATCCAATTCACCCTATGTGGGTTTAATGTTGTTCTCTAGTAAAATTTATTTACTTGGTGAAAACATCATGATTTGCTTGAAGAAAACATATTTTTTATTCTTATGCTTTGTGATTTTGGTAATAAGCGCATGGAATATAGCTATTTTATGTGGACTTTTGATTTATGATGTGCCGTGAATTCATATGCACACTGCGTTATGGCATAGGGATGGGACATCAATTATACTATCTGATGATGTTGGTCAACTATATATATTAAACACGGGTCAAGGTGAATCCCAGAAAGATGCCAAATATGATCAGGTACATACAACATTAAGTATTAACTGTTGTGTTTCTCTTTCATTTCCTACTATTTTGGTACTAATGTTGTATGCAAATCTGACAGTTCTTTCTTGGTGATTATCGGCCTGTCATTCAAGACACACATGGTAATGTACTTGACCAGGTTAGTTGATTGCTCACTTGCATCGCTTTATTTTCATTTATGATGCTCTTAGAACATCTTTTTTTGCTTGTTGGTGCTGGGGGAAATGGGAATGAGGCTTTTCTATTAACATTTCTATATTTTTCTAAGGGTAAAATTTTCACCAGAATTCTCCTGGACAAAACTGGCTTTTCATTGCCTTTGGAAAAACAATTTAATAAAATAAGTATTTTGGTACTTCAACTTCCACACGTAGTAAGAAATGTAAAAATAAGAAAAGGAATATCAATACAGCAAATCCTAATGTTGATGTAGTGAAATATTTACTTTTCACTCTAGCACATTAACTGATGCAATTTGTCGTGAACCATCTATCCACTGCTTCTGTATTAGATTTTGTAGTTACACAAAGATTGAAACCTGTTGTTTAAAAAATGTGTTTGATGTTTTGGGTTTTTATTTAGAATACCTAATTAATTTTCAATCTTATATCATCTGTTTTCCTAATTTAAATAATATTAAATGAGTCAGGAAACTCAGATGATCCCTTATCGACGTAATATGCAAGATTTACTTTGTGATTCAGGTCAGTTTCACTTATTGTTTCTAATCTTTACACCCTGACACACACACACCAAATAATATTAACTTATTGTTTCTCCCCACATTTATTCATAAGTTGTTTGTTATATTTTGTCAAACTTCAGCAATGATACCATACCCAGAACCTTATCAGAGTGAATTTCAGCGGAGACGACTTGGATCTTTTGGCCAGGAATGGCGCCCGTCATCGCTAAAGTTTGCTATTGGCCCTGATTTCAATCTGGACCCAGAGTATCATATGGTTCCATTGGCTGACTTGGACATGGTTATAGAACCACCACCAGAGTTTATAGATGTTATGGATTGGGAGCCAGAAATTGATGTGTTTGCTAATGATACCGATTCAGAATATAATTTAACTGATGATAGTTCTTCTCGGGGTGAGAAAGGAGGTTCAAGCTCCAATGCCTCTGGTGATCCTGGTTCCAGCACAGATAACAGTGACAATGAGGACATTCACATGGATTCCATTCGTAGATCGAAGAGGAAAAAACAGAAGACCGGAGTAAGTACACTAATAGGAAATATACAGTGAATACTTGTTATGTTTGAAATTAATTTAAATTATTCCCGTTTTATTTTCTGCAGATTGATATTACGACTTCTTCTGGGAGACGTGTTAAAAGGAGGAATTTGGATGAGTGTGAAGAAAATGTTCACAGTACTAGCCGAAGTAGGAAGGGAAAAGGTGGACGAAAAACATCAAGGAGGAAATCTTCTAAATCAAAATCTTCCAGACCTCAAAGAGCTGCTGCACGCAATGCTCTGAATTTATTCTCAAAAATTACAGGTGGACCAATTGAAGGAGAAGAAGATAGTTTGGTTGGTGATTCTTCAGATAGTGACTCAACATTGCAAGAGTCTAATATCGACAGTGAAGAATCTGGTAGAGCTTCCCAAAATGACCGACAGAATTATTCCAAGGGAAAGGAAGTTTTACTTTATGAATCAGAGGACACAAAATCTCACGAATTGACTGAGAGTCATGTAAACCGGAGAAGGTTGGTCCTGAAATTTCCAATTCGGGGTTCATCTAAACCCGCACATGATTTTGAGAACCAGGCTGGGTTGGTTGGCTCATCGTCAAAAACTGCTCAAGAATCCCCTGGTTTTAATGGGAACAACATACCAAGTTCTACAGAGCAAGGATATCGTTTTGGCAATGGAAGTTACTCTTCAATTGAAAGAACAGATCAAGTATATGTAGACTTACTAGAGAAAATTAGATGGGGGGAGGTTAGGGCTCGTTCATCTAAACCTCTCAGAGTGAGAGAAGCTGTGCCACCATGTGCAAATCCCAACTCTTTGAAATGTCCTAACCATCTCAATGAAAATGGAAATGTTAGTACTGGGCATGAGAAAGAGGACAAGGACTTTAGCAGTACATCAACCCCTGCTTTAGAAATCCAAAATGATGATAAGGTAGATAGTTTAACAGAAATAAATGAAAATTGTGCTGATTCTACCTCTCAGCCATTTAATCCTACTGGGAATGGTGAACCGCCACTCACAGCTTCCAGCAATTACACGGATCAAGATGAAACACTAGTTTCTGCAGGCATGACTCCGCAGGATACTATTCTTGTATCTGTCGGTCATAGTGGGGTTGACCAACTACCTGAACCAAATATTGGTTTTCCTCCTGTTTCAACAAAGCTGAGGTCTAAAAGGGGTACGAGGAATCCTGAAAGTCCATGTAAGCATGACACAAAATCATCGGTGCTAAAGAATATTGCATCTAGCTGTAATGCTGATAATAATTTGAACAATGAAGAGCATGTGGTTGTGGTTAAGGATGACAACAATACTAGACTAACATCTAATCAGAGAGAAAATGATTCTCAAGAAGTTGATGCTCAGGCTAAACAAGTTAGTACTTCACATGATTCACTAGAACCACATTCAAATAGAGATAAAATGTTCAAAGCTGTTTATAGAAGATCAAGATCACATAAGGCTGTGACTAATGGCAGTGGCATGGGAGAATCCACTTCAAATGGGAGCAACAGTAAACTTAATGTGGCAGTAGACAGTAATGGCACAAATGAAGCTCTTCATACCAATGGTTCGCTAGAGTTGGAACTAGGTACTCGCATCCCAAATAATGAGCAGAGTAATCTTAAAGTGCAGCAAGGAAATGGATCTTGTATGGTTAGAATTCCTCAGAGTGTTTCCCCAAATAAAGGAAAGCTCACAGAAGAAAGGGGTTCTAATTCAAATTTGACTGTTGGTTTGAGGTCCACTAGGAATCGGAGGTCTACTTATAATATCCATGAGACGAGTCCTGTAAATAGAAGGAAATCACTTCAATCAACTGTGAAGGGATCCTGGTTGCTGTTATCCACACATGAGGAAGGATGTAGATATATTCCTCAACAGGGAGATGAAGTGGTGTATTTAAGACAGGTTAGTAATGATAGACTACAAGTTACACATTTTGTTTCCCTTAAATCATTTTTATAATTTTTAGATGTTACGTCTTTTCCTTTTTTAGTTTTTATTTTAAAGTTTGCCTTTGAAAATGTCACCTTTTCAGGGACACCAGGAATATATAGATTATAGCCGTAAAAGAGAATCGGGGCCTTGGGTGTCACTTAAGGGACATCTAAGAGCTGTAGAATATTGTAGAGTTCAAAGCCTTGAGTATTCTCATGTTCCAGGGTCGGGTGATAGCTGCTGCAAAATGACCCTCCAGTTTGTAGATTCAAATTCAAGTGTTGTTGGCAAAACCTTTAAATTAACCCTACCTGAAGTGACCAGTTTCCCTGATTTTCTTGTTGAAAGAACTAGGTTTGATGCTGCTATCCAAAGAAATTGGACACGCAGGGATAAATGCAGGGTTTGGTGGAAGAATGAGGATAATTCCTCTGGTAATTGGTGGGAGGGTCGAATTCAGTTTGTGAAAGCCAAATCTTCTGAATTTCCAGACAGTCCATGGGAGAGATATAGTGTTCGGTACAAGAGTGACCTCTCTGATGAACATTTGCATAGTCCTTGGGAGCTTTTTGACGCTGATACTCAATGGGAACAACCACACATTGATGATCACACGAGAAATAAACTGCTGTCTGCTCTCGCCAAATTACAGCAGTCAGGCAACACCCTTCAGGTATCTGTCCACAATCCATAGCATACGGTTGTCTTTTTCCTTTGCTGGTGAATGTAAATATTCACTTCTATGTTACTGATATCCAGGATCGTTATGGACTGCATGAACTGATGAAAATTTCAAATAAGTCAAAATTTACGAACAGGTATTCAATCCATCCTTTTTCATGAAGAACTATTTAAATGTATCTATATTTTGCCTTAAATATTTATGGTAAATCGCAGATTTCCAGTTCCTCTGTCCATTGAATTGATGGAATCAAGGTTGGAGAATAATTACTACCGAAGTTTGGAGGCACTGAAGCATGATGCCTCAATTCTACTGTCCAATGCCACCTCGTTTTTTGAAAAGGATGCAGAGATGACTACCAAAATTAAACGCTTATCAGACTGGTTCGCTCGGACATTATCATCTTTATAGCTCTTTGCTTCCTTCCTTAGGACATGGGCCATATTAAGGTCAAGGCAGCCCAAGCTGCTATTTTCCCCCCCATAATTTTATTTTTCTGTAGATAGATTCTTTATTGTACTTTTGGATTAGTTTTTTGATCTTGTTTAGTGAATTAGATTCTGAGGTTAGAGATAGCAATATCGGGATAAAGTAGCATTTTGCTGCGGAAAATTCTGCAGCTACCATTCATTATTTGTACAGGGCACCTTATTTTTAGCATATGGGAAATTCACATTCAGAATTTCTTTTGCTATATTATCTTCTGGTTAGGGTAGTTTTTACCAATGCTTTTTATTCTTGAGCTATAATTCTAAATAGAATATGCTTTTGGTTTCAACTTTTTTTTTTAGAAATGATTATTTTAAATAAAACTTTAAGTGAAAAATTGGTTTATAACTTCTCATAAAAATTAATTAATATTTCATTATTTTGCAGCTTACAACTTTTTTTGGGTCAGAAAATTTTAAAAATGCTTAAAATGAGAAGTTATTTTGATTAGTTATTCATAAAAATCATTTTCAAGAGTCATTTTCAAGAGCTATCCTTATGTACTTTTTATTATATGAAAATCTTTTAACAATGAATAATTAAGATATTGATTGCCAAAATTGTTCATTTAATTTATAACAAATAAGTTTCAAATAGCTTCTGCTATTTTTGAATCAATTTTCATAAAAATCAGTTTTAGTAATACAAAGTATAAAATCACTTTTAATTTATAACAGATGAGCTCATGTCACTATGTTGTTGCGAGGGTTGTAGTCTGTAGAAAATGTGTATATGTTTCTTTTAAAATGGATTTGGTAGGGTAGGTGTGGGGATTTTTTTTTCGTACTCCCTCGGTCTCAAAATAATTGCCTTATTAATCGAGTCAATAAAAATGTATAAATTGAAAAATATATATTAGTACATTAACCGAAAGATATTGAATTGAAAATGATGCAATTAGCATAAATTGAAGGGTAAAATTGAAAAAAGTAATTAATATTGTATTAAAAATTAAATTAAGTCTAATATTTTGCGACAACTTTCTTATTATGCAAAAATGTTATTTTTGAACAGATAGTACAAAACCTTGCGATACTTTTAAATTAATCTTGTAATGTGTGTAATACATAACAGAATGAATAAAGCCTACAAAAAATGTCAAGTATATTCTCTCGAAGAACAAACCAAACCATTCGAGAGAACTCAAACTCAATTTATGATAGAATTCAAGTTACCAAGAGCCCTTCTAATATTTAGAGGTTAACAAAAAAAAAGTTATGTAGTTCTAATACACCTCAAATTATGATTCATCTTAGTTTATGATTTTGTCTATTTCTTTCATTTGAAAACTTAAATTACCCCAAAAAACACTGATGAAAACTTGAAAACAGATTAAGAGAGAAAATGGAGTGTAACTTTGCTAAGTAGCATATCGACATGAGTGCAGATTCGATTCAACAATACTATGAAGATTTTAGTTGGTAGAATTTGTCCATCAATTAAACTAACACAAGGATTTGTTCATCAATCATTTGATCAACAACTACATTTAAAATAGGTAGCACACATGCCATGTTTTCATATTAACTACAAAATTCACTCTTCTATCTAAGAGTGCACTACAAAATGTGTTAGATTTCCCCAACAGTTAAACCTCGATTTGATTTGAGCAAGCTATAGAATCTCAGTCTCTCCAACGGTGTCCACAGTTTGGATTGCAGCAAACAAAGAAAAGCGTCATTCCCTCCTCCCCTCTTGCAGTTGCCTGCATACATAAAAAATATTCAGATGATCCGTACGTAATTAAAAATAAGGTTTGTGATCAAGATGCTGTTTGGCATTTGCCAAAAATGCATTCAAAATGGTAGGTAATAATAGATAAGAATGTTTATATCTTCAATGCTTTTGAAAGGGAGGCACAACTTATCAAATTCAAATTGAAAAGTTTTCACAGAAACTTCTTTCACCTACACAACATATCAGCATTACTTTTCGTGTGTAGATAGAAATGTCTGTAGTGTATAAAGGTTACTAGGTTAGAGTGTAGAATGTTATTCAGGAACTTGGCCAGTGTTTAGTGTTCGTATAAGGAACTAATTTGGCTTCTTTTTTTTGGGTGAAGAACTAATTTAACAAGAAAAGAACAAATAATGACAGTACTGCATGTCAAGAATATTTTGCCACTAGAAAGAAAATAACATAATTTTATGCATTGCAACAATCTGCTTAGAACCATGAACACTACAATGATGGAAAACCACAGCTTCCTGACTGGTAAAGCTGAACAAGAGTCAAAATTGTTCAAACTTTATCTTCATTCTACTATTAAGGTAGCAGGCCGATACTCCAGCTAATGAATGTCAATGCACCAAAACAAGATAAAGAATATATAAAGGTTTTGGTTTTCAAGTTTGTGCGATCTATACAACAACTCAGATGCCACGTAGCATATATACAATTGCACGAGTCATGACACTTTATAACCCTACACAGTCCATCTCAGGATTTGATAACTTAAGCAGCACAAAGCATAATATCTTCACACTTTTTCACACTATTAAATTGTCAAGACTCAAACACATGCTATAATCTATATCTTTCAGACCGGGGATTGAGTTACAAACATTTCATATTTTCATTTCACTGCTTATCCTCCCTTTTTACTTGCCTTTTTTCTACAACTCACTTCTTCACAAACTAAGCTAGCGAAAGCTGACATATGAGTACTAATGCTAAACAAAGTATATAAACTCACTCAATAGTCAAGATTGTCATTAAAATCCGTATGACTCTAACAATCTAATTCAAAGTCAAAATCAAGACTGCAACTGCAACTTCTCTTCCCTCTAAAAATCTGAATAACATAAATACAAAATGAAAATAAAAGCAACTCTTGAGTGCCATAGAACGGCGACTTTACCTGGAAAAACACAGCTTCACCATGGTTGCATTGAACACAGCGAACAGCCTTTGTGCGAGGAAGAGTTGGATCTGCAGCTACATCCTGCAACACTTGAGTGCGCTCAGCAACAGAGTGATGAATCTCATTTCTATACACACAGAAGTTATCAGCAGCCTCCTGAAAAACAACAACAACACAACCAGTAAACAACTAATCAAACAATCATATACCATCTAGGTTAATCACATTAAAACAAGAAAATGGTCCCTCTCAACACCAAATTTCATAACAAAGACAACAAACAATTTCACCCATGTTTGGCTACACCCTAACTCTATAAAATAATCCTTTTTTCCTTCCATATAACTAAGCTACCCAAAAGGGGAAAAATGTTTTTGCCACCCGAAATAAGCTAATAATGTTGGAAACGTGTTTACAATAGCAAAAACATGCACAAGGTTTCAATATTTCAAAACAAAGTCAAAAAACAAAATGGTTGGTTTTGTACAGCCTCTTCAACAACAACAACACAATCAGCAAACAATTGATCAAGCAAGTATATACCATCTAAATTAATCACATTTTTTACAACAAAAAGATCCTCTCAACACCACAAAATTAAAACAAATTTGACCCATGTTTGCCTACACCCTAATTCTAAAAAATAATCCCTTTTTCCTTCAAAACCCTCTATAACTAAGCTACCCAAAATGGAAAAAAAGAGTTTTTTCCACTAAAAAATAAGCTAATAATCTGAAACACACTTACAATAGCAAAAACATGCACAAAATTTCAACATTTCAAAACAAACTTAAAAAAAACAGAAAATGGTTGGGGTTTTTTCTAAAGCAATAATTTGGGAATTTGAAAAGGAATATGAAAAGGAGAAGAAATATCGAACCTGATGATCACAATTACGGCAAGCATAGAGAAGAATCTTCTGTTCTCTGTCTTCCTTAGGGTAAAGAATGTTGTTACTGAATCAAACAAACCAAAGCTATTAATTTGTGAAAAAAAGGGGTAAAACGGAAGAAGAAGAAGAAGAAGATAGAAAAGAACAAACCATTCACGGCAAAACTTCATGGTACTCATCTTGGAAGAAGAAGAAGAAGAAACCTAATTCCCACAGTTCACACTTTCTCTTTACTTCTCTTCTTTTCCCTCCCACTTCACTCTCTCTATATCTAATCTATGTGACTATGTCAAATTGCGTTTATATATTTATATTATTTAATTTTGTTTTTATTTTATGTGCTTAGTCTCAAATTTATATTAGTAAGTATGACTTTTATTTACATTTTACTAAATTATTATTGATTTGTTTCTTGAAGTTGTAGGTTGTAGGACATTTATTTTTTTTGAAATTTGTGAATAAATAAAAAAAAGAGACTTGATTTTGAACTATGTGGGATAATAACTTGATTTTTATGTTGATTTGTATAATGACTAGTTTGATGGTGAGGGGTATAATTTAAATGCAAATTTTTTATTAATTAAGTGATGTAATTCAATAATTAAGTTTTTAGTAAGTGATATACTACCTCGGTCCCAAAATAAAAGAACTAGTTTAACTACTGCACATATGCTAATGTACGATTTTGATCACTAATATCTTTAATTCTCTATTAGTAAAAATTATAAAAATTGGATATTTTGAAAATACTCATCAAAACAAATAAAACAAGATCTTACATGCTTATATTTATATCTATATATTATTAAAAAAGTATGGTCAAAGCATGATAAGTGAATAATATCATTTAATCAAAATAACTCTAGTAAGATGGGACGGAGGTAGCACTACAAGAAATATGATTTTTTGCAATAATTTTTTTTTGTTAAAAGTTGTTACAAGTCGCTGGTAAGATAGTTTTGCCAGAGACCTATAACAAAAAAAGTTGTTGGCAAAAATCATATTTATTGTAGTGTAGTATTTTATAAACTAATTTGATAGTTCATGGCGGTCAAATGTTAGTAGGCGAAGGCTAACATAAAACGGTTGGTTAAGTGGTGTACGGTGTACCGCTTATCATGTATATTTGTCCTTTTGTATAATTTGTATTACAAAGGTTTATATAGTTTATGTACTACTAAACCTCACCCGTCGACAAAGGTAAAAAGAGAAAGAAAAAAAAACTATTTGTAAGTGAATGGAATAATGGACTTATACTAGTCGTGTTTGATTAATAAGAGAATCAAAGCTCCAACAAAAAAAAAGGAAAAAAAATAGTCTGCAATCGTCATTGAGCTGAAAAAATATCTAGATCGGAAAAATAAGATGGTATTATCATTGCGAATGAGTTGGTGGATGAGGCGCACAAGTCTAAAGTGGAACTTTTGTTATTTAAGATTGATTTTAAGAAAGCCTATGATTCAGTAGTTTGGGGTTATATAGATGCAGGCATGATTCGGTAGATTGGAGTTATATTTATGGAGGTAGTCCAACAGATGAGTTCCTTGAGGGAGAGGTTTAGGCGCTTATTTGATTTGGCGAAGAACAAGTCAAATATTGTGGCTGAGATGTATGCTTTAGGGTGGGAGGATGGAGGGGGAGCGTGAGCGTGTAGGAGACAATTGTGGGTGTGGGAGGAGGAGATGTTGGGTGAATGTCAAACTTTACTTCACGATATCTCTCTCCAGGTCCAGGTTCCTAATATGTGGCAGTGGCAGTTTGATCCTATTCGTGGTTATTCAGTTAATGGTGCATATCAGCTCTTGACTTCTCAGCAGAGATTGTTACTATGGATGGTTTTTAGGTTTCAGACTTAAGAAAATAAACGGCAAGAAAATATGGTTTTCTTTCAAGATGCGAAGGCGATTGGACCTTTTCGGTTCATCTAATTACTGTTGTCTTGGTATTCCTCGCGTGTTAACAAACTACGAACTTAGTTTCATGATTCGATTAAATTAAATAACTATGTCCAATGTCTTGGTACATAATCCTCTAACTTGATTATCAATCCCTAATGTCTTAGGATGACCTATAATCAATTTAGGTTTTTGCCCTTTAATCCTTGAATTCTCAATTAACAAACCAATATGTCTAAAGTACAAGTTAATTGAACAATTATCCCTAGGTCAATCAATTTGTTTCTAATGTCTTAGTAAACAAACAATTATAATCATCACACAATTCGCGACTTTGTATAAAGCATTAAGATTAAGAGACAATTGAATGAATACTAACTTCGTAATTCGATTAACAAATCATAAGAAATACATAGTTCAAGACAATAACAATTAGAATCCCCTAGGATCCAATCAAAGAGTTTAGTTACTCATAATCAAAGCATAAACAATAATAAGAGTGAAAGAATTCATTACAAGAAGGAAAACTATCTCTGGACTTGATCTCAAAAGTTGCCTTTTTTCGCCGTCAAATTCTCTAACCCTTATTGTGAACAGAATTTATATATATAGGGTTTTTTTCACGCAATGGCGCCGCGCGCCAGCCCGATCGCGCCGGGCGCGTTCTTGGCAGAACTCACAGGCCTTTCTAGGCACTTCTGGGCGCCGCGCGCCATCCTGTCTGTGCCCAGGCGCAAAACACTTCAATTCCTTCTCTTTTTCTCTTCAAATCCTTGTGTTCGCCGTACTCTTGTCATGATTCTTTTTCTCTTTATTTCTTGCAGAAAAACATACTAAATGCTATCTAGAAATGTCCTGAAATGTGGTTAAAACATAGTAATGACGTGAAGTCATCAGATGCAGCTGAAGATCTTATTTGGCACAAACAGGTCCCCTTGAAGGTATCTATTTTCGCCTGGAGACTATTGAGAGACAGATTTCCAACAAAAGTAAACTTAGTATCTCACGACATCATTATCCAGAAGCTCACTTGCGCGTATCCAGTTGCGGCGGTGTTGAATCAGCTTGTCATTTATTCCTCCTGCAGCTTTTTCGGTTCTCTTTTGTCGTTAGTTAGGTCATGGCTTGGTTTTATGGTGTTTTCTCCATATTGACATTTTGTAATCATTTGCAGTCTTTTCTGCACACTTTGTGCCAAGAAGATTATTTTGGTTAATATATATTTAATCTTTGCCTGTTCAAAAAATATTTTTTAAAATTACCATTTTTTTTATAGGTCCTAGAGAATTTGATCTTGCTTTAATGATGAAGGATATTGAGCACGAATTTTTTTGGGTCAGTGACAACATGATTTCATGCTGTCATAAGATTTGAGACAATGCGATTGAGATCAAATGATCCAAATAAGAAACTTTATAGTCATAATTTTTTCAACCCTTGTTGCAAAAGATGTTGTTTAAAAAGTATATAATATTAAATTATTGGACCCATGAAATGTCACATAATTGCATTTATATTTTCAAAACTTTAGTAATAGCAAAAATAAAGAAAGTAAAAAATGGGGAGATCCTAACTCATGAGATAACACAAACTTTTCAACATTATTAATTTAGTCTCTCTCTCACACACATATACACGCACTTGCAACCTCTATTTTAGACTACTTTATCGATACCATCCATTATTTTGTTTTGTATAATTTTTGTGAATTTATTAATTTCTTTGTAAAGTATTATCTCTTCCAACCATATTGGAATTGTTGTTGAATGATGAGCTCATAGATAGAGTCAAACACATACGTTTTTTAATTAATTGTTTGATTATATGATTTTACTTTCCTTTTGTTTAATTTGATTTTTGTGATTTTATTGATTTTTATTTATTTTAATTAATTTAATAATAAAAAAAACATAGATGTCGGACTCCACCTCCCCCAATCAGGTTGGTACTGTTGTTGAATGATGAGTTGAGCATTGAGTCCGACATTTATGTTTTTTAACAAATTGTTTAATTCAAATTAATTTTTCCATAATTTTACACAAATATAATGAAGATATGTTATTGATAAGGTTAAGCATATTGTCTCTGGTGACACATATGCTTAAAAAAGTTTGCTTTTAAAAATGAAAGAGCTTGGGATGTGGCTTCTAACGAGCTGGAGGTGTTGAAATCATTGATAAATGAAAATGTAGTTGGTTGTTTAGGTTTGTATTCAGCTCTATTTATTTGTGTTTCTCGTTTTTATTTTTGGTATGTCTATCTCAAATGCCCCAAATGATAATGAACAAATTATGTTGTGTGGTTTCCATTATTGGATCAAATATTTTATCCTCTTTAATTTGGAAACAAAGTTTTTCCAATGGATAACATCTAACCCTCTTGCTTCCCTTGCTAGCATCTTTTCCACCGAACTTCAACTTCCATTCACTATTCCAACTTGTTTTAATTGGGAAATGAATCCAATAAATTTTTACTTCCCTTCAGTGTTGATAACCTTATATTGGCAAGTCAAGTCTAATACAATGGTTGGACTTATACACACAAGGCCCAATCCACAAAATACCAAAAACTATACTAACAAACTCTCCCCTAAGTTGATTACTATATAAAGTATCAACTAACATAAGCTAAAACTTATAACAAAGGATAGAACAGAAAAACAGAAAATATAAAAACTGCATAAGTTGTATAAGCTGCAGCTTATCAAAACAGCTTAATTGAGAAAACAACAGCTTAAGTGTAATTAAACAATTACTTAAACATTTTTTGTAAGTGAATGAGATTTGACTCAAAAGCAATAGTGCTCTTTATTTTGATTGAAGGTGTGTCCGATGTGCGACATGTGATACATTCAATTATGCCATTTTTAAAAATAATTATTAGTATCAATTAATGTGTCTCTATCAGTGTCAGTTTCTGTGTGCAACATAGATGTTCTTGGTATTTGGAGATCAAAGTACTATTTTGTTATGTTTTTTTTTATAATGACTGATTAAGTTAATTCAAATCTCCATTGATTTATACATGCTGAGATCTATAATAGTGCCCTTACATGGAACCACAATGGCTCACTCCTAATGTGTGGAGGAGATGACGAGGCATGTCATTCTTTATTTTCCTTCTAATTTCTAGTTACTATAACGCATGTGGTTGAATTGTTTGAATTTCTTTGCAACTGAGAATTTGGAGTTATCCGGATGGGAATCTCATATATAACTTCCCAACGGGTCGTCATTATAAGCCAGGGATTTTATCGGCCAAATTTATCGTGGACGAACCCAACAAAGTTGTTTGTGGAGGAGTTGACAGAAAAGTAATTACACAATATACATAAGTTTTTGATTTATTATTGCAATTTTTTGCTGTAATTTAATATATTTTGATATTTGGCAGGTTCAAATATTTGACTTAAATGATTCTCGCCAGTTTTCTTTTAAGAGTAAAAGTTGTTTTAAGCTTAAAAAAGTTTGCTTTTAAAAATGAAAGAGCTTGGGATGTGGCTTCTAACGAGCTGGAGGTGTTGAAATCGTTGATAATGAAAATATAGTTGGCTGTTTAGGTTTGTATTCAGCTCTATTTATTTGTGTTTCTCTTTTACATTTTTGGTAGGTCTACCTCAAATGCCCCAAATGATAATGAACAAATTATGTTATGTGGTTTCCATTATTGGATCAAATATTTTATCCGCTTCAATTTGGAAACAAAGTTTTTCCAATGAATCACATCTCTAACCTTCGTGCTTCCCTTGCTAGCAACTTTTCCACTGAACTTCAACTTCCCTTCACTATTCCAATGTCAGTTTCTGTGTGCAACATAGATGTTCTTGTTATTTGGAGATCAAAGTACTATTTTGTTATGTTTTTTTTTATAATGACTAATTAAGTTGATTCAAATCTCCATTGATTTATATAGGCTGAGATCTATAATAGTGCCCTTACATGGAACCACAATGGCTCACTCCTAATGTGTGGAGGAGATGACGAGGTATGTCATTCTTTATTTTCCTTCTAATTTCTAGTTACTATAACGCATGTGGTTGAATTGTTTGAATTTCTTTGCAACTGAGAATTTGGAGTTATCCGGATGGGAATCTCATATATAACTTCCCAACGGGTCGTCATTATAAGCCAGGGATTTTATCGGCCAAATTTATCGTGGACGAACCCAACAAAGCTGTTTGTGGAGGAGTTGACAGAAAAGTAATTACACAATATACATAAGTTTTTGATTTATTATTGCAATTTTTTGCTGTAATTTAATATATTTTGATATTTGGCAGGTTCAAATATTTGACTTAAATGATTCTCGCCAGTTTTCTTTTAAGAGTAAAAGTTGTTTTAAGCTTAAAAAAGTTTGCTTTTAAAAATGAAAGAGCTTGGGATGTGGCTTCTAACGAGCTGGAGGTGTTGAAATCGTTGATAATGAAAATATAGTTGGCTGTTTAGGTTTGTATTCAGCTCTATTTATTTGTGTTTCTCTTTTACATTTTTGGTAGGTCTACCTCAAATGCCCCAAATGATAATGAACAAATTATGTTATGTGGTTTCCATTATTGGATCAAATATTTTATCCTCTTCAATTTGGAAACAAAGTTTTTTCAATGGATCACATCTCTAACCTTCGTGCTTCCCTTGCTAGCATCTTTTCCACTGAACTTCAACTTCCCTTCACTATTCCAACTTGTTTTAATTGGGAAATGAATTCAATAAATTTTTCTGATTAACAAATCATTTATGGAGAATGATATCTTATGGTGCCATGAAAATGCATTGAGTCCGACATTTATTTTTTTTTAACAAATTGTTTAATTCAAATCAATTTTCCCATAACTTTACACACATATAATGAAGATATGTTATTGATAAGGTTAATCATATTGTCTTTGGTGACACATATGCTTAAAAAAGTTTGCTTTAAAAAATGAAAGAGCTAGGGATGTGGCTTCTAACGAGCTTGAGGTGTTGAAATCGTTAATAATGAAAATATAGTTGGCTGTTTAGGTTTGTATTCAGCTCTATTTATTTGTGTTTCTCGTTTACATTTTTGGTAGGTCTACCTCAAATGCCCCAAATGATAATGAACAAATTATGTTATGTGGTTTCCATTATTGGATCAAATATTTTATCCTCTTCAATTTGGAAACAAAGTTTTTCCAATGGATCACATCTGTAACCTTCGTGCTTCCCTTGCTAGCATCTTTTCCACTGAACTTCAACTTCCCTTCACTATTCCAGTGTCAGTTTCTGTGTGCAACATAGATGTTCTTGTTATTTGGAGATCAAAGTACTATTTTGTTATGTTTTTTTTATAATGACTGATTAAGTTGATTCAAATCTCCATTGATTTATACAGGCTGAGATCTATAATAGTGCCCTTACATGGAACCACAATGGCTCACTCCTAATGTGTGGAGGAGATGACGAGGTATGTCATTCTTTATTTTCCTTCTAATTTCTAGTTACTATAACGCATGTGGTTGAATTGTTTGAATTTCTTTGCAGCTGAGAATTTGGAGTTATCTGGATGGGAATCTCATAACTTCCCAACGGGTCGTCATTATAAGCCAGGGATTTTATCGGCCAAATTTATCGTGGACGAACCCAACAAAGTTGTTTGTGGAGGAGTTGACAGAAAAGTAATTACACAATATACATAAGTTTTTGATTTATTATTGCAATTGTTTGCTGTAATTTAATATATTTTGATATTTGGCAGGTTCAAATATTTGACATAAATGATTCTCGCCAATTTTCTTTTAAGAGTAAAAGTTGTTTTAAGCTTAAAAAAGTTTGCTTTTAAAAATGAAAGAGCTTGGGATGTGGCTTCTAACGAGCTGGAGGTGTTGAAATCGTTGATAATGAAAATATAGTTGGCTGTTTAGGTTTGTATTCAACTCTATTTATTTGTGTTTCTCGTTTACATTTTTGGTAGGTCTACCTCAAATGCCCCAAATGATAATGAACAAATTATGTTATGTGGTTTCCATTATTGGATCAAATATTTTATCCTCTTCAATTTGGAAACAAAGTTTTTCCAATGGATCACATCTCTAACCTTCGTGCTTCCCTTGCTAGCATTTTTCCACTGAACTTCAACTTCCCTTCACTATTCCAACTTGTTTTAATTGGGAAATGAATTCAATAAATTTTTCTGATTAACAAATCATTTATGGAGAATGATATCTTATGGTGCCATGAAAATGCATTGAGTCCGACATTTATGTTTTTTTAACAAATTGTTTAATTCAAATCAATTTTCCCATAACTTTACACACATATAATGAAGATATGTTATTGATAAGGTTAATCATATTGTCTCTGGTGACACATATGCTTAAAAACGTTTGCTTTTAAAAATGAAAGAGCTAGGGATGTGGCTTCTAACGAGCTGGAGGTGTTGAAATCGTTAATAATGAAAATATAGTTGGCTGTTTAGGTTTGTATTCAACTCTATTTATTTGTGTTTTTCGTTTACATTTTTGGTAGGACTCCCCCAAATGCCCCAAATGATAATGAATAAATTCTGTTGTGTAGTTTCCATTATTGGATCAAATATTTTGTCCTCTTCAATTTGGAAACAAAGTTTTTCCAATGGATCACATCTCTAACCCTCGTGCTTCCCTTAATAGCATCTTTTACACCGAACTTCAACTTCCCTTCATTGTTCCAACTTGTTTTATAATTGGAAAATGAATCCAATAAATTTTTCTTATTAACAAATCATTTATGGAGAAATAATATCTTATGGTGCCATGAAAATGCACCAAAAGATTTTTGCTAGGTTTTATTTATTTAAATATATAAAGGGGATACAAATTTTTGGGATGGCTTTTTCATTATTCTTATTTTACCCTTAAAAAATAACTTCCACATAAAAATAGATTTTCAGTTTTTTTAGTAAATAATAATTTTTTTCTTCTCAATAACTAAGCACAATTTCCACATAAAAGTAGGTTTTTAGTTTTTTTACAGTAAAAAAAAAAAAAAAAAAGATGTTACGTAGTTATCAATTAACTAAATCCAATAAAAAAAAGAGATTAAGTAGTTATTTATATTTGCACAATAGAGAATATCGATCACAAAAAAGAAGAAGAGAATATCGATCACACAAACGGGCACGGAACGTGCACGTTTGGCGGCTAGTTTATTTAAATAAATTTTTTATTTATTTGTTTTTGTTTTTGTTTTTATAGACCGGATTGAGAGACGAAGTTCGACCAAAGGAAATGCAATAGTTGATGAAGGTAATATTGAAAATAGGTATTGTTTTTCTCCTTTTAGTTTTTGTTTTATTTTGGCTATGTTTTCCTTGTTTATCATTTTACATTTTTCTTATTTATAGGTTCCCCAAATGCTGCAAACGATGACCAGGACTTTGTACAATAATCACCCAAGTGATGATCATATAAAGAATCACTCAATTTGTTTGTTTAAATACACTTAGAACGCATTGTACCAATTGCAACAAAGAACTCGCCAGATGAGTTTGTTCACTTAAACAACAAAGTGAATACCTTAAATACACTTAGGACACATTGTATCGATTGCAACAAAGAGCTCCGAATTTAACATAGGAGCTTGCTCAATTAAACAACAAAGTAAAATGCTAAAAACAAACTGAATATCATACATTAAATGCTAAAAGCAGGAACAAGCTAGCAAGCATATCAAATATCATACATAAAATATTTAACTGAGCAAGCAATTACGTTTTCTCCAAAGTGATATCAATTAAGATTGTAGTTGACACTTTGGCAACTGATAAGGGAAATAAACAATTCAATCACAATAACGTAACACATAGTGAAGAAACAATATTGGAGAAGACCATGAGAAGAAAATGGAGAAGAAACTTGGTTCTTTGGTTAAACTATTTTTATATTTTTTAAATACGGTTTTTATTTATTTTTATGTAAAAAAAATCTTTTGTCAAAAAGATATTTTTATTTAATGTCAGGTTTAAGAAATTAAAAAACAAGTAAAATATGACATGGCTGCCACATCATTCTAGTGAACAAATACACATCATTTAATAAAGTGTCACATAACCTAAATTGAAAGTTAAAATAAAAGGGAATCAAATGTATAAATTTTCAAAAATAGAAGGACCAAAATTATGAATTTTTTTTTTGTTAATACCAAAATTATGAATTTAGTAAAATAAAAAAACCAAAACTGCATTTAAACCTAATCATACATGATCATGATTTTTAACGGGCAGTTATTAAAGTGAATAGAATGAAATTAAATTGTGTTCAATTAGCAAATCATTAGTGGTTGTATTAGTCTACTCCTTATGATGTAACCAAAAAAAAAAAAGTCTACTCCTTATGAATACCGAAATAGTGACAAATTTTTTTTTTTAAACGGCAAAGATAATATATATTAACGGAACAAAAAAAGAGATACAAATGGATTTAGTACAAGAAGTACTCCACCCATCCAAGTAGGATGAGTACATGTAGTACTCAGACCAAAAAACTCCTAAATATCAAAAAACGGCTCGCCAATAAAAATAAGGTAAGCCACCCCACCAAAGAGTAAAAAAGCTAAACTATACAATAAAGGGGATTAATATGCCACTCATAATACATACATGGAGCATTGACTTTCTTAGCCAACAACCATTTCCAAGAAGTACGTTTTATCCTATCCATTAACTCGGCAACATTGTTTTCTTTGTTTTGGAAAATTTTTTCATTCCGAGTTCGCCACAACAACCAAATCACCGCATGCCAAACCAAAAGAATCCCCTTGTGCGATTTTTTCCCCTCGAGATCGACGCCAAGAACGCCTCAAAAAATGACGAAATCGACCCCGAGATCACTTCCACCACCCCGAACCAATTACAAACCAACATCCAAATTTTCCATGCAAATGGACATGCAAGAAAAAGATGATGCTCCGTCTCAATCCCAACACCACACAAGACATAAGTAGAAGACCCACCCGTAAACACCACACCTCTAGAAGCAAGACTTGTAAGAGTCGGGACCCTAGATAATAATAATTGCCAAGAGAAAACAATTACCTTAGAGGGAGCCCAACTATTCCACACTCTAAACAACACCGCCGCTTGATCAATGGACACGAGGGAGGGAGGAGAAAGCTTCTTAGCAAGAAAAATATAATTGACCTTAACCAAGAAGCCACCAACAACATCAAGCCGAAACTCCCAAGATGGATCCTCATTAGAGATTGGAATCGACACAAAAAATTCCAAGAAGCTCTTTAGGACCTCGTTTTCCCAAACAAATAATGGTCTCTACCACTTCAATTGCCACACCCATACTCCATCTTCTCTCACCCCCATTTGACTAATGAAATCATCCGGTTGGAGAGATAGTTTGAATAGCCGTGGATATGCCTCCGCCAACTTTACCGGACCACACCAATTATCATGCCAAAATTTGGTGTTACTTCCATTACCAAGTTTCTTCACAAAGACCTCTTGTAGCCAATCCCCGAGTACCCCCCTTACAACCCCCAAACCCACCAAATCCCTCCACCATAGTGAGGCTCTACTCCGCGCACCCATTCCCAACTCCAAACCGCCAACCTCCCCATATTTAGCCGATAAAGTATTTTTCCATTGGGATCCCCCCTCAACAAGTAACCTCCATCTCCACTTTGCCAACAAAGAAAGGTTAAAGGCCTTTAAATCCTTAACCCCTAATCCCCCCTCCTTCTTCGGACGGCAAACATCCGACCACTTCATCCAAGGAATTTTGCTACCATCACCGGAGGTTCCACCCCACAAGAAATTCCTTTGTAGACTAACAATTTCGAGCCAGACAAAAGAGGGCAATTTGAAAAAAGAGAGGTAGAAAATAGGAATTGCCGATAATACGGAATTAATAAGAACCACCCTACCACCAAGACTTACATACCTATTTCTCCAAGAGGAAAGTCTATCCTTGATGACTTTTATCACCGGTCGCCATGTCGCCGCAATTCTCAGATTAGCCCCCACCGAAAGGCCAAGGTAAATGAATGGTGACAAATATTTTTTGTAAATGGGTATTATAATTAGGGGAGTATTTTAGTTTTAGCTTTACAGCAAAATGTACAAAATTATTATTGTTTTGTGCGGGGCAGAGCTACGCTGGTAGTTCATAGTCGAGTTAAAGTGAAAAGTAATTGAATTGTATAGTTTGACTTTATAGTAGTCTATATTTAGAGGTTCTGAGCTTATGTACTATTCCATCCTTATAATTGACGAGTGTGCACAAGTGAGATGCACAAACTTGTTTTCACTAATGAATTCAAAGGTGAAAACAAGTTTGTAGATGGTACAAAACTTATCTCACTTGTGCACCATAGAATATTAGAATTGGCCGTATGTAATGAACTTTTTTTCACCATGTTACTTGGTGATCCAAAGGTGAAAACAAGTTTGTACATAAAAAAAAACCATATTATTAGGCTTAAGCAAGAGAGGACAAAAACACAATAACTAAACATTCAAAGTGAAATCCTTGTTGCAAGTTCATTTTTTTTATGTACGAGGAAGTTTTACAGTTCAAAAGAAAAAGGATTGCTAAAGGCAAATAACCATAGACAGAGTACTCATTTAGAAAATCCCTTTGAATATATTTGCAGCAGTTGAAATTGCAGCTCCAGTGATAGCACATTGAACAACTTGTTCATGAGTCGAGTCTTCCAATGTAAGTGCAAGGGTGGCCCCGGTGATTGCTCCGGCAACTGCGCTGTTTTTCTGCATCAAACATTATAAATGATGTTATTGTGTGGAATACCAGCAGACAAAGAAACTTCAATTGCAACCACAATATAAAAGTTTTAGAAGTCTATGCAACATCGCCACCGGAATTGCAATGTTCACAACATAGCCACAGCGCAATTTAGAACCATATAGCACTATGCTATGATCACAACAAAAATGCTAAAGGAAGTGAGAAAGAGTTCAATTTTATTGTTGACTGAAGTTGAAAAGAGAATGAAAATTATTAGAGCTAAATATCGTCCACAAAAAGAGACCAAGTATTAGAGCTAAAAACTATGAAGCATGAACATGGACACTAACACCAATAATAACTTTTAAAAAAATGACATAATTCAATGTAATTAAATGTAAACTATATGTGTCGGTGTTGTATAGCGTGTCTGACACAAGGACACGCCTAATCAGAGGAGTATACATGCTTCGTAAGTTAAAGACCGGGTAACAATTGCAGAATAACAAAAGGCAATACCCAGTCATGAGCTCCGCGAGCTTCCTTCAGCCCATATGTTAGGCCTGAATATATTCCTGCAGCCACTCCTGCAATTAAAAAGGATCATTAAGGTTCATGTGGCAACAAAATGGATTTTTGTATACTGTAAATTTCATCATCATAATCGTCATGTAATAATTGTCATTAAAGCATATATAGTGTACATTGTCCTAGTCAAGTAAAAGGAATATTTCATTACCCCATTGTAAGGCCTCTTTCCCAGTGTTGATAACCTGAGGATGAAAAAAACCAATTAACATCAAACACCACACATTTAATATGACAGAAACATATTAAGGACCACTATATGAAGACCAAATATAAAGATTTTAAACTAACTCACCATGGCCTCAAGGGATTTGTTACTGGTCTCTCCTAAATGAACAAAAACAAAAAGAGAGAAAAAAAATGTTAATAACTTTCCCATCTCATATAAAGTTCAAGTTTGCACAATATTTCCTCACTCCATTAATTATTTGCAAAACTTGATAATGCATCAAAATATGAGCAAATATAGCCAATACAATACTGTTATAAGTGTATAGAAATGGATGGGAGTGGCATGCATGTGTGTGTACCTCTAAGACCGGCCGGTAAACGTCTTTTGTTGGTAGCTGAAACATCTGCTGGAGGAATAACGCCATTGCTACCAACGTTGTTACCTGTAATGCAAAATCCAAATAATACATTATTTATCTATTGCTTCACAAAAATGTACTCTTATTTTATCTTAATCTTAAAACTGTTCCAAGAACGTAACAAATGAAGGGGCAAGGAACTTAACAAAAATTTGCCCCTCAATGACAACTTTTTGTTTGAATTACAAGTTGCGTAAAACTCTAAAATACCAACATAATCTCTTGTCCATGAAAGATCAAGACAAAAATTTGTTCAACACTGAAAAATTTAGATATCAGTGCTTACCTTTTACAAATTAAAAAAACTCCTACAGTAGAAAATATCTGTTAAGATATGCATAAGGTTTATATTATAGTTTGCTGAGAAAATATTGTTCTTATAATATATTCTTTTAGGTCATTGACATCATTATCAATAATATTTTCTTATTGTTTTCTTCTATTCTTTTAGCTAAATACCACAAATTCAACAAAACAAAGTCCTAATACGTAAAAAATTAATTAACACTGTAATGTAATGTGATGTAATGAAGCAGTAGTTATGCATGCAAGTTATTTTATGTAAATAGTAATATGTAGAGAGAGAGAGAGAGAGAGAGAGAGAGAGAGACCTTGAGTGGCTATGAAATAAGCATCACGAGAAACAGCTTGAACAGCACCAATTCCAGCAGCTTTGACAAAGCTTTCAGCGATGCGGTTAACAAGAGGGTGGCCAAGATCAAACAGACCTTTCCTATCAAAGTTACAAACCTCCTCAAGGAGAGTCCTAGTCTCCACCTGACTGCTAGTCTTCAAGTTCATCTTATCTTATTTGATGTTATCACACAAATGCAATTCAAAACCTCTTTGATACAACTCTAATAATATTATAAGAGAATGAGAACAAGTAGAAGAAAGGAGAGGTTATTATTATTTGGCTATGATACCAGTGACAAATAGTAGTGGGAGTAGTGGGTTGGACAACACGTGTACACACGTGGCGTTTCTTTAAACAAACATCAAGTGCACTTGATGGCTATTTCAAAGTAATTACAATCTCGAAGAAAGTATTATAAAGTATTAATATTTGAAATGAGTAATTTACTTTTTGCACAATAATATATTATAAAGTATTAATTCTAATACATGAAAATTGTAACTATTGTCCAAAAAAAGCCTCTAAAAAGAACAGGATATTTTGACACTACAAAACGTGAGCATTGTAAACTCTCCCTGCAGCATAATGCCAGTTCTAGAGAGGCGAGAGCTTCCAATACAGTTCAGAATCAGAACATGTAGCACCGAAGAAACAGAAAGAAACAAGAGATATGTGGTCCAATACTAATGGTGACTCTTTGAGGTAGTCACAACTAGAGGAAAATGCCAACCATTGTAACTTATGTTAACTTCACGTAAAGTTCAATGCATCCGTAATTCAATACAGATATACAACGGATGCTGTTTTCTACTGCAGCAGATATCCCTATATCACTCAAGAGGTGAGGTGGGGGTGGGGGTAGAAAAGTAAAAACCTGTGTAGGGCAGATATTGGTGCCCTCTTTACTTAAGATGTTATTATAACTTAAAAAACTACAAGATGATAAACAGGATTAACCCCACTAATTAGAATTCTCTAGCAGCAATTATGAAAAATGAGCTGAAAGAGATAAAAATCGGTGACAAGGAAAATAAATGTTAATTATTGCTGGTGAATATTACAGAAATGTTACTATGTTCAAAGCTTGAAACAGCCAACCCAAACATGGGATCAGATCAAAGTTGCTCTTAATAATATCTTGCCGCTTCTCCAATGTCCTTCACAGAATGCATATCCGAACTTAAACCCTTGTAGAAGGAACTCCTTGTTTCATAGGAAAGCAATGGCTTTGCCACCAGCAAACCTTTTGGATAAATATCACAGTCTGTTTTTCTCTATATGGTTCGTAAATCTTAAGAACCGTTTACGGCCATCTCTGGCGAGGATTTGGGTGAAACCAGTGAATGTTCCTCATCACCTGACTGTCCATTATCAGTAATGCCATTTGATCCATCAGAGAAGTTTTGTGTACCGGTTTCTTTCTCTACATGGTTCACTTCAGCTGTTGTGTTGCTATTTTCGGAGCAGCTTTTTGAAACATTTATCTCCTTTTCTTCATTGTCTTCAGTTGAGCTCATCTTCCCATCAACTGTCGAATGACCAGTATGATCCTTGATTGCAGTTTTATTACCAGGTAGTACAGCCTGGCTCAAAGTTGAACATAAGGCAGCAAAAACACTATCTTTTGATTTTGAACTTTTAGACATCTTCTGCTTATGTATGAGATCCATCTCCTTTTCCTTCAAAGGCAACTTCCTTTTCATTCCTAGAGACTCCATTGCGCCTTCATCCTCTTCAGAAGTTTCTGGCTGTTTCCTTGGGGGTGGCTTGTAATCTTCATCGTCTTCATCATCATCATAGTCAACCAGTCCACCAGACCTCGAACTGAAAATTGAGAGAAATGCATTGCCTTATAAAAGATGATCTTGAGAAAATTGGACTGGTAAAATATAAAGTAACACACATATACCTTAAATCTGAGTGGCTCGCAGCAGTTCCATTGGATAACACACGCTGCTGCTGCTGTTGCTGCTCTTTCTGATTACGTGAAATAGATGTAGAGGTTGAATCCTCATCATCACTGATTAACCACCAAAAGTTAATAGACTCTATGCCAGTAGTAAAAAATATCCTATAACATTTTATGATAAAGATATATACCTGTCCTCATTAAAATAATCTTCCTCTTCTTTCTCTAAAGCCCGTTCCTCAAGTCGTCTTCGAAGATCATTTGTAACAGTGCCTTTTGCCCCATCATTATCCAAATACTGCAAGCAAGTATTTAATCTCAAAACTGCAAGCAAACGTTTAAAATTGCACTACCTTTGACTTTGAGCAAGAAGTCGGTAAATAAAACTGGTAAATACCTGCTCATATTTTACTTTTAGTAAATGAATGGTAGCCAAATCCTCAAATTTCACTAACAGGTCCCAGAAAGAATCAACTATATATATTATCAATATTTTCATATGCTCCTGCATTGTAAAAGATTATCAGTACAAAATTGCTTTGAGGCATGTAATATCCAAAGATAATACAGTCAAAAGAATAAGACCTTGCAAATAAACTCAAAAAGTTCGAGAACAGCAGAATTGAGCAGATTGTAGCGACTGCCATTAGCAACAAAGACATCTACAATGGGTTTGAGAAGGTTGTTCCTCACAAAATGATTTATCAGATGCTCATCCTGCAGAGAATCACTTCAAAGTGTTAGATATACGCATATGGAACACAAGTTTAGAGAAAAGTTTCCATAAAGCTGCCAGCACAAGCAGCTCAAAACGGATGGCCAACTGACAACTTCATCCCCTCATAAAATTGAAAAGTTCAAGTCTAACTCGATAACAGAAGTTAACACATTTTTAACAGTTATCAAGAAATAAAATGCTCTTGAACTGCCAAAAAACCATGGTCCTCATATCTAGTTGCTTTCTGCATATAATAATTATAGCATACATATGATCTCATTTAACTCCACTTTAACAAAGACAGAGATGAGCGCCAAAATGACCGAAGGTACAACTTAGTCACTGATAACAAGATTTTATAAGAGGAAAGAAACTAGAGCAGACAAGAATATCTAAACAAGAATGTGGTTGACATAAAAGTTAATGAAAAAGATTTAACAGATAGTTTTGATTTCTAAGCCAGTAGAAAATGAGATACATGTTTCACCTGGTACAAGATACTTCTAGTATTCCACCCACATAAGGTGAAGGTGAGATATGAAGAAAAATAAACTACAAATACACAGTATTCAAAATTTGTTGTACAATGTTCGGGGGAGGAGGAATGTACTACTATCACTCTAGACAGGGCAGTAAGACCCTTATGAACCATATAATTATAATTACATGCTCTGGGTAAATGGGTTGAAATATATATAGGGGAGTGCCCTGGCAGTTGCCAAAGACAAAACTGAGATAGTATCTACACAAACATATGAGCTTACATGACGTGAGAGAATGGTACGAACAAACCGAATAGCACCTACAACCAGATATTTTTCTCCTCTTCTTGTCAGTAACAAAATTTTATCAATCACATTATTCAGAAGAAAACTACACCTGCAAAGAGTAAAGAGAAACCGATTTAAATTTTTGAATGATCAGAAACATAAAGTCAATTCTGAATTTTGCAAAGCAACAAAGATATACTTTATCCGGTATGGGTGGTGCAGAACACAGAAGCATAGTAATTCACATATGTTCAATAGAATCTCTGGCTTTGTCCCACTGTGATTTTGGTCTCCTTGGTCAGGATCTGTGAATTTGCTGCTCGCATTAGCGACATTTTCTGGAGAACATGATGCTGTTATCACTTTGATCAGTTGACCCAAATGCTTCTCGTAGAAAATGTCAATAATAGTGTCCCTCTGTCAAACAAAACCGAAAGGTTACAGAATTGTATGATAAAAAACAGTTTATTTCAGGATGATAAACTTAAGTTCACATATTATAAATTGAAGTTAACATCTCTTTCACAAAAAAAAATAATACTATAAAGCACAAACTAAGATATATTTTAGCCCAAAAGCATTTTGGTTAAGTAAATATCAGCAACAAGGCAAGGCATGATTGAGAGATCAGAAAAAGAACATAAAGCACAAACTAAGATATATCTTAGTTTGTATGATAAAAAACAGTTTATTTCAGGATGTTAAACTTAAGTTCACATATTATAAACTGAAGTTAACATCTCTTTCACACAAAAAAATTACTATAAAGCACAAACTTAGATATATTTTAGTCCAAAAGCATTTTGGTTAAGTAAATATCCGCAACAAGGCAAGGCATGATAGAGAGATCAGAAAAAGAACATAAAGTTGAACCTGCGCGCCAGACAATGTGCATGAGTCTAACAGAATACGAAGAATCTCAAGAAACTGGCAATGCATGTCATCACCAAAATCTGTTATCATTCCTTTAACCTGTACAATACAGAACTCCTTTAAAAAAATGATAAATATTCAAAAACCATTTTTTTCATGTCCAGATTTCCTTGCAAAAGATAATGAGCATTGCTGAGAAAATAGAAGAAAATAAAGGAAACAGAGAGAGGGTAAGAGACACTAAAAATACTGTGTGTTGCCCATATTTTGAAAATTGACAAAAATTATTTCAGGTTTCAGAATTGACAGGAAATATTTAAGTTCAATTAGATTGTTTACCTCCTACATATATATAAATGCTAGTACTACATACATTTTAGCAAGGAATCGACTGTCAAGAAATTTACCTATGACATCTAATCAGTCACATCTAAAACATAATGTGATAAACATGCACAAACTGACAGACACGCCACCAAAGTTATCTGATTTGAACTATTTCTTCACATATGCCCATCATCTAGGAAGAACATGTCACCTATTTACATAGAAAGAACTTACCAACAGTCCAAGAAGTGTGACTCCTTCCTGTCGAACCACATAAGACCGGAGAAGATTAGGATCCTGATTCAAGAAGAGAATGAGAATATCTGTTCTGCAACCATAGTAGCAATTCCCTCTTAGAAATTGATCATAAAGAATGTAAATCAGAATGGTAAAAAATGATATATATGGATCATGTGATCAAGATAACAATACCCAGTAAGCACAAGCTTCTTGTCTTGACTTTGCAAGACATCAGTGACAGTGTCAAAGATGCCCTCATTTACCATATCCCTACATACAATGAATATGAAAAACTAATCAGGAATTCAGAATGAGCTTGGCATTGATGCTACATGTCAAAGTTTTGTGACCTTAAACCAATGAAAGTTTCTTCAACGTTCTAACTTTAAGGAACTGACATATATGAAACATGGCTTTCATAACTAAATCTCAAAAGTTGATTTCAGAAGCTTTTTATACTAATTAAAGCTTGCTAGGCATTGTGAAGAAACCAAACTGAAGATATCAAATCTTCTGTAAACCAAGTATTGTCATAGGTTAAAAACCAAAAGTGTACGGCATCAAATTTCAAAAGTAAATGCAACTATGCAAACCCACCAATCAAATACACCAATAAAAGCATTACCAATTATTTAAATACTCAATCCAATTATTTTGTAAGAAAATAGACAAAAGCATACTTGAGAAATAATACCAAACTCTGCCTGCATAATTGAAAGAATGCAATCAAACAACAGCAACTGATTACAAAAAATTGGTGAAAACAAATTGCGTACTAGGTTGATGCTGCGTGTAAACTTGTACTGCTCCAGATGCTACATACCTAAAAAGTCGAAGCTGCTGTACCATCGGTAAGCTCTTGCTTAAACCACAAAACTCATGCAAGAAATGGATCTACCCATTGTATAGAGAAGCAGAAAAAACAACATTAAAATTCAGCAATATTGTTATCTTGAAAAAAATTTGGCATCAAAGTTAAAGCAGTTTAAAAGTACAAGATAGAAAAACTCTTAATATAATTTATAAAAATACAAAAATTAAGCTCAACCGAAATTCTAAAATCTTCTTCATCGTCTGCTATAGCCTATTAAAGATCCCACATCGTCTAATATATGGCCATAATACTACTAACTTTAGGGCTGAATTAAGCCTAGTTTGATGTTAAATATAGGCAAAATTACACTATTGGACCTTTATCTTATTTTTTTGTAACACTTTGGTCCTTTATCTTTTATTTGTAACACTTTGATCCTTTATCTTATATATTTGTAACATTTTGGTCCTTTATCTTTTATTTGTAACACTTTAGTCCTTTAAAGAAGATGAAAATATGAAATAATTGATGAAGATGATGAACATATTCATCAAAATTATGAGTTTTAATTAATTTTAATAAAAAGGTATTTTTAGAAATAAAATTAAGCATTTTTTTAATAAAATAAAATATGAGAAAAGGGGTTTATATGTGAATGTTATAAAAGATAAAGGACCAAAGTGTTACAAATAAAAGATAAAGGACCAAAACGTTACAAATATATAAGATAAAGGACCAAAGTGTTACAAAAAAATAAGATAAAGGACCAATAGTGTAATTTTGCCTTTATAATATAACATCACGACCTATTTCATTTCCAATCTTAACATCTCCATATGTCTAGCCCTAGCGTATGAACAAAACACATGTCTGGGAACAATGGTCAAAATACACACTATAGTAACTTGTATAACTCCCCTAAAGTTGGCCTTTTAGGTTAAGCAAGGCTCGTCTCATTCAATTCTCTATTTTCATATTTCTAATTAAGCTTAAATACACTTTTGCCCCCCGTGGAATTCTATTTGTTGATATAACATTGCTAATTTTGACATAAAACCATGTTACAATTTTTTTTTTTCAATTTCATTAATTAATTTTAACCTATTCTTCAAAAACATATGTCATATCATATAATGCAATCCCAAATTATTAATATGATGACACACATAAAAAGTAAGCCCCAAACTAGATTGTGGGAAAAATCACTGAACATGTGAAATAAGGGGGCTAAAATCCCTGATTTAGAAATGGAGACTGTCTTTCAAAAAAAATAAATGGAGAGACTGAAATCCTAATTCAGTTAAACTAGGGGGACCAAAAGTGAATTTGAGTCTTCTAATGAAAGAAAACATCAAATACTACAAGTTGGCACGTATATTGTTGTGACAACTATAACTTAAGATCAGGCCACATTTAACTCCAACGCACAAACAGTGCTATGAACTCTATAACTAGAGAAAAGAGATTTTCATGTTGATAACAAAACTAGCAACTTGAATAATAACTAGAGGAAAGAGATTTTCATGTTGATAACAAAACTAGCAACTTGAATAACAACCCGACTCGAGATAAGTAATCATCAAAAGGTATGGACTAAAAATTGGAGATAATTAACAATTACTAGTAGATAATAATGATGGAAATAGATTACAATTTGTCAAGAATATATATTAGGATCTTTATATTTATTGTATAGGGTTATTATGTAGCCATATCATATCATGTAAATAAAAATACTATTTCCTATATTTTTATTTATTGCCTTGAGCCTATATAAAACCGATTCCAGTATGCAATTGAAACACAGTTTCTCCATCTAATGCATGTGTTCTCCTCAATTCAACAGAACTAAAGTTCCACTATTCAAGTAGCTTAATGTTAGGCCCACTATCATTAATAGGCCTTTTATTAATTAGGCGAGTGGAGGCACATGTGGTGTGGGTTCAAGGACAGAGAAAAGGGAAATAAATGTGTAGGCCATGTGGTGATAAATGAGAGGAGAAGCGGACGTGGGAATCATGGAAGGAGAGTTGTTTTTGGACAACTAAGTAGTGGCCCATTCCCATCCAAGTGAGGGGGTGCTCTCATCAACTGAGAGTTTCCTTTTCTTCTTTAATTTCTTTAAGTAAGTACATCTCTAACCATTGTTAACCTTTCATACGTCATTTTCCATTGTAAAGACTCTTTAGTAAAGAGGATACTCCCTCTGAGTTCATCAGAAATACAAGTCTAAATCTTTTGCCAAGTGTCTTGTTCACAAAGAGCAATTTCTATCTCAAATTTTCATATTTCCTTCAAATAATAACCTAGAAGAGCAACAGGACCATTTACCAGCGGAACCTCTGACGAATTGTATTTATTCTTTTGGTGAAATTTCATGAGATGTGACAGATGGGGAAAATGATGGCAGGAGAAATAACAATTTTTCATGCAGGAAATAGTGTAAGAATGTTGCTATCACTAAGAAAAATAGAAGAATTTACCATATTTTTCTTTGATTCGGGAGAGGTAGTGGGAGATTTGAACCTAGCAAACAACTCCCGGATAAATGTACTGTCATCTTTCAATAAAGAAACAACCTAAAAAGTAGCAATGTAGTCAAAACTAAAGATAATGACCAATATATTAAAATAGAAGTCTTCTTTCCATACTAATCAAAATCTTACAGTGGCGTTGTTTGTATGTATCATAGAGTTGAGATTTGCAGCAGTTGCCTCATCTAATATTCTGGCCAAAACAACATCCTGAAAGCAGTCAGAGAAGATAAGAAGCAGATTCATCAGAGAAAGAGAACACAATAAAATTCTACAAAGGAGCCAAACCTTCAAAAAACCAATTCTATACGTTTGATGTATCTTTGATAACACAATTGAATTTTTTATCGGTATGGCCTGCAAAATACAGTAGCTGAATATAAGTTAAACGTTCTTCGAATCTATCTAACACCTTGTTTCTTTCCCACGATAGAAGAAAGTAATAAGATCACAAAATAGACCTCCTTAAAAACAACATGCTCCTTTAAGAATTCACGATGATGTTGAACATTTAGAACCTCTGGATCATCTGAAATAACCAAAAAAACAAGAAAAATATTTCTCGGGTTCAAATACACACACAGAAATAAGATTAGTTGGAAAAAAAAATCATGTTATAAACTTACATTCAAGAGCACCAATTATGTCCATTATGAATTCATCAATGAACATTCGCTCAAAAATTTGTGTACTATTAAGCAAAACTGCATCGCAACAAAAATGTCAATAATGTAAAAAGGGTAAAATGTCAGTGGAGCAATTGAAATCAAAATGCATTAAAATATGGATACTGACTGATCCCTTTCATTATTTTGAAAATCATGTGAAGGCCATCCGTATTTTCCAAATCTTCACAAACTCTGAATACTTCAACGAGCTTCCGAAAAAAATCTTGCTGCATTCAAAATATAAATGAGAGGAAGCACGGGGTGAAAAAGAAACTTACAAAAGCCTCTAAGGCACTCTGTCATACAGATGAAGAATGCAATTATAAAAATGAACAAAATGAGCACAAGACCACTCTAAGTTCCTAAGCAAGATGGGCTGTTGTATTTGGTGAATTCTAAACACAGTCAACTATAATTTAGGTGGCCCATGGTGCACCACAGCTATTGACACTCAGATTCATCTCTACCCCACCCTCTTACCATGGACCCTCCACATCATAATTCAAAACCTTCCTCTCTCTGTTTCTCTTTCAAGCCTATCTTCATAGGCGGTTGGACTTTTCCGTGACGCCTTCCCAGGCACGATCTTCTTTGCGGCCAACCAGAGAGCACCACAGTGATGCACCATTGTCCTTCATCACCAGGTATGAGTCCACCAACAATGTATACATTCCAGTCAAAGAGCACTGCCGCCCCTGCCCCACCTCGACCTTTTGGCGACACCGCTTCCACTTACAACTGTGAGCTCTTCCCCATTTGAGACTTCCACCGCACCAGATTTGATGGTCACCTCACAGAATTGAGCGTCTCTAGCCTCTAGGTCTGCTGTCCTCTTCAAACACCGAAACACCGTCAAACTTCAGCCAACCTCCCCACCGACTCTTGTTTCCCCTTTCATCGCCATCAAAGGTGGCAATGGTATCATTATGAACGTTAAATGTGTCACCCATAGTTCTACAACATTGATGGTATGGTTCTACTGTCTGAATACAAGGTACTGATCAATCAAATGGATGAAAAGTATGGTGCACCATGTGCCACTAACGATGGTGGTCTGTGTTAAATTAGTGAATAGTATTATAGGGAAATAAATCAGTTTGTGTAGTTTTAATTTCCCTCTTATTTTTACTATTCTCTTCACTGAATTTTAGGATGGTCATTAATAGTATTAATGTACCTTAATCTATATATTGTAAGCTATGACTATATGTACATTATAAATCTGAAATAATGTTCAATATTTTTATCAATCTAGAAACATTGCATAAATGAGAAGTCATACATGGCTTCAAATAATTATCTAGCCCATTTTATACTTTTGGTCCTTGATTGCTTATTACAAATGAATAAAAGTTTTATTTACATATATTTGGGACAAGAAATTCCTAGATCCCGATTAGACAACAATCCACCATAATACACCACCACAAACAAATTGGAGTTGTTGAAATTGTCAATAGGAAAATTACCAAATGAGAATACTTGGAATGAAATGACAAAATCTTGATTAGTGGATTTTATTATGGTTGATTGAATCAAAACTTCAGTTGATGGATTATCTCCATTCATAGTGAAAGAACACCAAATCATGCAGAATGATTGGAACCATTATACTCTATAAACACATCACATGCATATATACTAGAAATCGAATTTTGCTTACATCATTTAAAATTAACTCTGTAAGTCGCAACTGATCCGTAATGCCACTCTCGACCACAGTCTGTGAAGAAAAAAAAATGGTGATGATGATGATAAATTGCATTCAAGTTGTAGAGATGAATGCAAGGCTTTAAAAACAGCAAAGAATGGTCAGAACTAGAGAACAAAGTAATAAAATTCAAACTCATTTGCTGGAAGTGTAATAATACTCTACCAAGAACGTCAAGATATTTCAAATAAGAACCATGTATGTTCTATGCCGTTCTCAAACACATACTAAAGCCAAAAACTTCAAATACTTTTACTGGTATTTTACGAATGATTTAATTACTTCTAAATCTATTAACTATTTGGAGATTTTTAAATATGTTCATAGACTAAAAATATTTGTAATTGAGTCCCTGAATTTGCCAAAAATATTTACTTAGATCTTAACTAATGATGCTGTACATCGAATTTTTGTGTTGAGAATTCAGCAAGAAATGGCTAGGGTGGGTTCATGGGTGAAAATTTTCATTTGTAACTGAAGTGCACAATTATAAGTAGCATATAATGTTACGAGGGAATTTGTCAAATATTTTTGAACTCATCAGAAATCAGAACTACATTTATTATGCAGCATAAAAGTTGTGATAATTGCACAGCGAAATTATTTGAAAGTACATCAGAAACGTGGAATTTATGCAATGCAATTAAATAAACTAAGGTGGCAACACATTAAAGTAATAAAAACAAGTACTTCTAAACTTCGCTCGGAATTGTGTCTTGGAAGATTAAAAACAAAAAGTCATAGCCACAGAGTATCTGCACCAGTTAGATTCCAAATAAAGAGATAAAATCGTGAAAAAACATGTGGTGAAATTGCAGAATCAATAAATTAAAAACAATATATATATATATATATATATATATATATATATATATATATATATATATATAGAGAGAGAGAGAGAGAGAGAGAGAGAGAGAGGGGGAGAAGAGTAGAAACAAAATCAATGAACAGATTTAATCATATATGTCCAAACCTTAAGAATCAGCGGAAGCGTCGATAACTCAACAGCAGGCAACTCCCTCAACTCACTGTTTACACTGTGAAATGCCTCATCTGAAATATACCGGAAAAACAAAGGTTAGATTGGTGATGGATAACCAGTTCTAGGAGGCAATTAATAAGACCACGAAGAAGCAAGTGTGGCTAAGTAAGAAAAAACTAAATCAGCAAGTCCAAAAAAAAAAACTAACAATACAATTCAACAAATAAAACCAAAGAAATTAACAACAAGAATGCTTAGGTTATACATGGCTTAGTTTACTAATGAGTACTGGAACTCATATTGGCCATTGACTCAATCAAGGTATGGGAACAATAAATCATTGATTGAACCAATGGTATAGTAATTTCACCATGTATCTAATATTTAAAGATGGTGTTGTTAAGTATTGTTTTTTAGATAAAAGAAGAAAAGAGAAATAATAAAAACTTGAATATTATTGACAATAACTTAAAGGCTTAACTCTTATTTAAAGAGATACAAAACTCCTAATCTTCAATAAATAGAGAAATCAATAAACAAATAGTGGTGAGAACTACGCACTACGAAAGTTAGTCTTAGGAGTTAACATTGAAATGATAAAAAAAAATATGAAAGCATAGACAAAACATGCAAACATTGTCCAAATATACAAAGGAATGATATTGATATTTGAATTTTGCATTACTTACTATTTAAAGTATTAAAATGCATATTCCTTTGCACGTTGCAAATATGGTCCCTAAGTAAAACAAGCATAGGAATTAAGATCAATTACATATTAGAAGGAAGAAAACCCAAAGAAAGTGTTCAGAAATTAAAATTTAGAAAGTCACTAGCAACCATATGTAAGAGCATCCGCCAGGTTCTTGAAAGCTGAGCGCCAGTTCGGTGGCATATTCTGGATCTCTCCATGAAATAATTGTATCTAAAGAATAAAATAAAAATATTCCATCAAACCAGTATATAAAATGAATCCTCAAATATTTTAAAGTATCAACAGATGACTAGTAGTCATTTATGTGCAACAGAAAGCATATGATAGCTACCAACTACCTTCTTGTTTTCTGTAAATATCATCAGAAATTATGCGATGCAAAAGTATAGTCTCGTTGTCTTCTTCGTCATAAACAAATACACCCAGCTCTTCAGATCGCTGCATTTTGAGATGTCATGATATGTCATTCATTCGAAATGCAAGAAGCTTAAAATTTATCCAATTAAAAAATGAAAACTGCCTTCAAAATCAAATACATGTGTAATAGAATGTAATAACAAGACCAATCAAGCACCTATTTCTGTTGAGTAATATAATCATGTAGAGAGGGAAGAAGATGTAATGTCATCAGACAATGGGGAAAAACAGTACCGACCAGTATCACAATTTTATTTTATTTTATTTTTGAAGAACCAGTATCACAATTCTTAATGATATTATATCTTATAAATTACGATTAATATTATAATTCAAAATGCAATTGTAAAGGTAAAAGCCTCTGGGAATACAAATATAGACCTTATTAATAATCAACAGGTAAAATGTACATATATAATACCCATTAACAATCAACAGTGTACTAACCTCCAAATAATCAACAGTGACGTGCCCAGTGCCCTGGTCATCCCATTTTCCATCATCATTCAGACGGTAGACCTTGACACGCTGCAATTCAATAATAAAATAAAAAACTAAGTAATATAGAAGTCTCAAAAAATGTATAGGGGGGAAAATGTGAAAACACAATCCTAGTTATATTCCCAAATGTATAAATTGTATTACATCAAGTAACAAAAGAAATATAAGAATTATATTCATTGAACAAACTCTGGCAGCCCAACTGCTGACTGGTGAAAATAGTTATTCCAGTTGCTGAATACTGAATTCCAGAGTATATGAAATTGGAAAATGCTAAACAGTGCACCCGGTTCACTAGTTAAGCACATAAATAAGGAAATTATGTCTTGAAACTCATGCATTCAATACATTGAAAGTGTAAAAAGTTGTCTTTATCAACAATAACTTCATATTTTATTTCTATTTTTGGTATGCGTAACAAGTGCACCTGGTGCACTGTTTAGCATGACCCTATGAAATTATTCAATCTTTCGTTTCTTTTCCTTTTTCATTCAAGTATTTTGGAGGGACTGGTTGAAACAATTTAAGGCAAGCATCAGCAAACAAGACCAAACCGGTTTTAACTAACCAAATGAAATGAGAATCCCGTCACTTCACAATTTCTCTTCCATTATCCATAATACGAGGAAAATCAGAAGAATACAACGGTAAGAAAGAAATACAAACTGGTGCCAAGCATAGAATATAAAGGAAATAACTGACTTTTTTTCAACAATTCTGGTTACTGAGGCCAGAATTTGGATTACAACAGGAAATCTAGTTTGAAGAATAAAAGAGAGAGAGAGAGAGAGAGAGAGAGAGAACAGAGGAATTAAGATTAAGATAGACATTTCCTATCCAAGAAATCAGGGAGTATCAGTCTCTCATTTCCAAGAATTTGAGAGTTTAGTCTCTCCCCATCATTACTCAATCCCAAAATAAATGCTTGCTGACTTTTCCTTCCATTTCCATATTCATGCTATAACTGTCACATAACATAACTACTTCCCTAATACATAACTGCTGCCTAATAACATAATAACGCTACTAATAAGAGGTCCAACATAATGCAAATAAAGTTCCATCCCATGATCCTAGTAATTAGTAAACACAGCTGACGGTAAACTAGGATTGCCATTTTCAATATATATTTAATTTAGAGACAAGTTATCCCGTTGGTTTTGCCTTTCAGTCCTGGAACCAAATAAACATTTGTTGAGGCTTTCTAAACGAGTAAAAGTACATCTTTTGAACAACTTTCAAAAGTTTACAGTAGATAAAGAAATGCATACTTTCTATATAAAAAATAAAAAAACATTACTTCTATTGGAAAGCCTGCAAACTTTTTCAGCTTTACAAACAACTTTCAAAATCGCAGGCTAACATTATAAGCTCTATGTTTCGGAAAATTCACTTCTGTCCTATTTACATATCTGTGCTATACAGGCACCCAATAATTAAAACACTCCACAACCTTACCTTTATAGCAGGTACAAGCTTTGATATTCTGTGGCATTGCTACTGCATACAATTAATAACTATAGCTCATACAAATCTGAACTTATCCAAAATTATCCAATCATCTCAAGATTCTCCACATATACAGTTCTGTAATACCAGACTCTTGTTTCCTAACCGCAATGTAAAAACCATGAGCAGAACCGCTAACCACCTCCGGGACAATAAGAAGGTACAAAGCCAACAACTTAACCCTCACCTTCCAGTACATTTCTAGAAGGTTTTAATTTTGACTTTCATTCTATAACTCCTGGACATTATCAATTAAATTCTGCTAATAACTTCCTAAATCTAATTACACTTGCTAAACAATAAACAGAGTATTAACTTCTTTTCTAACTATTTAAAGAAAGTATTTGCATTGCATACATGCTTAACCTTTCATTTAATACTTCATTACTTCATACTTTTGTTTCCTTAACCAATGCTTCAAAGCCACTCATTAACAAATCTCAAAATCAGTTTTATTTGATACTCCCTCTTATACATTAGTTACTCAATGTATCTAAAAAGTAAGTTTTCTCCTATATTAAGGACCGCACTTCAAAGCCACTCATTAACAAATCTCAAAATCAGTTTTATTTGATACTCCCTCTTATACATTAGTTACTCAATGTATCTAAAAAGTAAGTTTTCTCCTATATTAAGGACCGCAGGTAGTAGTATACAATAATGGAAAATGATATTTTTATTTACTCATCCAGCTACATCACTAACTAAGCAAATAAATCAAATTGAAGCTCAAGCTCTAATCTCTAAACACAAAATATTAAAAATCAACAATTACACTTCCTAAATCTAATTACACTTGCTTGTGTCAAAAAAAAAAATCTAATTACACTTGCTAAACAATAAACAAAGTATTAAATTCTTTTCTAACTATTTAAAGAAAGTATTTGCATTGCATACATGCTTAACCTTTCATTTAATACTTCATTACTTCATATTTTTGTTTCATTAATCAGTGCTTCAAAGCCACTCATTAACAAATCTCAAAATCAGTTTTATTTGATACTCCCTCTGGTTCTTAATATAAGATAAAACTTACCTTTTAGATACATTGAGTAACTAGTTACTCAATGTATCTAAAAAGTAAGTTTTCTCTTATATTAAGAATCGCTAGATACATTGGTTACTCAGTGTATCTAAAAAGTAAGTTTTCTCTTATATTAAGAACCAGAGGGAGTAGTATTCAATAATGAAAAACTGAGATTCGAATCAACGACACCCTGCAAACTACTCAAACTCCCTCATCAATAGCTCAATCCGTATGACTTGATCACATTAATTTACTATCATCTATTTCTAAATCATTAAAAGATTCAAAAATAAAATAAAAAAACAAAGTTCAACTGAATTTGCAAGTTCTAACTAACCAACTATCACTTATTAATTCAAAATTCAAAAATTCATCCAGCTCATCACTAACTAAGCAAATAAATCAAATCGAAGCTTAAGCTTAAGCTCTAATTCTCAACACACATAAAACATTAAAAATAAAATAAAAAGCATTAACTAAAATCAAATCAAATATAAAATAAACTATAAGCAAACTTGCCTGTAACGAATTAACGTTAGTCTGCGATTTCTCCGTTGCGCCCATAACAGCAACTCAAAATTTCAAACCAGAGAGATAGTGAATCTTCGGTATTGAAGTTGAAATTAGGGTTTAAAGAAAAGTAGAAGAAACGAGAAAGGGGAATTGAGGTTTGGGGGATCAACACGAAACCCTAATTGAATTGTGTTTGTTGAATTGAAGTTTGAAGAATGTTTGTTTTTGTTAATCCCCGAAGTTGAGATTAAGCAAAAGTAGAAGTAGAAATAGAAATGAAATGAATTAGGCGGGTATGAAATGGCGGAAAAACCAGTGGTTTATTCGTGAAATTACAATTTGAGCCATTGGATTTAGTGCCGTGCCCGCGCTTATCCATGTTTTTGTCTTATTGTGGAAACACGTGTATCGTTGTCACGCTATGTAGCGGTTAAAACGGATAAAATATTTCTAAGGAGAAATAGAGGATAAAATAAAATAGAGGCAATTTCTCTTGCATTTAAATACAAGAAAAAACAAATATTACTACTAGTAACTTTTTTTACTTGTTTTTTTTTTTCCTTAAAATATAAGGTGAGTACTCACAACATGTACCTCCTCCACTTTTATGTAATTTATCAAATAATTTAATTAAATTCTATTTTGATATTATGACGAAAAGAAATAGTTCTTTTTTTTTTTTTGTAGTGAGAAATAGTTCATTTTTATTAGATGTTAATGGAAAGTTAGTTTATTGTGACCAATCATGTCTATTAGATTCATAATTATATGTGTAATTATCGCAACTTTTTGTTAGTTGTGGATGAGTCTAAAGTACGAATTTATGCTGAGAGAGTTGATTCTATTAAGACTAGCCGCCATTTGTGTGATCGATATTTTTCATTGTGCAAATATTTAAATAGAGTGAAGGACAAAAATGACAATAAGAAAAATCTATGCGAAAAGGGTATTCTCTCTATATATTGGTATAAATTATAGTAATAGGTAATAGATAACAAATAATCTCTATTAATTTGGTGATTTTATTCATCAATTGTGCTAATAATTTGGAATTGTGGTTACTTTATTTTTTTTGGCATTTTTTTAAGGATAAAATAGGAATAATGAAAAAGTCATCCCAAAAATTTGTATCCTTTTTATATATAGTAATAGATGCATATCCACTCTAATTATCTATTTATGCAAATTACATCTTTTGCAATTTTTTAATATTAAATAATTACTCCCTCATCTCTTATTATAATTATTTTTTATTTTTACATACATAAAGAAAACAATTAGTGAAATCTGTGTGTTCATTTTGTATGTTTTTTATTTCTAAAAATACTATTTGTATATTAATATGTGTGACTTTAACTTTTCACAATAAATTAGTAGTATCAACAATCAATAAGAGATATATTTAAAAAAAATTACCGGTCGTTAGTTGGTTCAATGGTGATTGACGTTGAATTTGGTAGAAAAGACCGCGGTTTGATTCTTCGCAACTGCGATTGGGAGGAGGTTTGAACTACTTGATGTCAGAACTGACCCCGAATCAAATTAAACTCGTGGTGAAATAAAAAAGTTTAATAAATTTTATAGCTTACTTTTATAAATACTAGGGGTGGACAACGGTCGGATTCGGTTTGAAAAACCTTGATCCGAATAAATGCATGGATGATAATATCACATCCACTTTCGTCCATTTGGTGCTTTCGGTTTGATCGGATTCGGTTTCGACAGTTCGCCGGGTGGGTCGAATGAGTTGAATTGGTTGAAAATTCAATACAAAAATAAAATTACACTTTCTAGACACAAAAGAGAACAAAAGTCTCAAATTTTTCCACAATTTTGACCCAGTAAAATAAAATCTAGCAAATATTAAATTAAACAAATATTACTATAATTTCAAGTAGGAGTAGAAAATAGGAGTAATTAATTGTATAACAGTAGTATTCTTGAGAAAAAAAAATAAAGAATGATGAGACTTGTGAATGAAACGTCATAAATTGCTTTGTTAACATGAAAATAGCAGTAGAAAAAAAAATCATGCTGCCAATCTCTTCCCTTCTATGACCATGTGCACAAGTTTATACCAATAAAAATAGTATTGTTAAACTTTCGGTCGGTTTTGGATTTCAATGGATGAAAATTTCAGATCCGAGCCCGTCCGTCTCAATCCATTTAAATCCAATTTTATTCACCCGATTAACCCGTGGCCCGACCCACTATCACCCGATATTCAATTTTTTGATCGGTTTTATCAGATTCGGACGGTTCGGGAAATTTTATCCACTCCTAATAAATACACTTAATATACTTAAGAACTTATATTTAGAAATAAACAAAATTTAAAAAGATTAATAATTAAAGACCAAGGAAGTATGCATACACATGATGTTTCTTAAAAGTAAATCAATTGATAGCTATTAAAGATTGGACAAGCATCATGACCTCTAAATTATATTTAAAAGTTTAATTTTAATTTTGGAATATCAACTTTTTAACTAGAAAAATTAAAATCAATAAATAATTAAACAACAAGAATGATCTTTATCCCCATGAGTTTAACTTATTACGTAAAAACATTACATTACATTCACTTATTTATCTTAAGTACAAAATTTCTAACCATTGAATTGATAAAAAAAAAGTTGTCTAAATTTACGTTATTCTTTCGAAGTTTATTTTTGTCATCCTATTTTATTTCTCGCACATCCTATAAATTTATCAAAATATCTTTATCCACTACTTATGTAATAAATTATACGTTTCATATTAGGAGGATGCTTGCCTTTTTCTATAAAAAAAATCTTATTTTTATAACATCCATTACTTACTTAAATAGCTGACGCGTTATACCAATGAGACATTTTCATATTATGTGTTTTTTCTATAAATTTTTCATTTTTATAACACCGGTTACATAACTAATATAAGGATAAAAATGGAAACTCTAGAAAGTGATAGTTGGCAAAAGTAAATCTTGTGTTGGTGAAAAATAGAAAGTAGTACGCCCACACTTGATACGTCCGCCCTTTCCCAACTCCCTTTCTCCCAACTCCCAATCTCCAAAATGACGCTATCATCACCAATCTCACTCTCTTCTTCTTACGCCACCACCATTTCTCAACCACGTCACTGTTCCCTCTTCAACACCACCCCTACAACAACTTCCACGTCACTCAATCTCCGATTCTGTGCTCTCAACCCTCAACCCTTCGCTTTCACTTCACTCCACCGTCGCTCACATCACTTCCGTCGGACACACTTCAATGCAGTATCTTCCGCGCTTTCTGACAATGGTACTCCTCCTAAATCATTCGATTATGATTTGCTTATTATTGGAGCTGGTGTTGGTGGTCACGGTGCCGCTCTTCACGCCGTCGAGAAGGTACATTAATTGCTTTTGTAGTTTTGCTTAGTTGAAATTCAGCTTAGTAATTTGTTTCAGATAATAATAATGAAAGGTGATTTAGCTTAGTTGATGTAATTTGATTTCACTTCACCCGATAATGTTCAGTTGAGTTTATGTAGTAATTCAGTGAGTTTATGTAATAATTTGTTTTAGATAATCATGAAAATGAAAATTCAGTTAAGGGCTTTGGATTGACTTATTTTTAAGCTTATGCAAATAAATAAACTTTTATGTATTATTATAAGTTTTTCAAGGTAGATTATGATAAAAAAGCTTATAAAGATACATTTTTTGTTAGCGAAAACTTATCAATTAACACAAAAGTTTATTTATTTGCATAAGCTCAACAATAAGTCGAATCCAAACAGGTCCTAAGTCATGTTTAGATTGACTTCTTTGAGCTTATTTGTTAGCGGAGACATTTGTAAGATTATTTGAAAGTGCTTATGAAAACAACTTATAACATTTCTACAAGCTCTTTTCAAATTTCAGCTTATTTCGACGAGCTCCTCTTGATGGCTTTTGTCAGTTTTTAAAAGAAATAGATTATACTTGGACATGTTTGGATTTTCTTATTTGAGCTTATCTACTGACTTAAGTTTTTTGAGACTATCTGGGAGAACTTATCAAAATGACTTATGACATCTTTCATAAGCTTTTTTCACCTTATTTTAATAAGTTCTCCAAGATAGCTTATGAAACAGCTTATGGCGTATACAAAAACAATTTAATTTAATTTAATCTGCATTTTAAAAATAGCTTATGTGATAAGCTGCAAATAAGCCATTTATCCAAACAGGGCTGTATTTATGTGATAAGCGTTTGTGCTATATGTGCAATTAAGTTGTTTATCAAAATATGGAAATATTGTATTGCTAAAGTTTTATATTTTTCAGCAAAATTTGAAATGAGTGAGTGAATTACAGGGTTTGAAAACAGCCATTGTTGAGGGAGATGTGGTGGGAGGAACATGCGTGAACAGAGGTTGTGTTCCTTCTAAAGCACTTTTGGCTGTAAGTGGTCGAATGCGAGAGCTGCGGAATGATCATCATTTGAAATCACTCGGCATACAGGTAAAAATGTAGTGGATCAGGGTTCATTTATAGGAAAAAAAAAAGTAATATATATATGTTGAAATATGTTTAGAATTTTATTTCATGGTTGAAAATTGTTCAAATTGTTTAAGTGGTTAGTTGGTTTTGTCATGTTAGGTTTCTAATGCTGGGTACGACAGACAAGCAGTTGCTGACCATGCTAATAATCTTGCTTCTAAAATTCGTGGTAACTTGACAAACTCGATGAAAGCACTTGGAGTGGATATACTCACTGGTTTTGGAACTATTTTGGTGAGTGACTTATTCTGCTATGTAGACTCGGTGGTTATCAGAGATAAATACTTATGCTGTTGTGACTATCTTCAGAAATTGAATTGTCTCTGTTAGCATTAGCTTCAAGAATGTTGTCAAATAGTTTCTATAGTGGCGCTATTAGCCTATAGTGTAGTGGACTAGTGGATTTTTAACAAATAAATATTGTTCCGTGATATGCTATTTAGTACGCAATGTTGTCAATACTCAATAGTAGCGTTATAGCACTGGAAAGTAGCAGAATTTGAACAAATTGCTATTTTCCGTAATTTGTAGATGACAACACTGTGCTTGAATTTGAATCACCAATGGAACTTTATCATTTTTTTTACTTTGTGGCTTATTTGTGAATCGTTGCAGGGTCCTCAAAAGGTGAAAATTGGCTCCTCCAACAATGTAGTAACTGCAAAAGACATCATCATTGCCACTGGTTCCATTCCTTTTGTTCCTAGGGGAATTGAAGTCGATGGTACACCGTACACTATGTATTTCTTTTTGTTTCTCTCAATGGCGTTATTATTATTATTATTATTATTATTATTATTGTTTGGCCTCTAGTTTTTACTTAGTGAAATTAGTTATAGGAGTGCATTCTTTCTACATGTACTGTCAAGCTTCAAGTGCCTTCAGATAGCATGCTGTCAGTTATAAAAGTATTCAGAATGCATTAGAAAAAAGAATGGATTAATTTAATATTGGAGATATTTTTTACTGATAGTATGCTTGTATTCAGGATATTAGACTCCAAGGAGATATCTGTTCAGTAGTATATTGATAGTTTGATACTTCCCCTCTTGTTTTCTGTTTTCCTATTTCTTGTTTTAAGGTTTATTCTGTATATCTCCTCTGCAATTAAAATTAGCAAAGTAATTACTTTCAGGGAAGACTGTGATCACCAGTGACCATGCACTCAAATTGGAGACAGTTCCTGATTGGATAGCTATTGTTGGAAGTGGTTATATTGGCCTTGAATTCAGTGATGTATATACGGCACTTGGAAGTGAGGTAGTAGTTTTCCGATGTAACTTTCCCCTTTATTGATTATATTCTGTTCATGAGAAGTATTGCTAAAAGTTTACCGCTTAAAACTTTTATGATGCCCAAAGGCTATGTGTACTGCAAGTAAACTCGTGCATTTCTTTTTACACTTCAGTTTTTTTATTGACCCAAGAAAATAAAATGATATAATGTCATTGTTTGTAAAATTTAAAAGTCTTTGCAGAAGGAATATAGTGGGTAATAAAGGCATTTTGCAGGTTACTTTTGTGGAAGCTTTAGATCAGCTTATGCCTGGATTTGATCCTGAAATTAGTAAGTTGGCTCAGAGGGTTCTCATAAATCCCAGGAATATTGACTATCATACTGGCGTTTTTGCATCCAAGGTAACTAAGTCTGGTAATTTCTCCACTAAATTTGTGTTTGGTTGATACTTTGAATAGTCACATCACATGCTTTTTTTTTCTGTATAGATCACTCCTGCAAGAAATGGGAAACCTGTATTGATTGAGCTCATTGATGCAAAGACCAAGGAACAAAAGGACACTTTAGAGGTACCTTAATTTTCTCTTGAAACCTTTATAGTTGATAACTTTGTTTTTCAATTGTATAAATTTCTCCTAAAGAAACTAATTGGAAAAAGTTGGTCGGAGAACATGCGAAAAAGGGACAGCTAATACAGAATAGTATATATTTACAATTATTAATTATCTCTGGTCATATGCTTTCCCGGACAACCTTAATACATCATGCTCTCATGGTATGAGACCTTGTAATGAACTCATCACATTTTCAAGATCTAGTGACGGTTGATGTACTCACAATCTATTTCCATAGGGGGAGAAGAAAATACAAGTGTGTGCAGGCAATTCTATGCATAAATGTGTTATGCATCGTCTCTCTCATTTACCCCTCTTTTCTGTCCTTTCACTAATTAATAAGTTTAGGTAGCTTTATATGCCAGTGGCTTCGGTATGGCTGAAATCCTTAAACGCTTGTAATGTTAATAATAGGATTTTAAGCGTAGACCCATTGCAACTATCTGAAAATATCAATTATAGATAATTTATATATTGTACATGCATATTTAATAACTGATTATTTACAACCTGTACTTCTATTCTGCAGGTGGATGCAGCACTAATAGCAACTGGAAGGGCTCCATTCACACAAGGTCTTGGATTGGAGAATGTATGCCTTTCGAACAGAAATGTCTTTAGTACAAAAAGCTTTCCCTGAAGGAAGTGATTTAATATTATTGTTACATGTTCCTGCAGATTGATGTTGCAACACAACATGGTTTTGTTCCCGTGGATGAACGCATGAGAGTAATTGATGCAAATGGAAACCTGGTTTGTTTCAAAATTCTCATGCTCACATTATTTTTTCATGCTGACCTATTACTGTTACTGATTTAGGATATGAAACGATAGGTCCCTCATTTGTATTGTATTGGCGATGCAAATGGCAAGATGATGCTTGCTCATGCTGCCAGTGCACAAGGAATTTCAGGTAAAAGGAAACATTGTAATTTGACTACAAATGCTCAAGTGATGTTTCCAGTTCACTGATTGAAAAGATTATTGGACAGTGGTTGAACAAGTCACTGGAAGAGATCATGTGCTCAATCATTTAAGCATACCAGCTGCTTGTTTCACTCATCCTGAAATCAGCATGGTTGGATTGACAGAGGTATGATATAATTACTTACTTTTTATTATGTTGGTTAATGTTTCATTCATCATCCACTTGCCACTTGTTTCGATCTTTCTTACATGCTGGTTAACTCTCTGTGCTTCAATTCTTTTGCTGCGTCCCTTGTATCAAAATTACTACTAGTGGTTTTCGTTACTGATGAACGCACTCATTATGATCAAATATGTTGTTTGCAGCCTCAAGCAAGGGAGAAAGGTGAAAAGGAGGGGTTTGATGTAAGTGTTGCCAAAACCAGTTTTAAAGCAAACACAAAAGCCTTAGCAGAAAATGAAGGAGAGGGTCTTGCCAAGGTAATTTTTCTGTGTCTTTATCTTAACAAGGGATCAATTGGGTTAGATTGGAAGAGATTACAATAAAGGATTTGTCTTTTAAATGATTGGGTATTGTAAAATATAATTATTTCAGAGTGCAATAACAGAGTTGCTTGGAAATTTAATAGGTCAGTCCTGTTAATGTTGATAGTAAAAAGTAAAAGTCAGCGGAGAAGCAAGATGATAATCATTCCTCTCTTATAATCACTTCTACAACCTTGAAAATGTGAGAGTTGATTTTGTAAAATCACCCAAACATGGACTACCTGTAATGTAAATGACCAAACATGATTATAAACTCAAAATTATGAATAACCAGTGGTCTCTTCGTGACCTAACACTCAACAGTTACATGGTGGTGATGAGTTATCTTCTAAGGAGATACTTTGACCATAACAAATGTATTTGGTTGAGAGTAGGGTGGATGACTGTTTACTTTCTTCTCACCAGTTTCATTGTTGTCTAACTGTCATCTCATCATGATGTTTTGGTGCAGTTAATATACAGACCTGACAACGGAGAGATACTAGGAGTTCATATTTTTGGGTTGCATGCTGCAGATCTCATCCACGAGGCTTCCAATGCAATAGCGTTAGGGACACGTATTCAGGTAAATTTTCTTTCTGAGGCTGTCATTATTGTAGCCTGGCTGTTGATAAATTTACTTGTAAGAATCTTTCCATTCCTGTCTGTTTCGCAACTTCAAACATTTTATTTTGTTACAATGCAGGATATTAAATTTGCAGTTCATGCTCATCCAACTTTGTCCGAGGTGCTTGATGAACTATTTAAATCAGCAAAGGTGAACTTTCTATAATGTACTTCTGTACTTCCAATTGTATTGGCACACACACATAATTTGTTGTGCTTGGTGCATTAATATATGTGCTCCCTTCAATGGCAAGGCAGGTTAAAGCACAAGCTTCTGACCAAGTAAAGGAACCAGTTGCAATCTAATCTTTGATGCATACATGCAATTTGCTCGTAAAAGTAAGTTTCAAGATATTGATCATCTTCAGGTGTAATACATCAAGAGCACATTCAGAATCTTCTGAAAGAAGCGAACCCTCTGAACTTTAAAGGAGCAATATCAATGATTTGATAATGGATTGGCACCGGATTAATACGTTTGTGTCATATTGTCGGTGTCTGTCAAAGGCGCTCATATTCCTAATTTATTGGACTTTAGAAACTCGTTTCCCCCGAGTTATGTCTAAGATGATATTTCTAGTGGGGAGGCATTTTGTAATGAGCCATTTTTCAGAGTGCATGAGTTTGAAATTGCTTCTTGATGATTTATTTCTTCTGTCTCCATGATGTTATTGCCTTATTGGCATTGGTCTTTCCAATAGGATGTTGTCTTTGCCAACTTCCAATTTACAACCATTTTACAATAGTGGCTTCTAGAATCCTTAGTTGTGAACACTATATAGATTTAATGTTTCTTAACCTTTGCTATTGCAAATTAGGATGTTAACCTTTGCTATTGCTTCACTTTCAAACACAAACAACGAAGAAACATTCTTTATGACATGTTGCTACTGAAGAAATTGATAATGATTATGGTTATGTTTCATGCAAATATTGTGATGGAAATTACGAATTGAAATTGTTTTTAACATTGTAGAAACTCAAAAAAATAAAAATTCGGCATGAGAATAGCAAACTAAGAATACGTTGTAGAAACTAAAAAAAAATAAAAATTATTAGTTCGAATTTAGTTATTATTTTTGTTTGAAGTTTGTTTTTCTTTCTCTATTTTATTTTTATTAGATTTGATATTAATTAGTCATGTAGTATATTGTAGCTAGAGCGAAAATTATAATATACAAGTGGTCCATGTTGGATTGGCAGTTAGAAAATATTTAAGATTTTAATGACTATATATATTGTTGTTTGGAAGTATAAGTTGATAATCACCTTTAATTTTACAATTGAAATAATGATTTAATTGATATCGATTTGATTAAAATAATTGAAAATTAAAATGTGGCCCGTATGACAGTAACATCAACCATGTCAATATTTTAGTCCTAAAAATTAGTAGAGTTGTGATTATTAATTTTTTTTGGTAGAAGTTGTGATTTTTAGTGGTACCATATCATTGGCCTAAATTAAATTAACTACTTTTTTTAGTAGAGTTAACTAGTACTTAATTTTTTTTATTTTCACCACCGATTTAATCTAGTTCGAAGGTCAGTTCTGACATCAAGTGATTTCAGCCTCTTCCGATCGCAATTGCGGGATTCGAATCGTGGTCCTCCCTACTAATTTGAGCGTCAATCACTACTGAACTAACTAATATTGCTAACTAGTATTTAATTTGTGTCTAATTTGATTTCAATTTTTTTAAAAAATATCATTTCTCTTTATTTTTATTTTTTTACGCAACTCTCTTTATCTTTTTTTGAGAGGAAACAAATACAAAAAGAAGAAACACTAGCCACTTTCTGCCGTTGTCCTCTGCTATGTTCATTTGCAGTGATATTCCACAAACACTACAATTCACAAAACCCATAAAGATGAAAACTTTCTCTTCAATTCAACCACCCCACAGTTTCCATTTCAAACCATTTTTCTCTTCCACTTCCATAAGGTATTTTTTTTATTATTATCCAAAACTGTTTGCACTAATTCATTATTTCATACATTCCTATGCTTTCATTTTACACATTTCAATATCAAAATCTCAATAAAAAGAATCGAAGGTTGGAATAACTCTAGAAGGGTTTAATGAGCTTGTGGGGTATCTTAGTTTGTGGGTTGAAAAATTTGAGATAAAAGTCTATTTGGATAAACAAATTAGTTAAGTGTTTATAGGTTATAGGAGCTTTTGAAAATAACTTATGCAAATAAATAAAGTTTTATATTAATTATAAGTTTTCACTAACAAAAATTGTATTTTTATAAGGTATTTTTTCATAAACTACCTTGAAAAGTTTATAATAATGCATAAAAGCTTATTTATTTGCATAAGCTCAAAAACAAGTCAATACAAATGGGCCTTATGGCATATAGCCATAGACGCTATCATGTAAGTGCTTATAAGTTGTTTCATATAGCTTATAAGTTGTTTTACATAAGTTATCCTGAGAGCTTATGAAAATAAGCTGAAAACATTGTATGGACATTGTATAAGCTTTCTCAAACAGACTTGCAAGAGCTTATGCCAATATATAAGAATTAGGCCCTATTTGAATTAACAAAGTAATTAAGTGCTTATAGTACTATAGATGTGTATAATGTAAGGGCTTATATGTACGTTATTTCTATAACAAAAGATAAATTAAGTCAAACAGACTTCATATAACTTATAAGTTGCTTTTCATAAGTTATCCTGCAGAGCTTATGAAAATAAGCTGAAAACATTTTAATAAGCTTTCCCAAACAGAACAGTCTTGCAAGTATTTATGCCAATAGATGAGCTCAAATGAGTCAATCCAAACAAAGCATTATATGAATAGCATGCAACCATTATACTTTTTTTTCTCTTTCAAATCTCTCTTATTTATGTTGTCAAAAAAAAACTATCTTATTTTATTTTAGGGTTAAACAAGTAAATGGTCCTTATAGTTTTGCAGAATTTTGTTTTTAGTCCCTAAAGATTTTTTCGCACTTTTTGGTCCTCGAAGTATTTCCTGTCATGATTTTTGGTCCCTACTTTTCTGAAAAACTAGAGGGACTATTTACTTATTTAACCCTTTATTTTATATATTTATGATTTGAATTATTTAAATTTTTCTCTGATATGAAGATTTTCCATCAGGACTCGAGTTCCTTTCTCTGCAAGGATCTTCTTTTGTCATGCAAAATCTGGTATGCAATTTTGTTTAAAAGTTTTATTTAGATGTTACAATTAACATGAGGATTATGTAGTAATGTACTGTACTATTCTAATGAGCAAAGATATTTCATGGTTCTTTTTACTCAGGCACAAATGAGTCATTAAACATACAAGTTTTGCCTCCAATGCTATTAGCAGACCCTCATATTGTTTATCTTATGGAACATGGAATGAATATTGATCAGATTAGGACTATTATGCGACGATTCCCGGCTTTCGCCCGCTATAGTTTGGAGGGTAAAATTAAGCCATTCGTTGAGTTTTTTCTTGAACTTGGAGTGCCGAAAGAACAAATTCCTATTATCATTATTAAAAGGCCTCAATTATGTGGACTCAGTCTATCTAAAAATATTAAGCCGACCGTGAAATTCCTCGAATCTTTGGGCGCAGACAAGAAACAGTGGGCGAAGGCGATCTACCGTTTCCCGACTTTGTTAACTTATAGCAGGCACAAGATTAATGAAAATGTAGATTTTCTCCATGAATTAGGAATCTCAGACGAGATCATATGTAGGATTTTAATTCGTTTCCCTAATATGGTTAGTTGCAGTGTAGAGGACAATCTCCGACCGACAGCAAAGTACTTCCGTTCATTAGGGGCTGATGTTGGCGCTCTTCTGTTCAGGTGTCCGCAAATTATTGGTCTTAGCATTGAGGCGAATATAAAGCCGGTAACAGAATTTTTCTTGGAAAGGGGATATACTTTGGAAGAAATTGGGACTATGATTTCGAGTTGTGCAAAGTTGTACACTTACAGCTTGACTGAGACTATTACGCCAAAATTGGATTTTTTTATGACTACGGATTACCCAAAATCCGAGCTGGTTAAATTCCCTCAATATTTTGGATACAGTTTAGAACAAAGGATTAAACCGAGATATGCACGCATGAAAGGTTCTGGAGTGAGATTAGTGTTGAATCAGCTTCTTACAGTGTCAAACAGAAACTTTGAAGAGGTCTTGTTAAAAAAGAAAATAAAGAAATTGCAAGTTGATTAGGATAATGAAAATTTAGTAGCAAGGTTGTTCAATCAGATAATGAAGAAATCGGCTTCTTAGCAGCAAGGTTGTTCAATGAGATAATGAAAATTTAGATCAATGGCATTTTTAGAGTAAAGTTGCAGTTATGTTGGAACATAGGTCAGTCTATAGATTCGAGAACTGCAGTTCATGCCGATGAACTTGCGTTTAAGCTGTTCTGAAGTGACTTTGAAACATGCTTGCACCTTCCTCCAATTTTTATTTGCTTGCAGGGTTTTTGACACAAATAACTCTGATCAGTTCTTCTTGCAAAAGTTGCTGTTGTATATGTTATTGTTGTGTTGAATACATAGAGTAATTAGAATCTTTCTTGTGTATTACTTGGTAAAATAGGTGATTAGAGGATACAATTGATAACATAACACCAAAATTTGATATTAAGTTATAGAAATGAGGCCGTTCTGGTGAGGGAAAACATGTGTTTCTGAAGCAGGCCAATATGGTTGTTCATACTTTGTCTAAATCGATCATAAATCATGTCCCTGTCTATAGTTTTTGATGTTATTCCAAGTTGTATTGCTAATCTTATTGGTTATTCAAGTCATACATTGCATAGTAGTTGCATTTCTTGTATGATGAATCAGTTGACATCAAACACAACCTGAATCGCCACAATGAAGATGTCGAGTATCAGTCTTGTAAATTTAAGGATAAGTCAACCTCCATTCAAGGGTGCATTTAACTCGTAGGAAACATGGAGGTGGTTGAAGAACACGGAAAATATTTTTCATGTCATTGAGTGCAACGATGCACAAAGAGCCCGGTTAAGTGTTTTTAAGCTGATTAATGCACAAAGAGCCCGGTTAAGTGTTTTTAAGCTGACTGATGCACAAATTATAAGTGACAAAAGATATAATTAAATATTAATAAAAAAATAAACATCTCACACGAATCAACTCGCAAACTCGTAAATTTAACCTACATAACTTATACTCTTAATGATTCAACCCACATGAGCTAAAATAAAAATGGATAAAAAAAATTTGGTCTTAAGCCTATATACACCGCAAATTATACGGGTTAGCCAATATACTTTACATATACTCCTTCCGGTCTTTAATATAAGAGAAAATTTGCTCTTTAGATGCATTAAGTTTCTAATGTATATGATCTATATTATAGGCTAGATGCATTAAAAGCTCAATAAATCACTTATAAAAGAAAGTTCAATAAATCTAAAAAATAAACTTTCTCTTATATCTACTTTAATCTCATAAAATTCTGAAGATAGTAGCCATGTGATTTTCAAACTATAACTTTTTATTATTTTTTTTATAGGATCAGGAATAAATATAATTAAGGTTTATAATAAATATCTCAAGCAGGCTTGCCCGAGTGGTCTAAGGGGGTAGACTTAAGACCTACTGCACTGAGTGCGCGTGGGTTCAAACCCCACAGCCTGCAAATAAAACACTTTTTATAAGATGAAACAAAAAAAACAAAAAACAAAGTTTTGAGACAAACACAGCAACATATGCGGTTTGTCTCATAAACTCAAGTATGTTTGTTTTTGCATCTTTCATTTGCAGTGATATTCCACAAACAATACAACTCTCAAAACCCACAAAGATCAAAACTTTCTCTTCAATTCAACCACCCCACTTTTTCCATCCCACTTCTATAAGGTACTCTTTTTCTTTTCAACCCATTTTCATACATCAATGTCTTTTCTTTTTTTATCTAAAACTTTTGCACTAGTTTATTATGCTTTCATTTTACATATTTCAATCTCAAAACATGTCTCTAGAAGGGTTTAATGAGCTTTTGGGGTATCTTAGTTTGTGGGTTGCAAAATAGGAGATAAGGGTCTATTTGGATAAACAAATTAATTAAGAGTGCTTATAGGTTATAGACTTTTTGGACCCGTTTGGATTTAGCTTATTTTTGAGCTTATGAAAATAGCTTATGCAAATAAATAAAGTTTTATGTTAATTTATAAGTTTTCACTAATAAAAATTATATCTTTATAAGTTGTTTTCTCATAAACTACCTTGAAAAACTTTTAATAATGTATAAAAACTTATTTATTTGCATAAGTTGTTTTACATAAGGTCAAAAATAAGTTATTCCAAACGGACCCTACGAAACAGTTTATACAAATAAATTACTGTAGCTTTTATGCATTATTATAAGCTTTTGAAGGTAATTTATGAGAAAACAACTTATAAAAGATCCAAATTTTGTTAGTGAAAACTTATGAATTAGTATAAAACTTTATTTATTTGCATAAGCTCAAAAATAATCTAAATCCAAACGGGCCGCATATAGGCATAGACGCGTATCATGTGGCTTATAAGTGGTTTCATATAACTTATAAGTTGTTTTTCATAAGTTATCCTGGAGACCTTAGGAAAATATGATGGGGAATTTAGGGTGTTACAGAATTAGGAGATAAGGGTCTATGTGAATGTCAATTCATTGCCAAATCCCATATTAAGAATTAGGAATAGGCCCTATTTGGATTAATAAATTAGTTAAGTGCTTATAGGTTATAGCATAGACACGTATCATCTAAGTGCTTATATGTAAGCAATATGACTATGGACCTGTTTGGATTGACTTATTTTTGAACTTATACAAAACAAATTATGGAAATATATAAGCTTTTATGTATTACTCATAAGCTTGTCAATGTAGTTTACGAAAAAACATCTTATGAAGATACAATTTTCGCTAGTGAGGGCTTATGAATTAACATAAAAGCTTATTTATTTGCATAATTTATTTTTTATAAGCTCAAAAATAAGTTAATCTCTATAACAAAAGATAAAATAAGTCAAACGGACTTCATATAACTTATTTTGGCTGATTGATCTTCCAATACGCTAGTTTCAACAACTCTCGTTCTTTACATTTCTTCCTAGTTGCTTGGCCTGTAGTAGGTATCTGGTTTACCGCGTTAGGTATCAGTACTATGGCTTTCAATTTAAATGAATTTAATTTTAACCATTCCGTCGTTGATTCTCAAGGTCGTGTGATTAACACCTGGGCTGATATTATTAACCGCGCTAACCTTGGTATGGAAGTTATGAATGAACGTAATGCTCATAATTTCCCTCTAGACCTAGCTGCGGTCGAAGCACCATCTATAAATGGATAATATTTTGGTTTTAAAGAAGGATACGAGTAAGTTATCTTGTAGAGCTTATGATAATAAGCTGAAAACATTTTATGGACCTTTTATAAACTTTCCCCAACAGAACAGTCTTGCAAGTATTTATGCCAATAGATGATCTCAAATGAATCAATCCAAACAAAGCATTATATGAATAGCATGCAACCATTATACCTTTTTTTTTGTCATCTTTCAAATCAACTATTTTATTTTTTATATATATTTATGATTATATTATTGAAACTTGGATTTTTTTCCTCTGATATGAAGATTTTGCATCAGAACTCAAGTTCCTTTCGCTACAAAGGTCTTCTTTTGTCAGGCAAAATCTGGTATGCAATTTTGTTTAGAAGTTTTTATTTAGATGTTAAAATCAACACGAGGTTTATGTAGTAATCTACAATTCTAATGAGCAAAGATCTTTTATGGTTCTTTTTACTTAGTCACAAATGAGTCATTAAACGTAAAAGGGTTCCCTCCAACCTTATTAGCGTCCGAAAAAGAAGAAGCGAAGGCAGTATTAACCTTGTTTTTGAAGAAACAAGGTTTGAGCAATGCAAATGCAGCAAGAATCATCAATAAGTCGGATCCTTTTATTGATCACCTTCTCTCGAAGCTTCACTCTAAACACAAAACTTGGTACCTTTCAGGTTCGGTTGCTTTGCTACAAATTAATCACTTTTCTTTCATTACTTTCTTTTACATCGTATCTTTCTGATCGCAGTTTCGTTTATATAATGATCAGGTAGAGAGCTTACAACTCTTGAGATTAGGGATGCTCTTATCTCTTATCTTGAATCGCTTTTCGAGGAGCATGGAAATGTTCTAATCGATGTAGTGGAAAACTATCCGAACCCTCCAGTTAAGGATAAATCATCCGCGCCGATTATCCCTCCTAATCCTAGTGCTGTGGTAGACTCGAAGAAGCTTAAAGCTGTGTCTACGGTGAGTGGTATAGACCCTGCTGCGGGAAATCTTCGCCCTCATATTGTTTATCTTATGGAACTTGGAATGGATAGTGATCAGATTAGGATTATTATGCGACGATTCCCGGCTTTTGCCTACTATAGTTTAGAGGGTAAAATTAAGCCATTGGTTGAGTTTTTTCTTGAACTTGGAGTGCCGAAAGAACAAATTCCTATTATCCTCACTAAAAGGCCTCAATTATGTGGAATCAGTCTATCTGAAAATCTTAAGCCCACCATGAAATTCTTCGAATCTTTGGGCGTCGACAAGAAACAATGGGCGAAAGTGATATACCGCTTCCCGGCCTTGCTAACTTATAGCAGGCAGAAGATTAATGAAAGTGTAGATTTTCTCCATGAATTAGGTATCTCAGACGAGAGCATAGGTAAGATTTTAACTCGTTACCCTAATATAATTAGTTACAGTGTAGAGGACAATCTCCGACCGACAGCAACGTACTTCCATTCTTTAGGGGTTGATGTCGGCGCTTTTTTGTTCAGGTGTCCGCAAACTTTTGGTCTTAGCATTGAGGCGAATATAAAGCCGGTAACCGAATTTTTCTTGGAAAGGGGATATACTGTGGAAGAAATAGGGACTATGATTACGCGATATGGAATGTTGTATACTTTCAGCTTGACTGAGAATATGATACCGAAATGGGATTATTTTATGACTATGGATTATCCGAAATCCGAGCTGGTTAAATTCCCTCAATATTTTGGATATAGTTTAGAACAAAGGATTAAACCGAGATATGCACGCGTGAAAGAAGCCGGGGTGAGATTACTGTTGAATCAAGTTCTCTCACTGTCAAGCAGCAACTTTGAAGAGGTCTTAAAAAAGAAAATAAAGAAATTGCAAGTTGGTTAGGATTTTGTTTATAGCAGCTTTGAAGAGGTCTTAAGATAATGAAAATCGAGACTTTCAGGCAATGGTTCATGTCAAAAGATGGTCGTGACTGCTTCGGTTTTTTGGATCAATCGTATTACAAGTGAAAAGCTGTAGTTATACCGGAACATAGCTTCAGGAAATATAATACATGCCCATGAAGCTAAGTATTTAAGCTGTTTCCGAGTGACGATGTTATATGCTAGCACCTGCAACCAATTTATTTTGAAGGGTTTTTGACATTAGTAACACTGGTCTTGCAAGATGATGTTGTGTTGTGTATGTAATTGTAGAATCCATAATAATTGGAGTGTTTCTTGTGGATTAGGTAAAATATGTGATTAGAAGATGTAACTGATAGTACTTGATTTATTGAAATGATGAAGCCATTCTGATGAGGAAAAATCTGTGTTTCTGTAGCATTTTCAGTTGTGTAACTGTTCACAAATTTAGAGAGCTTATATATCTCTTTTAAACTATGCCTACTTCTGTAGTCTTTGATATTGCTTAGGAAATTAAATAGTTATATTTTAGTAAAAAAACAATATGAAAATGTTATCTTAGTCAAAAGATTATGAAATGACAATCCCATTTCAAAACTTGGTTCTGCACTTCTGCTAAGTGGTTTTTATTTTTAGATTTAGAAATTTGAAGTGATTGTCTTGTATTGTATTATTAAAATTATGAAGTGTTAAATTTTATTTATTTTTCACCACCAGTATTCGGTTTACTGGATCGCCTAATCTGGTTTGAGGGTCAGTTATGGCATCAAGTGGTTCTAGTCCCCTCTTGATAGCAGTTGCGGGGGATCGAACTGTAGTCCTCCCTACCAAGTCCAACGTCAATTATCACTTGACCAACTAACGATCGGTTGAAGTGTTAAATTTTATAAGAAAAATTAGATTGATAAATCTTTAATTACAATCCCAACAAAAATTAAAGCAAAGATGTGAATGCAAACTAAAATTAATTTACAGTCTATGGACCAACAAATTGAAAATCACACTTCAGACTACATTTTAACTTGAAGTTAGAAGTGATTACTACAACTACTACTACACCAATCAACTTTATAACGGATCCTTTGGGGGAGCAAAGTTGTGGAAGGAACAAAACCCTACAAATAGTGTTTCACTTCATCAAATTTCTTCTTAAAGACAAGCATGTGTTCAAAAAGAAAAAGAAAGACAACAAAGACAATAAAAAATGCTAATCGCTTGAAGAATCATCGTCCTTCTCTTCATAATCAGCGACGACTTTCTCTATAAACCTCTTACGAACGCCATCAATTTCTATGGCCATCATTAAGTACAGGATCTGATTGGCACAGGATCAATGCAACACCTTTACAAAACAAGCAAAGAATTCAATGTGGCATGTTAGAGGTAGAAAACACGAACATTAACAACTCAAAATTATCGAAGAAAGAAAACACGAACAATGGAGGTTAAGAGACTTAAATACCTTCCGGAGTGCATCTTCGCCCAAACCTATTCATACCAAAATAATTTCCTTTAACAGCTCCATTGTTGTACACCAACAACGTAGGAAGATTACAATCCGGATAGTTAGGAATGCAATCAGTGGATATTATCTTCACAAATTTCGTTGCAGGATACATTGTAGCAAGTTCTTCAATGCATTGCATCAACACCCCACATTCGGGAATCCTGTCGAACAAAAGCACATCCGACTTCAGCAAAAAGAAACATAAAATTAGGAGTTTCTAAAGCATACATACCCGTCTTTGTAAAGAATGACAACCACCCAAACATCAGATGGAGCTTGCGAAACCTCTCGAACGAAATCAGATCCTGAAATAGGAGTCACCGATCCATACCTAAAAACTTTAGCTGCCTCTTGTATCTCAGCTAATCTCTTCTTCCTATGACAGCAAAACGACTCAAATTAGAACACATGGACCGATAAAACTGAAATTCCTGGCACGCTATGCACGATGCTCTACCGGTGCTCTAACACTGTGTCCGGCCTAGCGCGTAATAATTTAAAACAAGTAAAGGAAAACAAATAAAAGAGACAAGTTATTTGTTAACCCAGTTCGGCGCAAACAGCAACCTACGTCTGGGGATACCAATCCAGGAAGGAATATCACTATAATAGTCCTAGTTCTAAGTTACCAGCAAACCACCCGTTTACAACTTACAACCTAGGAACTACCAATGACTCTTCTACCTAGGAACTCCTAGATATGAGATCTCATCTCACTCCCTAACAACCTTACAACCAGCAAGGATTTCAATAACACAAGAACAGAAAGGTTTTGGAGAAACACTCCTAAAACTACACACTCGTACCTAAAGGCTTAGAGTGTTAAACCACCAAAAGTCCTAACTCCGTACTTCAAAGCTTAGGAGAAGGAACACACAATACAACTCAATAAACACAGTCCTAAACTTGTATCAATGAGACACAAGAAAGGCTCACAAAATTAACACACACGCAAAACCTAGTTTCTTAGACTAAACATAAGACGGCGTGAACAATACTTAAATTAGGTTTAGCTCCTTCCTTATATATATAGCTGGTGACATGGGCTTCAGAAGATCTGAACCAAAATAACATCCAACTCACAAAATAAAAATAAACCATATCTTTAAAAGATTAGATATGTTTTGAAAAAAAAATTTCACAATAATTTCTGAACCAATCTCTAAACAAAAGATTTGTTTAGAAAATAAAGCCTTTCTTTACGGACAAGATATGATTCATGAGAGAGAAATATAAATTCCATAAATAGGAAACTCGCATGATTGGCGCGCAAGTAACACTCCTTGTGAGATGCTACAATGCTCTACGCAATGCTTGAGACATCGTATCCAGCATCCTGCTATAGAGTTTATTTTACCAAAAATGCAGCCAACACCAAAGACTTAACAAATGAGAGAGAAATATAAATTTCATAAATAGGAAACGCGCATGCTTGGCGCGCAAGTAACACTCATTGTGAGATGCTACAATGCTCTACGCAATGCTTGAGGCATCGTATCCAGCATCCTGCTATAGAGTTTATTTTACCAAAAATGCAGCCAACACCAAAGACTCAACAAACTCCCCCTTTGGCAAATTTTTGGCTAAACAAATTAAGACCATACAGATACTACTTAAACAAATACTTCAACTACATATCTTTTTCTCAACATAAGCACACAAGCATAAAGATCAATAGTAGTAGCTATCCTTCAAAACAGTTACCATACTACTTCTTCATGGAGAACAGTAGAAAAGAATAAGATGTATCTTTTTAAGATTATCAGAGAGACATGCAACAGCGGAACACAAAAACTACTTCGCCTTAAATGGTCAGGAAAATAAACTTGATAGGATGGGGATTAGAATGCTTCAACATAGTATCCAACACTTCATACCATATCTCCCCCTGCACATATACATGGGATGTTGGAACATCGTATCCAGCATCTCCCCCTACATAATACAACTCAGCTCCCCCTAAACACCTGCATATCTCAGAACATACACAGCCACACACCAAAGCACACATACCAGAACAGACACAGTTCACAGTCACAACACATATCAGAAGCCCATACCAGAAACAAGAGCAGGTAACCAAACCAACAAATCAAATTAATCATAACATTTACTCCCCCTTTTGGCCAAATATTTGACAAATTCACACCAGCAGAGAGTACAGAAGTACAGGACTTTAATGCACACTAGCAGACGGGATACATAACTCACCAGCTCCCCCTCACTACCATCATACAGAGAAAAATAGATTCTCGCACAAAAGGAGCACGTACAAGAATAGTAATAATCACCACCAACTACCACAAGAGTTACTCATCCCCTCACTACTCAATCCCATGCACATAGGCCAGACAAGCTATATGCAACCATACCACAACTGCAAATGCACATGGGGCAGACAAGCCATGTGTAACTATCATAACATACGCATGCTTCTATAGGCAAACATGCTACAACTGATCTACAACTACCAACATCAGAACGATCAGGAATCAGTAGACAAATGTAAACATACAGATAACACACACCTGAGGATAGAAAATACGATAGCACATACCACATGTAATGAGAAGAAAGAATTTTATCTAATTCTCCTAGGATAGCGTGCAAACATAAGTTGGAGAAAAAAATGACAATTGCACGCCTCAAACTCATTAACTGCTATAACTCCTCATAGTGGCAAATTCCTAACTTGCCCTTCAACTTCTCAAATTGAACTGCATCTAGTGCCTTTGTGAAAATATCTGCAACTTGTTCCTTTGTGCCTACATGCTCCAGAGTCACAATTTTATTCTGAACCAAATCTCTTATATAATGATGGCGAATATCAATATGTTTTGTCTTACTATGCTGAACTGGATTCTTTGAGATGTTTATGGCGCTCATGTTGTCACAATACAATGTTAGAGCATTCTGTTCAACATCGTATTCCTTCAGCATTTGTTTCATCCACACCAGTTGTGAGCAGCTACTCCCAGCTGCTATGTATTCTGCCTCAGCAGTAGATAGTGCCACACAATTCTGCTTTTTACTAAACCAAGATATTAGATTAGTGCCCAAAAAGAAACATCCCCCTGAAGTACTTTTTCTATCATCTGCACTTCCAGCCCAATCAGCATCACAATATCCATATAGAGTAGAATCTTCACAATGGGAATACATTATCCCATAATCACTAGTTCCATTCACATATTTCAAGATTCTCTTAACTTGAGCCATATGACTTACCTTAGGATCTGCCTGATATCTAGCACACACTCCAACAACATAGGTGATGTCAGGTCTACTTGCAGTTAAGTACAACAAGCTACCAATCATGCTTCTATAGAGACTTTGATCAACACTTATTCCCTTCTCATCTTTGGTAAGTTTCCGGTGAGTAGGTGCTGGTGTTCTCTTGTGAGTAGCATTCTCCATTCCAAATTTCTTGACTATGTTTCTTGCATACTTGCTTTGAGATATAAAAGTATTTCCTCCATTTGCTTAATCTGCAAGCCAAGAAAATAAATCAATTCTCCAACAAGGCTCATTTCAAACTCTGATTGCATTTGCTTGACAAAATGCTGGACCATCGTGTTCGACATTCCACCAAACACAATGTCATCAACATAGATTTGGGCTATTATAAATTTTCCTTTTTCTTCTTTTACAAACAGAGTTTTGTCTGATCCTCCCTTCCTGTATCCTTGCTCTTCCAAGAATTGAGTCAACCTTTCATACCATGCCCTCGGTGCCTGTTTTAGACCATACAAGGCTTTCTTCAACTTGTAGACATAGTTAGGATGTTCTGGGTCCACAAACCCTCTAGGTTGCTCAACATACACCTCTTCCTGTAGGTATCCATTTAGAAATGCACTCTTCACGTCCATTTGGTATAGTTTGAACTTGAGAATGCAAGCCACTGCTAGAAGCAATATGATGGATTCTAGTCTGGCCACAGGTGCAAAAGTTTCATCAAAGTTAAGCCCTTCAATCTGGGTATACCCTTGTGCCACAAGCCTTGCTTTATTTCTGGTAATGGTACCATTCTCATCTGACTTGTTTTTATACACCCATTTGGTTCCAATTACATTCACATCTTCAGGCCTTGGAACTAAGTCCCACACTTCACTTCTCTCGAATTGGTTCAGTTCCTCTTGCATAGCCTCAATCCAAGCTTCATCAGTGAGAGCTTCTTTGACATTCTTTGGCTCGAACATAGATACAAAGCAAGAGTTTGCAATTACATCATTTGTCCTCCTAGTGGTTATTCCTTGTTCAGGATTCCCAATAATGAGATCTTTGGAATGATTTTTCTGAACACGAACTGAGGGACCTTTGTTTTGGACTTGAGGTTCAGTACTTGTCTCAGCATCTTCTTCAAGAGTCTTTTCATCAGATTTTTCTTTACTGGGATGTTCTAATGCTCCAACATCTTGTTCAACATTGTCAATAACAGGTGCACCTTGATCAATGTCATCATTTTTTTCAAAGGGGGTGTCTTTTACAACAACATTCACAAATTCCATCACAACTTGAGTCTTGGAGTTGTAAACTCTGTATGCTCTACTGTTTGTAGAGTATCCAAGGAAGATTCCCTCATCACTTTTAGGGTCAAGTTTCCTTCTTTGTTCTCTATCAGCTAGAATGTAACACTTACTCCCAAAAACATGAAAGTGTTTAACAGTTGGCTTCCTTTCTTTCCATAATTCATATAAAGTAGAAGAAGTACATTTTCTTAGAGTAACTCTGTTGTGTATGTAGCAAGCAGTGTTCATGGCTTCAGCCCAGAAGTGATATGGAATGCTTTTGGCATGAAGCATGAATCTAGCTGATTCTTGGATGGTTCTGTTATTCCTTTCAACCACACCATTCTGTTGTGGGGTTATAGGAGACGAATACTCATCCTTGATCCCTTCAGTGGAGCAGAATTCGTTGAATGGTCACTTCTGATTCTAACAACATTACTTCCTTTCTCTCTTTGAAGTTGAATGCATAGCTCCTTGAACACATCAAAAGTATCTAACTTCTCCCTGACAAAATTTACCCATGTGCATCTGGAATAGTCATCAACAACCACGAAAGCATACCTCTTACCTCCCAAACTTTCCACCTACATGGATCCCATGAGATCCATGTGTAACAGTTCAAGAACCTTGGATGTAGTCTGATGCTCCAACATTGGATGCGACATCCTGGTTTGTTTCCCAATTTGACATTCTCCACATACATTCCCTTCACCAATCTTGAGTTTGGGTAGTCCTCTAATAGCTTCAGCTGTTATTGCTTTCTTCATCCCTTTCAGATTTAGATGACCTAACTTCTGGAGCCACAGTTGCACTTCATCTTCTTTGGAAACAAGACAAGTGGATGTGAGGGCTTCTTCCCGAGGCATCCACAAATAGCAGTTGTCTTTAGATTTAGTACCTCTCAGCATCAGTTGTCCTTCTTCATTATTGACAAGACATTCATATTTTGTGAAGTTAACTTTCATTCCTTGATCACACAGCTGGCTGATGCTAATCAGATTTGCTGTGAGTCCTTTAACTAAGAGCACATTCTCTAGGTTGGGCAATCCATGGCTGATCAGATCCCCAATTCCCACTATTTCTCCTTTTGCACCATCCCCAAAGGTTACAAAGCTAGCCTTGTAGGATCTTACATTTATGAGATACTTCTCTTCACCAGTCATGTGTCTAGAGCATCCACTATCAAAATACCAATCTTCCCTAGAAGAAGCTCTTAGGGATGTGTGAGCAATTAACCCAACATTTTCTTCTTTAGGCAATCCAACATTTTCTTCTTTAGGTCTCCATTCCTTCTTAATAACATTCTCTTCTTGTACCACATTTGGCTGAGGCTCCTGGTTGGGGTATCCATACAACTTGTAGCAAAAAGGTCTAATGTGTCCTCTTTTTCCACAATGGTGACACACCCACCTACGATATCTCCTTTGGTTTTTAGGTCTTTGATGAACGGAGGGTCTTGGTCTTTGATGAACTGAAGATTTAGAATCAAGAGCGAACTTAGGGACTGGGTAGGCTTTAGAATGTCAAGTTTGATGCTCCAGCATTACCTTTCCAGTACAGGGATCAAAAACATTTTCTCCTGATGTGAACTTGGTTTCAGGGTCCTGTTGATACTGATTCAAACTTGAGTAGTTGTATCCAACAGACCTAAGCTTCCCACTTGGCACATTATCCAGAATTTCTTCAAGAAGATCTGCTCCTGAGTTCAGCTGACTAACTCGTTTCCTTAGATCATCCATTTGAGCATTAACTTGGATGACCTTTTCTTCTGCTTGAGTAGCTTTTTGAACCTGGATTTTACTTCAGCCCGAAGTTTGTTGATGGTCTTCTTTTGCTTCTCAAGAATCCTACACATCTCTTCATATCTAGTGAGCAATTCTTTGTAAGTGCTAGCAAGTTCATCATAAGATACATCCTCATTTTCATCAGATTCCCAATTAGCAACACTAACACATGTTCCAGTAAAGGCAGTAGCATGTCTTGCTGATTCACTTTCTCCATCAGTGTCTTCATCTGACCAAGAAACAGTCAGTCCTTTCTTCTGTCTTTTCTGATATGTTCCACATTCTGACCTTATGTGTCCATAACCTTCACACTCATGACACTGAACACCCTTACTTTGATTGCTCTTTTCTTCAGGCTTGGTCTTCTTTAGATTATTCTGTTGTTTGTTGATGTCGAATCGGATGCTCTGCCCATTTTGTCGATTCTTGCGATCAACTCTTTTCAGCACTTTGTTGAATTGTTTACCAAGCATGGCAATTGCATCTGCTATGCTATCTTCATCTTCATCCTCAGTTTGATCATTACCCTCATCAGTGTTTGAAACAAAGGCAATGCTTTTGTTTTTCTTGTCACCACGTTCATCCAAAACAATTTCAAAAGTTTGGAGAGACCCAACAAGTTCATCCATCTTCATAGTGGAGATGTCATGTGCTTCCTCAATTGCCGTTACCTTCATGTCAAACCTTTTGGGAAGAGATCTAAGGAGTTTCCTTTACAATTTCTCATCAGACATTTTTTCCCCCAGAGCTTCAAAGGAATTAGCAATGTCCAAAAGGCTCAAGTGAAAATCTTGAATACTCTCATCATCTTTCATTCTTAGGGCTTCAAACTTGGATGTGAGGTGTTGAATCTTAGACTGTTTCACTTTGGTAGTCCCTACATAGCACTTTTGCAATATTTCCCACGCATCTTTGGCTGACACACAATTTTTAATGAGTTTGAAAACACTAGTGTCTACTCCATTAAATAGGGCATATATAGCCTTGTGGTTATGATGGGCAGCAGCTTCCTCTTCTGTAGTCCATTCTACTTCAGGTTTCAGCACCCCCGTTGAGGTACCTTCCTTGCTAGCATATGTGGGATGTTCCCATCCAGTCAAAACAACCTTCCAAACTTTGCTATCAATAGATCTCAGGAAAGCCGTCATTTTGGATTTCCAAGAGTCATAGTTGGCAGATTCATTGAGCAAAGGTGGTCTGTTCATGTAGCCTCCTTCTTTTTCCATAATGCCAGAGATTTTAGGTCCTGAATCTCACCCAAGTAAACAGGCAGGGTGCCTGCTCTGATGCCAATTGAAATTCCTAGCACGCTATGCACGATGCTCTACCCGATGCTCTAACACTGTGTCCGGCCTAGCGCGTAATAATTTAAAACAAGTAAAGGAAAACAAATAAAAGAGACAAGTTATTTGTTAACCCAGTTCGGCGCAAACAGCAACCTACGTCTGGGGGATACCAATCCAAGAAGGAATATCACTATAATAGTCCTAGTTCTAAGTTACCAGCAAACCACCCGTTTACAACTTACAACCTAGGAACTACCAATGACTCTTCTACCTAGAAACTCCTAGATATGAGATCTCATCTCACTCCCTAACAACCTTACAACCAGCAAGTATTTCAATAACACAAGAACAGAAAGGTTTTGGAGACACACTCCTAAAACTACACACTCGTACCTAAAGGCTTAGAGTGTTAAACCACCAAAAGTCCTAACTCCGTACTTCAAAGCTTAGGAGAAGGAACACACAATACAACTCAATAAACACAGTCCTAAACTTGTATCAATGAGACACAAGAAAGGCTCATAAAATTAACACACACGCAAAACCTAATTTCTTAGACTAAACACAAGACGGCGTGAACAATACTTAAATTAGGTTTAGTTCCTTCCTTATATATATAGCTGGTGACATGGGCTTCAGAAGATCTGAACCAAAATAACATCCAACTCACAAAATAAAAATAAACCATATCTTTAAAAGATTAGATATGTTTTGAAAAAAAATCTTCACAATAATTTCTGAACCAATCTCTAAACAAAAGATTTGTTTAGAAAATAAAGTCTTTCTTTACGGACAAGATATGATTCATGAGAGAGAAATATAAATTCCATAAATAGGAAACACGCGCATGTTTGGCGCGCAAGTAACACTCCTTGTGAGATGCTACAATGCTCTACGCAATGCTTGGGGCATCGTATCCAGCATCCTGCTATAGAGCTTATTTTACCAAAAATGCAGCCAACACCAAAGACTCAACAAAAACAACAGCAATCAATTTTGCTAACTCCAAATCTCATAAATATTTAACTAAAGGTCACAAATTCCACATAACAAAAAGATAACTAAGCTCTTGAACAAATATTAACTATGAAATAGCTAGGAAATCTCAAATCAAATTCATCAAAACTACTTAGAACTAAGCTCTTGAACACTTACTATTAGCTATGAAATCTCAAATCAAATTCGTGTGACTTTGCAAACAAAGCCCCTAATGCACTGACTTTGTAATTGTAATGTGAACAAAGCATGGACAATTCAGTACCAAGAAACTGCTAATAACATAAAAAAAAATGAAGGACATGATAGCAGCACTTGGTCATGTAAAACATTTAAGTCTTGCAAATGTCAAATAGCCGGTGTGACCTCGAGCTTCACCACAAGGTCTAACCATTACAGAAGATGACGTAGGATTGCTGAGAACATAGTTTCCATCTGAACATTGTCTCCTCTTGAGAGGAAGAGAACCATTAGAACCACAAGTAATTATCCAAGTAAATTATGAGTACAACAGCAAAATGCTGTCAGAAAATTGCTGCATGCAAGTAACTTGAAACAGAAGGAAAATGCAAACAAAGATGAGGACAGAAAGAAGAAATCATTATCGAAAGTGTATTTTTAAAATAGATTGAATATTTTTCAAAATTCTGAAAAGTTTCGAAACATTGTTTTCGGAAATGTACTCTCTCTAGTCTCTAGTTTGCTTCCATATTCTCTTTATCATAACTAAAAAGGAAAATCTATAATCAAATGTCATTCCAATATCTACCCTCATGGAAAGTAAAAATGAAATGTCAGATAGTAAACAGGTCCTAAAAGTACCTGTGAAGCGGGACTGAAGTGCATCACAAGATCGTTGTACTTGTTCAACACACGGAGAGAACGAGTACAATATTGACATCATGTTGGTGTCGAACACCGACACGTGTTAGACACCAGACACACCTTCCATCAGAAGTATCGTTGCTACAAACTACAAAGTATAAGTGCTTAGGTATAAATTATTTCTATTAAGATAAAACTAAATTAAATTGTTTTCATACAAACTATAACTTGTTTTCATAAGCTATCCCGACGAGCTTATAGAAATAAGCCGAAAACAACATACAAAGATGTCATAAGTGGGTAAATAGACAATCTCGCAAGTGTTTATGTGGGTAAATAAGTTCAAATATATCAATCTCGCAAGTGTTTGTATCACGTTAGAACGGTCAAAACATTATTTGTTTTTTCAAAAAGAAGTTTGTTTATTTTTACTGCGCAAAGGCGAAAAAATTAGTTTGATGTGTTGAATTTATTTTTAATGTCTTTTGAAAGAAAGATATTTTTGTGATTTTATATTTTTTTTAGAGAATGACGATTATCTAAACTACGAGCCACACGGCAGAAGTTTTGAATTACAATTATTTTTAATATTTTTTGTCTTTAAACAAAATGATAAATATCACTAAAACTTACACTCGTAACTATAAGATCATGTGGTCGAACCCTACACTAATTATTTCTAATATTAAGAATTAAAAAAAATAAAACAATGTTCTTTTTATATACACACATGAGATGATGAGACCCTATCTCTAACCAAATTTGAAAGGATATGTCTGTCAACAATGTTGGTCATTATGGTCAATAAAATGTAGGTCTTTTTTTTTGGTTAATAATTAGGTCCTTGTTAAATATAAGATTAGCTAGGAAGTTGATTAACCAATCAGTCAAACCAAAATATTGGAAGCATCCTTTCTAGTTGTAAAGTGAGCTTGGCGTGACACAAATGGCAAATGGACATGTTTGTAGAGTTCAAATTTTTAAATAAATGTTAAACATTTTGAGGAATTAGTTTTTATAATTGCACTCGAAATATCTTATTTTAAGAAGAAAAGAAAAAGAAGTGAGCTATATATCTACCAAAATTATAGGGTTGGTTATTTTTTAAAATAAAAATATTTCCCTCACTTTATTAAGAACATCAATCTTTTATGTTAATCACTATATTTTCTAGTACACCTGACGACGGTCTGGCAAGTGCACCAGTCTGTCGTCGAGTAATAATTCACACTCTAGTGTATAGAATGAGTTTGTATCCACAGGGATCGTGCCGAAGCTTCACTAGCGTTATTTAAGTTTGTGATAGTTTGCATTCGCTTTGGGTTTTGAAAAGGTTTTTATAAATATAGCGTAATGCATTGCAGAAATATAAAAGCAGAATGTATAAATATAATAGATTCAAGAAATATAGAGGCTAGGTGTGGTGGTTGGACTCCCTCCCTTCTTCATATTTGGCAGGACCGGTATATAACAAAGTTATTTAGATTATGATCGGCGATGAATTATCCTTGTTGTAGTAATATCTTACTATTACACTATGTCTATTAAAGTTTCCCTACATTAACAACTAAGGTACCTACGAGAATCTAACCTCGATGTGTCACATACCTTAATTACTAAGTGAGTTGTTTATAAACATGCATTATAACCTTCACCAATTAACCTCTAGGTCATAGTATCAGACTGTTCATCTTCTAAGTGCTCAGATCACACCTAGTGCATGATTCCTCCTCTAACCGCTCAGTTCACGACTAGTTCAGGATATTACCGTCTCTATACACCTAGCATTATTTACTACGAGTTCCGGACCATACCAAGTCGAAACCTGATATCAATTCTATGGGCGCTCCTGCTTATCCGGCCGATTACGAGAATACGTTATTAAAGTGCACGAAAGTAAATAACAAACATAATACTTTAAATATCATTTATTATAACTTAGACTCAATCACAGACTCCAAATATTCATAGGGGAGTTCATCTTCTCCACCACAACCTAAGACAGCTATTACAAAAGACTACATATTTAAATTACAATAAAGAAATTATAACTTAAACATAAAAGCCAAAAGAAAACATACCTTGCTGAGTTAGTTTTCCCGTGAGGGGAGAAAACTATGCCCAATAGAGCTCCTCTGAACCTCTCCTTATAGTAGAGAGTGTTCTACTATTTATGAATGAATAAAACAATGAAAGGGAGGCTCTATTTATAGTTTTCGTAATGGGCCTCAGCAAGGCATCGCATCACGATAAGGCCATCGTACTGCGATGTGAAGATTCAGTTCAATTTTATAACTGATCCTGTGCATTTCATCAGCTTGGGCGCCAAGTTACTCCATCGTACTGCGTTGTAGGGCATCGTACTGCGATGGAAGATTTTTTCAAGATTTATTTCTTCTGATTGCTTGGCGTGCAAGGAGCTTTCATCGTGGCACGATGGCACACATCGTGCTGCGATGGAATGCTGTATTTCTTCACTTTTTGGGCTTTTTCTTGTCTTTTTGCATCTTGGACTCTGTCTTGATGCTTTTTCCTGCTTTTGTAGGTTTTCCTTCGTATTTGGGCCTGTCTTAGTCATTTTACTACTAATAATAATACTAAAAATACCGTAGAAATTCCTGTCATCACAACCCCAAACTTAAACTGTTGCTTGTCCTCAAGTAACATGCTGTCAGACAAGAACGTTAGAAAAACAAGAGATAAATAAAGATGATAGGAATTTCACAACCTTTTTGTATTTCAACAATGGTACCGCTGATTTTCTTACCGCCGCGATCATGCTCAGTCCTGCTAGGCTCAGGAGACGTCAATAGTAGCAAATCGGACAGATGCCCGCAAGAGTCCATGTCCAACTTTTCTCTCTCTCACATTTGTGTTTTTCGCTCATTAATTGAAAGGGTTATCTCTCAATCATCGTGTAACCTGCCATTTTACCATAGACTTGCAAGAACTCTAAGCAACCAGTCAAAATTCAATATACATGCATTTTTGGAGGTCTTTTTAGGGTTATAACGTGGCTTAGGTCAGGGTAGGACATTTTTGGGAATAGTAGGATAAACATTGGAATTAAGTTCTACTTTGTTGTTCATTTTTGTGTGCGCAACATGTGTTCCTTAGGGTGTGTTTTTGTGTTTGGTATCGGAAAATAAGAACCGGATGTGTCTTTGTGTGGTTCTTTTCTATCACTTTCTTTGCCCTTTGGTTCTTTCTTTTGCCCTTTGACTCTTTCTTTTTCATTTATTATTTTTTTTAAGAGACTATTTTTTTAGGGAATTTTTTATGTTTTCCCGTCTCTTTTTCATTTATTTTTTTCTGTAGTGATAGTTCTCCGTATACCCACCCCAAACTTAAACGTTGCTGGTTCCATGAGCAACCCCAAACTTATTTTGTTGCCAAGACTTTGAGAACTATTACCTTAACTCCAAAAAGGGTAATTTCTCTATTTTTTTGGTCTATAGGCTTGTATCGTGGTTTGTCACCGAACAAAAGAGATAATATATTTTTTTACGGCTCAAATTTGGCTAGCAAAGGATAATAATAAAGGGTGGCTTGAAAAGGCTATGGGTTATAACAAACAATTGCCTCAATGCATATAATATCAAATCAACTAGTCAGCAGAGAATTAGAGCAAGTTCTAGAAAATAAACAAGTGCACGGTACTCTCATAGTAATTCGAAAGAAAGTGGTAATACCGTTTGGAAATATTTGGCTCAAATCCTCACATGGCTTAGGTATCTGAAGTTGAACACTTGTCTCACAGACACCAGCTTCATGACTCGTCTCTCTGTCTCCCGAACTTCGCACTTCGAAGCAATCACCTTTGGTTTTTCTGTATGAAGGTGTGAAACTCGTCTCATCGAGATTTATAACTTATTTCGCTGCAATCTTACCTATAACAGTTAGTCATGCACTAGATAATAAACAGCAAGCAGTTATTTAATTTTTTTATAAGTTTGAATAAGGGTTATTGACAGATGAAGATGACATGCAGAATTCTAGGCATACATTTATTGAATTGAAAAACTGAATTGAAAAATGTTGAATTGAAATTACTGAATTGAAAATACTTAATACTTATCCTTGGGTTGCCTCCCAAGCAGCGCTTGTTTAGCCTCTCATTAGCTTGAGGCATTTCCTCCATTACAGAGGATAGATTCGCATGTCTCTCTCTCGTGCTTCTTTGTTCCAGCTTGAAGCACTTGCCATCTTCCCTTCCTATTGATTACAATCTTGGCAGGACCAGGTCTGTTTCACCATATCCTCAACTATCCGGTTGACGACTTATTTACCGGTGCAGTTTCATAGAACACAGTAATTTCACCCCAAACTTATATTCGTGCACGTGTTTCTTTTTTGTGCTTTCTTCCTGAGGAAGAAATGGTTCTTCAGAGATGACTTTACAGCTTGATTCTCCTGATTGAATTATTTCTTTCCTGATGGCCTTTCTCTCTTTTCTTTGTCATCTTCACCAATAGTTCCTGTATTTCTGAACCATTCCTGTTAACAGTTACTTACTTCCTGTGGAAGCTCTTAGTCAAATGATCCTCCTGACCATTGACTTTTTGTTGCAGCTTTCTCTTTTACAATGTACTCCGTCTCTCACCGCTTTGAGAGTTTTCCTGTGAGAATGCCGTCTTTAATTGGCTGTTGCCAGCCTTCCTAGCCCCTTCGGTACCTGTCTGCATGCACTTTAAACAAAATACCTCAGTAGCACTGGGATAAATATTTTCTGTGGAACTATTTTTGGTTTGTCTCATGTGTCTTTGTCACCATAAAAATTTCCAGGTAAGTGAGGTGGATCACACCGGATCGCTTAAATACCAAGACTCATCCTTAGCCGGAATTTCCACGGATCAAAATCCACAATCATCAACAAGATTTTTGAATTTTTAATTTTTTTTATTTTTGAAATATTTTTGCAAACTTAAATAAATCTAATAAGGCTTCGAGGACACAATCCCCGGCAACGACGCCAAAAACTTGACTACGGTCTGACAAGTGCACCAGTCTGTCGTCGAGTAATAATTCACACTCTAGTGTATAGAATGAGTTCGTATCCACATGGATCGTGTCGAAGCTTTACTAGCGTTATTTAAGTTTGTGATAGTTTGCATTCGCTTTGGGTTTTGAAAAGGTTTTTATAAATATAGCGTAATGCGTTGCAGAAATATAAAAGCAGAATGTATAAATATAATAGATTCAAGAAATATAGAGGCTAGATGTGGTGGTTGGACTCCCTCCCTTCTTCATATTTGGCATGACTGGTATATAACATAGTTATTTAGATTATGTTCGACGGTGAATTATCCTTGTTGTAGTAATACCTTACTATTACACTATGTCTATTAAAGTTTCCCTACATTAACAACTAAGGTACCTACGAGAGCCTAACCTCGATGTGTCACATACCCTAATTACTAAGTGAGCTGTTTATAAACATGCATTATAACCTTCACCAATTAACCTCTAGGTCCTAGTATTGGGCTGTTCATCTTCTAAGTGCTCAGATCACACCTAGTGCATGATACCTCCTCTAACCGCTCAATTCACGACTAGTTCAGGATGTTACCGTCTCTATACACCTAACATTATTTACTAGGAGTTCCGGACCATGCCAAGTCAAAACTTGATATCAATTCTATGGGCGCTCCCGCTTATCCGGCCAGATTACGAGAATACGTTATTAAAGTGCACAAAAGTCAATAACAAACATAATACTTTAAATATCATTTATTATAACTTAGACTCAATCACAGACTCCAAATATTCATAGGGGAGTTCATCTTCTCCACCACAACCTAAGGCAGCTATTACAAAATACTACATATTTAAATTACAATAAAGAAATTATAACCTAAACATAAAAGCCTAAAGAAAACATACCTTGTTGAGTTAGTTTTCCCGTAAGGGGAGAAAACTATGCCCAATAGAGCTCCTCTGAACCTCTCCTTATAGTAGAGAGTGTTCTACTATTTCTGAATGAATAAAACAATGAAAGGGAGGCTCTATTTATAGTTTTCGTAATGGGCCTCAGCAAGGCATCGCAGCACGATAAGGCCATCATACTGCGATATGAAGATTCAATTCAATTTTATAACTGATCCTGTGCATTTCATCAGCTTGGGCGCCAAGTTACTCCATCATACTGCGTTGTAGGGCATCGTACTGCGATGGAAGATTTTTTCAAGATTTATTTCTTCTGATTGCTTGGCGTGCAAGGAGCTTTCATCGTGGCACGATGGCACACATCGTGCTGCGATGGAATGCTGTATTTCTTCACTTTTTGGGTTTTTTCTTGTCTTTTTGCATCTTGTACTCTGTCTTGATGCTTTTTCCTGCTTTTGTAGGTTTTCATTCGTATTTGGGTCTGTCTTGATCATTTTACTACTAATAATAATACTAAAAATACCGTAGTAATTCCTGTCATCAACACCCCAACGTGTATTGTTTACTATTATTTGAATTGAAATTGATATGGAAAAAGTTTGTTCTTAAAAAAAGTAACTTTATTTTCTTTTCTTTTTATGAGTTGCATTATATCGCTAATTATCACTTGATGGATGATATTTCGCAAAACTTCATACTTGAATTATTTTTTACACCCTCCGTGATTAGGAGTAAGAAAAAGGTGGCATTTAACATGGGAAAGTTATATACTTTCGCACCATGCACAAGTTGCATTTGACCATTTGATTATCTAGGAAGCACACTTTTATGGTGGTCACTCAAACATTAGATTTTTTTTTAAATTATCTTCCACCATCAATCTCTCTCTCCATAAACACACTCATCAGCAACAACACAAAGCTTTAACATTTTGTGCTGTAAATTTTTTTCTCCATTAGTAGCAAAAACACAGCTTTATTTTTATAAACAAACTGACCAATGTTTTAAAAAATAAATAGTGACCGAGTCAACTCGCCCACCAACTCAGTAAACTTCCATGGCAACCCACTGAGTCAACTCGCTCGAAACATGTTCTGCAACAACAACTACCTAACATCTTGCTTGAGTCAACTCGCCCACCAACCCACTGTTTCTCTCCTCCCAGTAATCATTTTTGTCCTCCACAAAAGGCAAGAACCACTGCTTGTTGCAAATCAACAAGGTTTGGTACTAAAATTGGATTCTGAGTTGCCATGGAAGTACGAATGTTGGTGAGAAAAAGATCCAAAAGTAGAGATGTTGGAAAGAAGACGATGAAGTTCTTCATCATAAATTGTAATTTTATTTTTATTTGAGAATTTTTTATATTAATTTCACAAAAGAAGACATTTAATAGTCACTATTATTTTTTTAAAAATTGGTCAGTTTGTTTTTATAAAAATAAAGCTGTGTTATTTGTATTAATTGAGAGAAATTTTTACTGCACAAAATGTTAAGCATTGTGTTACTGCTCATTTGGGTGAGTGGGTTTATGGAGAGAGAAAATGATGGTGGAAGATGGTTTAAAAAAAAAATCTAGTGTTTGAGTGACCACAATAAAAGTGTTCTTCCTAGATGATTAAATGGTCAAATGCAACTTGTGCATGATGAGAAAGTATATAATTTTCCCATGTTAAATGCCACCTAAGAAAAATCCTGTGTTTATTTTATTCACTTGTTATATATTATTCATTTGCCAAGGAAATAATATTTGAACTTTTTGCAAAGACTTTTCTTTTTGCCACCCTATAGTTTACTCGCGTACCCTACAAAATGACTAAAATATCTTTCTGTGGCTTAAGTCACGAATGTTATAATTGGTAGGTTGTTTTTGGGGTGTCCGCGACACAAGTCACGTAGAACGCCCCCCCCCCCCCCCAGAAACCATAGGGTTTGCAAAAGTCCTTTTTTTTTCAAAAGCCCAATGAGTTGTTCTAATACACTAAACCTTTTTTCCATAACCATCAAATTAGTCGATCTCGTTAGTTATAAATGGCTTGCTTCACTCTTTGAAGAAGCTAAACTAATCCATTCAAATTGGCATCAGAGAGAATCGAATCTGAGACATTAAGAGGAGTACACTCTCAGGTCTCAAGCCAATACCACTAGACTAATTCAATTGAGTTTATTCATAGATGAATTAATAAGTATTATTAAAAAATAAGTTGATGTGGATAGTTTAATTAGTTTGAGTCAGAGGTTAAAAGAGTTAAGGTGTAAAAGAATAATAAATGTAAAATAAAAACATTAACAATTGAGAATTTAACTTTGACATTTTTAAATAAAAATAAATAAGTAAATAATACTAAAAATTATATACACTATAAAGTTTGAAATTTGACCCTGAGTAAAAATATTCAATCTAACTATCAATATTTATTGTTTTCTAACAAATTAGTAATTCAAATAGAATATTTATGCAGAGATATTTTAGAAATTAACAAAAAAAGTGACAACATATAAGGATTTAATTGGATAAATATGTAAAAAGAAAGTTACACCGTCGGTGTTTATAAACTAAATCCTTAATAATTCCTTTACAACCCATAAATTGAAAACTCCATGTCTTTATCCCATAAAATAATATGTCTTCATCTTAGTTATTGACAACATATATATTGAGGAAGAAGACTCTCAAATTACATATTATAGATATAGATTCTCTATACTATATATATATATATATATATATATATAAATTATAAGACTTATAAACTAATTAATTGGACGACTAATTCATCAAAATAAATTATAAGTTTAAATGTGGCTTGAATGGTTGTCTTGGGCAGAATTTTGGTACAACACTAATTATCATGCCTCTATCAAATCTACTCCATTTGAAGCACTCTATAGAAGAATCCCACCAGTGTTAATTAGAGGTGATATGAGTCTCTCTGCAGTAGATGAAGTCAACAAACTGACTGCTAAAAGAAATGAGATGATAAAAGAGATGAGTGATCAGTTGTTGAAAGCTCAGGATCAAATGAGAGTGCAGGCCAACAAGCATAGAAGAAAGGTTGAATACCAAGTTGGAGATATGGTGTACTTGAAAATTCAACCTTACAAGTTGCAGAAATTGGCTAAGAGGTTCAATCAGAAACTTAGTCCTAGATACTAAGGACCCTATGAGAAACTTGAAAGGGTAGGAGTTGTAGCTTACAAACTCAAACTACCAGAAGATAGTAGAGTACATCCTGTTTTCCATGCCTCATTACTAAAAAAAGCAATCACTGCTGGAGTAGAGACTCAACCCTTGCCTGATTGCATGAATGAAAGCTGGCAACTAGAACCTGGACCTGAAGAGGCTAGAGACACTAAAGTTAATGAGAATGGAGAGTTGGAAGTGTTAGTGAAATGGCAAGGTCTACCAGAATTTGAAAACTCATGGGAATTGGCTAGTAAGATGAGGCAAGAGTTTCCTGCATTTCTCTTTGAGGACAAAGAGAGTCTTGAAGGAGGGGGTATTGATAGGTATGGTGTAGTTTACACTAGAAGACAAAATAGGAAGAATAAATCAAGTAGTGGAGTTGATAATTCCACTAACTCTGTGGGTCCCTCAGCATCAACATGAAATTCTATGAAGGGACATGTGGAAGAGAGAGAAAGGGCAGACTTGTCCTTATATTCTGCAGGAATGTTCTATTGTCAGTGTGCTTGAATTGAGTGATGATTTAACCCTAGGAGAGTGACAGCCTCTCGAAGTGCCTATTTATCATCTACTGCATTTTATTATCTTCTTCTTCATAGTATATTGTAACCATGGCTAGATCTCATTTGAACTCTAGCTTTATTTAATAAATAATACAATATACATTCAATATTTCTACTGTTTCTTGTTTTTTTGCTATTGAATCTCTGTTTTATTAAGTTCATACCAGTTGAACCTTATCAATACATATAGTGATTAGAATCTTTCTTGTGTATTACTTGGTAAAATAGGTGATTAGAGGATACAATTGATAACATAACACCAAAATTTGGTATTAAGTTATAGAAATGAGGCTGTTCTGGTGAGGGAAAACATGTGTTTCTGAAGCAGGCCAATATGGTTGTTCATACTTTGTGTAAAGCGATCATAAATTATATTCCCTTCTATAGTTTTTTTATGTTATTCCAAGTTGTATTGCTAATCTTATTGCTTATTCAAGTCATACATTCCATAGTAGATGCATTTCGTATGATGAATCAGTTGACATCAAACACAACCTGAATCGCCACAATGAAGATGTCGAGTACTAGTCTTGTAAATTTCCAGATAAGTCAACCTCCATTCACCCGCAACGCAGACCATTACAATTTTTTTAAAAAATAATATATTTTTAAAAAACAAGAAACTAAAAAAATTAGTATTATGAAAAATACTTTTCTTAGAAACTATAAAAACTATGATTATTATTGTTAAAAAATTTATGTCTAACATATAAGTCCTAAGTAATAAATAAATAAACTACAATTGATATTTAATAAAAACTTTTGGTCATTGATATAATTTGTGATATTTTTATGATTTTATCTATCTCCTATATGAAGTTAATATCGTAAGTTAAATCCATAAAAAAAAAAAAAAAACAACAACACAAGTGATATGTCTCTAATTGTGACATTTTATGATTTTATTTATCTATATTTTCTATGTAAATCAAAGAGGAAGAAAAATATGTCAGTTTGTTGGGTTGTGTGAAAAAAAATAGAGAGTAATAATATGTCTTGAAGAACATGTTTAGTATTTGACTTGAAGCAAATTATAAGTGATAAAGAGACATAATTAAATATTAATAAAAAAAATAAACGGCTCACATGGATCAACTCGCAAACTAGTAGATTTAACTTACATAAGATACACTCTTAATGATTCAATCCACATGAACAAAAATAAAAATGGATAAAAAAATTTTAAAAAATTTTTTTTATCTTAACCCTACATAGACTGCAAATTATACATGTTGGTATGTGAATCTTACCCAATATACTCTACATATACTCTATGGTCTTTAATACAAGAGAATTTTTATTTTTTATATTCATCAAATTTCTAATGTATTTGATCTATATTATAGACTAGATATATTAAAAGCTCAATAAACCGCTTATAAAAAAAGTTCAAAAAATCTAAAAAATAAATTTTCTCTTGTAAGATGATATTCTACCCAATCTCCAAATAACATGTGTATGAAAGGAAAATGACAAGTGACATGTGTATGGAAGGCAAGAAACAAGTGTCATCATGTATGTATGTCAATGAACAAGTGTCTTCCATAAATCAATCCATCAATTATTTATAACCAACTTCTCCTAAATCGGAGCTAGTACCTTAATCTCATAAATTTCTGAAGATACTAATTTAGTAAATTATCCCATAATTAACAATATAATAATATAAATCAAACTATCATTTCTCATTATATTTTTTTTAGAGGAAATAATCAAAATTTAGGAATAAATATAATTGAGGTTTGAAAATATATATCTTAAGCAGGCTTGCCCGAGTGGTCTAAGGGGGTAGACTTAAGACCTACTGCACTGAGTGCGCGTGGGTTCAAACCCCACAGCCTGCAAATAAAACATTTTTTATAAGATGAAACAAAAAACAAGTTTTGAGACAAACACAGCAACATATGCGGTTTGTCTCATAAACTCAAGTATGTTTGTTTTTGCATCTTTCATTTGCAGTGATATTCCACAAACATTACAACTCTCAAAGATCAAAACTTTCTCTTCAATTCAACCACCCCACTTTTTCCATTCCACTTCTATAAGGTACTCTTTTTATTTTCAACCCATTTTCATACATCAATGTCTTTTCTTTTTTTATCTAAAACTTTTGCACTAGTTTATTATGCTTTCATTTTACTTGTTTCAATCTCAAAACATGTCTCTAGAAGGGTTTAATGAGCTTTTGGGGTATCTTAGTTTGTGGGTTGCAAAATAGGAGATAAGGGTCTATTTGGATAAACAAATTAATTAAGTGCTTATAGGTTATAGACTTGGGTTTGTTTAGAATAGCTTATTTTTGAGTTTATGCAATAAATTAGCTTTTATGCATTATTATTATTATTATTAGCTTTTCAAGGTAGTTTATGAGAAAACATACGAGAAAGATACAATTTTTGTTAGTGAAAACTTATGAATTACAATGAAACTTTATTTATTTGCATAAGCTATTTTCATAAGCTCAAAAATAAGCTAAATCCAAATGGGCCCTTATAGCATATAGCCATAGACGTGTATCATGTAAGTGCTTATAAGTGGTTTCATATAACTTATAAGTTGTTTTTCATAAGTTATCCTGGAGACCTTAGGAAAATATGACGGGGAATTTAGGGTGTTACAGAATTAGGAGATAAGGGTCCATGTGAATGTCAATTCATTGCCAAGTCCCATATAAGAATTAGGAACAGGCCCTATTTGGATTAATAAATTAATTAAGTGCTTATAGATTATAGCATAGACGCGTATCATCTAAGTGCTTATATGTATGCAATGTGACTACGAGTCTGTTTGGTTTCACTTATTTTTTAGCTTATACAAAACAAATTATGGAAATAAATAAGCTTTTATGTATTATTCATAAGCTTGTCAATATAGTTTATGAAAAAACAACTTATGTAGATACAATTTTCACTAGTGAGAACTTATGAATTAACGTAAAAGCTTATTTATTGACATAAGTTAGTTTTCATAAGCTCAAAAATAAGCTAATCTCTATAACAAAAGATGAAATAAGTCAAACGAACTTCATATAACTTATAAGTTATCTTGAAGAACTTATGAAAATAAGCTGAAAACATTTTATGGACCTTTTATAAACCTTCCCGAACAGAATAGTCTTGCAAGTATTTATGCCAATAGATGATCTCAAATGAGTCAATCCAAACATTTTGTCATCTTTCAAATCTCTTATTTTATCTTTCCAAAAACTCTTATTTTTATATATATTTATAATTATATTATTGAAACTTGGATTTTTTTTTTACCTCTGATATGAAGATTTTGCATCAGGACTCAAGTTCCTTTCGCTACAAAGGTCTTCTTTTGTCAGGCAAAATCTGGTATGCAATTTTGTTTAGAAGTTTTATTTAGATGTTAAAATCGACACGAGGTTTATGTAGTAATGTACAATTCTAATGAGCAAAGATCTTTTATGGTTCTTTTTACTTAGGCACAAATGAGTCATTAAACGTAAAAGGGTTCCCTCCAACCTTATTAGCGGCCGAAAAAGAAGAAGCGAAGGCAGTATTAACCTTGTTTTTGAAGAAACAAGGTTTGAGCAATGCAAATGCAGCAAGAATCATCAATAAGTCAGATCCTTTTATCGACCATCTTCTCTCGAAGCTTCACTCTAAACACAAAACTTGGTACCTTTCAGGTTCGGTTGCTTTGCTACAAATTAATCACTTCTCTTTCATTACTTTCTTTTACATCGTATCTTTCTGATCGCAGTTTCGTTTATATAATGATCAGGTAGAGAGCTTACAACTCTTGAGATTAGGGATGCTCTTATCTCTTATCTTGAATCGCTGTTCGAGGAGCATGGAAATGTTCTAGTCGATGTAGTGGAAAACTATCCAAACCCTCCAGTTAAGGATAAATCAGCCGTGCCGATTACCCCTCCTACTCCTAGTGCTGTGGTAGACTCGAAGAAGCTTAAAGCTGTGTCTACGGTGAGTGGTATAGACCCTGCTGCAGGCAATCTTCGCCCTCATATTGTTTATCTTATGGAACTTGGAATGGATAGTGATCAGATTAGGATTATTATGCGACGATTCCCGGCTTTTGCCTACTATAGTTTAGAGGGTAAAATTAAGCCATTGGTTGAGTTTTTTCTTGAACTTGGAGTGCCGAAAGAACAAATTCCTATTATCCTCACTAAAAGGCCTCAATTATGTGGAATCAGTCTATCTGAAAATCTTAAGCCCACCATGAAATTCTTCGAATCTTTGGGCGTCGACAAGAAACAATGGGCGAAGGTGATATACCGCTTCCCGGCCTTGCTAACTTATAGCAGGCAGAAGATTAATGAAAGTGTAGATTTTCTCCGTGAATTAGGTATCTCAGACGAGAACATAGGTAAGATTTTAACTCGTTACCCTAATATAGTTAGTTACAGTGTAGAGGACAATCTCCGGCCGACAGCAACGTACTTCCGTTCTTTAGGGGTTGATGTCGGCGCTTTTTTGTTCAGGTGTCCGCAAACTTTTGGTCTTAGCATTGAGGCGAACATAAAGCCTGTAACCGAATTTTTCTTGGAAAGGGGATATACTGTGGAAGAAATTGGGACTATGATTACGCGATATGGAATGTTGTACACTTTCAGCTTGACTGAGAATATGATACCGAAATGGGATTATTTTATGACTATGGATTATCCGAAATCCGAGCTGGTTAAATTCCCTCAATATTTTGGATACAGTTTAGAACAAAGGATTAAACCGAGATACGCACGCGTGAAAGAAGCCGGGGTGAGATTACTGTTGAATCAAGTTCTTTCACTGTCAAGCAGCAACTTTGAAGAGGTCTTAAAAAAGAAAATCAAGAAATTGCAAGTTGGTTAGGATTTTGTTTATAGCAGCTTTGAAGAGGTCTTAAAAATGAAAATAAAGAAATTTCAATCAGATAATGAAAATCAAGACATTCAGGAAATGTTTCAGGTCAGAAGATGGTCGTGACTGCTTCATTTTTTTGATCAATCGTATTACAAGTGAAAAGTTGTAGTTATACCGGAACATAGCTTCAGGAAATACAATTCATGCCCATGAAGCTAAGTATTTAAGCTGTTTCCGAGTGACGATGGAATATGCTAGCACCTGCAAACAATTGTTTTTTGCAGGGTTTTTGACATGAGTAACACTGGTCTTGCAAGATGATGTTGTATTGTATATGTAATTGTAGAATCCATAATAATTGGAGTGTTTCTTTTGGATTAGGTAAAATATGTGATTAGAGGATGTAATTGATAACATGACACCAGAATTTTGGTACTTGATTTATTGGAATGATGAAGCCATTCTGATGAGGAAAAATCTGTGTTTCTGCAGCATTTTCAGTTGGTTAACTGTTCACAAATGTAGAAAGCTTATATATCTCTTTTAAATTATGCCTGCTTCTATAGTCTTTGATGTTGCTTAGGAAATTAAATACTTCTATTTTAGTACAAAAAAAACAGTATGAAAATGTTATCTTAATCAAAAGATTATGTAACGACAATCCCATTTCAGGTTCTGCACTTCTGCTAAGTGGTTTTTGTTTTTAGATTTAGAAATTTGAAGTGATTGTCTTGTATTGTATTATTAAAATTATGAAGTGTTAAATTTTATTTATTTATGTATTTATTTATTTTTCACCACCAGTGTTCATTGGACCACCTAATCTGGTTCGGTCGTCAGTTATGGCAACAAGTGGTTTCAGACTCCTTCTGATCGCAGTTGCAGGGATAAACCGTGATCCTCCCTACCAAGTCCAATGTCAATGACCACTAGACTAACTAACGTGTTGAAGTGTTAAATTTTATAAGAAAAACTAGATTGATAAATCTTTAATTACAATCCCAACAAACATTAAAGCAAAGATGTGAATGCAAACTGAGGAAAATCACACTTCAGACTACATTTTGACTTAAAGTTAGAAGTGATTACTATAACTACTACTACTACACCAATCAACCTTATAAGGGATCCTTTGGGGGAGCAAAGTTGTGGAAGGAACAAAACCCTACAAATGTAGTGTTTCACTTCATCAAATTTCTTCTTAAAGACAAACATGTGTTCAAAAAGAACAATAAAGACAGCAAATACAATAAAAAATGCTAATCGCTTGAAGAATCATCGTCCTTCTCTTCATGATCAGCGACGACTTTCTCTATAAACCTCTTACGAACTCCATCAATGACGGCTTGTCTTGATTCCTCGTCTCTGCTATTGCCATCATTAAGTACAGGATCTGATTGGCACAGGATCAATGCAACACCTGATGTTACAAATCAAGCAAAGAATTCAATGTGACATGTTAGAGGTAGCGTCGTTAAATAAAGGAAACAGTAGCATAAACCTTTTGTACTTAAAGAACATTAACAACTCAAAATTATCGAAGAAAGAAAACACGAACAATGGAGGTTTAGAGAGGTAAATACCTTCGGGAGTGCATCTTCGCCCAAACCTATTCATACCAACATAATTTCCTTTAACAGCTCCATTGTTGTACACCAACAACGTAGGAAGATTACAATCCGGATAGTTAGGAATACAATCAGTGGATATTATCTTCACAAATTTTGTTGCAGGATACATTGTAGCAAGTTCTTCAATGCATTGCATCAACACCCCACATTCGGGAATCCTGTCGAACAAAAGCACAACCGCCTTCAGCAAAAAGAAACATAAAATTATAAAACTCAAATAAAATTGGGATGAAAAGCAATCGTTTCTAAAGCATACATACCCGTCTTTGTAAAGAATGACAACCACCCAAACATCAGATGGCGCCTGCGAAACCTCTCGAACAAAATCAGATCCTGAAATAGGAGTTACTGATCCATACCTCAAAACTTTAGCTGCCTCTTGTATCTCAGCTAATCTCTTCTTCCTATGACAGCAAACCAACTCAAATTAGAACACATGGACTGATAAAACAACAGCAATCAATTTTGCTAACTCCAAATCTCATAAATAGTTAACTAAAGGTCACAAATTCCGCATAACAAGAAGATAACTAAGCTCTTGAACATTTAATAGCTATGGAAACTCAAATCAAAGTCATCAAAACTACTTAAAACTAAGCTCTTGAACATTTACTAGCAATGAAATCTCAAATCAATTTCATCAAAACTACTTGGCTCTGTTTGGTAAGACCAAATTTTGAGCTTAGAGCTTATAAGGTCGTATGATAAAAAAAGCCCTGTTTGGTAAACAGTTTTCAAAAAGAGTTTATAGCTTATTTTTCAAACGCTATTTCAAGTAGCTTATGAGCTTATAGCTTATCATTTTTTCTTCCAATTTTACCCCTACCATCTTAATTTAAAAAAATTTAAATATTAATTAAACATATATTTTTTATGTCATTTCATACTTATAAGCTAGTTCAACAGCTAATTTTAGCAAACACTGCAAATTCAATCAGCTAGCTTATTCGCTATAAGCTAAAAGCTATCTTATAAACTATTCGCTATAAGTTATCTTATCAACTATTCGCTATTTTTTATCAAACATAGCCTTAATTAATTTCATTAAATCTTAGGTACACCTTCTTCATTCTCTATCATCTCCAAGGCAAACAAAAATGAACCAGAAAAAACAAAACCTCAAAATTCGAAACTTTCAAATTCATGAAAGACCCCCATCAAATTCAAGAATACTGAATCAAATACCAAAACAGAGTAGAATTTTGACTGACCCTAAAAACTACATTGCCCAATTCAAATTCCTTAACCAGAAAAAAGTAACAAACTCAACTAGATTGCATTCTATAACAAAGGAAATGACCAAGTTACAAAACCAAACTCAAAACAATCCCAACATACAAAAAATCACAACTTGTTCCAATTTTTCATCATTTCATATAAAACAAAAACAGCCCAACTTGCCCAAAATCAAACTCAAAACAATACAAACATACAAAAAATCACAACTTGATTCAATTTTCATCATTTCATGAAAAACAAAAATGACCCAGTTACACAATCAAACTCAAAAAAACCAAACATGCCCAAAAAATCACAACTTGATTCAATTTTTCATCATTTCATGGAAAACAAAAGAAACCCACATAAAAAAATTGAAAATTTCAAAACCCCAAAATGTTCATTACCTATATTCTTGTAGGAAACGATCGTCGTCAAGATCATCTTCAAGGTCTTCAAGTTCATCATGAGTTTTGGAATCGATCCATGATTTATCTTTGGGAATGGAATCAGGATCAGTGGCAGGAGTGAAAGATGGTGGTTTGAAAGCAGGTGGCTTAGCAGGAAGATTTCCGAGTTTTGTTTGAATATCATCCCATTGAGTTGATGCTCCTTCTAGATCCTTGTATATGAAGTGATAATCTCCCATTTTTGTTTGATTTCTTCTTCTTCTTCTAGATCGTTGTGTGAGTGGGTTTGAAACGGAGATGCAGAGATTTGTTTGAGGCGAGGAACAGATACGGAGGAATGGTAGCCACATTTCCTTTGACAGTCCATCATATTATGCATAAATTTGTTTATAAAAAGTAATTACGTTATGCAAAAATAATTTATAAAAAAAAAATATATTTTTTATCAGTGAATTACGTATTATAAAAAGTTTATTTATTTACATAAGTTATTTTTTATAAGCTTAAAAATAAGTTGATTTAAACGAGTTTTTATTTTTTAGTTTTTCACCATCAGTTGAATCTGGTTCGGGGTCAGACATCAAGTGGTTTTATCTCTCTCACAATCGCAGTTGCAGAGGATCGAATCGTTGTCCTCTCTACCAAGTTCAGCGTCAATCACCACTGAACCAACTAACGATTGTGTGACTTGAACTATTGATTGGGCCGTGCAGATATATGACTTGATCTTATCTGCCACATTTGAATTCACAATTAAATGTGTCTTTCTTACAACCACCGCGCCAGTCCCCTACATAGGATAGGCCGGTTCGCTTGAAGAGAATCTTTTCTATGATCAGACTCGATCATATCCTGCATGAACAGGCTCCGGTGATTTAAATGAGGTTTTGCTTCTATGAAATTAGAGTATGAGGATTTAAATGTTGATCATATCAGCACGACGATAGCTAGAACGACTGAAAGACTGTAATGATGGTCCCTAAGAACCCCTACGGCCAACACAATAGGCGAATAATGCAACCTGTATAACCTATAGTGTTCATTATGTGATACTTACTATAGTGTTCATAAAGTGACTTGGACATTCCATTTACTTGTACATTTTTGCTAAAAACACATTTGTTTGTGATCTTCAATTTTAAAAAGATTGTCTATAAGTGGACTTGTACTATCGAACTTAACCACATCATGAATTATCCACTAAGGAAGCCAACTTTAAAAGCATCAGATTGACACATTATCAAGGTCCAAATACAAATAATATTTGAAGTACTTGTCTTAACATAAAATAATGATGCAACGCGAAAATATATTCTTAACTTCATCTTGACAAACACACCTACATATCAAAATTCTAGAAACACTGACGTATTTTTCCCTTCCTAACATCATGAGACACATTCAAACTAGATAAGCATCATCACTTATCTAAATTTCAATTACCATGATAAAGTCATGCTTATACAGTGACAGTCCCACTAATCACTACAACAAAAATAACAACTAACTAAATGAGTTTCTTTATAAATAGACGGTTCACCACTCATTAAAGTATCTTTTATAAGTATATTTCATGTTTAGAGAACGCATATATGATCAGAGACATAAAGTACTAACGTTTGATGTACACATGTTTAACACACAATCGTAAAGAACACGTCACTCACCACGATGATCCAACTCAATTCTTCATACAAAAACACCATAAAAAATATATTTTTTTTTTGTAAAATACTAAATTGTATTTTACCACAAAAATTCACAGTCAAACAACACAAAAGCCATTTTTTAAAATATTTACATCCAAAATAAATTTTGGGGTGTACAAAGGTTTTCCCAATTTTGCTACTGTTAAGTTTATTTTAATTTGGGCCTCCATAATATAGGTCTTTTTTCCTCTTAATAAATTGAGTTTACTTTTTGCGCCCCCATATATCTCTCTTCACCCTCTGAAAAGACCATAGTATCTCCTTGCTATCTAGAGTGCGAGGAAATCAGGTGAATGAAGAATTCACACTTTAATTTGCAAACTGTGTTTTATTCAAAGTTGTTTAATAGAAGATGAGAGAAGGGTGAAGAGGACAAAAAATTAATTTTTATAAGGTTACATCTTCGAAAACGAACTTAGTTCGCAGTTTGCCTCCTAGGATGCAAATTCTTTTTACTCCAATTTTTGCTATTTACTCCTAAGTAGCGAGATGAGTAAATTTAGAATACTAAGATGGAGATGCGAAAATTATTGCTCTCATTCCTAAAGGTAATACCCAGAGTACCATGAAAGACTGGCGGCCTATCGCGTTATGTAATGTGTTGTACAAAATTATTGCTAAAGTTTTAGCAAATCGTCTGAAGCAGGTCCTTCCCAAATGTGTCTCGACCCACCAGTCAGCCTTTGTTCTTGAACGGTCCATCCTTGATAATGCAATGGTTGCCATAGAGGTCGTACACTACATGAGAACCAAAACTACTGGCAAAGCTGGTTGTGTTGCCCTCAAGCTCGACATTAGTAAAGCATATGACCGCATGAGTTGGGAGTATCTCAGAGCTGTACTGACCCGCATGGGTTTCAACAACAAATGGGTCCACTGGATGGCCATGTGTGTCGAATCAGTGGACTATTCGGTTTTGGTTAACGGTGAGAAGGTTGGTCCTGTTATACCGGGTCGCGGTTTGAGGCAGGGGGATCCTCTCTCCCCGTATCTGTTTATCTTATGTGCTGAAGGGCTTTCTTCCCTTATTAGCCGTGCTGAGGCTACGGGTGATCTTACAGGTACCGCTGTCTGTCGGGGCGCCCCCCGGGTTACTCACTTGCTTTTTGCGGACGACTGCTTTCTTTTCTTTAAAGCTTGTGACATGCAAGCCCAAACCATGAAGACCATTCTAAGTACGTATGAGGCAGCTTCTGGGCAGTCAATTAGCCTTCCTAAATCTGAAGTTTATTATAGCCGGAATGTCTCTGGTGCTCTTAAACAGTCTATAACAACTATTCTGGGGGTTCAAGTTGTCTTGGGTACTGGTAAGTACCTCGGTTTACCCTCGATGATTGGTAGGAATCGTACGGCTGTCTTTGCTTATATTAAAGACCGAGTCTGGCAGAAGATAAATTCTTGGAGTAGTAAATGCCTCTCTAAGGCTGGGCGGGAGGTCATGATCAAATCGGTACTCCAGGCCATTCCTTCTTATGTGATGAGTATCTTCTTACTTCCTGCCTCCATTATCAATGCTATAGAGACCATGATGAATTCCTTTTGGTGGGGTTGCGGTGGTTCTACCAACAGAGGTATTCACTGGATGTCTTGGGAAAAGCTGGCAATGCACAAGACTCATGGTGGCATGGGTTTTAAGGACCTTACGGCTTTTAATCTAGCGATGTTAGGCAAGCAAGGATGGAAATTCCAGACGGACACCGATTCTCTTGTCTCGCGTATCTTCAAGGCCAGGTACTTCCCTCACGGCACTTACTTGACTGCTTCTTTGGGTCATAATCCTAGTTTTGTGTGGCGTAGCATTCTTCAGGCTCGCTTCATTGTGAGAGAAGGGGCCCGTTGGTGTATTGGTTCTGGTGCATCTATTCATATCCTTCGAGAGCCGTGGTTGTCCGACGGGACTTGTATCGAGGGGAACCATGATGTTTCTAGTCTTATCACTGGCCCTTCGGTTCAAAGTCTTATAAATACTGCCACCAGAACTTGGGTGTCATCCACCAGGTGTTTAGCCCTGAGATTGCTAGGAAGATCCTGAAAACTCCTTTAATTGAACAAGTGGTTGACGATAGGCTAATCTGGAAAGCAGAGAACAATGGCTTCTATTCGGTTAAAAGTGAGTATCGTCTGTGTGTTGATGTCCTTACTAACTCCGCTCATCTTAGGCAGGAAGGCTACTGGCAAGGTATCTGGCAGTTAAAAACGCCCCCTAAGATCAAGAACCTGATGTGGCGTATTTGTAGGAATGTGGTTCCAACAAGGCGGAGATTGCAAGATAAGGGTGTCCAATGCCCTCTGACGTGCGTGGTTTGCAACGATTCGGAGGAGGACCTCGATCATATTTGTTTTAACTGCCCCTTTACTGTGCAGGTTTGGCAACGGTCTGGGTTCTGGAATGTTATTCAACAGACCCGGGCGAATACAGGTTCAGTAGCAGAGTGTATTTTTTCTCTCTTACAACACTATAACAACGAGGATAGCCAACGGTTTACGGTTACTCTCTGGAGTCTTTGAAAACATCGCAATCTCAAATTGTGGCAAGACGTTACTGAAACCGTGGCCCAAGTGGTTGATAGAGCATACCATTTAATTGAAGACTGGAGCTCTGCGAACTCCGTCACCAAAGATTCGGCGCCCCCTATTGCCCCTCCTCAAGGGAGACTTAGAGCTTCCCATGACATGGCCTCTTCGTCATCGTCCACTGCGGCATGGCAACGTCCGCGTCCAGGTAGACTGAAGTGCAACATTGATGCTTCTTTCTCGGAGTCCCTTAATAGGACTGGTATAGGGATTTGCATTCGCGACACTGAAGGTACGTTTGTTTTGGCCAAAACTCTCAACTTTTCACCAAGTTGTTCGGTTTCACTTGGTGAGGCCATGGGTTTGTTCCACGCGATTCAGTGGCTTCGCGACATGAACCTTGATCACATTGACTTTGCCTCGGACTCTAAAATTGTTACTGACGCTTTCCATCATCAACGACCGGACATCACAGAATTCGGTCAACTTATGTCAGTTATTCGAAGACTTTTTGCTTCATCTTTCACAAACTCTCGGGTTGAGTTCAACATGAGACAAGCCAACGAGGTAGCTCACGTTTTAGCGCGGGTTGCCCCCTTCTCTGCTAGTCCCACTATTTACATTGATGTACCCCATTGTATTGAACGTTATATTGTTAATGAAATGCTATAAGCACCTTTCCTTAAAAAAAGATGGAGATGCGAAAAGTAAATCTCTAATAAATTTAATTTTTTTCTAAAATAAAAAAATAATAATAAAAAACACACACATGCGTTTTGCAAAGCTGAACTGGCCAAGAGGGACAGACACGTAATCTTCGTAGGATCTGTTTCACTTCCTTCATCTTAATTTCTTCCATTCATTCATTCCTCTTTCAGATTCAACCCATTCCTTCTCAATTTTGGGTTTAGATCTCTCTCTCAAACATGTTCATCTTTGATTGGTTTTATGGCATTCTTGCTTCCCTTGGTCTCTGGCAAAAAGAAGCCAAGATTCTCTTCCTTGGTCTTGATAATGCTGGAAAAACTACCCTTTTGCATATGCTCAAAGATGAGGTTAATTAATCCTTTTTTCTTTGACCCTTTTGATTAAATATTCTATTTTTTTATTCAAAATTTGATCTTTTTGATTTTTGTTGCAGAGATTAGTTCAACATCAGCCGACCCAACATCCTACTTCGGAGGAATTGAGTATTGGGAAGATCAAGTTTAAAGCTTTTGATTTGGGTGGTCATCAAATTGCTAGAAGAGTCTGGAAAGATTATTATGCTAAGGTCTTTTTTTTTTATTATTATTTGGGTTTAGATCTTTCTGTTGATTATTAATTTGTGGTTTTTTTTTTGTTTAGTGATTATTTATAATTTTTGGTCTTTTTTTGTTTGTGGTTATGGTATGTGAAAAGGGTTTGTTAATTTTGTTTCAACTTGGTTTTTAAGTGATTTTTGTTTTTGTTAGTTCTTTTTTGCTGATTTTCTTATGTGATTTAGAGTTTGTGAAAGTGGGATTTGTTTGTGGTGATGTTTGAGGGGTTTGCTATTTGTATGTTATTAAGTGTTTTTTCTTTTTCTTTGTGTGTGTGTGTGTGCTGATTTTCTTTTCATTTTAAGGTTCTTGGTCTTTGTAACATTTTTATTGAGACTATTGCTTGACAAGGTTATAATATATGTTGCATCAACACTTCACATCGTGTGTCTAGTGTATGACATGTGTCAGTGTCTGACAACAACACATGTAGTTACGTTCAACACTTTCATTGTCTTAAATTATTATCGGTGCCTACATGTCAGTGTAAGTCTTGTGTCCAGTGTCTATGCTTCTCTGGTTATGATATGCTACTAAGATGTTCAAAAACTCATATTTTGTAGCTTCTTTAGGGATGTAATTGAGTGTCTTTCTATTCATATAGCATGTCTAAAACAAATATATTGTTTGGTTATGTTATGACTTTCTGCTTTTCCTGGTTGTTAATTAGCGTTACTTCTTGATGTATGGAGTGATGGATTATCATTTGTGACGATCTTTTGTTGCTGTTGCTATAAGTATTCAAAATTTTCATCATATACACTTTGTGCAACTTTTTATGATTCATTTGCACAATTGCTCACTGATCCGGAAGTGAAGTTTATATGCCTCCATAATCCCAGATAAAGCTCTTTGTATTTATCTGATTCATGGGAGGCTTAAAGTGACGGGAAGGTTCGCTGATAGCACCCCTTTAAACCTTTCAGGAGGTGTTTACTAGTTGCCTTCCACACATGTACTATTTTCCCTTGACAAGAATTAGATCGAAAGAACATTTAGAAGGGTGGGGGAACGAATAACAGATGCATAGATAAGATTTGTATAAAAGGATTTAATTTAAGACTTTTTAATAAATTTAATCATTCCTTTTAAGCTCTAGAAGACGTACTTTTAAATTGATACATGGCCTGTTTAGATTGACTTTTTTGAGTTTATCAACTAACAATCTAACATAAACACTTGTGAGATTGTTCGGAAGAGATTGTGGAAATAACTTATAACATGCCAACAAGTTGTTTTCAGCTTATTTTCATAAGCTCTCCAAGACAGTTTATAAAAACAGATAATTTATATGAGAAAAGTTTGTCTTTATTTTATCTTTTGTCATAGAAGTAGCTTATACATAAGTACTAATATGATAAGTGCTTAATTAAGCCGTTTATCAAAACATGGCCATATTATTTCTCCTTTAGACAGAAGAGGTTCGCATAACAAAAGATTGAAGTTTGTTTGGTAAACATTGCTTAGAATGCAATGTTTTTGGTTATTTGTTCGACTTACAAATTTTTCTTGTCTTTATTTGACATGACTATAACTTCTATTGTTTTTGGTTATGGCTTTAGAGTTCTCACCTATGCTGGTTGTCCAGGTTGACGCTGTAGTTTACCTAGTCGATGCTTACGACAAAGAGAGGTTTGCCGAATCTAAGAAGGAGCTTGATGCCTTACTCTCAGATGAATCCTTGGCAAATGTTCCATTTCTTATTCTAGGAAACAAGATTGACATCCCATATGCAGCATCAGAAGATGAGCTACGATACCATCTCGGCCTAACCAATTTCACTACAGGCAAAGGAAAGGTCAATCTTACAGACTCTAACGTTCGACCTCTTGAAGTGTTCATGTGCAGCATTGTCCGCAAGATGGGATATGGTGAAGGCTTCCAGTGGCTTTCACAATATATCAAGTAGAGTCCAATCCGTTCTTCGGTCAACTAGGCACTGTCTACAGTTACATCACAAGTTATTTACCTTTGTTTTTTTGCTTTCGAGTGGATTATTTGATACAACTGCAGTAATATTACATGATAAGATTTGTATCTTTAGATTTCTTTTTTTGGGTGGAATTTGTCCTTTAAAATACTTGATTCTGTTGTAGGATGGCATGACTTGGCAGAAACTTAAATAATTTTGAAGAATCTTAGTACAGTTTTTCCTCTTAGATATGAATTGTTTGCCTTTCAAGAATGCCAAGAAGGCTTCATGAATCCTTCATGACTGCTTGCTCACCATTCCTGAGTCGATTACTTCAATACGGTTGATAGAATGAGTATGAAGACAGTAAAGGAAATTGAATTCTATTGCGAAAAGAGAGGGACAAATGTCCATTGATGTATTACAATTCTAGTGTATTTTCAAGGTGTTCGAATCTCTCCTTACGACTCCGTTACTCACATAAGCTCTCTTCTTATCTCCCATTCTTATTATTTAATCACTAACAACTCTAACTAAATAACAGATTATATCAAAATCCGTTGTCGTCGGATTATGTTTTTTGAGTGGTTGAACAATTGAACTTTGTCTGATGTGCCAGTTTTTTCATGTTGATTTATGATTTTAGTCTTGAATCATTTTGAAGTTCCTATATAACATACCAACTTATGTATATTTAAAATATCATTTTTATAATAAAGTATCTTAGATTGGCTGTAGCTAGCAACTCCATTTATCTTTGACAAATTCCTATAAAAAAAATACATTAACAGTATGGTCCTAGATTCCATGGTTGCTAGGTATGCACATGACATGCAGTTTGATGGTGCATTGAAGATTTGTAAGGAAATTATTTTTGGGACAAAAACTAGATAGAGGTACAATGGTTGGTCTCATGCCAACCCTATAACTAAGACCATACTGAGGGAGAATTTAATGAATTTGGAGAACTGTTTGGTATTGTAGAATATGATGATGATAATAGTATATGAAAAACCACATGCCTAGAAAAGTTGAGGATTTTGTTTTTGCAAATAGAAAAAGGTAGAGTGGAACTATATGTAATCAATTATGTTTGGAGAGATATTAATCACTCATATTATATAGTTGAAACTTTATTATTACATAAAAGTTCTAACAACAATTATGGCTAATAATTACATCAAACAAGGCCTTATCATATCATTTAAGTTACACACTCCATGTTGCATTAGAAGCATCCACCTAACATCTTAATTAAGCATGAAAGTTTCATAGATGTCCCATTTCAAGATATTAAAGCAATTTGAAAGGGTCATCATGAGTAAATTTACACATTAAAGAATTTACAAGATCTACATGCTATACAAAAAACAAAAGCAAAAAAGTCATTAGTTTGTTACATTACATTACACAATTCTAAAAGAGTTGTATGCATCCCAATAACATAAACCTTTACCTTTCATAGGAACCTATGATGTCTTTGGTGTTAACATGTCCACATCAGTATTGATAAGTTCTTCTAATTCAAGTTCCAACTGCACAAAGCAATTCTACCAAGTTAATAAACATGTCTAATCAAATTATAACAATAACAATTTAAATGGTTAATACTGTTCAAATACATGGTTAATTACGTTTAGTAGATGGTTGATGAATAGAAAAAAGTGTCGCAACTCGCAAATCATTAACCATCCACATAACGAAATTAATCACATATTTGAACAACGTTAACCATATAAATTTTTTGTCGATATTTGTTGTTAAATTTGTAGGTCAAAATATCATTTATGTCATTTTAGTCACCTTTGCTTGACTATGTGCCATCTTCATCCTGCTATACTCTTGTTGCGCTTTCTTAGAACGAAACATGGCTTGTACGCGTATCACAGATCTCTCAACGCGTTCTTCTGCTTGTTTCCTACCGGTCTTAAAGAAGTCCTCCTCTACATCACTTTCCTGCTTCTCCTCTTTCATCTCTTCGTCGGGATTCACCTCAAGCCCGCGAAAACCTTTTCTCTTTAAACGCCAACGCAGGATTACTTTCTCAAGAATTCCAACTGACCATAGAATCTTACGGTAATCCCTACGCATTTGAAATCCCCTAAATGCAGCCTGCATTGGAAATATAAGCAAACAAGTTTTTCAAGATTATGTAAATTATAATAACAATTTAAAGAAAAAAATTCAGGACAATCAACAATAACAGAAACGGAAAGAGCAGCTCTTACTTGAATTTTAATAGCCTGACGTCTCATGTTGAGAAACTCTCTACGCAGCTTCCACGAACGGAATTTATACTGGATCCGAGCAGCGGCTGCCATCGCTTTTCTTGTCTCAAAGTTGCGAAAGGCATGTTGAATCTTCATTGCTGCTACTATTTGGCGTGCTTCCTCCTCTGGGCTAATAAATTGAACCGACTGATATCGCAATTTCAGCGAGTGCTCTCTAAACGCAGCTTGTATGCGTGCTGCTGCCTCAGCTGTTGTTCGGTAAGCTGCCAATGTATCCTTTAGTTGCATCTGGTCCTCAGTAAGGTTCTCAGGATTTACTGGATCATTTGTGGTGGTATCGAGTGAACCACTGATATTTCCAGCTAAGCTCATATCATTGAACTGCTCAACCAGACACTTTTCAGAAAGATAAGCAGCTAAACCATCATATCCCTTCATATAAGCAAGATCAGCAGCAGTACAGCCACCAGGATTTTGTGGAGTTGGATCTGTAACTAAATTCGGCTTTGCCCCACAAGATAGCAGAGTTGCAACCATTTTCTCCCTGAATACAAATTTTGAATCAAACAAACAATGATACGTCCGTTCAGGCTCAAAAGTCAAAACCATATTATAAGTGGAAAAAATGCACATCAGAAAATGCTTATGTATAGAATGAGTAAACCATCAATTCAGTCCCTCAAGTATCACACTCTCTCCTACTTAGTCCCTAAACCGTATGAAAATGATAAGTAGTCCTTAAACTATATAAAAACTTTCAAGTTAGTCCCTGAACTATATGAAATTTGTCTCTTTAGTCCCTAGTTTCTCTTATCAATGCACAACAACATGGAGGAATTTTATAGATTTCATATAGTTTAGGGACTAACTTGACAAATTTCATATAATTGAAGGACTAATTAATATTTCCATATACTTTAGGACAAAGTACGAGAGAGTGATACTTAGAAGACTAAATTGACGGTTTACTCTAGGAAAATTATTTAGATCAATGTTGCGACAAAGCAGAATGTTCAAACGAGTAGGATGTCTGTGAATCATACATTCCATTATATGCTGCCCAGTGAAGAGCTGTCCATCCAAATTTGTCACGGAAATCAAGCGACAGGCCTGCCCAGGAAAACATATTAATAGCCCAAGTATATCCCAAAAGTGTACACAAATGAATTACACCCTGGCCTTGAGCATCATACTCGGTAATCTTGCATCCTAAGACAATTCGTTCCAAAAGCCATTCCCTTAGTTTGTTTTTCAATGCAATTTCGAACAAGGTATTTTTCGCATGCGGATATGGAATGGCGTTTGCATCAGACGACTTCATAAAGTGTTTCAAACTTTTGGAAATAAATAATGTTTTGGAGGCAAACTTTTTAGTCTCTTTCAGTGAAGTAGGTGATACTTTACTAGAGAAAACATCAATGGTCTTTGGTGTTGTAAAAAGCAAATCAGAAAGCCTCGTCTGAAGTCGAAACTCAATCCAGTTGTATGTCTCTTCCATTGAAGCAGCAGGATCGTGCAAAATAGGAGTACGATACTCAAAATTAACAACTTGGCTGATAGGTTTATGGCCATCGAAGCTCAAATAGAGATTTACGAATCCAGGAGAATGCGGTGATACCCAGCATCGGTAAACTCCAACCTGAACAATTTCTACAGGAACACTTGCTTCGCCGCAGATGCACACTAGATTGGACTTTGCAAGGTGTTGATAATCATTGTGAAAATATCCAGTTATCAGGATCTGTAAGAAATAAAAACATGAATGTTAGGTTATAATTGCAAAATAATGGTAGAAAACACACAAGTTGATCATAAGTCAAGTATTGTGAAATCACAAGTTAAAATATACATGCATGAAGAGGTGCATGCATGCTTGTAGCAGAGTGCTACTCATGGCACCTAATGAAAATGTTTTTTATATAGCTCATCAGAATAGTATATTCCGGAACTGAACGAAAGGATGCTACGAAAAAATAATTAATTGCAACTACATGTGTGAGAAAAAGCGAAAGGAAACCTTTGTTTTCTCAGTGGAAGAAGCCCATGCAGGAGCCACCTCAGTGAGATGAAATACTTGTTCTGGCAGAGAAGATTGCTGATTATTATCCATCGGCAGGGATGAAAATGTATCATGAACAGATGAAGGAATTGATGATTCAAGAGCCGACGCCTCTACAGAATATGGTGTATCAGTTATGACATTGTTCATCCACGTTCCAAAGCTGTTCTGATTTTGCAAACCTTCATTGACTAAAGTCCCCTCCATGGAATCAACACCGCCAAAATTGGTAGGATGATTCTTCTGAAGGTTAGCACTTTCTGGAAAACTGTAAGAAACATGGCTAATTCCAGACTCAGGCGGAGTTGGATTGCTATACGAAGGAATTTCTGCAGAAGAATTACCAGCAACCTGGTAATAAAAACTCCTATAGCTTAGAACAATATAACTGTACAAAACCGATATCACTAGAAGAAAGAAAGACGAAGCGCACAAGATATAGCAGAAAGTATTATCTTACATTGCCAAAGCTTCCATTTAGTAAGCTTTGATTTAGTTGATAGAAAGGCGGTTCATTGCCTGCCAAAAGTTAAATTTAAAGCATAAAACCGTAAGGTTCTTTCCCAACAAGTCACGAGTTCTGATAAAACAGAAATAATTACCTCCATTAGGTATAGTAGGGGTATTAGCATTAGAAGCCACCAATTCATCCCAATCAAGTGTATTAAGCTCATGAAGCTTCTGTTCATGACTTTTGACTGTCGAATTCCCATTGAGCCCTGTATATCTCCAAAACAGTAAAAGAAATGAAAATATGTATACACAGCCGAGGAAAGAAACCAACAGTATCTACGACAACAATATATCATAGCCAATTAAGGTTGACAGTGTCATTAAGTTGTACATTTTGTGTATGATTAGTTGATTACTAAATTTTCATCGAGTATATACATGTTTAATTCCGACTTTTTATCTCTCAAGACAAATTAGTATCGTATTATTTAGAAAAAATAGGGCTTATATTTAAGGACAAATTTGTTTTCCAAAATGTGCTTATATTTAGGGGCAGAAGTTATACTAAATAAGATTTTCATATCGATTGCCTGAAGAGCATAGCTTGAAAGAAATTTGACTATAATTATCTAGATGTCATTTCTCACCATTAGTATAGGCATTGTTGGTTCCAGAATCTATGTCTTCTGATAGAATCCACGGTGTAGTTGGATCAGAAGTAGAACTCGAATTTGAATTTACTGTAACAGGAGAACTTTGAGACTGTATCAATCGACAACCTAATGAATGTTAGCAAGCCAAATTTCTTCAATAAATAAATATATCACATGGTAAGGCATAAATAACACGTATCCATCATGGGACTCGGGAGACAAGGCTCCTCTAAAGTGAGCAAGAAAGGTTATTTTTATTAAAATTTGGTGACAAAGTTTTTCTAGACTTAAGATACCCTTAAAAACACATTCATCGGAAAACAAGGCAACCCAACAATACTCGTAGGGTCTTTCTATCGGACAAAGCAACATATACATCATTATTTGCCATGCAAAGTTAAAATTTTCAAGAGGCAAGGAAAAAAGAAAATGATTAACACGACCTCTTGTTGTGTATCACGATAATGAACAAGGACTATGTGCTCCAGACTCCTGAAAGAAAAACAATAACTACAATCGTAAGTCACTTTATTATTTGCAGACTTCTTTTTATTCCGTTAAATAAAAGCAAGAAATATTAAAACACAACCGCTAATTCCTAGATCACAAATACGAATATACATAGCTAAACATTGATATACTTACTTATCAAGCAACCAATAACATCTTCGAACAAAGCTTGGGTTATCTTGGCCGTGTGCATAATATACGTGGATCCTCTCTACATTGCCAACCTGATTGATAGAGGGAAATAAGAATGAACAGAAAACACGTCAACAATCAGATGCATTAATCAATAGCACCTCAAACTAACATTGGAATCAATCAAGTATAACAAAAATTGTAGGAAGAAAAATATTATAGTAAAAAACAGTGCAATCTGAATTAAAATACGCTGTTCAATACGCTGCTTGCTACCACAACATCAAATAACAACCAAGAAAATTAAAATCCTCACTTTTAAATGTTCATGCGCTTCTTTAACAGTTTTCCCGTCATTTTTCTTTTTCCAGTTGTGCCCATCTTTTCGAAAGTTCCTAAGCATTTTGCGGTCAAATAGTACAACAGTACCACCTGTTTTACACACCGCATTATAATAAATTTGCATCAGTCACTCAAATCCTGTTCAACTTCCATAATAGAAGTTGAAACAGATACAAATAAATATTATTGATGATTGTATGGTATGTATGGAAATGCATATATACTCAACAAACGTCAAGTTGCTTCTGATAGAAATATACTTTTGGGCAAATGCAATGGCTTGACATGGATAGTAAAATATTTATAATTGCTGAGTATGGCCTGAATCTCATTCGGACGAAGCCATCTGCTTTTTGCTTCCTCCAGCGTTTCGCCAACATCCAAGTCTGAGTCATATATAACAAAACTACTTTAGAACAACGCAAGTTACGCAACTAGTAGCAGTGGTAAAATTTGCAGTGTGAGAAAGTAGCAAAAGCAATGCATAAAGAATATATATTTTGTCAACGTGCTTTAATCTTTAAAAGCCAAAAGTTAAAGCCACAAAATCACATCCCTAGTATTTAATCTTTTACTTCTTTTCGTGAGTTTGCAACCAATATGGCCCGACAAAAGCTACCATTTGCATGGAGCCTTATAACCGGTTCCTTTTAAAGTAACGAACCTTCTAGCTTTATGTTGCAACACTAATGTTTAAACACCTTTATTATTTACTCACAAAATGTAACAGTTACTAAATCTTAGACGTGTTACCTCACCGCAAGAAACAATTTTTTCAGCTTCATTTCTACTTACTATACTCTTGGTTCTTATTCCAAATACAATATGTTTAATTTGTTCTAAATCATATATTTCGATGGAATTCAGTTAAACTGAAGTAGTGCAGTATTTCAAATATATTGTAAAAGAATATTGTGACTGCTTTCAATAAGCTTCTCAACATAGTTGAAAATTGTACCCAAGTCCATCAGCAAAAAAGGAAAAAATGGTTTCTAATATAAGGAAACAACACAAAACATATGAGATTTCTCATGATACCCTTTTTTTTACTTTGTTACCAATACCCTTAGCTCGGTTGGTGAGTTACAGGACACGAAAGAAGTTCTAATTAAACAGGAGGTCCTGAGTTCAATCCTGAAAACTAATGTAACCACTAACTAACTAAGATTTCTCTATCAAAAAATAAAAGTTGTCAAAGATTGATTGGAAGTTACTCCCTCCGCCTCAAGTCACTATTATAAGCAAAAAAAAACTTTTTAGGTTCATTGAAAAACTTATGTATCTCACGTATAATATAGGCCAGATACTTCAGTTTTCCAATGAATATAAAAAGTGGTTTTTGCTTATAGTAGTGACTAGAGAAAGTAATTCTCACCAAACAAAAATGTTTGAGGAAGGCAAGAAAAGTACTATCTACAATCAACCAAACTTTCCTTTTCACTCCTAAGTTGCATTAAAAATTCCATACTTGCATCTTTAGTAGCTAAAACAAGCTTCTTTTTTTGCAACCATACAAAATAATTACACATTAAAATAACTCCCCCCACAAAAAAAAATCAAATGAATAAAATCATGATAAGCTGTGTAAAAAGCAGAAAAAGAAATTATCAAAATTGAAACTTGATTATACTTGAGTTTTAACAAAACATGAACATAATCATAGCTCAACTGGCAAAAAAATTGCGGAAATTGTTAAGCCGGATGCCATGACCGGGATTCGAACCCCGGTTCCCTCAGTTGTGTGTGTGAGTTTACAATAACTTTGTTATTTCGTCTATGTACAAAAAAAACATGAACATAATCCGAAGAACAAAAAAACCAACAAAAAATGGAAAATGCATAAGAAATTTGTACCTCTCAAAGTATGGAACCCATGTATCTCAGAACCAACAAGTTGCCCCATTAAGTTTTGTTCCATCATCAAAGAACAAAAAACAACCTATGAAAAATTGTTCTTTTCTCACCACAAACACAACAACAACAACAACAACTTCATAACCTACAACATTAAGGAAACAATAAAGTCAGCAACTACACGACAAAAAACAGTTAATATTGAAAACATGATAATTATGAACAGAAAACGAAAAATACAAATGAAAAATCAAAAGGGGTGAGAGAAAAAGTAGAAAAGATGAGAAATTTGCCTGATTTTTGAGATGGGTCTGTTCTGTTGGACGGAGCTGAATATTAATGACACTCTGTTCTTTGTCTTCTGTTGTTACTTTTCTTCATTTTCTAATTTCTATTTTCTTCTAAGTTTCTAATTTCTATTATTAAAAACTTTGTTATTTATTTGTTGGAAATTAAAATTAGACATAATGATAACAGTAGACTTTTTTTGACTAAAAAAACAGTAGTACAGTTGTTTGAACTTAATTTAACGTTTTCTTTATTTTATTTTTTTCATGTAAATCTACCTTTCTTCTTTTGGAAATTAAAGTTTACATTAAAATAATTAGGTATTACTATTAGGTATAAAAAATGACATGAAATAAATGACATAATATTATATGATTGGATTGTAATTAAATATAAAAAATGACATGAAACAAATAATACAATAATATATGATTGGATTAGTCAAACAATATTATATGATTGGATGATGGATACATATCATACCAAAAAAATTATGAGCAAATTAATCCTTCTTTCATGTTATAATTTTATGATATGATATTAAAATGGTTAAAAATGTTGGAGTAAGACATTATTTTGTATTTATGAATGTTATTAAAAACTTTTTTCATAGAAATATATATTAAACATATTATTTGATCACTAAAAAAGTAAAGATTATGTTAATATGTAATATGTGTCTTTAGGATACATGTTAATATTTATTAAGTTCATGCTAACAAGTTGATCCGGACCTGCATCTACAGGTTGGATTGGGTTACCTGGTCTACACAGGACAAAGTAAAATTAGCACAGAGGCACAACAGAGCAAGGCTGCAAACTTGTCAGTTCCATTGGATCAAAAAGACTTTCAACAATCTTCCTACATTTGTCCTTTAGGATTGTTGTCCACAAAAGATTCTAAGCCCCAGAAACCCTAATCTTCTTACTATAAAGTCTAATAACTCATTGTATAGACTAAGGTATGTATCATTTTAACCATGCACATCTCACTTTCGATACAGACTGACTTGATTGTCAAAGTGTATGCAAGTATACCCCACTCCTCCAAGGCCATTGATCGATGACCTGCCTACCTCCAGGACCCTCCGATCAACAGTCCACCTTCAACGACCTTCATCGTCACTTCCACCAACAGATTCAAAAAGGTCTTACTTACCATTATCATCAATGGTCCTACTTTCCACCATCGTCGACGGTCCTACTGACCACTATTATCAGCCAACACGGTTGTAAATACAGTTCATGTAAGAACACTAAAAAAAGATATATTTGTATTAAGAATAACATTTTTAGACTTTTAAGAATTGACAACACAAATTTCAATATAATACTACTATATTTGATTCATGAGTACTTGTTAAAGGGCACTTATTAGCATTGTTTTATTTTTTTAATGTATTATTTCCTCTGCTTCATCATAATTGAGTGTATGTTTCTTTCTAGTCAAGTTTCTAATAACGATGTGGGAAATTTTTGAAGTGATTTATTGTGATCGGTAGAAGATGAAATGCTAGATATAAGTATATATGATTCATTTCTAATATTGAAAATAACTTTTCTATTTTGTATTTTTATAGTTTCGAAAAAAGGCATACAATTATTCTACCATCATTCAATGGTAATTAATCTCCGTTAGAGAACTTGTGAGATGTACAAAAAATGAATAAATCTTCAACTTAGTCCCCGAACTATCAACATCTCTCCAATTTGGTCCCTAAACTATATAAATATACTAAATGGTCCCTGAACTATTAATAATCCATCAATTTAGTCCCTTGACTTTTTTAAAAACATGAAAGAAAATGATAGTTCAGGGATCAAATTGATGGATTATTAATAGTTCAGGGACCATTCAGTATATTTTTATAGTTTAGGGACCAAATTGGAGAGAGGTTGATAGTTTGGGGACTAAATTGAAGGTTTATTCTACAAAAAATAGTTTCTCCCCTCCCAATTGAATTATCTTTATACACAAGAGTCAAAATTGAACCACTTCCTGTCTTTTTAAGGGCCTAAGTTACTTACCACTTAGACAATTCATTGTTGGTAATTTGGTATATATCTCATTTTTGCTAACAAAGTAAAATTAACTCAAACTTCCCGTGAACTTCGCTCAGTTGGTAGAGACATTGTAATATATATGGTCCGAAGCTTGAATTCAAAATTTTCCACTTATTCACTTTTAGGGATCAAATTCTAGTCACCGCACTACTTAACCAAAACAATTAACACAAATTTATCATCGTAAATATAACTCAATTAATAGAAACACCGAATTAAACAAGAGTTGGAGTTTGATTATAAAAAGTTACACCTATTCTTCTTATAGCGTTAAATTTTATTGCTAAATTACTTAATAAAACAAAATTAGCACAAATTTTACAAAATAAATAGCCTGAAAATTCAAAAAAGTTTAGGAGTAAAAATGTATTGAGTGTCTTTTATTTTATACATGGTTCCAAAACAAGCAACTAGTATAATATATAACTTTTTTCTTGAATGAACAAACAAAATTGTCTTGCAATACAAATAAGTGTATTTTTTTCCTGTGGAATTAATAAATCACATTGTATTTCATTTAATCTAATGCTATAGTCCTTACATTTTTTATATTTTATTTTTAATCTTTCATGTTTTTGTTGTTTTTAATATTGGTCCTTAATGTGAAATTATGGTTTACTAGACAGACGAAAAATGTCATATAAATATCATACAGACTCATTTAATGCTCACTCTTTGTGCGCCTACGTTATTAAATAAGTCAGTGTGGTATCTATGTGGCATTTTTCATCTGTTCAGTCAACCAAAATTTCATAATATGGACTAATGTTAGAAACGAAAAAAACATGAGGAACTAAAAATATAATAAAAGAAATATAAGAATTAGTTTTAGAAATCTATCAAAAACTATGGACTAAAATCATATTTAATCCAAATTTATATTATATTTATTTTAAGAGAAAGGGAGTAACATTTATCATATAATAATCTTGTGTTAATTTGGTTGTATTCGTTTTTAGATAAAAATATTAAAATAGTAAAGATAGTAGTACTATAATTGGATTGGTTGGATGGATTCTTCTCTCCATTATATGAGGAAAATAGTAGAATCCTAATCATTGATTTATAAGGAGAGAAGAAAAAAAGAACAAAAAAATAAATTAAAGGGTAGAGATTAAAAAAATTGAGAAAATTAAAATTGAGAGAATCCTGTCTCGGTTGGAATGATGGATACAAATAGGGGTGTAAGCGGATCGGACAAATCCAATTGAACCGATAATCCAAACCAATCCAAACCGAAAAAAAACCGATTTTTATGGTTCGGATCAAAAACCGAACCGAACCAATTGAAAACCGAAGTGGTTTGGTTCGGTTCTCGGTTCCAATTTTCAGATCCAATGGACAAACCGAACCAAACCAATATATAATATATATGCTAAATTATTTGTTTAGGTAGCTCATATATATCAAAAACTACAATTGGCCCAATTACTTCTAAAAAATAAAATAAAATATGTCTCACTTAGAAACTCTAATTTAAAAGCACAAACTTAGAAACACCCACAGCCGCAAAGACAAACTCAGAAACGCTGCTCTCATCTCACTTCACCTTCATCCTTAAGCTGCTCACATCTTACATCACATCATCCTCAACTTGCTCTCAACACTACACAAACAACATTCTCACGTCATGTTGCTGCTCTCATCTCAAACCCTCAAAACAATAACTTCTCAAGCGTTGTTTTGATTATTTTTCCGATTTAAGTGGGAATAGACTTGAATAATTTCAATATGGTTTTATTTTGTATTTGATGAACTTATGAACTTAATTTCAATATGATTGTATTATGTATTTGATGAACTTAAGCGAAAAGAATTGTGTTTTGTATTTGTTTTAAATATGATTGTATTATGTATATGTATTTGATGAACTTACGTGAAAAGAATTGTAATTTTTATTTGATGAGCTTATGTGAAAAAAAATATATCGGAAAAAATATAATAGCATGGAATACATCGGAAAAAATCGATTAAAGTATCCGAACCAAACCGAACCAAACCGATGATTTTGGTTCGGATTCATTTTTTAAAAACACTAAAAACCGAACCAATCGAAGATTCATTGGTTCGGACATTGGATTCACTCAAAACTGATCCAAACCGGTCCAATTACACCCTTAGATACAAATACAAGAGATTTATTGATAAAAAAATAAAAATGATGATCTGTAGAGTCAAAAGTGGGTCCCAATAAGTTGGGTAGTCCTTCAGTCCCACGTACTTATGGGGTGGCTGGCTGCCCTGCTACCATGGTTATCAAATCAAATAATTAGTCTTATGCAGCTTTTTTATATAATATCATATTTTAAACCAATAATTTCAGTCCACCTCAACCAAATGAATGGGAACAGAGTAAATGATTGATTTACCATAAAGTATGACATCAAATCTAGTCTTCTAGACAACAAATATCAGTAGCGGTACCACCCCGTCTCCATGTACTAGTACTTTTGTCGAACACCACACTAATACTACCACTCTTCTAAGCAGGTCCGCACAATTTTAATAATTAATATTTTTAATTTTTTACTAGTAAAAAATAAAAATTATAAAAATTAGATATTTTAAAAATACTTATCAAAACAAATCAAACAAGATCTTATATGTTTATATTTATATCTGTATATTATTAAATCAATTTGGTCAAAACATAATAAGTGGAATAATGCATTTCAGTCAAAATAATTCTAATAAAATGGGACGGATGTAGTATTAAGAAAAAAGAATTATATTTTTTTTTCTAGTGCAAATAGTACAGGAAACAATAACAACGATAAAAATGATATGTACTTTTACCACTCTATGAAATATGGGGCGTGCCCTACAAAAAATAATCAAAATATCCATGTCCGCTACCCAAAACATCCTACAATTATAACGTCCGCTACTTAAATAGTGGATGATATTTTTCAAAATTTCACATTTTTTCTATATCCGTTACTTAAGCCACGAAAGAGTATTTTGATCATTTTGTATGATGCGCGAGTAACCTATAAAGTAACAAAAGTAATTTTCATCAAAATTCTATACACCCCCAAGGCCCAAGTTTATAGTACCACAAAAAGAAAGGCCCAACCCAAACTTTCAAATTTGACCCTTTAGGTAATGGCAATTTAGCAAACAAGAACCCTTTGCCTGTTCAGTGTGTATTTTTTTTTGTTTTGTTTAGTTTTCTTAATGTACCGTAATTAGTATTTTGACTCTTGAGAGCATAATTATCAGTTTATATCTTTTGTGTTTTTAAGGAATTAGTGTAAGTGAAAATCCACGATGCGAATGCAAGCCATAATTTTGATTTTTTATAATCCTTTTACATCTTGAACTTTATTTTTAAAGTCTCTGGTGTCCGGGGAAAAGGGATCCCAGTAATTCGGACCGCAATATAAAAAGTGATGTAACCTACTATTAACAACTTGTAACTACCAAAACTAACTCTACATGACAATTAGCTTAACTAGACGTTTTACCCGTGCTCGCACGGGTTCAATCATTCAATTCAATTGTTTTGTTGGTTAGTTTTATTACGGTATTATTGCTAATCTAGGGATATATATTATGGAAATATATATTTTTCAAGTATATCCTTATTGCTTCCATAAAAAAAGTATATTTATACTACTGATTTTCAAACCATATTCGTAAGGAAATATATATCTATTACTACGTATTTGTACTTATTTTTAATTAAAATAAATCATTATTAATTTAATCGACAAAAAATTAGACCTATTCTTGAGTCAACATATTTTTTTTTTATTGGACGCATATCTTGTAAAAAAAAAACAAAAATTCAATTGTTATGTCTTTTTAATTTCTCAAGATTAAATTCTATTTTTAAGGGAAAAAATATTGATTGGTATTAGTGTATGTCATGATAAATGATAACTATTTTTATTCATTCGATTTTATATAATTTTAATTTATTTATTTCAATATAATAAAATTGTTTACTATTTTTTCCTTATCCATTTTAATAATATTATAAGTTTTATATCCTTCGTTGTAATTCACCAAATAAATTATAGAAAATATTTATAATGAATAAGATAAATACAAAAAAAAAAAAACGAATGTATACATAAAAATAAGATAATATTCTAAATTTTATATTTATCTTTGTAATTTCACTAAAACAAATTATAGGAAAAATAAGATATATACAATAAAACAATTATACATGAATCTATGCATAACATATAAGAACAAAAAAATAAAAATAAAGATTATAGTTGAATTTATTCATAAAAATACGATAATATTCTAAATTGTGTATCCTTCATTGTAATACAAATCTATGCATAAATATAGAAACAAAAGAAAACCAATAAATTTTTTTAGAAAAAAGATAAATACACACATATAATAAATCTACTAATCTACTAATAATATATAAAAAGAAACTACTACTAAAAATCCTAATTTAACCTCATCTATTTTAATAATATTTTAAATCTTCTGCCCTTAAATATAATTTTACTTGTAAATGTAAAAAAATACCAAACATAAAAATAAGAGAGACAAAAAAATTTGTTAGAAGAAATCTATGCATTGACCACTATCTGAATTAGCATAAAAAGTGAATGATTATTAAACACATAATTAGTGATAGAATAGTATAATTACACTAAAAACATAAACAAAAAGAGAAATAAAAATCAAAACATATAAAAAAGAGAACAATAAATTATTAAGTAGAGAAGTGAAACAAAAAAATAATAATTAAACAAATAAATAAATAAGGTTGCATAAAGTTTAAAACTTACTCGATAATAACAACTTCATGATAATAGATGTTGTGTAACAATAGCAACTTCATGTTGATAGAACCGTAACAAAATCTCTAGATTAACAATAATACTATAACAAAACGAACAAAAAAAAACTTCAAATCAAACATAGACAAACAGTTTAGATTTGACACATACAAAATAGAAATTCAAAATAAATATAGAAACAAAATAAACTATACGAAGACAAATATATAAATTATAACAAAGAAATATAGTGAGAGAAAAATACTCTGAGGATGCTTGTATTTATAACCCTCGATTAAGTTGAATATATACATATTTTCGTAACTGATTATTAGTTTTTTTTTGTTTTATTAATGTTTATCCATTTTCTTTTTTTTTTGTGCATATCGGATCTATACATAATTTTCGTAACTGATTATTAGTTTTTTTTGTTTTATTAATGTTTATCCATTTTCTCTTTTTTTTAATAGATCTCAAATTTTTTTTGTTTGTTTTAAACACATGACGTGTCACATTCATTAATTGATGTGGCAACATAATATTGGTTTAAAAATTAATTATTTAAGCTTTTATCATAGCCGTTGATATAATTTTTTTTTCAAGTGTCAAAATCTAGACCATTCATATTAGGGTTAGGGTTTAGAGTGCCTCTAGTTACTCTCGATTTATTATATAAAGATTGTTAAGTACTAACTGATTAACTAACTGGCAGTTGACTTGTTCCACAAGCAACTGCATTATTCCTTGAATTCCTTATTGTCAACCTGTGAAGTAACTAAAACTTGACTAAAAATTGTTCCTATCAGAAATTAAAATCAGGTTATCCCGAACGATTCGTCTAAGGAGTGTTCATTAACTACTTGAATCCAATATCTTAGTTTTTTGCATGTCGTACTTTGTTATAAAAGTAAAGTTAGTTTGAGAATAAACGAAGGATCAACCAATTTAATCTATCACAACTTTTCATTTAAATTCTAATTAAATTTTTAGGGAGAGTTTGTTACATGTTGTGGTTCACAAAGACTCAAGAGTTTATTTTTTGCAATTGTGTACAGAAGATATCCGATTTAATTACACCCAAAAAACTTGTTGCGTTTCTTCAATTATAACATAAATTATACAACTAGGAAAGGGTAATAATAGTGAACAATGAGACAGTCTAAAATAGAGATGCTCTAGCAAGGTTATGAGTAATTATATTGGTTTGTCTATAGTAAAAGCTATGTTGTAACTAACATTAAAATGAAGTAAAGATCTACAAGAGGATAAGAAAAACTACCACTTCAACGGAATTGTTGCTCTAAATTATTCCAAAGGTTAACCTCCTACCAACACGAAATATCATGAGCACAATCCGTAAATAAATGCAATTCATCTTCTAATGCAACATTAGAAAGAACATAAATAGTGTTTTTTGTATATGGTATGGATTAGTTGCTGCAGTTTTCTGTCCTTTTGACTATCTTGTTCTATGAATCTTTAAGGATTCAGTGCATAGTTTTTGATTTCTTTAGAAGATAATACCAACAATTATCAAGTGTTTCACACTATGCTTCATGCTTTCAGAGGTAACTATCTAACACTAAAATCAATCACATATGGATCTATGCACATAATTTATATCTGTTTCATTAATTTAATTGGATCTGTGCACACAAATCAGTACTGTGTTGTGAGTTACTTCCAAATCACCATACTCTAAACCAAGCAATCCATCTCAGCTTCAGTAAAGCCGTGTTGAATCCATTCCATGGCTTGTGTTAGGTGCTAAATCAATGTAAATAGTTTTAACCTTCTTTATTGTATTACTTATGGAATATTTTGGTGATTTGATTGTTTATTATATAAATGTTTTGGATTTTCTTGTGATATATGATACCAATAATGAAGACTATTATTGTACTCTAACAGAGTAGTAGTGAAGAAAAGCAGCTTTTTTAAAAAATAAAAATAAATTAACAGTTTGCGACGGTTATAGAAGTGGCAAAGTTATCATTTAATGTTAGCCACGGCTACAACCGTAGCCAAAATACATTTTCTAAACAAGCCAGAACAATGTTAGCTACGGTTGAAAAGTGACATAAATGTGGATACCAAAATGTTACCACACTTTAAATAGGCGTGGCAAACGTTTGTTTTAACCGTGGCTAAGTTTTGCGACGCCCGGATAAGTCACACTTAAGTTTTACGTGGCAAACATATTTAGCCATGGTCAAACCACCCTTTAGCTACGGTTTTGACCGTGGCTAACATGCGAGTTTTTTGTAGTGTCACTTTAATATTCAGTTTTCAACACACGTTCTCTTATTGAAAAAAGCTATGTTTGATATTTACAAAACAATTTTAAAAGACATGTAAATAAAAATAGACAAGTCATCTATGTATGCATAGTATCAATGAAGCACATATATGAGAGTGCTCAAATCCAAACCAATCCAAATAAAAACCGCAAACCGATCCAAAAAAACCGAAAACCGCAAAAAACCGAATATTTTTGGATGTGTTTGGATGTTCTTTTTGTGAAAATCGCTGGATCGGATCGGATTTTGGATTGATTTTTCAAAACCGATCCAAACCGAACCAAACCGCATATATATATTTTTAATACTTATTTAACTTTTTAGTAGTATAATATATTGCATTAATATATTAATGGTTGATTTTTATTTTCTCAATAATACTTATTAGTTAAATTTAATGTATTTCTTTTTACTATTTCATAGATTTCAAATATAATTGATAATTTTCATTGTAAAATATTAATTTTTAACATATTATATATTGTGTTTACATCAAATAAATTATTTTATTGTGTTATTATAATATTAATATTTAATTAAAAAAAATTCAATTTATAATTTGGATATCCAAAAACCGATCCAAATTAAACCGCAAAAATTGGATCGGATTGGATCGGATTTTTTTTAATTAGTCATCCAAAACCGAACCGAACCGCAAGTAATAATAACTTTGGATCGGATGGATTTTTGCCTCAAAACCGATCCAAACCGAACCGCGAGCACCCATACGAGTATTGAATACAATACGTCATTATTGAAAAATATAAGATATGATATATATATGTTTAAGATATAATATATCTGTTTTCTTTTATTAAGATTTTTTTTTTTTTTTGGTTTACACCACCAGTTTAGTCTGGTTCGGGGGTCAGTTCTGGCATCAAGTGGTTCCAGCCCCCTCCCGATCGCAGTTGCGGGGGATCGAACCGTGGTCCTCCCTACCAAGTTCAGCGCCAATCACCACTGAACCAACTAACGATTGGTTCTTTTATTAAGATTTAATTCTATTGAGTTTTTCTTGTAACGAGTCATATCTTGTTTATGCTCTTAGCTATTTATTGTGGATTTTGGCCTAGTTTCCCCACTTTTTGTATATGAGTGCATCACATTTTTGAAAATTGTAATTGGTTAAGGTCAAATTAAATGGACATTTGGTAATGGAATCATGGAAGAAAAAATATCAAACTTAAAAATGGTCAATTGAAATTATGAGAAAGTTTGATTCATATCCTAGAAATGAACTAGACGATTAGTGATATGTGGGAACAGATACGTATCGAATTTAATACAAAACCATTTTGAAGTTTCATTGAAATCCAATCTTTTAAATTTTCAATTAGTTATGATAGTTCTATCAAAAACATCAGTTATGATAGTTTCACACGTTTCATATACTTCCAAATTTAGGAAACTATAGGTAAACAGTCTCAATTTAGATGAATAAATGCCTTCTTTATAAACTTACTCCAAAGTCCAAACATTTCCTTTTGAGGTCCAAACTATTTTTTCTTATTTTAAATTATAAGCAAAAGTAATTTACTTTCATCATTTTCAAGATTTACTTTTATTTACTCTCATAAAATTTAATACAAATTGCATGTAATTTACGCTCTCTTCAATTCTTTTTCTCTATAACAATAAAAATTCTTCTTAAATCTTTCTATGAAACTTTTTTTTTTTTGAAGAAGTCTTTCTATGAAACTTATTTCAAGAAAAATACAAAAAGTCATACTTCAAATTATCACATTTTACTTTTCTTAATAAGTGTGATTTTTTATTTTTTGCTTACAATATGTGACAGAGGAAGTATATGTATTTTATGCTATAGTTAGGGATGATTAATCTCCGTCAGTAAATCTTTGAAATGCACAATGTGAATTCTTGTCTTTCAACCAAATTCTTTTTATTCGCAAGAGGCATGAATCGAACAACTAACCACCTATTTAAGGGACCTAAAACACTTACATTTGAGTGAATTTATTGTTAGTGATTTTTTCTGTACTTTTCTGACTACTATTTTTTTTATAGACAAATATTAATTGTTACTATATTGTTAGAGAGGAAAAAAAATATTAATAGTCAAAGATCAAACTCTAAACCTCATTGACTACCTTCAGAGACATCAATTATACTTTATAAAGAGAAACTTTTCTCCACCCAAAAATTATTTGTGATGTACACATTTGAGAAAAAAATATTTTCTATGCGTTCCAAAAACATGATTTAGAACAAATTATATTGTTTGGAAATATAATTTTTGGGTAATAATTCTCCTAGTCTCAATAAAAGGAAGTCCTAGTAATAAAAAATCCGTCCAAAAAATAAATAAAGTTTGATAAAAAATGAGTCCTTCCAAATAATTTATGCTTAAACAAAGTTCGTTAATCACTTAAACACAATCGTTACCATTTTTGGAGAGATGGTTTTCTTTTAGAAATGTGGTAAAAGGATAAAATCGAACAAATAACCACCTATTTAAGGGACTTGGACCAATTTATTATTGGTGATTTTTTCTTTTTCTGACTACTTTTTTTCATAGACAAATATTAATTGTTAGTATATTATTAAAGGGAAAAAGAAATGTTAATAGTCAAAGATAAAACTCTGAACTTCTTTTTTTAAATTTCTTTGATGTTCCAACTTTTTACCATTGAGTACCTTCGGAGACATCAAATTATACTTTATAAAGAGAAACTTTTCTCCACCCAAAAATTATTTGTGATGAACACATTTGAGAAAAATATAGTTTGTATACGGTCCAAAAATATGATTTAGAATAAATTATATTGTTTGAAAATTTAATTTTTTGGATAATAATTCTTCTGGTCTCAATAAAAGGGAATCCTGGTAATCAAAAATCCGTCCAGAAAATAAATAAAGTTTGATAAAAAATATTCTAATTAACATCCGAACTCGAGTCCTTCCAAATAATTTATGCTTAAACAAAGTTCGTTAATCACTTAAACACAATCGTTACCATTTCTGGAGAGATGTATTTTTTTTAAGAAACGCGGGAAAGGAGAAAATAGCTCCCCAATTGTTATAATGGAGCATCATCCCTCATAGTCACAGGTGTTTAGTACTTATACTTAACTTCTACTCAAAACAAAAACATGCATGAAAATATAAGCAAAAGCTCCACCTATTCCAACTCTGAAAATCTATTCCTCCTAACAAGTTAAAAAATCACTTTCCATCCTTTTCACTTAACATCATATACACATTCTCTAGAACTCTTTTAAATCACATAAATATATCTTCCAAAAGCTACACAAATTACATGATACATTCAAGAAAAAAAAAAGATGAATTATTCCAAATGGATTTTTTTCCTATTAACAATTTCAACAATATTATCACTAGGAATTTCAGAATCATCAGTGAAACCATTGGTGAAAATAGTAAAAGGAAAGAAATTATGTGACAAAGGTTGGGAATGTAAAGGTTGGTCAGTGTATTGTTGTAATGAAACAATTTCTGATTATTTGCAAACATATCAATTTGAGAATTTGTTCTCAAAGAGAAATGATCCTGTTGCACATGCTGTTGGATTTTGGGATTATCATTCTTTTATTACTGCTGCTGCACTTTATGAACCTCTTGGATTTGGTACTTCTGGTGGAAAACATGGTGGTCAAAAAGAGGTTGCTGCTTTTCTTGGTCATGTTGGAAGCAAAACATCTTGTAAGTCATAATTCAATTTTTTGTTTTTGTTTGTTTATGTTATGACATTCATTTTTTATAACATGATGATCATAATTTATGTGGGGAACAAATTATCTTTTTCTTGATCCTCAATTGCATGTTATATTTGCCATATACACATATTTGGATTTCATGCGGCCACAAATTTATGCCTTCACATAGTCAGCACATCAGTGACTGTTGGATCTAGATTAGGCGATCAAGATATCTCTATTTAAGAGTTTTATAAAAAAAATTTAAAAGATATTTACTGTCTGCATTGTCCAATTTTAATCCAACGACCACTGATGTACTGACTGTGGGAATGCGTAAAATTGTTACAATGCAAATCTCAAAACACATATAGCGACAAATCTAATTAGTTCACGAATATTAAGATTTTAATAAACTCAATATTATATATGTAATTAAAATTAGCTAAATATTGATTTTTTGACTTAAAATTTCCTTTTTTTTTAAGGAAAAATAATGAATTATATAGGTGAAATTAAAGAACTATTTACCTAAGATATTTTTTAGTTTTGTTGGGGTTGATGGATTTTTATTTTTAATATGATCAAAATTGTATTGTATGGCAATACTAATATTTAGTTGAAATATATTGTTTCAGGTGGTTATGGGGTGGCTACAGGGGGACCCTTTGCTTGGGGCTTATGCTATAATAAAGAATTAAGTCCTGATAAATTCTATTGTGATGAATACTACAAATTAACCTATCCATGTAGTCCTGGTGCAGCATACTATGGCCGTGGTGCCATACCAATTTACTGGTATTCATTTTCTATAATCTTACCCTTAATCTAATCAAGCACTAAAATTTAATTACCTCTATTTACTTTGCATATTTCCACATTTTTTGGGTTAACTACTTGTAAAAAGAGGTTAACAATACGGTTCAAAATTGTGGTCACAGTCACGGTTATACCGTGAATTTTTATATTGCGGTAAAATGCAGCTGCAATTGCGGTTGCGATGTCGTTGTGGAGACCTCTAACATCGTTAAACTAGTAAAAAAACAATTTGAATTCTAAATTGTATAGAAATTACACAATTGTTACATGTAAAATAGATAATCTCAACCGTTAATTTAAGATCAGGCGCCGTCTCAAATCACACATTCACAAAATCAATTTTATACCATCTCGACCGTTGATTTAGATCAGACGGTCGAAATCAGTAACTGCAACATAAATAAAATTAGTTTCCAAAAAAAAAAAGACACGAAACAAAGGTGTGAAATATCATTATGTACGTCGCAACTCGCAAAGTAAATTTTTTTTTATTAAGAGAAATAGATTACCAAAATTTTATGCATTTATGATCAAAACCATTGAACAATCTTTCTTAACTCCTTTTCATGACAGGAATTACAATTATGGAAAAATAGGAGAAGCCTTAAAAGTGGATCTATTAAACCATCCAGAATACATAGAACAAAATGCAACATTAGCATTCCAAGCAGCATTATGGAAATGGATGACACCACCTGAAAAACACATACCTTCACCACATGATGTTTTTGTTGGAAATTGGAAACCAACAAAAAATGACACATTATCCAAAAGGGTACCTGGATTTGGTGCCACAATTAATATTTTATATGGTGATCAAGTTTGTGGCCAAGGTTCTGATAATGAATCAATGAATAATATAATTTCTCATTATCTTTATTACCTTGATTTGTTAGGAGTTGGTAGAGAAGAGGCAGGGCCTAATGAAATTCTTTCTTGTGCTGAACAAGCTGCTTTTAAACCATCTGGATCACCTTCTTCTTCAACAACTTGAAGAGATTTTTACTTGTTTGGTTTGTTGTGATTCTTGGTTGGTTTACTCTTGAATCATGCAAAATGAAAAAAATTAATGTGTATAGATTATTATATATGATGTTATGTATCTTGGTTTTTTATGTTTTGTTTCCTTGATGGTCATTGTATGCTTTGAATATATTTTTGGAACAATATGTATAAATTGAATATTTGATCATTAATTATGAGTTGTCTAAACATCATAAGAGTAGAATGGACATGTTATCAACTCCGATCGGGAGGGGCTGAAATCACTTGATGCCAGAACTGACCCCCGAACCAGATTAAACTAGTGGTGAAAAAAAAAGAATGAACATGTTATACAATATATCTTGTAGAAATAGTTTTAAAATCCGGTCAAAGCACGGGGTCATTGGGTTACTGGTTAGACCCAAGTCTGGTCTAGACATATGTGCAACATGTATTGTGGTATCGAACCTCTTAAAGACGGTGACCTAAAAAAAACATGGTAGTACTATAGTAAATTATGGGTGCAAAACTTAATACATTATAGCAAACTGCAAAAATTCAATTGTCAAGCTCATAATATCTTTTACTAAGTAATTGTATTAATAAATTAGATGGCGCAAAATTTAATACATTTCTTAATTATAAAATTTGCTTAAAAAATGTTTGAAAAATGACTCGTCTTAAATAACTAGAAAATATTTTATTATTATTGATTAGAATATTAATCTTTTTACGTTAATTACAAAGGATGATTATTTTTATGCTATTTTCAATTTAAATCGATGATTTTTTTTTGGCTTGGCCCAATTGACATTGTGTTCGAACGGGTGCTCTTATTTCACAACGATAGGTGGGTTACCCTTTTGCATGTGGCCTCCAAAAACTCAGAGTCGGCCTTGGTCAGACTAGTAGGTCACTGATTGGACCACATAGTTGTTTAGTCATACTAATGGTGACATAATGAAACAAGTGATGTAAACTGGATCAGAACCGGACCAAATTACACTCGATCTAGTTTTGTAAAATAACGGGTTTTTATTAAAATGGTTTTGGAAATTGAACAAAATAATAGATTTAGTTCAATTTGATTTGATTTATGTACCATGATTCATGAACAAAACACCCCTACTCGCATGAGTCATTTGAAGTATACAAAGGGCCAATCATGTTAAATTGACAATGTAAATCCTAAATTTGTAGGATAGTGCGAAGTGTTTAAGATGGTTCAAAGCATGGAAACTAAGGTTCAAATACTAAATGCTGGAAAATCTGGTTACAATAAAAGCCTTTAAAAGAAGGGTGTTCTTATAATCTATAAGTTAGTTTTTTTGGTCTTACCGAACAGTCCCGAAGTTTAGCTTTTCAATGAAAGAAGCAATGCACCAATATATGAAAGAGCATTACCAATTTTGAAGAATGTAACCCTCCAGGGGATGAACCAAATTCTTGTAAACAGAAAACTACTGAGAATATAGCAAAACATACGATTGGATGAGAACAAAAATGGATTCTAACTAAAAGTGACTTGAATGTAAGGTTATCTATGTTTGAGGTCAACGATCGAGTGAGTTGTTGCTTAAACAATCCCAATCAGCTCCTCTCATTGTGGAAGAACAGCAAGAACTTGTTTCGCTTGCATATCATAAGAAATTTGAACAACTACTTCAAATGCAGTATTGGGAAGTACCGCTTGTGGAACCTTGATTAGAAAGAATCGGCGGAGAAGTTTTATGTTATATATGGTAATGATAATTTTGCTGATATTCGAATTCTATGAAAAATTTAGATACATTATTGTGAATGGAATAGAGAAAAAAAAAGATTTTTAATATTACTCCCGATACATTTAGTGAATGTGTGAAGAGAATTTAACTAGAATAGAAATCAAAACTCATGAAGATTTTATTTAATTAATTACTGAATAACTATTTACACTGGAAATAATGATTATCTTGATTCATTAGAAGTTGAACATGTAAGGAAATTTCTCGTTGAGTTACATGCTTATTTAAAAACCAATAAACCTCAATTCAACGAAATCATATCTTCTACCAAGACATTTACTAACGAGGCAGAAACTCGAATGTAAAACTAAAAGCTCAAACATGTATATGTTCTAGTAGTCATAATAATATTCTCAATCATCACGACCCAACAATCTCTTGTTGATTAACAACACTACGTTCTCAATTAACATTAAAGAACAACAATAATATTATAAATAATCAATGATAGACCACACAACTGTTTAATCTCTTGCAATCATGTTTATTATACTATAGAAATATCTTGCAAAAGTTTATAATTTTAAGTTTTTGCCACTTAAAAATTAATCTTTTGTTAAAAATTATAATTTTTTACGGAGCAAATACTTAAAATATAATATCTATTATCTATACTAATATATAAAGGGGATACAAATTTTTGGGATGACTTTTTCATTATTCCAATTTTATCCTTAAAAAAAACTAACAAAAAAAAACTAAGCACAATTTCCACGTAAAAGTAGGTTTTCAGTTTTTTTTTGTAAAAAAAATATATATCTTTTTCTTCTTAATAACTAACCACAATAAAAAAGGAGGTTAAGTAGTTATCAATTAACTAAGTCCAATAAAAAAGGAGATTAAGTAGTTATTTATATTTGTACAATAGAGAATATTGATCACAGCAAAAAAAAAAAAAGAATATCGATCACACAAACGGGCACGGGACGTGCCTGTTTGGCGGCTAGTTATATATAAAAAGGATATAAATTTTTGGGATGATTTTTTTATTATTCTTATTTTACCCTTAAAAAAAACTACGAAAAAAAATAGGGTTAATAGGCTTTTACCCCCCTGCAAAATAGGCGAATTTTGCGTTACCCCCTTGGAATTTTTTTCTTTGAGATTACCCCCTTGCAAAATTTATTTTTTTGATTTACTCCCCTTTTGCTGACGTGGCAGAAAAAAAAAACATAGTAACCGATTTAAAAACAACATTTTTTAAATCGGTTGAACAAAATAACCGATTTAAAAAGTGCATCTAAGGGGGTAAATCAAAAAAATAAATTTTGCAGGGGGGTAATCTCAAAGAAAAAAATTACAGGGGGGTAACGCAAAATTTACCTACTTTGCAGGGGGTAAAAACCTATTAACCCAAAAAAATAAAGTAACCACAGTTCCAAATTATTAGCACAATTGATGAATAAAATCACCAAATTAATAGAGATGATTTGTTATCTATTATCTATTAATATTATACCCTTTTCGCACGGACTTTTCTTATTGTCATTTTTGCCCTTCACTCTATTTAAATATTTGTATATGTTGAAAAATAACTTCAATATAAAAATAGATTAAGTAGTTATTTATATTCGTACAATAGAGAATATCGATCACACAAACGGGTATGTTGACAGCTAGTGAATATAAAAATCATTCAAAAATATAAAAAATACACATAAATTGGATTTAAAAATAGAGATTAAAATCGTGATGGAAAATATATAAATCAAGATTGAATTGGTGAAAATATTCCCTGTATCTCATAGAATTTCCCCAATTTAAAATATATTTAGAAAAACAAAAAACCTATTTAATCCTTAAAATATTCCCAATCTCAAGTGGATCGTATCTATTTTTACCTACTTGAGAACCTATAGGTGTTTAAACTTGTTACGGCAAAGAAACCAAGATTTTAAGGATTTCAAAGTTTCAAATAGAAACTCTTCTGTCTCCATCTGCTCTTCCACAAGGAAGCCTATTCGTACGTTGAAGAATTCCTTCTATGGCTTCAACATTGGAGAAGGTTAGTGGTAGTAATAGTTATGTACATGATGACATTGTTTTCTCTATTCTCTCTAAACTTTCTATTAAATCACTTAAACGGTTTTCTTGTGTTCGCAAATCATGGTCTCAATTATTTGAAAACGCTTATTTCATGAATTTGTTCCGCAACAATGTCCTATCAAAATCTCATTCACCATATGAGGACGACGATGATGCTTGTTACATATTCAAGCAACTTAAGGGTCCAGTGGGGTGGTCGTTCCGTACGGGTGACAAGTTTGAAAAAGAGATCAAATTGGATCTACCACCTCCATTTTGCATTCATCATAATCATGCATCTATTTATATTTTATCTTCTGCTGTTGATGGCATTCTTTGTATCTACGAATGGATTAGTGATACAAAGATAGTACTGTGGAATCCAGCTACTAACGAAGTTTATGCCGTCCCTCTTAACCTTCCCGAGTGTCTACCTAATGTTGGAGTGTACTTTTATCTTCGTGGGTTTGGTTATGACAATGTTAGTGATGACTACAAGGTCATTCGGTTTGTAGTTTGTATTGCTTCTATTGTTGATTCTCAAAAAGATGTGTCTGTGATACATGACCATTTTTGGGAGATATATAGTCTAAGAAGTAACTCCTGGAGAAAACTAAATGTTGATATGCCATTTTCTTACAATGCGACAGGTTCTGATGTTTACATGAATGGGGTGTGTCATTGGCTGCGGGAGGGAGATGATGAAAATTATCTTGTGTCATTCAACTTGAGCAATGAAGTGTTTTTCAAAACACCCTTTGACAATCATGTCGATTTTTGTTTTCACTTGGTTGTGTTAAATGGGTCAGTTGCAATAATCTCAAATAACAAATGGGCTGCGCATGCATCTTTGAGCATATCAATTTTGGGTGAAATCGGTGTCAAAGAATCTTGGCTTAAAGTCTTTGAAGTTGGACCATTGACTTATATTGATAGTCCTATCGCAGCCGGAAAGAAGGGCAATATATTCTTCATGACTAAAGATGATAAACTGTGTTGTTTTGATTTAACTACCGGAGTGATTGAGGAGATCATTGATAATGAAAACAAAGATATTTGGGACATTGTTATTTACAAGAAAAACCTTCGTCCAATTAAAGAAATAAACAAAGAATTGCTTTTATAGTCAAAGCTTAAAGCTTAAAGTTTCCACCCTAGAGGTTTATGAGTCTAGTTATTAAGATTCAACATTTTATTATCACTAAGTTATTTATATGCAAATTTGCTTGTCAATTGGTCACAATATATCTATTTTCAAGTATAAGATATAGAAGTATTTTTTTTGGTTTTAACTTTTTTTAAAAAAAATTTCTATTGTTTCTCTTCTTTACTTATTTATTATTGATACAATTGATGGTGATCATGTAATGAATGAAGTAATAGTTTGAACTTCAATACATTTTCTTTATGATATATATGAATGCAATGTTTTTGCTTTGTGTATTATTACTTAATTTTTGGTAAGTTTCAAGTCAATTAACAGTCTGTTCAAGCAATTTGATTGTTAATCAAGCTTTTGAAATTTTAGAGAATGCAAATAAATTGTGTTGATGCAACTTGTTTAGATGTGATGAGATATTCAGTCAACATCACAATAGTAGAATGGACATGTTAGCTTGTAAGATACTTCTGTGATAGCTTATAGAAAATGTTACTATCTAGATTGCACTTGCACTGTTGCACACATGTTAATGTTCAATCTTTCATAATACTACTATATATTGACCATGGAGCCTAAATTTGTGGCATGTTTTGTGTTCATATTTCAGGCTAATAAGTTGTGTATCTTTATATTTTAGAAATTGTAATAATCGATTGTTCTAGGCGATCAAAACTAGATGGTTCTTCTAATGAGATTAGCGATTAGAACATCGACAATATTGCCAAACTGTAAAAAATTATTGTGACGATTCTACGACATTTCTAATACAAAAAATTATAAGTATTCCAAGGTAGAAAACATGTAAAATTAAAATACTTTGTTGTTGAAAAAGTTCAAATATGTAAAGTGCCAATGAACATCTATAAGTGCATGTTTCTATTTTCTACTCATGTGTGCATGAAACTGACGATGTTGTAAACAAATTATATTTTTAATTATGATTCTTTGAATCCATTGTGGACTAATCTCTATAAAGTATAAACTATCTATTATTATATTGAGAGGATTATCCAAAAAAAGATTATATTGATAACACTTGAATGCAAGTGCGTTGATTCAATAAAATAGGCCTTCAAGACTCTTATTAGTTTTCATTATTATCTATAATAAATTTTGTATCCAATGTATATAAGGCTCATTGATATACATAATGGTTCATGTATGTGTAACAAAAACTATATGCTAATAACCAGACTAACAAAACACATTAACAAACTTAGGACAAATTTAGTGATGAGACATTTTTTTGGTAGAAACTGATGAGACCTTTTTTAAGTTGTAAAAGTATTTTATTTTGATAAAAATGATACAATTTTTTTTTGTTATAAGGAGAATTAAAATAACAAAAGACGAAAAAAAAAGAAGAGAACTATTCCCTAAAAAAGAAAGTTCCAGCAGCATCGCTTCACAAAATATCAAAGGGATCTTCTGGTGGAGATGCGTGAATCGTGAGATCGAAATCTGAAGAGGCTCCAAGTTTGGCTAGGAAATCCTCACAATTGTTTCCCTCTCTGAGAGTATGGCAAAGAGCAGTGGGAGTAGGCTAGGCCGAGTTAGGCTTTGTCAAACCTTAGTCTGGCCTGTCAAAAAATCGAAGGCCTAAGCCTGGTATATGGCCTATCATAAATTTATCTTTTAGGCCTGAGCCTGACCTTTTGAAAGCCTATTGTGGCCTATTAGCCTGTTTAAAAACCTATTTCACATGAACATATTTAAATAAATAATTATATTTATTTTTAAAATACTTATGAACTAATAAACCAACGTCCTTTTGATATTTAACATGATATTTTACAGAGCAGTGGGAGTAGGCTAGGCCGAGTTAGGCTTTGTCAAACCTTAGTCTGGCCTGTCAAAAAATCGAAGGCCTAAGCCTGGTATATGGCCTATCATAAATTTATCTTTTAGGCCTGAGCCTGACCTTTTGAAAGCCTATTGTGGCCTATTAGCCTGTTTAAAAACCTATTTCACATGAACATATTTAAATAAATAATTATATTTATTTTTAAAATACTTATGAACTAATAAACCAACGTCCTTTTGATATTTAACATGATATTTTACAGAATTTGATTATATATGTTATCATATTTCAATTCTAGTTTATAAAAATACATTTATATATGTGAAAAACTAATGTAGATTAATAAACTTAAACTACTGAAAAAGTTAATAAATATATAATTTAATCAAAGTACAAATTTTAATATATATAAATAGTAATATAATATTAAAAACATTATTCATATTAACTTAAATAGACCGGTCTAGTAGGCTAAAAAGTTTTTTTAATGGCCTGCAATCTGGCCTATTTAACTAAATAGGCTTATGAAAAAACATTGGTCTGCTCTATTTAAGAAAATAGGCTGGCCTGAGCCTATATAGGCTAAACCTTAAGGCCTTGAAGGCCGGCCTGACCTATTCCCATCTCTAACTTTGAGAAAGCAGCTATTTGATATCTTGAATCAACACAACATAGACATGATAATTTATAGTAGGACCTTTTATTAGCTCTTTTATAATTCATACAAATTTTTTTATTGAGTAAATGTAATCAATTTAACTTTAAAATTTATTTTTAATTATGATAAATTTAATTGATATAATAATATTTTAGATTATTATTTATAGATAAGATTTCGTTAATTCAAATATTTGAAACAAGTAAAATATAAAACCTTTAGTTGTACCCAAAAATATAAAATTATGAGGCTTTTTATTAAGAAATTTATTTTACATTAGAGGCCTAAGAATTAAGATGATTGCCTCGATGACCTTATTATCGGGACAACTCTAGCTAACTCACTCTTTAGTAAAAGAGTGACGACACTTTATGTGCATTGTGTTTTTGCTAGAACTAGGAGCGATTTATCTCGTGGTGCTATGACCTATGAAGCACAGACACCAATACGGACATCGGACACCACACGGACACTGACACAGCAACACCGATAATAATTGGAAAAACGATATAATTCAGTGTAATCATAAGTGTCGTGTCGGTGTCAGAGACTGACACGGATACGTGTCGGACACGAACACGCCTAATTTGAGAAGTGTTCGTATTTCATAAATCCTATGACTGAGATCGGAGATTTGACGAATGGGAGACTTAGGTTTTATTTAGGGTTTACAATGAAACAATTTGTCTATATATAGAGCTGTTAATCTCTATAATGGGCCCTAAGTAATGGGCCCTATTTATTTTACAAATATTTGAAATTTTCTCTTCCCCTCCTCCCATATTTCTTTTGGACCTCTTGAACTTTTAATTTCTCTCATAAAACTAATATAAAAACTGACAATTTTGTATTCGGATGTGTATAAAAGGACATTTCGAAAAATGTTTTTCGAAAAATGTTTTAGGGCAATATAAGAAATTTGGGGGGTTTGGGAGAAAGATTGGGGGGAAGGGAAAATTTTCAAATATTTATTGTATTTTTTTGACGTTGTTTGTCTTACGATTAGGAGTATGGCCTAACTCAAACCTACAAAACCGACCTCTAAAGTGAAGATTGTTCCAACTTATAAATATATTTTCAGGTCATCTCTCATTCAATGTGAGACTCTTAGCATACCTCTCGCACCCAACATTGTTGGGCTTAGTGCACGACTATAAATGGTGGGTGACTTGATAGCGGAAACTTTATAGCATGTGATCCAATGGATCTTGGAAAGACTTTCATACCATCTTACAATTGAGAGTTTGCCATAATTCAACTCTACAAAACCGACTTGTAAGGTGATGATTGCCTCTCACTTATAAACATATTTTCAGATCATCTCAGACTCTTAATAGTTTGAATTAGACAAATAAAATTATTAAAGTTTGATATATATTAAAAGTAAAAATAGAAAAGAAAAATGTTACCTATATTTTTTTTAAGAAAAAAAATGCTACCTATATGTGTTATGCTTTATTGAGTTGTTTGTTTATTTAAGCAAATGTTGGGCCTAAAACTTTGTTACTTGATTTAAACGCAATTGGACCTTAGGCCTTTTTTTTTATAGATAGTGCTACCCTATTTTATTCCCTCATGGCACATCAATAAATTCGTTCTTTCTACTCAAATCCTCTCTTATATGAAAATAGTTTGTTCCTATCTGCTATACCAATTTATAGTGATCTATACTTGTACATATAATATAGCAAATCATAATTGTATTTGGATGGCTACCAAAAAAAAAAAAAGAATCCTAATTTTATTATTTAAAAATAAATAAAATCCAAAATTGATCCCAAAGTTAAGGTTGGCAGTCACATATTAATCAGTTATTGGTCTGCCACTACGTGGGATCAATTGTGACAACTAATTATTGTCTACTTGGATAACTTGTACACAAAAATCTTTATCATTTCATAATGAAAAGAATCAATAACTGATAATCTTCATGTCTATTTTTCAATTTGATTTGAGTAATGACCTGTAACATCTAGAAACCTAGATTTTTTTTTTTTAAGTGGCGTGAAATAAAATTAAACTACATGGATAATGAAAAGGGTTCTTGCCAATATGTGATTCAAAGTGATCCTTTTTCAATATTTTATAACTACCTTGATGTGATTGAATCTCTCACATATGGTTCCTTGCAATAGTTAGACTTTGATTAACTAACAAAAGAAAAAAAAGTTAAACTTTGAATTCTAATTTTCTATTATGAAAGACCCTACCATACATTTATTTCATAAGTTTAAAGATATACTCCACTATTATTAGTGTAAATTAATGTTACACTGATATAATAATAATAATAATAATAATAATAATAATAATAATAATAATAATAACTCATTCTTTCATGTTGTATTAAGAAAGTGAAATGACGTGACGATGTTTGACCTTTTTCCTCTGCCCAGAAAGTAGCAGGCCTCACAGTAGTTGCTAATCAACGAGCGACTAGTTTGCTTATTTCATTATGTTAAAGTAAAGTTGAGCTAAAAAATTCCTCTACCTCTAGAAGAAATAGCTGAATTTTAAGACTATATGTAGTTCATTCAAAACAGTGTATGGTAAATTTTTAATAACATATTCAAGATTAGGTAGGTAAAACCTTTGAAATGTCAAGTCAAAGTTTTGTATTAAAGAAAACTAGTTAATTATTTTTCATCTAAAAAATAAAAATTAAACTAGTTAATGTCTTAATGATAATTGTTAAATCAAATCAAATCATGTAATAATTAATTTAAAAAAATGATTGATCCTTGTGATACTTTATGACCTTAAAAACCTCATTGTGCCAAAAAACTTTCAAATTTCAATTGGATAACTTGTCTTTTGGAAGAACAATGTCTTTACGTCACTTTGATTTAAGGATAAGAATGTATATGTTTGATATCAATCAACAACTATACAAACACCGTTACACAATAACCATACTTATGCCATGCTACTATTTACATTTTGTAGCAACAATCTTATGAACCGTTGCTGATGTGGATATGAATCAGCTAATCAAGTAGCTATGTGATGAATATTATGCATGTATGTTATGTGATTTATGAAGATAAAATGGATTTGGTTTCATTGGTGGAAATAGCTATATCTCATATTATTTTTGTTCTAATCCAAAATAGTTGTAAGATTCTAACAAATTTTCAAATGGATAGGGTTTGTGGGTCCATTAGTATTTATGATCCAGTTGCGTTTGATGAGGCCCATTTCCTTTGCCACCCCTACCTTTAGATTTAGATCTATGTGGTTAACACATCATGCAAGAAAGTGGTAATCAAAAAAAGGTAATAGGACAGGATGTTTACATGTATATCCCCACCATGCCACACGAATATAATCACCATTTTTATATTTTGTGTAGTTTTTCTTTAGTGTACTCATAACTATTTATTATAAAAAAAGTAACTATAGTATAACAAATTTATTGGGCCTATATAGAAAATTTATGGTTAAACTACATATTTGGTCCCTTATTTTTATTTTAAGTTTCAATTTGGTCCCTTACGTTTAAAAAGTTTCAATTTGGTCCATTACGTTATCAACGTTTGCATTAGTTGGTCCCTTCCGTCAGATTCCACTGTTCCACTATTTCAATTGGACACGTGTCAACATGTCCAGGTGTCCACGTGTCAATCCACGTGTGCAAACCGTCTGCCACATAAGCAAACCGTCTGCCACATAAGCAAAAACTGACGGAAGGGACCAAATTGAAACCTAAAATAAACGTAAGGGACCAAAATGAAACTTTTTAAACGTAAGGGACCAAATTGAAACCTAAAATAAACATAAGGGACCAAATGTATAGTTTAGCCAAAATTTATTGTCCTAAGAGTATATGATAAGCAATTTAATAATATAATTTTTTTTTTTAAAAACTGTGCATTCAAAGAGGAACGAATCCTTCGCGCTTGGTAAGCGCTTCATTATAGCCAGACTTACTATTAGCCTATGGCCTAGAGCCAAACTTCGATTGTGACTGCTCGTCACTTTTGGGTGCCTTTTTCCGTCACCCAAAATCCAAGTCAGCACCAGCAAAAATTTCTTGATTCCTCACGGCTGGCTTGGAAGCAAGCTACTTGTCGCCTATCTCACCCCATTTCTTATTATTAGTAAAATAGATTGTTCCTTTCCCCTTTCTCTAAGAAGAAGGTAAGCATCCCTTATTGTCGATGGCCTTCAGTAGGGTGAGCCTTTGCTTTTTGGATCATCCCCTGCCCAATGTCAATGTGGTACCTTCCCGTTTTTGGTTCCCATTGGATTTACCTTGTTTACAGGCGTCCCATGGCAATAAGAAAAACTTTTCAAAAATCAAATTGTATTTTTCAACACAATAATTTTACATTTAAGTTTCTTAACAAGATCTAAAATTTAATACAACTACAATATATTCACGTTTTCATTAAATACAAGTAACTATATCCAAAGTACCCATTATATGATTGCAAATATTATATGATTATAATAGCCGCCTCTTTCACAATGTTCTTTATACTCCCTCATTCCTTCTTCCTCATCCATAGAGAATAGTTGCTCTTCACTCACCGAATCGTTTACACCCGAAAAAAAAAATACTTTTACACTCTATTTTTCGATAATATTTTACACAATTAAAAAATATCTTTCAATAAATAAAGAGACATGAAGAGAAATTATAAAATTATGTTCAAGATAACTGTGATAGTCATATTTACTACTCCTTTCGTCTCAAATTTTTGATTCTTTTAGAGTTTTATTTGGAAAAAGATTAAAAAATCATAAAAATTGATAAGTTAAATCATTTCTACCCTATTTTATTAAGTAAGAGAAAATTCATTTAAAAAATATTTTTATTTTTGTAAGAGTAAAAATGGTAAAACATGTAAAATGTTAAAAGGATCAAAGTTTTAGAATGGAGAAAATATATTATATATTTTATGTTGTTCGTGGTGATTTGGTCACTATTACAATTTATAGGTTTAAATATAAATTCTGGATTAAAATGGACATTCATGACTTTTAAATTAGAAGGAAATAATTTAACAAAATGATCTTTAATATTCCATTTTTCGTCACATATATGGGGTTTTCATTGTATATCTTTATAGTGTTTTTTTTCTTTACTTTGCCAATTTTTTTTATTTTTGCCACCAGTTTAATCTGATTAAGAGATCAATTCTGACATCAAATGGTTCTCCAATTTTTTTTTACTAAACAAGCATTTCAACTAAATAAAATCAATACTTAAATCAAAACAGCACAAGCATAATTCATATCAAACCTAACTGTCCCAAATAAGTTAAATGTGTTTTGTTGAAAGAAAAAAGCTAATGTATTTCTTAAAAGGAATGAATAGACAATTTAGTTTCAAAATTTGTACCCATATATAATTTTCTTGAAATAGTACAGTAGTTTTAAATTTCTTATTCGTCAGATAGTTTTATACTTCAATTTCATGGTATATGATTCGATTCTCACGAAGACAAAAACTTTATTAGACAATCCATTTTCTAAATACGTAAAACAAACGTCCATTTTCTACGTATTTAATAGACAATCCCAGAGTTGTATCTCACGATCTTCTCTACCCATCTCTAATAGAGTTTTTTCCTTCCGTAGAAATCGAACAATGCACCATGAGGTTCAAGTACATGTTTAAACCATTTCCACTACCAATTGAGCTACTACTAGGTGAGCAACACAGACCACTTATTTTGCTCTTCTTTTTGTTATCAATTACCTCCCTTTCAATATTTAAATTTTATTTTTTTTAGTACAAGAAATTTAAATTTTTACTTCAACACCAATACTTTAGTTAATTTTATTTTTGTCTTCCATTTATCCTAAACAATATTATAAATTTGCAGATGATTTTTTGTTGAAAAAATAGTATTAGATATTTATTGAATTTTGTTAGCAGAATAAATCAAGCATCATCTACCAACAATCAATTGAACCAAGTGAAAAGAAATTTGGATCCTTTAAGCAATTTGTATGAGGTTTGTCCATTAATTCTTGTACATGGATAAATTTAGATGTAAGAGAAGAAATCACATTGTGGGTCAAACAAGTTCTCTGATCAATGAAGATTAATCGCTGCTAAATGGCCATAAAAGGTTTTAGAGGGTTAATTTCTATGAATTGTTCAAATTTTATTTATATTGTTATGATATTTTTAAAATTTAAATTATAATAATCATAAATATTTATTTATTATTCTCTATATATATATATAAAAAAATTCTCTCAAAAAATGTAAAAGAAGGTGGGATCTCTAGCTATTCATATAAGATGGATAGATCTATACTACTATGATGCAAGCTTTGGATAGATTCTTTTTTGGAGTAAACCACCAAATCAGTCTTTGAGTTTGTAAGACACTTTCAAAAAGGTCTTTGGCTTTGATAATTATTACTCATATTAGTCTTTTATAAAATAAGTTAGAGACTAAATTGAGAATAAATGGATAACATTAAAGACCAAATTAATAGTAAGTTGTAAAATATAAAGACTCAATTGATAATAATTGGTTAAATATAGGGACCAATTTGACAGTTTAATAAAGTCAATAACCTTTTGAAATATTTGTAAAATTCGAGACCTATTTGAGAGTGTCTTACGGAGTCATGAACTAATTTAGTGGTTTACTCATTTTTTGTAGGATCCAACTTCAATAATCTATTACTATATATAAAGAGGATACAAATTTTTGGGATGACTTTTTCATTATTCCTATTTTACCCTTAAAAAATAACTTCCACATAAAAATAGATTTTCAGTTTTTTTTAGTAAATAATATTTTTTTTCTTCTTAATAACTAAGCACAACTTCCACATAAAAGTAGGTTTTCAGTTTTTTTATAGTAAAAAAAAAAATATTTTTCTTCTTAATAACTAGCCACAACGAAAAAGGATGTTACATAGTTATCAATTAACTAAGTCCAATAAAAAATGAGATTAAGTAGTTATTTATATTTGCACAATAGAATATCTCGATCACAAAAAAAAAAATATCGATCACACAAACGCGGCTAGTATTAATAATAATAATAATATTTTATTAAAATGCTATATGATTAATAAAAAATTGCTTTTATCCTCGTTTTTTGAACTGCTTCTCTTAATTGTTTGTTGTTCCCTTTTTGGTTTGGTGAAAGATCAGTTTTAAATCTTAGAAAGATAACATAACATTCACGATTGGGTTACTCAAACCAAAAACTATGGCACGACAAAAAATTCAACCACAAATGATTTTAACATAAATGTTTGTTTTATGCTTTACATTGAAGCTTTCCTTGTGAAGCCGTTAGTGGTCCTTTCATTGTTCATGTGTTTTAATTTGTCTATATTTAACCAACTCAAAATAATTATAAAAAATAAAGTACAAGAGAAAATTAATGTAGCCATCTAAGATTGTTCCTTAAGTAATGCGCAAATGAAAACATAATAGTGAGAGTTTTTTGTATTCAATTAGTAATTAGACTCACATGTTTTAAGTGTTAATACGTAGAAAATCTCATATTTGAGATTAGACTCTATATATTTTTATAATTATTAACTGAGTTGTATTTACATAATATTTAGAAGTTGTTTTAAAAAGGAGAAAAAATAATTTATTTTTGGCATAATGGAAATTCAACAATATTACTATCTAGCAACCAAAAGGGGACTTTAAATAGATCATGAAAACTTGCTTTCTTCACAACTTAAACTATTATATTTTTTTTCACTCCCTCATTCTTAAAACAATTGGGAGTATTATGTATTGCTTTTTCTATTCATTCCATTGATTATACTAACATTTATTCGTAAAAGTTTTCCTTTATTTAAATTTTATATAAAAAAATTTGAAAGGAAATTTTACAAATATTAATTTGAAAAATAAAAATACTATTTGGAATAATTTTTTACAAAAATGATTAGGTAAAAATACATGGTATATGTTTGTGTATGACTTTTGTGAATTTGTTGTTTTTCTTTTTCAATAAATTCTGAGTGATCCTATATACGTCACTATTTGATAGTAAATAACTAAGGTCATGTTTGGATTAATTTATTTTTGAGTTTATGTAAAATAACTTATATAAATAAATAAGGTTTTTATGTGTTATTATAAGGGTCCGTTTGGATTCGATTTATTTTTGAGCTTATGAAAATAGATTATGCAAATAAATAAAATTTTATGTTAATTTATAAGTTTTCAGTAACAAAAATTGTATCTTTATAAGGTATTTTTTCATAAACTACATTAAAATGTTTATAATTATAATAATTCATAAAAACTTATTTATTTGTATAAGCTATTTTGCATAAGCTCAAAAATAATTCAAAGGCCTAATTTTATGAAAAAGCAGCTTATAAAAATATAGTTTTCATTAGTAACAACTTATAAATTAATATACTTTAAAAAAAACTTATAAATTAATATAAAATTTTATTTATTTGTATAGGTTGTGTTGTATAAGCTCAAAAATAACTTAATCCAAACGGGGCCTAAATATGGGTATTTTTTAATTATTTATATAAATAGTATTTTTCACAAAAAAAATGATTAAATTATAATACGTAGCTTATCAATTTTCTTATTTCCTTTTGTGCTTAGAAAGGAATTTTCCCAGTTCCAAGCATGACCACTGTCTAGCTAATTAATCAATCTAATTTTTCAATCTGATACGTATTTTTACAATAATTATTCAACATCTATGATCATGTCATGATGATTTAAAAAAAGAAAAAAAAAATCAATTTTTAAACACACCATATACTAGTGCATGATTAATTAAATATTTGTTAAGAGTAAACAGGGCAGCATGTGGAACTCCGAATCTTGTTATTGAACCAAACCAACCACACATGCCATGCTCTTATAAAGACAGTTTGGTAGCCTATCATAATTCATATATTTTGAACAATTGGAAAGGAAGCTTCATTTTTTTAATTGTCAAAAAAACAAAATGGTATAAGTTAATTAATTGGAGGCTATTTAAAAAATTTGGGTCAATGACAATGAATTTCAAATTTGGAACGTTTTGTTGTTATTGTTTATTATCAATTGGGTAAAATGTGTTTTTTGTTCCTATAAAATTGACGAATTTGAGTTTTAAGCTCTGTAAATAAATCCTCCTATTTTGTCCTGTAATTTCAAATTACGTAGGTTTTAACCTTTAATGCAGCAATATCATACAAATGTTAGGGATGAGAACCAAATTTCATACCAATTACAGAAACAAAAATCAAAATTCACACAAATTACATGGACGAAAAACATGTTTTACCCTTATCAATTATTCTTATTGTACTTGAAAAGATATACAAATAGATTATATATATATATATAACTTGTCGTTTTCTAATCCAAATTTTTTTAATAGTAAATAAAATTTAAAATAAATATTACTATAAAATTAGGATTTTAATCTAGTCATGTATATAAATATAATGTGTGTATATATTTCTTCTCAAAAAGCATGTGGGCCAACCTCACAAGTTGGCATGGAATTTTTAATATGCATGCATATAGCATCTATATATGATGGTATATCTAATCTAACAACACAATAATGTTGTTTAGTTGCTTAATTCTTAGGTGTCTATAAGCCATAAGTACAATGGAGAATTTGAACTTATAGTTAGTGATAAATGATGGCTTGTACTTCTCATTATCTTCGCCGAATATTTAATAGGAGTTGTTGATGAAAAATTGAAATAAGGTCAAATTAACTATTGTGTATTTAATTGAGTTTGAAAAGTTTACTAAATAAAATCCGTAAGTGTACGTAGGTTTAAGTGAAAAACTTTCAAGAACACTATTTGCAAGAGTCAAACACCTAAGTTTAAAATTGAATTTTTTTATTTATTGACATTTAAAATATGGGAATTTAATTAGCCATTAAATTAAAATGAAAGTTAATTAAAACATTGAAAACTATATACAACCTTCTATGATAATTGTATCATTTACATTTTTCAAAAAATTGATGCAAAAAGTCGACAATTTTAGTTTCCAACGAAAATTAATTTTTTTTTCTCAATTTTTTTTACACAAACAAAATCATATTCATTCATTCAAATCGACAGATACATCAAATACAACCACATATTCAACTTCGCTAAAAACGTAAAAGATGAATCTGCAAACAAACTCATTGCATCCGAGTTAATAGCATACAATGACAAAATGCCTACTACAAATAATATGATAAAATTAAAGTTACCGGAATATTCATGCTTCCGGATTTGCAACGTTGATGCATAAATCATTGATTGAATTTGTAATTGAATGAATATAATCTTTCAGAAGAATCAAATGAATACCGCAACAATACGAAAAATCAAATAACGCCGCACAAGACGACGATCAACACAACGTCGCACTTAGACGACGAAATCACAAAAAAATACACAAAAAAAAAACTCAATCTATGTAAAAATCACTTATTTATATTAAAAGAAAGAAAATAAAAGATATAAAGGGGATAATTCTAGGCCAAAAGTTACCCAAAATCACTCCTCAACTCACCACTAAATTTAGTGACTTAATCTTAAACTTTGTTAATGACTCTCTTCTATTAATCACACAATAAAGACCAATAAATAGTGTTGGGCCTTTAAAGAATCTATGAATTGGGCCCAAAACTTCTGAAATAATAAAATGAAAACCAAATAAAAAAAAGACTATTATTATATGCATAAAATTTATTTTGTTTTATGAGAGTGTAATATTCGTTATCACATTTGTCTCTAAATGTATTAAATGTATTAAATATTACAAATATATTTTTGGACAAAACTTACATGCATTGCTATAGGTGCATTTCTTACTTTTCCACTCACAAAAAGGTGGTTTTTTTTTTGTTTTTTAATTTTTTTATTTAAAAAAAACTGTTTTTCAATTTAAAAACTACTTCTTTGTGAGAGGAAAAGTAAGAAATGCACCTATAGCAATGCATGTAAGTTTTGTCCTATTTTTAATGTCTCATTTGTTATTAATTTTATCAATTAAATTGATCATCGAAAAACATATTTGAAGATTAAATTCACTATTTAAAATCATATTTTAAGATGAAAATAACTAATAAAATATGCATTTATTGATGTGTTTGCAATTTTGATATATACAAATATAAATTTCATAAGAGTTACAGTATGTTTTGAAAAATCAAAAGGGTGGTTTGGTTTGGCTTCGCTTGTGTTTTAAAGTTGCAAAATGGAAGGAAAAACATGGCAGTAAAACAAGACAAAATGAGTCATATTTTCTGAAAATGGAGTCACGAGATTTGATTATACTGTACTTAAGTGCGCTTTAGTCAGTAAGTTTCAGGAAAATCACGGGGTGAAAACGTACGTTTCCATGAAACATACATTGATAAACATCCAACAAAAGGGCTTTTTGAACAGTGTATCCAATTAGTGAAGTCATTATATTGTATAATAATATTTTCTATTCAAATTATAATTTGTTTTGATTATTTTTTTACAAATTAAGAAGGGTGTGTAAAAAAGAAATTAGGAGTAAGTTTATGAAAAAATTATGCTTTATGAATAGAATAAGTGGTATTTAATATTTTATTAGTAATCGACTTATAATTTAAACAATTTTTTTCCAAATCAACTTATAATTTAGAGCGGATAGAGTATAGTTGTATTTGATGTAATATTAATATGGACTATTTTTTCAAATGGTTTATGGTGGACCAGTATTTAAAAAATATTTAAAATATTATCCGTATTATTCATTGTTGTTTGAAATTATAATTTAATGATTATTCTCATTTTCATGGTTGGAATAATGACTTAATTTACACCAATTTGATTAAAATAACATATGATAAAAACGTAAATCATATTAAGTTAACATTAATAATATTATTTTTTTAGTCGTAAAGATAAAGAGAGTAATAATTTTTTACTTTTAAAAATTTTATTGACAATCATTAAAAATTTTAATAATTTTAAATATTAATCTACACATTAAAATATTGAATCACCTGTGAAGTTGATCTAACGTGACATTAACCTTGTATTTTGTGGTGTTTGGAAGAATAAGAATCTGTCAAATAATTTGACTTATTGAGTAGGAAACATTTATTTTTTATATTAATTGTCAAAATAGGAACCTAGGTTGTGGAATTTGTTACCTTGTGATTGTTGTGAATGAATAGAAAACATGCAAAACTAGCTACTACTAAATAATCCAAGCTTACGTTTGCAAGTAAGAAAAGCAAAAAGAGATTCTTTCGCCCGTGAACGTCCAAAAACTTCCACTTCCTCAATAAAATCAAAAAGTAATAAATTAGAGAAACGACTTTCCCCCTCTCTCTCTTGCATTTTTACAAGTTTTTTTTCTTTCTTTTTTTATTAAATAACCTATTAATTAGAATTCTACCCACAAAATAAATAATGTGATGTTTTTATAAACTGATTTAAATTTATGAGGATTATAAATTTCTTTTTTACTTACATACAAGTGTAAATACTAATTTATATAAGAATTTGAAGCGCATAAAATTCAAAATCTCCGATGATAAATTTCTATATCTATTAAGTTCATAATTATAGTCTCTAACCATGTTTATCATACGATCACGATTTTCACATATTCGCATAGTCAACCGTGATGAATTGATTGAAATCAAATAGTTTAAACATTAAAAATTTTAAATTTTTTTAAAAAAATCTATATTAAATTTAAATTGTTTAATATCGATCTAACGATCACCGATATACTAACGACAAAAATTTGTTGAAATTGTGACGGCCGAGAATCCAAATACCTCCCACTATACTATAGTTTTGTCTTTTTTTTTTCAAAAAAAAAAGTTTTTTATTATCACTTCATAAGTTATGGCATATAATATATTTAAGTGATTTATTTTGGCATCTACTCCAAGTCCACAAAGGGACCAACAACCAGCCACCACCCACTGAGCCCAACTGCGTGTAACACTAACTCACTCATCTCTCCCTTATTATTTTAACAAAATATCCATTAATTCAAGTTTAGTTCTTAGTCTTTATAACCTTGATATATAAATACATTTTTTTTCATAATTAAAGCTAGCTAATTATAGATAAATACATTCATAAGAATATGAATATGATATATCCAATTATAAATATCTTGCAATAAATCAATCTACGTGGAAAACCAATCAAGAAAAAAGTATCTTTCATTTCCTCACATTGTTACCAAAACCCTTTAAAAGACGCAACTTCAAACACTTCCTTCTCTATATAAACACACTCCCAAACACACCATACACCCCACACTACTCTCTCTCATTCATTCTTCAATTTTATCACACAAACCAATTATGGGCTCTTACAAAAAGTTAATAACATTCATGTTATTAATTTTTATAGTGATTACATTAAGTGAAGGAAGAGTACCCTTTGCATGTGACCCAAATAATGGTTTAACAAGAGGGTATAGATTTTGCAATACAAGAGTGCCAATTCATGTTAGAGTACAAGACCTTATAGGAAGACTTACATTGCCTGAAAAAATAAGGCTTGTTGTCAACAATGCAATTGCTGTTCCAAGACTTGGAATACAAGGCTATGAGTGGTGGTCGGAAGCTTTACATGGTGTTTCGAATGTGGGCCCCGGTACTAAATTTGGCGCAGCCTTTCACGCCGCCACTAGCTTCCCTCAAGTTATCACCACTGCTGCTTCTTTCAATCAATCTTTGTGGCTTGAAATTGGTCGGGTAAGATAATATTTCATTTATCATTATTCTTTTATTTGTTCGACCAAAACTTAACCTAATTATTCAACGTCTCAATTATGGATTGAAAAAAATACGAGCATATTGATACGATCTATTAAAGATGGTCAGTCAAGTTCCTCTCGACCAAACTCATAAAATATAGTCGCCACTAATAATATATGGTTGCCAAAAATAATAATAATAATAATAATAATAATTATTATTATTATTATTAATTATTTTTCAATCACTACCATTGGTTTAGCTTATAGTCTATATAGATAGATATATTCTTTATGTTAGTAATTCAAAGGAGATTCTTTCTTTGGTTCTCCTTTTCGGCCATTCATGATAAGAAAATTATTTATCCATTCACTCATAGTCTCATATACGTAATAAAGTCATGATAATAACATTACTTTAATATAGTACAGACACCAGCTAGCTATGCAAATGGGTCAATAGTTATTATATATGATTATTAAATAAGTTTGTCTTTCAATCATACATATTCTTTTTGGCGAGGTTTACACTAATTTTTAATAATTTATATAAATATTTATTCCACAATTAATTTAAAAATAGTTATATGAATAAATTTTCGTGCAATATTTATAATAATTTTTAATCAATTTCGCATATAATTTGTTTTTATTAATTGTTTGGTAAATATTCACAAATTATAAAATAACGGTTTATCAAAAAGCTTATTTTTATTACATAACATATTCTTATTTTATAAGCATGAATTTTCTTATGATGTGTTGAATTTAATATTCTTATGTACGGCATTTCACTTTATCTATTAAATAATCGAGACAACATCAAATTTAATGAATATTAATGAGTGAATATATATTTTTAAAAATTAATGAGTGAATATATAAAAATATAAATAAATTATAAGATTAATACTAGTTGAAGATTCATTTCCTTTTCATTTGTGTACGTAGTAATATTCTTCTCATTATATTTTTATCCTTAATTTTTTTTAAGCAATAATCATTAACTTTTTGTTTCCTCGGGTCCTCAATAAAAACAAAAAGATGGTTCAAAATGGGCTCTTTTTTTAATTACCTAAACATTTACGACAAGATTTTTTTTTAAAGTTTTAAAATTATCAACTAATATCTTTATATTGTTATAGTCCAACCATAAGAACAAAAAATCGTTCATTTTGATTTCTTGTTTTTTTGTTTGATTCTCATTAAATAAATAAATAAAGAAAAACATGATTGATTAAATAAAAAAAATGAAAGGGAACTATTGTATATATAAAAATAGATATATATATATATATATATATATATATATATATATATATATATATATATATATATATATATATATATATATGATGCTACTCACCATTCACTTATTTTAGCTAAGAAACTGACAAGCTGTCCCATGTGCTTTACATACATTTGGAAAATATATTATGACACTTATTGTCACTTTATATGGTTTACAAAATTAGAGTGTGACATTGAAAATTCATCAACTTATATAATTTCTTATCTACAAAGTCGCCAAAAGAAGGTCCATTACGCTATTATTTCATTTATAACCACGAAAGCAACCACATCATGTTGAGAAGCTGGTGGTGTTTCTTGTCAATTTTCTTTCTCATGGTTAAATAGCTAGTAATACCTCTTGCTCTCATTAATTCCTATTAGTTAAGGTTGAAATAATACTACATAATTATTATACTTATTGACCAAATTAATATATATATATATATATATATATCCTTAATTTGATAATATACTAAATTGTTATCTTCATATATAATCATCATGATCTATATCAGGAAGAAGCTCCCATTATGTCTCACAAATTCTCCGACAATGATTAGTTATTACTAATAGCGGTAGAAACTTTCTACCAATATCATGATAACTCAAAAAATAAAAAACATCATGATATATCATTAAGGAACATATTCTCATAAAAAAATAGTTGCGCTTTGTTTATAAAAAATAGCTGTGTAAAAAAAATGGTTACGTTGGTAAAACATAAACCTTAATTATTCATAATATTTAATTCAACAGACAAATATTAATATTATTAGGTTTAATATTTTTATCGGTTTTAAACTCGGAACTTTACAATTATGTGTTTGAGTTTTTGGTGTTAAAATGTCACTTGATAAGGTTAGTAATCAATTAATCTTTATATATAAGTTGTGTGTTTTAATGAAGCATAAAGTCCCATCAACTTTGAATATTTTCTTAATTATTGTTTAGCAAATAATTGACAAAACATTAGGTGTTTCATGATACTTATTCACACCTCTACTTGTAGCAAGTTCTTCCAATTACGGCTTCTTTTTTTCTTTTATTCTTCCTTCCTTTTTGGATTCTATTGCTATACATACATGTATATATGGTGCTTTCTTGAGTTGCTTTTGTTGCGAGAGGACACATAATATCCTAATAACATTGGTGGCCACATATTATGAGATATTATTATATATTAAGGTAAAGTCCTTCTCTTAAGATACAAGAGTTAGACTAAGACTTCATAATGTGTGACGTTTTGATTCCACAAAATGTCAAAAAATGGGGTGTTTTCGTTTGTTTCTTAGTGCTATAAATATTCAAAAAATGGGTTGTCAAAAAATGTGTAGTTTAACCTAATGAAAGAAAGCCATGAAAAAGACATTCATTTTAGAATAATAATAATTAATAACAAAGAAAAAAAATTAATGTATTATGAAAAAATTATAAAGTGTCCCCATAAAGTACAATTAAGAAAATTTTATTTCGAGTTATATCATTTTTTTTAGAAAAGGTATATTAGAGACTATAAAAAAAAATTGTTCAAAAAAAAAAAAAGAAACTATAAAAATCAAGTCCCTTTAAAAAATACTAATATACATTAAGGTCACTAATTTTAATATGTATTGATATAAAGAATTATTTGTTAAATGAACTATATGTATTCAAGTGCAGATTGTATCCGATGAAGCAAGAGCAATGTACAATGGTGGAGCAGCAGGATTGACATTTTGGAGTCCTAATGTGAATATTTTTCGTGACCCGCGGTGGGGCCGTGGCCAGGAGACACCTGGCGAAGACCCCACCTTGTCTGCGAAATATGCCGCTAGCTATGTTCAAGGACTACAAGGCAACGGCGCGGGTAACCGCCTCAAGGTTGCTGCTTGTTGTAAACATTACACTGCCTATGATCTTGATAATTGGAATGGTGTAGATAGATTCCATTTCAATGCCAAGGTATGTATGACCTAATAATGTAATTTTTAATTTATAAAATATTTTATTATTTATTTAAAATTATTTTTTTGGTCAAGTATTTATTTAAAATTTAACCCATCCAAAATTGCTTAAGTTATGAGCTCAAAGTAGTTGTTGGTTACATTATTTAGTGGTTTGAACTCAATTTTCATGTGCGTCTCTAAGCATTATTGGTTTGTTACTTATACTTCATTGTTGTACAACCATATTATACCAAAGTATGGAGATGTTAATTGCTTTTGTCATTCACTTTGTTTTGGTTCAAATAAGTAGTTTCCATAAATACAAGATGGGAAAAATAAATATGATTTTCATTAAAGTGGAAGCTATGCAAGTTGTTGTTGATAAGGACATTAAGCCACTTGCAATTGGTTGGGATAAATGATAGTGATGTAATTCAAACAACCAAATTACCACTTGTGCATCATAAACCATTTCATTTTCTTCATCATTGATTAGTAGCCTTTATCGATATGACTTTAATTGGGGAAAAAAATTGTAATGGAATTTACCCTCAATTATTAATTTTTAGAGAAAATCATTTCAGAGTAAAAAGTTGTTTTTTTATTAGATACAAGTTGATACTCCATTGCTTTACAATAGTTGAAGATTTATAAATCAAAGATTTATTTACCAAATTTAAAATAAAATGTGAAAAATATATACTAGGATTTGGGTTATTAAAAATAAAATGTGAAAAATTTATACTAGGATTTGGGTTAAAAAAATTTATGGTTGTATATTCAGGTGAGTAAACAGGACTTGGCTGACACATACGACGTACCATTCAAAGCGTGTGTGACGCAAGGAAAGGTGGCGAGTGTAATGTGTTCCTACAATCAGGTCAATGGCAAGCCCACTTGTGCTGATCCCGAACTCCTTCGCAACACCATCCGCGGTGAATGGGGCCTCAATGGGTTAGTCTATAGTGTGTTGTTAGTGTTTCTTATTTTTATAATCGTATTATTAACTTCAAATTTTTTACTAACATTTGTCATTTCAAAAAAATAAATTAACAGGTACATTGTATCAGACTGTGATTCAGTTGGAGTTTACTACGACACCCAACACTACACGAGAACACCCGAAGAGGCAGCAGCAGCCGCGATTAAAGCGGGTTTAGATTTGGATTGTGGCCCATTTTTAGCCCTACATACTGATGGTGCTATTAAGCAAGGGCTTATGTCTGAAAATGATCTTAATCTTGCTTTAGCTAACCTTATTACTGTCCAAATGAGATTGGGAATGTTTGATGGTCCAGCCCAACCATATGGAAATTTGGGCACAAATATTGTTTGTTTACCAGCCCATAATGAAGTTGCAGTTGAGGCAGCTAGACAGGGTATTGTTCTCCTACAAAACAAAGGAAATGCATTGCCATTATCCCCTACAAGATCCCGCACCGTAGCAGTCATTGGACCTAATTCTGATGTTACTGAAACTATGATAGGGAACTATGCTGGTTAGTTACTACTCAAATTTAATTTAACTTCTTTAAATGCATAGTTTTAGAAATCAAACCAAACCAACCGATTCGAAAATTTCGTCAGTTGGTTTGATTATGATTAAACTTTTACATTTGAAAGATTGTAATATTTGAGCCAATTTTTTTAATACTTTTTTACTTATCATCTTATTCAACCGGTTTTTGTTTTCATTTTTCGATAGGTGTGGCGTGTGGTTATACGACGCCGTTGCAAGGGATTGCAAGATATGTGAGAACCCTCCATCAAGCAGGATGTGGGAACGTTGCTTGTGGTGGGAACCAATTATTTGGGGCTGCTGAGACAGTAGCAAGGCAAGCCGATGCGACGGTATTAGTAATGGGCCTAGATCAGTCCATAGAAGCAGAATTTAGAGACAGAGTTGGGCTTCTTTTACCAGGACACCAACAAGAGCTAGTGTCTAGAGTAGCTAGGGCTGCAAGAGGCCCAGTTATCTTGGTACTCATGTCTGGTGGGCCTATTGATGTTACATTTGCCAAAAATGATCCCAAGATTAGTGCCATTTTGTGGGTTGGTTATCCTGGTCAATCTGGTGGTACTGCCATTGCTGATATCATCTTTGGTAGAACTAATCCTGGTAAGAAAAGTTAAATTGATCAATTTTTTTCATTTCTATTTTTGAGTTTAATAGTGATTCTTTCAATGATGTCAATTGATAGCTAGGAACTGAGCTAATTTAATTAAATTTTACAATTTCGAGGATCGAAATGTTTTTTTCCTTTGTTTTCACCACCAGTATCCGATCCACTGGACTGACTAATCTGGTTTAGGGGGTCAGTTGTGACATTAAATGGGTTCAGCTCCCTCCCGATCGCAGTTGCGAGGGATCGAACTATGGTCCTATCTACCAAACCCAGTGTCAATTACCATTGAACCAATTAACGATTGATCGAACTGTGATTCTCCCTACTTATTTTGTTACATTTAATTTGACTTTTTTTGCTGGGCTTTATTGCAGGAGGAAGGTTACCAAATACATGGTACCCACAAAGTTATGTGGCCAAAGTACCAATGACAAACATGGACATGCGTCCAAATCCAGCAATAGGGTACCCAGGAAGAACCTATAGATTCTACAAAGGCCCAGTAGTTTTCCCATTTGGGCATGGACTAAGTTACTCAAGATTCACACATACCCTAGCACTTGCTCCAAAACAAGTCTCAGTCCAATTTACAACCTCTCATTCCCAAGCCTTCACAAACTCAAGTAACAAAGCAATGAAAGTGAGTCATGCAAAATGTGATGAGTTGGAATTAGGATTTCATGTTGATGTGAAAAATGAAGGGTCAATGGATGGTTCTCACACACTTCTAATTTTTTCAAAACCACCTAATGGTGTTAAACAATTGGTGAATTTTCATAAGACTTATGTTCATGCTGGATCAAAGACACGTGTTAAGGTTGGTGTTCATGTTTGTAACCATCTTTCTAGTGTGGATGAGTTTGGGGTTAGAAGAATCCCAATTGGTAAACATGAACTTGAAATTGGTGATCTCAAACATTCTCTTTTGGTTCAAACTTTGGACCAAATTAAACACTAAGTGTCAAACAAAATTTGACAAAGATACATACAAGTTTTACTTACAATATTTTTACTAATATTGAATTTCTCAAGTGAATTGAAATTACAAAGAATAAAATTCAGAAAAAGATTTTTGAATTTATGCAAATGTAAAAATAAGTAATAGAGATGGGGGGTTTATTTGTATAAGTCAATTTATAGTGCAACAACAATGTGCTATTCTTGCTCTAAATGTAAAATAGGGAAATTTAGGTGACATTGTAAAATAGTCACTATAGCAAGTGTAGTGCTATTGTTGTAAAGAAAAAGTGTATTATTATTGCACTTCATATATTGTTGAAAAGGTTTTTGAACAAAGTTGCAAGTTCTTATCATTTGTCTATTGCATTCATTGTATCAAAATGAAATATATTGATTTCTAACTTTCAAGTTTCCAAACTCAAAGAATTTCACCAACTAATTGACAAAGATAAGTGATCATACAAATAGAGATAAAATTCACAAGCAGCCTAGTTTAGCCATATTTCCAAGTATATCTGCATAATTAAAGAACTCAGGAAACAAATAATAACTAACTAGAATTTTAATCACAATGAAGGGACACCCACACCTTTCTAGACTCCGGTAAAAGACAAGAAGGTTTCCTGGTATTATCTTAGACTTGAGAGTTGAGCCTAACTCAACCCTGCAAAGTCGGCTTATAAGGTGAAGATTGTCCTCACTTATAAACATATATTCAAACCTTCTCACGCAACTGATGTGAGATTTCTTAACATACTATTGGAATTGCTTCCACTAAGTGCGTGCTTGGTTCCACTTTTAGATGGGTTGAGATTGATTCTAAGTGTAGAATTGATTTTAATATGTTTTGTTTCTCTAGAATATAAGTATAACTGATTTTGCCTCTAGAATTGATTCTAGTTGAAGCTAAAAATTGTAGCTTATAATTCTATAATTGATTTTACACTCAGTTTTAATATTCAATTAACTCAAAATCAATTTTTTTTTCTTCATGCAGAACCAAACATGTACACTCAAATCCCTAATATATTATATTTCCTAGAAGTTACCTAAGGTAGAAAACTAGAAATCACAGCTGAAATATGTCTTTTTTTCTTCTCAATTCAAAAGAAATGCAAATTTCACAACTAGAAAAATCAACAAAGAAGAAGAAAAATTAGCAATTAGCAAATAAAAGTAGTAACCTTGAATTTTGTTTTCTCTAATCCCCTTTTCGTTCAGAGGCGGGCGCCTTCTACCATTCGTCGGAGTTTATCTGGATGTGCGGTGGCTGGTGGTCGGTGGCGGTTGGCGTGCGGTGGTGGAGGGTGGGCGACCCGGCGTCGACCCCTTTTCTGTTTTTTACTTTCGTTTAAGTTTTCTCTTTTTTTCTATTTCTTTGGTTCAGTGCGAGGACTGGGAGGAACAAAGAGTGGATTGGGCCTGAAGTAGATTGGGCTTCAAATCCTTCAGAGAAAGAGTTCGGTAGTCCAGAGTTCGACTGTCAGGTAAGTAAGTTTGGCTAAGATCAAATTCGAGTTCCCTCGGACGATTCATCTTAAGAGAAATTCATTAACCACTTAGTCTAATGACTTGGTTGAATTTGAAGTGTGTTTTTTATGTTCAAATTGTAGAATTTGAACACCTTTGTATTATTTGTCTTCCTCCATTTATTATAAATTTTGGGTGTAAAATTTCACATTTTGGATTATATAATCTGAAACGTGTTTATTTATTTTTAGATTATGTAATTTAAAATATTCTATGGTATATATTATTTGTATGACTTTCAGACACAAATACCTTGACCGCTTTCACTCCAAACCTTCCAAAATTTGAAATATGTTTTTATTGCGAGTTATGTTTACTTAAGTATGGATGATCTTATGATCATCTCACTCATGTGGTCTAAAAGATGACATTGTAACTCTAATTGTGTATTGCATTGATTGCCTATGTACAATTCATGACCGATAAATATTTTACTTCACAAGATGGTTCAAGGTAAAACATAAAAGTTAGAATTTACAAATAATTTGTTGTGTTGGGATGTGAAAGATGTGATAAATATAAGCGGAACAAGAAGAACGTAAAACATCAAGACATATTCCTCATTAAATATAAAAGTCTTATATAGTCCTTTTAACTTTATATATATATATATATATATATATATATATATATATATATATATAGTCAGGATCCGTTGACACCAACAAGTTCGCCAGGATCGTCACAAAGGGTACTCTCGTTCTCCTTCCATCCAATCAAAGTATGTCACTCCTTCTTTATTTTCCCTTTTCCCTTTCAACTTCTTAGGGTTTAGTTTTGTTTTGTTGCATTGATTGGATTGATTATGATGTTAGAGAAATTATATTTATTTTTGTTTTAGTTCAATTCCATAAGTGTTAATTGCAATTTATAAGTTGATTGTGCTTGTCACTTTAATGTAATATTAAGTAGATGTTCTCAATGATGTTGTATTCGGATCTTGATCAAAATAATTGCTTGATTATCAAAATAAAGTACAAGTTCTCTAGGCTTTGTTTGGGGAAATTTGAATGTATTGATTGTGATGTTAGATAAGCTATATTGGGGAAATTTTAATATGTACAACACATTATAACTAATTAGAGAGTAAATGTAATACCAATAAGAAGTGTAAACAAAAAAATGGGGCAAGCCCAATCTCTCTCATTACTCCTTTGACCCTCCCTCTTTTTCCTTCATTCATCCATTCATTCATTCATTCATTCTAAACCCTAAAAAAGTGAAAGGCAACACAATCACCATCAAGATCGGTCTCGTTTTGTTCATCTCCTCTACCATCTCTATCTTTCTATCCCAATCAACATCGCCAGCCATATAATTCATAGTTAATTAACTTCTCCTCTGAAAAATTCAGGTTAGGATCTAACTTTTTTTCCCTTTTCTTTATGCCTTTATTCAAATTCAGTTTGTTAGAAATTAAGTAAAACCAACCTAGAAGATTAGAGACACCGTTTGATGTTTCTTGTTAGCTTAATAGTTGTTTAAGAATAGATGCCTATAAAAAGGCATGGATCAAATAATTCAATTTGAAATCACAGAGCGTGTATTTTTGTATCAAGTGCTTGTTTTGTATCAATGTGTGTTCCAATTTTTTGGCTGTGTTATTGGTTGCGCGGACTGGATTGGAGTCTTGGTTTGGGGACTGGTTTGTAGCTTAACAGTGGCTAGCTTTAGGTGGAGTTTTGCTGCCTTGTTGTTTAGGTTTGTGTTGAATGATTGTGGAGTGTGTGAGAAGGGGTACTCAAACACTCTTATTAGAGGATTATTTTCTTTTCTATGTCATACTTGTATATTTCTTATTCCATTAGGTTTATTTGCCTTTTTGCTGTTTTTTCTTTTGTGAATTTGTGTGCTTTAGATGGACCAGGAAACCAACACTACTAGGGTAAGGTCTTTGAGATATTTTCACCAGTTATCCTGAAGAGCTTATGGAGATAACAGTCTCACAAGTGTTTATGCTAGTACATAAGCTCAAATAAGTAGATTTAAATGGCCCCTAATAGTTGATTTAACAAGTAAATCATATTGTATGAGGTTTTAATCCAGAATAATGACGATGTATTTTTTTATATAAACAAAGAGAAAAGAGAATAATACGATTAATTGGTGAGGTGGGTAGTTTAGTTGATCGTGTATGTATCAATGGGTGAAGGGGTAGCTCATCCAACTTCCTTACGCCTCCTAGGGTTTCTTACTCTTTGTTATTACATTACCTATCTTCTGTCCTAGATTTTTTTGTTTCTCTGATGTTTGGTTACGATTTTTGTGATTAGTTTTACTTATTAAAGTTCAAGGAAGCAAGATGTTGGGTGTCATAAGAAACAAGGTACAATAGCAATCATATTTCTTCAAATCTGTTTCTGTGCTTTTCATTTACCAATATTTTATTAACACTTTCATTTTCAGAATATTCGCCATACCTTTTCCAATTTCAGACATTTCTCTTCTTCCGCTAAACAGGTTTAATTTGCTGCTTTCTTACTTATCATCAAATCAAACCTTAGTAAACTCTAATTCATGTTTTACCCTTTTGAAATAAAAATATTTTTTTATGCAGATGACAGTGAGAGATGCTCTCAATTCTGCGCTTGATGAGGAAATGTCCGCTGATCCTAAAGTTTTCTTGATGGGTGAAGAGGTATGTATCTCATCCAACTTCCATATAATTTATTTAATAGTATGAGTTTAATGAATATACTTTGTCAGTGTAAATTAATTTTATACCGACATCCAATAGAAATCAAGCATTCTACCATGTCATATAATTAAAGTGGGGTGATTTGGCGGATTACATGGTTGCTATTAAATAACAGTGCCAATTTATTTTACACTGTCAGCGCGTGTCCTATTTTCTCTAATAGTATATTGGAAAATAAATTATTGGAGTTCATTTTCTTATGTTCATTTTGCTTGTATTTGATTACAGGTTGGAGAATATCAAGGTGCATATAAGGTTAGTTATGTGTTTCCACTTGCTCAAGTTATTTCCTTGCTGTGCTTTGATATCTATTCTGAAATATGCCAATTTTATTTGTTCTTTCATTTTAGATATCCAAGGGACTGCTGGAGAAGTATGGCCCTGAGAGGGTTCGCGACACTCCCATCACTGAGGTTATTTTTCTTACATACACTTCCTCACTTATTTGATGCTTTTGCACCCATTCATTTGCGAGGTTTTTTTTTATCCATGTCCTTTTGCCGTTTATTTACCCGTGCTTGTGAGTTGGTTCAAATTTTATTTTTCCGGCCATCAGTGAAACCATCTAATAAAGTAAACAAATTCAAATTTTGGTAATAAGATGACATGATGTGACATGTTGGGCTGTCGTCCTCATGTGCTTTTCTGCTAATTTTTATTTTGTAAAAAATGCTTATTGAACATGAAAAGCTTTTTCCTGCTTCTTCACTCATGTGAGCAACAGCTTCAAATTGGCATTTTAGTGTACCATGAGTGGTTAGTTTATTTCCATCTTAAAAGTTACACAACGAGTGAACTTTGTATGATTTTTTTTTTACGATAATTCCTACGAAAAAAACAGATTTATACATGTTTGCAGCTGTTTGCATGGCGTAATTTGTTCAAATATAATGTTCATTAAATATAATGCAGGCTGGGTTTACTGGGATTGGAGTTGGTGCTGCTTACTATGGTCTAAAGCCTGTTGTGGAGTTTATGACATTTAACTTCTCCATGCAGGTTAGCATTTATCTCCACTGCATCCTTGCTTTCTTAAACTTAGTGTGCAATTAGTGTGTTAATTTTACTTCTTTTGCCACCACTTAATTTCTCTGTGTTTCGTTTTCTGTTTGGAATTTGCAAGCCATGCTCTTAATTTTAAAAATCTTCTCGTGAAAAGTTGGCTGCCCTCAATGATCATTGGATGGCATCTTATGAATTCTGTCTTCTGCATGATTAGATACACATGTTACTGAGTTTCAAAATGATGATTAATTTACTAAGGACACATATTGACTTCCCTGTGAGTTTGCATTGAATATCATGTTGTCAATTGCAGAGTGTTCCACCCCGAAAAGTTTATATACCAAGATGATCACTATATTGAAGATTATGTATATAAGATGATTAATTCATATAAGATGCAATGAATGCTCAAAAGTTGAAAAGTTACCCAGAATTAAAGACATTATTCTTTAATAATTAGAAGTCGTGATAATACAGTATAGATGTACAATCCTTGAAAACCTTGAAAAATGAGGCAAAAAAGAAGCAAAATAATGTAAAGAAGAATGACAGTAAGTTGCAGCAATAAACTTAAAATATGGAAGTTGTGAAAGCTCAAACCATCAAAGGGGGAGAGTGTGTGTGTGGACTGTAGAGGTCAGATTAGAATGGTAGGCATGGCAAAAATCCCAACAGAAATCTGATGGAGACACAGTAACAGTCTCTATTTAATGTGTCTTGGAGATATGATAGCTTGCTTATTCAAAACCCAAAGCATTTCTTTATGTACTGCAGAATCACACCCAACCCACAAAATCCTGTCATTGACTGCCCTGCTAAAAGAAACACACTAAGGATTTGTGGCTGGAGGAAACCTGTTGACCTCGAACTGGTTCAGTTTATTGTTTACAGTGCCTTGACTTCATAAATTAACCAAGGCATTGTTAGTTGGCAGGTTTTTTGCTGGAATTTTGTTCCTTCTCAACTTTGATTGTTGGTGAAATTTCTTATGACGGTGCATGCCTTATGTTTGCAATTCTTCCTCTGCATACCCATATTAATAATCGCACACCCAAAAGTGATTTTATCAACACTAACTAGTTCTTTATGTCAAAATCACTTTTCATGTAACATAAATCAATTCACTTAAAATCACTGTCCCCTAAAAAAAAAAATTCTGACTAAAATCAATTGTGAAGTCAAGTTCATTCAAAATAATATCTAAACATACCCTTCATCATCTTGGCTTTACTATCTTTTCCTATCAATTTTATCCCACTTCATCATCATGTCATATTGATTTGTGTTGCAGGCAATAGATCACATCATTAATTCTGCTGCAAAATCAAATTACATGTCTGCTGGGCAAATATCTGTACCTATTGTCTTTAGAGGACCCAATGGTGCTGCTGCTGGTGTTGGTGCTCAACACTCTCATGTATGTTTCTCCTGACATTTTCTTCTATGTGAAACTTCTGTTAACTATTTGTTTACAATACCCACTGTTTTACGTTGGTTATGACCCTATTGAGCACGTGTACTTTATTTGTTTGTCTATATTTATGTGCCCTTCAACTTTGCTTTTATGCAGTGTTATGCATCCTGGTATGGCTCGTGCCCTGGGTTAAAAGTTTTGGCACCATATTCATCTGAAGATGCTCGTGGTTTACTTAAAGCGGCTATAAGGGACCCTGATCCTGTAGTTTTCCTTGAAAATGAATTGTTGTAAGTTGTGCTCCTTGATTAGTAATTGTAAATGAGCTGTTGAAGCTTGAAGTTTTCAACATTATTTCTAGTTTTAAATGATAGTTAATTTGATGGGTTATGTGCTCTAGATATGGTGAGTCATTCCCCATTTCCGCCGAAGTTCTTGATTCCAGTTTTTGCCTTCCCATTGGAAAAGCAAAGGTACTTAGTTTAGTTATTTGAAATACACTTTTCCTGTATTCGTTAGTGTCACACATTATGAAATTTAGCAATCTTATCAAATTCATTCACGCCTTTTCTCTTAACAGATTGAGAAAGAAGGATCAGATGTGACTATTACAGCCTTCTCAAAAATGGTTGGCTTTGCTCTAAAGGTTTGTTTACCCTAAGATCGTTTTCTATTCTCGATATTTATTGTTTGTTATTCTGGATCAATTGTTTGTTGTGTTTTATATATTTGAAGAAAAATCAGATTCTCTAACCTCTTCCAGTCCTCCCAAAAAAGCAAACATTTGTAAATAACTTTTTTACTTTGTTTAGGCTGCTGAGATACTTGCAAAGGAAGGAATCAGTGCTGAGGTAGGCTTTGCAATAGTTTGTGATGAATTTTCGCTTTCTATGCAGCTTTTTTTTGGTTATTACTAACAATGAGTGATGGTCTATATCCACACAGGTTATTAATTTACGGTCAATCCGGCCGCTTGATCGATCCACCATCAATGCTTCTGTCAGGAAAACCAACAGACTGGTGACAGTTGAAGAAGGGTTTCCTCAGCATGGTGTTGGCGCTGAAATCTGGTTTATCTCTTAACATTACTTTCTTTGTATCGTTCTAGTTAACTCTCGCAAGTTGTGTAAGTTCATACTTCTATTGTGCAGTACATCCGTCATTGAGGAGAGTTTTGGCTATCTTGATGCACCGGTTGAGAGAATCGCTGGGGCTGATGTTCCCATGCCTTATGCAGCAAATCTGGAGAGATTGGCTGTCCCACAGGTAATGTTTCTTAAATAATTTCTTAGGGTTTAAATTTGTGTCTATGGATCATTTAAATCTGTTGGTGTTCTTGTAAATGTGAATGTACAGGTTGAAGATATTGTTCGTGCTGCAAAGAGAGCATGCCACAGATCTGTGCCTATGGCTGCAGTTGCCTAAAATTATCAATTTAGCCCTGAAATTTTTCAAGTTGTGATTTGTTGTTTGGTAACCCTTGATGTTACCAAAAGTTATTGCCACCCAAATTTCCACCACAATGTCATAAGGAGAGGTTCACTCATTGGATGGTTTCATCCGGTCTCGAACTCAGGATCTCACAATGTCATAATTTGTACTTGTAGTGTATAGTTATTTTATATATGTATCTAATAAATTATAAATTATTGTCTGAATTTATTATGTTTGAAAACACGCCAGTTGCATACTCATCAAATGAAGTAATAACTCCATTGCACAATCTTGCAATAAGTTTCATATTTAAATTAAGGGTCTTACTAGTGAGTGATCTTGGACGCTCAGAGAGTTTCATCTATATCAATTATTTACTCAAAAATTAAATATTTCAATTTTCATTGCATTGACTTTACACATTTTTATAAAAAAAAAAAATACAATTTAAGATGTTAAAAAAATACAATTTATGAAAATCTATAATTTTTCAATTAAAAGTTAATTTTAATTGTGATGTGGTGTTCAATCCATTTTTGTAGTTGTTTAAAATATCAATGAATTCATCCAATATGCAAAAAATAAATACTTGACAGAACAATCGAAAATACAATTTTACTGTACCAATTTGCTATAGCGAATTAATGTTTAAATTCTGATTAAAAGATAGTGTTAATATTTAGTGTCTAACAATGCTTTAAATATGATTAACTCTAATTAAGCAAACGTATAATAAAAAGGAGATTGTTAACATCATTGGTCAATTGTGTTGGTACTAGGCAACTAGAGAAATTTTTTGTTTTAGTAAAGGAAGAACAAACATTTAGAATTTTTCTTTTGAAAAAAACATTTAGAAATTTAGTGTCAAAATCACTTCAAATATTATAATAAAAACACTTGAGTATTGCTAAAACTAGATTAAGACGAAATTTTCAATTTAAATATAGAATTTGAGTTGAGACTAATTTAAGCGCACAAAATTAAATTATAAGATGAATAATATCTTCCACTCCTAAACATTTTTCCAACACTCTAACTCATATATAAGATCAAACTTTTGAAGGAGCATAAAACAAACAAACAATCCATAACATGCGATCTCACAAATATTTGATAACCTCTAATAACACATTAGAATTAGAGTTTCATCTCACTCAATTCTACAATACTTATTTCTAAAACAAATAATAATAGTAATAAATCTCTCACCTACCGTGTCTCATAAAATTTAGCGTGCCATTTATTTATTTATTAAGACATAAAATAAAATGTGGCATTCTCAACAACACAAATTAGTACTTTTGTTCTTGCGTGGAGAGGGGAGTCATTTGAGCATGTTTAATTAAATGATAGTGTATATATAATGTAACCTTTACAATATTAAATAAAGAAGTTGTTGTAGTTTAGTGGTAAGAATTCCACGTTGTGGCCGTGGAGACCTGGGCTAAAATCCTAGCAGCGGCCACCACTTCAACTTTTTTTTTTCTTTTTTTTTTTATTCGGTATAAAACAAAATGACAGCGTTTGACAGCTCCGTTCCATTGACACTTATGAATAAATAGAGTGAATGCGAATGATAAACAAATTCGCTCTGTAATCCCAATTCCCGATCTCACTCGCATAAGGTCATTTTCTTACTCTTCTTCACACTCTCATTCATCTACGTTTTTTCAATTGAAGGATCCACGTTTCATTTTCGTTCTGTTTAATTTTTACGCTCTGTTAGTGTTTCGACATGATCCATATTAGTTTCGCATAATTTCAGGGTCAGATTATTTTTATTGTGATTATTGAAAATATTTAAATCCAAATTTGTAATATATATACATACATGAATGAAAGCTAAACAGACAATAAGTTGCGCCGCTGTTTGGTAGGGTAGCTTTGGAATAAGTTGTTGCTGGGTAGCTAAACAGATTATTTTTATTGTGATTATTTTCATTCTGTTTAAGTTGTTGCTGGGTAGCTTTGGAATAATTTGTGGGTTGTGCCGTTGTTTGGTCAAGAAGGTAGCTAGTAGCTAGCCAGGACAAATTTGATTTAGGTTCTGTTTGGATATTTAATTAAGTGTTTGTAATAGCATAAACACGTATCACTTGTCATATTAGTGTTTACGTGTAACAACATAAGTTATTTTTATAACAAAAGGTAAAACAAAGTCAAGTTATTTTCATGTAAGCTATAAACTATTTTCACCGGTTATCCTGAAGAGCTTATGGAAATAACAGTCTCACAAGTGTTTATGCTAGTACATAAGCTCAAATAAGTAGATTTAAATGGCCCCTAATAGTTGATTTGACAAGTAAATCATATTGTATGAGGTTTTAATCCAGAATAATGACGATGTATTTTTTTTATATAAACAAAGAGAAAAGAGAATAATACGCCTAATTGGTGAGGTGGGTAGTTTAGTTGATCGTGTATCCAGGGCCGTCCCAAGCAATACTTTAAAATTCAGATCTAAAAACATATCAAAATCTTTTTTTTTCTTCAAAAATCCCAAAGTTTTGCATTTGCCTTCACTAAAAACTTCATGTTATGCCGGAATTTTCGTCTCTAAAATTCGTTGTCTTCCTTGCCGGAAAAAAAATTGTGTGTTATCAGTGGATTTGGGATTGGTGATTGGAACATGAAGGTGATTGGAACATGAAGGTGAGGGTGTTGTTCAGTGAGAAGACTCCCAAAAATTGAAGGTGGTGACTATGTGAGGCATGGATTTGGGAAGATAGGGTGGAGATTCTGCAGATTGTCTTTTTGGATGAACATGAACATGATTGTTACCTTACTACAAGAAAATCTCATTTTGTTGACGGAATTTTTTGAAGGCATTAAGCCCTCAATAATTTATTGATGACTTAAAGGCTTCAATAAGTTACAAAATACGTTATTGAGGGCCTTGGGCTGCCAAGAAGTGGCACAATTTTTAAAAAGTCTGACAGACGCGTTGTTGAGGGTCCTGAGCCTTCAAGAAGTGTCACAATTTTTCAAAAATCTGACAAACGCGTTATTGAGGGCCATGAGCCGCCAAAAATGTATGACCGATACGTGTTATTGAGGGTCCAGGACTGCCAACAATTGTATGGATTCAAAAATTCAAACAATTTTTTTTCCCTCTTTTCCTCTATATATTAATCAAACTTCAATTCATTTTTACACTTTCATTCTCACTCTAATCTTCTCTAACTTCTCTCTAAAATTTCATATTCTTCTATCTTTGAAATTTTTTTCATATTTTTCAAGTTTTTTTCTTCTAAAGAATAGAGAAATATGTTAAAAAAATATTTAAGAAAAATGTTAGTTTTGAAGAAAAGAGAAATATTAGTTTTAAGTAAAAATCTGTAAACTTAAAAGAGTAGAGAAAATTCAAATTTTTTAACTATTGCTATATATTGTTTTTAACTTAAAAAGACTAGTAAAATCTTTTTTTAACATAAAGCAAATTTAATATTTAAAGAATAGAGATATATGTTAGAAAAATATATAAGAAAGGTAATTAATTATTTAAAAAACAATTTCTAATTTTAAAATAATTAAACTATTGATCTAAGTATTTTTTTAAAAATAATTTAATTATTTAAAAATCAAAATTTCTGATTTTTAAATAATTAAATTATTTTTTTTTATAAATATTCGTCAAGCATTATTGAGGGTTGCAGGCCGTTAAAAACGCATTTGTCAGTTCACCAATCATTATTGGGGGTTGCAGGCCGCCAATAACGCATTTGTCAGTTGACCAAACATTATTGAGGGCTGCAGGCCACCAAGAATGTTATTGAGGGTTCGGGGCCGCCAAGAATGGTTACCAACGAAGGTGTTATTGAGGGACAATGGCCGCCAATAATGTGTGTTTTTTTGACGAATTTTAGCCCTTCTTGGAGGCTTTTGGCCCTCAATAATATCATGTTTTCTTGTAGTTTTTTTTTTTTTTGAAACGACTAAATTTTATTAAAAAACAACTCCTCCACAAGAAGTGAAAGGAATCGTCGTGAAAACATACAAACAAAAGGTAACGTGATATAACACAATTACCAACACCAAATCAAACACCCCAAACCACCCATACACCAATATTGATTCGCTAAACCCCCAGAGAAAACCCCAAACCCCTACCCGACCCTAGGAGACACCCCTTGGCTCTAACTTCCGAACTGGAATTAAAATTACTCGGCCCATCAGATCCGGAGAGTAGCCCCATAAGTCAGAGGTTGAGGGACTCCGGTAGTCAGAGAATCGACAGTCAACACCTGATGCAGAGGATTCGACCAGATACCAGAGACCTGCAAGTCTCAACAGACTTGAACACCCCTCAGCGACTCCAAGAGTACTGCAAATCTCGCCAGATTTGAAAATGGTCAGAGACTCTTGTATCAGAGAGAATCCACTCACACTCGGCCTTAACCATCCAACACCACTCCCACACCAATTCGTCCTGGAGGTACGATCAAGCAACATCATCCGTCAACACGGAGAGTCTACGTACCTCGCCCTTTCAGGCGCGACAGGAACCCAAAACCGCCACCACCTGTCATCACTATCACCCACCACCACCACCACATCCAAAACAACTTCACACCATCACCACGACAGCAACCCAAAACCACTCTCGCTGCCCATTCCTCCAAACACCACCACTTCTCCATCACCCAAGTACCATCGGATCCGAAACACCTCAAAACACCCAAACAGCCACGGTAACCCAGAGCCACAACCACCGCTGCCGGAGCAGCGACCACCACTGCCGGAGCAGCGACCACCACTGCCGGAGCAGCAACCACCACTGCCGGAGCAGCAACCACCACTGCCATAACCCCTCCTCGGCGAAACAGCAAAGCTGCCGGCGCTTCACCCTAACAACAGGAACCACCAACCAAGATCGGCATCACCAAAACCACGACAAAGCAAACCAGAACTCGCCGGAAGCAGAACTGACCCCGAACTGGAGCATGAACACGTGGGTTGCTGCAACGACACCTCTCCACTGCAAACCAAAAGAAAACCAGAATGAAAAGAGGAAAATCGATCTGGAGAGTCACACGAACCGAGGAGAAAAAAACGATCGGAGACCACCGGAGAAGAAGCCGGCGCCGATCTGACGCACCGGTGGTGCGGAGGCAGACTGTAACCTCGTCGCACCACCGCCCTGTAGATCTACATCTTGACAGAAGAAAAATTTGGATATGAAGGGGGAGAAGGAAGGGTGGCGGCTAGGTTAGAAGTAGAGAGAAGGTAGAGCTATTTGGTGTAGAGAGAGAAAATTATTTGTGGTTTTTTATAGTGTTTCTTCTCTTGTTTTTTTTAATAAAAATTAAAATATATAGTTAATTTTAAGTTTTTAATTTGTAAATAATTATTAACTTAACGAGGGGCTCATATGTAATAAATAAAACTTTAATATAAAAGAGCTCACCATAAACCTTCATGTACTATATAATTTGATGTGATAATTGACTAAGTCAATGGTCTTTTATTATTGGCCACAATGGCGACTTCACCAAAAAAGTCACTTTTGTGACTTCACCCTAGAAGCTCCCTTATTTTATTTCATTACTCTACTCTATTCTATTTCATTGATCTAAACTGAGCAAGAAATACATGATTATATAGCTAAATTCGTTTACATTATTATCAAGAAAAAACATAGAGAAATAATTGATAGACAAAATTAAACATTGGGTAAAATATTAAACGGAGGAAGTGTCGGTAACACGTGAGATAATTGTACGTTGAGTGTATAAGATGGACCAATGGATGGTGATATTCTAACAGCTTGAACTAAGCCATCCAATGGTTATAAAGTTTTTAGTCTCTTTTCTTGGCCTTTTTGAAGTTTGAATTTCACACACAAAAACATAGTATACCAATAACAATAAAAATAATAATTTAAAATTCAATTTGGTCGTACTTAATTAATTATTTGACTTAATCAAATATATTATACCAACTTTGGAAGGAAAAAAATCTCAAAATTAAAATATTATGCTAAACAAGCCATTCAAAAATGTCCACACATAGTCCCAAAATCAAAATGTCTTATCTGCCTATCTATCCACATAGAAATGTATGCAATTTGGATTTGGATATATAAAATCCAAATTTCAATTATTCATATTTTTTTTTGACTAAAATTATTCATATTATTATATCATTATTGTTATGCCATGTTAGCTTCTTTCCTAGCCTCACCTCATGTTATATTATTAATTTATTATAAATTATTAATAACATAGTATTTGTAGTGGATGTATATATATGTATATTCTTATCTAACTTTCTCACTCAAACCTTTCTTTCATTGTCTCTATACTTTTTTATCCTCTCTTTGGTTTTTTTTTCTCTTCTCTTACATCTCTACCTTGCTCTCACCACAAGGTAATTATCAATACCTTTTTCTTTATTCATTTTTTCTATTTTATTTTCTTTGTCTTATTATTACATGTACTATAAAAATTGTGTAAGCTTGTACACCATTTACATAGGAACTTCTCTTTGCTTGATTTTGGAGAATTCTTTGTCCCTATTCTCTCTTCTCTCTTTGTTAAAACTTATCTTCTATCTTGCTTTTGTGAGTGAGTCTTTTCTTTGCACTTAAATTAAAGCTTACATTTTATGAATTAATTGATTAATTTTTCATTAAATGGAATGTTTTGATTTTTATGTAATATATGAATATATGAATATGAATTTGTTTTGTTGAATAGGTAAAGGGAGATGGCAGAGTGTAATAGAGAAGACTATTTCCTTGCCAATGACGTTGAGGTACATAACCTAACCTCAATTCCTCTCCTTTGTTTATTTTTTTTTATTTGATCATATATACTTGAAATATCTTTCACATTTTTATAATATCAATTTCTGCCAACTGTGTTTGGTGTATGTAGCGGAAGAGAAATCTTTTCTACACAATGTATAAAATTATCTTCAATATCTCAATTTTAATGTTAACAATGTCTCAAATATAATTATCTTTAAAATATCTATGGAAAGAAAGAAAAATTATTAGTTCTAGCATTTCACGGTTCTACGCCTAAAATATGTTCCCTTTTCTACTTCCAAAAACCAAGTGGCAAAATTCATATAAAATTAAGAAAAAAATTACGAGTTTAAATATACATCTCAGCATATCAAATATTTTTGCGCGATGAAAAGAGTAATGTTCAATAGAATTTGGATTTTCGGCATTTGAAAATGCACATAGTTTTCCAATTAAATTAATCTGAGCCGTTGATCATAAATCGAACAATTAAAATTAAATATCAACAAAATTAATTAGAAATTATCTTATTCATCAATTCAAATCGAACGGTTCAGATGAGTAACTGAGTCACGCATTAGTGCACCAAACCTGTTTCATGTTCAATATTCAATACTATGTGGTGTGGCATTGCAAATTTGCAACAAAAACACTCATAAAACAAATGGTATAACAAAAATTGAAGAGTAGTGCACGTGTCGAATTCCAATTGTGTACATTACTTGTACCAATGTACTCTTTTTTCCATCATGTTGGTACGATGTACTTAGTACTTTAATTGTGTCTATCATATACATGTATCTAGCATTTCTGAAATTATATTCTATATCTGTCTAGTTACCGGTAACAGTCATATCAACAGTTTTGTTTTCATTGTGTTCTGTTCAAGTTCAAGAGATGGATTTATAATTTTTAATATCTTATGTCTAAGTTAGATGTCTCATATTTGAGAGGAAGTTTTGGTTGGGTACAACCTTAAATAATTTTTATTTAGGTATTCACATAAAAAGTTGAAAAAATTAATAAAAAAGATGATAATATGATGATAAACGATATGACTAAATTATTTTATTTTTAAATTTTTTATTTGTGTGTGTATTTGCCCAAATAATTTTTATTTGGGGTTGTGTCTATATTAGAATTTCTCCATATTTGATAGTAAAGTGGTGTCAATTATTTTAATATTTTGAAAATCTTACGTCTAAGTTAGAAGTCTAATATTTTAGATAAATATGTGGTGTCAAATTTTTTATGTGTTATTGTGTAACAGATTCAATGATATATTACAAAGAAATAAGAGAATAATCCACAATACTAGATGGAATAAAATTTGAAAGTACAAAAACAAAAATAACGGAAAATAGTTAGCGGAATATGAGAGAGGAATTAGATTTCACTTACATATTCAATGCACTCTTTCTATGTCTTTCTTTAATTATATATGCCCAACTCATGCATGTCTTGATGTTCCATTTTTTGGGTCGTAGTTGACAACACTTATTTGAGCCTGTCCAATTTGGTTGATTCATTATACATTGATTTTAGCTTAATGTGATGATCTTGTGAACTCCTCCTCTCTTGACCAAATAATAGTATTAGAGCCGATTATTTGCCTAAAGAGGATTAACTCCTTGTATTAAAAGTCTTCTTAACAATAGTGGTCCGATAAGATGTCTTGTTTGATGGAGCAACAATGACAACACAAATACATTGAATGAAAAAAATTTATGTTTCAAGGGAACAATAATGTGATATACTCATACTTGAGAAAGAGTTTGTTGTGTGTCAATGTGAGATAGAAGCATAAGATTAACTTACACTTCAAAGAAAAATTATTATATATTAAGTGAGTTAAAAATCATTTAGTGTGATTATTCCTAAACTAATGTGATGATCCCTTGCATCTCTTATGAGCCAACAATATATACATGTACATTGTTAATGCATTTAGATATATTTTTTTGTCAAATAACTTAGTGGTTAGAATTTTTATGGTGAAATGGTTCGAACCCTACAATTTATGCATTTTACATGTAATGTTTCTACCACCTGAGCTAAGCTTAAGGAGACAATTTATACTTATTTATATTTACATATTTTAAAATAAATAAATAAAGATTTTTTTACATAAAAAAAACAGAGAGATTTCAGCCTCAAGATATTTTTGGGGAGCCATAAAAATTGTCGGTTAGGAGGTTTTTATAGGGGGGGCTACCCTTAGGAGGAGTATATGTCATAAAATAGTTAACAAAACAAAATTCACTGTGCAAAACAAAACAAGCCTAACTGGCCGTTAGGCTGTCAAGCAGCAAATCATGTGAACCTTATTTCTCCCAAACATGAGGTTCCCATGGCAATAATTAGTTCTTGCTTTTTACTACTCCCCGTTTCTTTTTAAGTGTCTAAAAACATTGAATTTAGCGGTCATATTTAACTGTCCATTTGATATTTTAAGGATACGATTTGTCAATTATAACCTTTAATTACTCATATCTTTTTCAGTAAAACTAATTAATGCTATATATTTGGAAAACTAAATTTTTTTGTTAAATTTTTTTTTTGGTACATAACATATTAAATTTTGTTTTTTTTATGTGCATAATATATTAAATTTATTGGAAAGAGAAAGTGTGTGCAAAAAAAAAGATTTTATTGGTGAATTAAAATTAGGGTATAATAGGAAGATAAAGTGCAAAAATACACTTTCTTAATTTAGTGTTACTATTCATAACGGATACTTAAAAAGGAACGTAGGGAGTAATATTTTATTTATAAAAAAAAAAGAGAGTATAGTTTAGATCTTCTAGAATATTCCTTCCTACTATATATTTGAATGACATCTTTTTAATTTAAATTGATGAAATCAAAAGTAGGTTAGGTTCAAATTAGGTTAACTCTAGAATAAGTCAAATGAAAATTTGCATTACAATTTACAATCATCCCATGAAGTCACCCCAAGTACCATATGAGAGAGTGGGTATAGAGTAGTTTCAAGAAAAAGTAAATTAAATAGTTTTCAAAAAAAAAAGAAAAAGTAAATTAAACCATAACTTTCATAAGGACCAATATATGTAATAATTTGGTGCATGTATAAATTTATCGTAGTCAGGTGTTAAAGATTATCCACAGTATATTTGATTTTATTAAATAAACATAAAATATGGATTTTTTTAATTGTTTAATCTTGGTCGAATGATTAAAAATATCGAGACTGTACGATTGTACAGAAAAGGTGAATACGTCTAATCCATTTCCAACAATTTGAACATTCTTCATAATTTTCTTACATTAGAGTTATAAATGTGGGAGATCATGATCGTTCCAATTCAAACACAAAGAAAAATATTAAACTAATTACTAATTATTAACATTAGTCGTTTTTAAATAATATTTCTAAATGTATAATTATCATTTTCTTGCACAAACAATGTGATGATCTTGTAATTTTTTATTAATTGAATATGAATTTTATTTTGTGGTTGGTGAGCTTTGGCTCTAACTTTATTTTTTGACGTTTTTGGCTCTAACTTTATAATATTAAATAAAATATGTTTGTTTTATTTGTTGTATAACAAATTATTTTTTTGTTGAAAATCAGTCAACATCCGCCGGCAAGAAGTATGGTGGGCTTGTCCGAAAGAAAAAGCCTTTGATATCCAAAGTAAGCCCATACTAAAAAAACAACAAAATGTTGTTTTTTGATAATATAAATAACAATTTTTATTCAATAATAATTGATCCATCCATGTTTTATTGAATCTAATATTTTTTTTCCTCTCTTCTTTTGTGTTTAAAATTAAAGGATAATGAAAGGGCATTTTTTGATTCAGCAGACTGGGCATTATGCAAGGTATATTTGAATTTTTATTTATTTTTCATATTAAATAGCATCACATATACCAAATCAAAACTTGTTCATTTTCTAATATATAAATTATAATTTGTTGGAATTTAATCTCAACAGCAAGGTGCTGGAGTGAATCAACAATCTACAGCAGCCGTAGAGACCCTGCGACCAAAACTAAAGGTATAATATTTAAGTATTATTAGTAATTTTTAAAAATATTATTAATATTATTATTATTATTATTATTATTTTGTGTGCCTTTATCCATTTTTCCTCTGTTTTATTTATTTAAAAAAACAGAAAACTCCACATCAGCAGCTTCCCCCAAGAAGACCAGCATGCACATCTGGTTGATATAAATTGGTGAGTTACTATAATCATATGTAGCACTATTAATTTTTTATGAACATTGACATTGTTAACCAATGTTCCTGCAACACTGATTAAGGAAATTAAAATAAATAAATTTTGCATTTAAAAAATATTTTTTATATTTTGAAAAAATTAATCATACAAATTTTAAGATAATTTTACTATATTTATTTAATTAATGTCTCGGTGACATTAGTTAAGATTTTTTATTTTTATAAATAAAAATGTGTTTTAATTATTTTATGTCTTTATTTCATTCATTCATTCACCTTGCATCCATATGATAATGCAGGGAGAGAAGATTCAATAATTGGCACAAGGATTTGCTCATGAGTCAATTTTATAAATGTCATGATGTTCCAAATTGTCTGATGTATATTACGATTAATTCACTTGATACTTTTGATTATTGGAAGTTAAATAAAGAGTGCAGCTTTGCTCTATTTAGAGGACTTTCTATTTATTTGACTAAATGCGGGGTTGGAATTTAAAATATGGTTTCAATCTCAAAATCTCATTTCATGAGATAGATAATTATTGTGATTCTGTATAGAGAAAAAGATAATTATCGTGATTATAGTAGATATTATTTTTGTCTTTAAATATTTAATTCACATAAGGATTTTATATTTAGAGAGAAGAAAAAGGTAGTACTAGTAGCAGAAACCAACATTGATTTGGTTTTCGCAGTTCGAATTTTGGGACCCTAAAGTAAGTAGTTATATGTTCGACCTTTGACTTATCTGTATAGTGAAAATTCGATTGATAGCACGATTTTCAAATTCAAAACTTTAAATAAATTTGTTTCGTTTGGGTAGATTTGACACGTAGATTCTTCGAATTTATCTCATATTAAAATTAATTTATATATGATATATACTCCTTCATCCCAAATTAAAAAAAAAATCACACATTAAGAAAGAAAAGTAAAAAATAATAATTTGAAGTATGACTTTTTATATTTTTCTTTAAAATAAGTTTTATGGAAAGATGTAAGAAGAGAGTAAATTAAATGCAATTTACATTTAATTCAATAAGAATAACGGCACTTGCATGCCTTAGAGTGTTCGTATATTGTAGTTTGTTTCTTGGGCTATACCCTCTTTTTTACCAAAAAAAAGTACAAGTAAATTTGTAACAAAAAAAAAAACAAGTAAATTTTGAAGATGATAAAAATTGATCTTTTTTATTTATAATTTGGGACAAATTTTTTATTTTGTTTATTTCGCTTTTAAATTAGAGCGAAGAACATATACTTAAAATTCTATAAGTACTGCAATAATTGAAACTTTCAATTTAATTATAAAATTCTATAAAGTTTCACACTCAAATTGATAACAAACTAAGTAATTATCCCACCAAATCAAAAAACATAACGAATGATTTACAAAGAAGGAAGAGTCAAAGAGACTTCATTTTATTTTGCTTAGACTTGTTTCAATTGTGTGTCGAAGACCAAATATTGAAATAGCATCGTTTTGTTTTCTCAAAGACCATCTACAATTGTTACAATCTTCAATATCCACTTTATTCACTTTTTACACTCCACATCATCTTCTCTTTCTTCCACCTACTCATTCAACACTCTACCATCTTCAATGGTTTTTTCATTCAACACTTACACTCTATCCCACAACTTTTTATTTCATATTTTTATTTAAATTTAAATTTTTATGATTACATAAAAATACAATTATCGATTAAAATTTAAATTTAAATTATACGATACAATTCATCGATTAAAATTATAATAAAAATTATCGATAAAAATTAAATTATACTCCCGATTGCAATTATAATAAAAACAAATTTTATTTAAATAATTGATACGATACAATCATCTTAACTTGAAATTAAAATACGACACACAAGTAGGTAAAACGATACAAATAATTTAACATGCAATAATACACACAAACAATAAAACGATACAAATCATCTTCAACCACGTCCCAAGCAATAGTTGGGATTTTGATAATAATTTGGATTTTGATAATTGTTGGGATTTTGGAAATTGTTGGGATTTTGATAATTGTTTGGATTATTAGAAGAATTTTGGGTGTTGAAATTATTATTGGGATCCATTTCACTAAACAAAGACTAAAACTTAAAAATAAACACTAATAGAAGTATAATAATAAGATTAAGAGAGTGGAAAATTTGGTTTTTTTTTCTGTGTCCAAATCAAATGAACCAAGTCTTATTATTTATAGAGAAAAAAAAATCATGAATTTTGGTATAAAAATAAAAAAATAAAAAATTAATTTGCAATAAAATAATTGAGTTCAAAGATAAAATGAGATGAAAATCTGGACAACCAATCAAAATCATACACGTGTCACTTCCTATTCAAATGCTTCTTCTCTCTCCACGTTTGGAATAGCCAAATACGCCTTCTCTCTCCTCTTTGGCAGGTTTCAACAAAGTTGAAGATTTTCAACTTCTCTTGCCTCCAACTCATCTTCAACACCCTCATTGTAGGCACTTGCTATGTTGAATGATCATTCAACACCCTTTCAACATATCCATTGCTCATGGTCTTAAAAGGGAAAAAAGGAACAACCTAAACATTGCGTTCTTTTACTTGGACCTTGCAAATTGGGCCAAAATTTTAAGTTAGAGAAAAAAGGTAGATTTGTATGAGTGCCCAATTTTAATGTAAATTCACGAATTTAAACGCATTAATTACACATCAATTTTCGAAGGCCAAACTGTGTGTATAATATGAAAATGATTTTTGGGCGACGACTTGTCATATTTTGTGGTCGTGGCGAAACAAAGAGCAGCATGTTGATGATTTTAGTCGGTCTGTGCATGCAGTCGTGCACATATTGCAGCGCTGCAGGAATTATTATAATGCATGCATGGAAAAGAAATCTCTCAATACGATACAAAAGGGAGTCCGCTGGATTGGTTGGAAGGCACCGGAGGAAGGTTGGGTGAAGCTTAATACTGACGGAGCTAGCAAAGGTAAAGATTTGTCGGGCTGTGGCAGTATCATAAGGGATCATCAAGGAAATTGGTGTGGTGGGTTTGCAAAGTTTGTTGGTACTGGGAGTGCACTCATAGCTGAGTTATGGGGCGTGCTTGAAGGATTAAAGCTTGCCGGGAGGAAGGGATATCGAAAGGTTGAAGTTAACATTGATTCAATCTCTGTAGTAAAGATGATCATGAATTGTGTGACTAGTAGTGCTTTGGGTTTCTCTTTGGTTAAGAGCATTAGAAGATTAATTGTTGGATGACCGGTGGGACGTGAAGATATTACACTCCTACCGTGAAACAAATAAGTGTGCAGATGCATTGGCAAGTATGAGTTGTATTCTAGATTGCAATATTGTCTTTTTTGAGACTTGTCCGAGTAGTATTAGAAATTTATTTTTTGTTGATGTTATGGGGTTCAGCACCCCTCGTTTGATTGCTTTGTAGTCTTTTTCTTCTGGGCTTAGTCCCTCTATGATATAAAAAAAAATATGAAAATAATCTCTTTGCTTCTTGTTTGTTGGCTTGGGATTTGCTTTCGAAAGTTCACCGGTGGTTAGGTTTGGCAACTATATTGCCGACAACAATTTCCACATATAGAATTTACTGTTTGATTGAAAGTTAATATCATATAAATCATCTACGTTAAATTTTATAAAAATCTAAATCATTTGATATGTTATCAAGACTGATCAAAATTAATGATTTATGTGTATAGAAAGTATTAGAAAGCAATAAAAACCGTTTTAGGTTTGATTTATTGGACTCAAGGGAGAAAATAAAAAGTTGGTGGCTTGCACTTCAACTTCTCTAATGTCCTAATTTTCTTTCACTAATTAATTTTAACATCGACTTGCTGAAAATTCTTTTGACTAGTTTCCCTTTTTTCTAGTGAAACTCACCAACATTACAACTTTCAGAACTCGTTAATTCTAATTAAATATTTAAAAATCCATTAATTTATTTAATTGTGGCAGGTTAATCTTGTTGAGAAAAAACATGAGCAAGTAATTACTAGAATTTTCACACGCATGCTTAATTACTTTGTTAAGTTGATTAAGAAAGTTAAATATTAGTGGTTAGTAGTAATGTTGGTAGCTTTATTAAAAAAAATATATAATAATGTTGGTAGCTAGGAATTTAATTTGTTCAGCGTGGTATTTGGCATATATCATATGGTACAAAAGTGTGTAACGTTACATTTGCATGAATTGATACCATAGATAAGCTTCTATAATGGCATTTCGAATGAGTGACAAACGTTTGATTTTAATCTTTGCTCTTCTTTATGTTTGTTTATTCTCAAATAACTTTGGTAATGTAATTAAATAGACTAAATGAGCTTCAATATTTTTTATTTTGTAAAAAATTATTGTTTATGATCAAATTAGAATTGAATTTTGCAGGAGAGGCTGATGATGACGAACCTGATACCCAAGTAGGTGGTGGTGGGTTTGGTGGTGCTGGTAATGGAGGTGGTGGGTCTAGTTTCAGTGGTGGTTCGGGGATTGGTGGTGGTGCTAGTAATGGAGGTGGTGGAGCTGGTTTTGGTGGTGGTGCTGGAGGGATCGGAGGTGGTGGTGGCGGTGCCGGGGGCAACTTTGGTGATCCTTCTCAAATTATATCCAAAGCCTTGCTTTGTTTCAATGATAAATATGTGAGCAAAATATATCTCAAAATTTTGTTTCTACTTTTCTCTCAAAATTTAAAGTATAGATGAAAATATTTTCTTTTATTTTTGGATTTGACGGATGATTTTTTTATGATTATTCTTAAAGAATTCTGATTAGTTAGTAACATAGGTAAATTTGTAAGTAAAGTAAAAGGTAGTATGTAAATGTCACATGCAAATCTATTTATATGTAATTTATTTTAATTGGTTGGTGGATAAATACTCTCAATTCTTCGTGCGGTAATGTATGTCTCATCGTTGACAAATACATTAGTCCATAAAGATTGTAAAATGTCACTAAAATAAATAATTTGTTAACTTTTTATTGTTAGAGATTATGATGTAACACGTTAATTGAACATGTCACATTACACGATGATCCTATATCAATATGAATTCTCCGATATCCCACCTGTTTAGTCATGCCTCCTGTACTTTTAGGTCGGTTCATTTTGACAACTCTACTTACAATAGCTAGGCATAGTGTAATCTAGCATGGATTGTTGAAGTGACAATTAATGTTAATTGTGTGTATTATTTTAAAAATTTAATAGATTTATCAAAGCTGTGAAGAATCATACAGATTGAGTGAAAATGGAAATTTAGATGTGCCACCAGAGAAAACTGATACATTCTGTGAAGGACCATGTATGTCAGAGACAAACTTGGTCCTAGGCTGCATTGACAACATTTTCAGCAACTTCATATTTTACAATAGAGCAACTATAGGAGATGTCAAAGAAACAATTCTAGCTGGATGTGGTTATGGACCTGAAAGAGGTAATTACCATGTTTTAATTGCATATTATAATTTGTTAATATATAAACTTTAAAGTTTATTGTACAATATTATATATTTACAAATGGTATGGGATATTTTGGATCAATTTATACATTTGGTTTTATTGATTTTTGCGATATACTAATCTATAAATATTTAAAGCACCGACACATATACAGACACTACTCATATGAACATGTCAACATCAATAATTATTTAATAAAATGGTTCTCAATAACATAATGTAATTACTTATGTCCGTATCTAATATCGAAGCTCGGATATCTAATATACCTTCTACTATGACAAATGTGAATTTTTTTGTGTGCAGGAAACTTTAATGTAGCTGAGCACATCCAAGAAAACAAAGCTGTGAAGGCTACTAGCCATGTTCTATTGGGCCTTGCTTTGATCATAATGGGCCGTGCTATATTGCTCTAATATTTAGGTTAATAAATTGATAAAAATTATTTGTGTTTGTCTGTTTTTATGTGTACTAATTTACTTATTTAATAGATTATACAAATGAAATGAATTTAAGTTTTTTTTAAATGAACTAAAGGAATTTAAGTTATGTTGTTGTAGTAATTATGTGATGTATTTCCAAGAAAAAAAAAGGAAGAATGTAATGTGATGTATTGATATTCATTGGATTTTTTTGTTGCTATGGGATGATAAACAAATTGAACTAGCACAATATTAGTTATGATTGGATTTCCCAATTGAAATGAAATAAAAAATAAATAAGTATCTATTGCACAATTATTCGAAAAAACGAGTTCAACTAGTTTGGTCCTTTTGGACGACCTCAATAAGCTTGGTCGTTTTGGACGAGCTTAACACTGACTTTGTCTGTCAAGATTAGCTCAATAAGTTTGACCATTTAGGACAACTGCAACATCAGTTTGGTCTTTTAGGATGAGCTTAACTAGTTCGACCATGAACTCCACTTTCTGCATGTCTGCTCAGCTCAACCATGAGTTCCACCTTTAGTATGCCCAGCTCAACTCGACCATGAAAAGTAATAATAAAGATTAAAGAGCAATATTTATAGGCGAGAGCAAGACAAACGATTCACTAATTAAATAAGATGCAACGTCTTTGCAAAGGCCTATCATAAATGGGCACCGGTGGTCAAGACTTTGACACTAGTCAATTTATGAAGTCTCATAATTCGAATACTAGAATTTGAACAACCAAAAATATGTTTCAAATTCTAAAACTCAAACGATGTATTTACGATACTTGGATCATCGAAAAGAAACTCTCAACTTTTTAACCATGTTAGAAGCATGTATATATATATAGGAGACTATGTATATAGTCGCGGAGGCCCAACACATACTATACTCATTAGGGCATAACATAACCCACTTTTGTTATAGCCATTAAAAAAAAAAACTCACATTTGTTATATGCACACCTACTACAACACAACATTAGACCGGAACAATCATTAGATTGACACAATTGTTTTATTATATTTTATTTTCCTTCACATTATTAGGGTCAAAACACCATATAAGAAAATTTGCTATTTCTTTATCTAAGAAAAAAATGTTTATGACCAGTTTGCAAATACTCAATTAAGCAATGTGTCAACCATATGCATTAAGGGAAAAAGAATTATAATTGTTGAATGATTCGTAATAAAAATCACTTAGTTGAATTTTCATCAACATTAAATATTTTTTCATTTTCTCCAAGACATCTAAGTGAAACACTCTCAATCATCAAAAAAATCCAACGGTTCCAAACATTTCAAATTTTAAGTGAGAAGGCATCTAAGCTAAGTGAAACACTCAAAGTGAAAACATTTTAACATTAAACATTTCAAATTCAAATATTTCTCCAAGGCATCTAAGTGAAACACTCCAAGTAAAACATTACAATTGCAAACATTTCAATTGTACAACAACATTTAAATTCTTTGAATTTTTTTCTAGCTGCGGTCATTTAAGGTTCTTTTACATTACACTAATAATTTTCTTCACCTAACAATTAGTGAGAACAAGTCATATGAATTTTTTTCACCCTTTTTATTAAGCTTACCCATTTAACTATATTTTTTATAATAAATTTTCAATTAGATGATAATTTTTAATGTTTTTATTGATATTATTTTTACAAAATTAACAATTTTTTATTACACTTAAAAGCCACCCCTAAGAATGTGTGGTACATAAATTAAAATAAGGGCCTAACCATTGTACCAAAAAGAAATAAAAAATTGTCAATTCTAGTACTGAAAACCTCCCATAGTAACTAAACATAAACACATGACCATAATTACCCACTACAAAGTTACCTTCCTTAGCTAAGATAGGTCCTAATTATCAAGTTTCGTTAAATTCAATCAGTTCAACCCTCCACAGCTTCTAAGTGTAAGATCTTCAATTCATTCTTGAAATGTCTATGTAGTACAAGAGATGTTTTTCTCACAGATGGTCTTTTGGTCATCAAATTTCCGCATTCTCACCCTTTTGTATCCTCCATAATCATCCACTTTTACTCCATCATTGCAGTTGACTCCACAAGAGTACCTGAACATGTCTTCAACTTAGAATATTTTATCAAGAGCTTCTAAACAGTTTTTGATCAAATCTTGATGTTTACTGTTTAGAAAATTATAGATAGCTTTTGTGCAACCTTTATCAACCATCAACCTAATTACATAATCAACTAATTAGACTACAAAATGGAAGAAAATTATAATTAATCAACTAATTAGTTAGTGACAACTTTTATTCCATTCATCAATGTGTTTCTTAATATAACAGAATTTACTTCAATAGTCTCTAACAATTTTATCTCACCACATGTTTTATTTTGCTATTAAGCTATATTTTCAAATTGGAAAAGTCGAATCGAAATCAGTCAAGCTGCCGGCTTTGCTTCTTCTTTTAAATGATGTTGTACAAGATGTGTTTTTTAAAAATATGAGGTGAAATTCTAACCAAAGAAGTATATGTTTCCTCTTAAACTCATTTCACCTTAAATTATTTCATTCTTGAGTCTTATTTTAAAATTAAATTCTTGATATGGATAAAAGAGAATCTTGGTTATACACCATAGAATCTTCAATAACTACAAGACAGAAAGTTGTGGGATACTCTTTCAAAATTGTGTCACATAAATATGATCCATATTACTTGCAAAATGTTATTGCAAAATTCATAGAACATGATTTGGGAACATTCATTGTAAGTTTCCTTGTATATTAAAACTTTGTCTTCATTTTATTGCATGGAGCTTATAATTAATAAATAAAAAATAATTTGAAATGTACAACGTGATTTAGATCATAAAAGATTTAAGAACTACAGAAATAGTGCAGTGGAGGAGTTGTTGGGGAATTGTCCATCTCTCAAAGAAGAAAGTGAAGACTTATGGACATCTATTACCATATATAGGTGTTTTAGATGTTTATATTTTATTTTTTTTTATAGAGATGTTTATATTTCTTTTGGTTGACCTTATTTGAAATTATCATATATTGTTATTAAAATGCTGTTAAAAATCATTTTCAGGTCTCAAGTATTTGATATTGATAAGAAGATAGCTGAGGAGTTGAGAAAAACAAAGAAGGAAGATTTGATTGAATACTACCGAAAGTATTTCATCTAGTCCTCTCGCGATTGTAGGCGAGCGAAGATTAACACCGTGGGTTATGGAAAAGAGATGGACGATGAAAAGGAGGAGGACATTAGTTGTCGGGGACTAATCTACTTCTAATAATAATATAATAAGTTTACTTTCTATCAAATTTACTAATTATACTAAATATTCCTAATCAATTTTTTAATTTATTTTAAAAATATGCACGGGACTGATATTTGTCACTGATGCATAAGAAAAATTGGATAGATATTTATCATTAATTATGATAAAAATATTTTATGAGAAATAGCAAAATAGTTTTACTTATATTTTAACAAAAAATTTTAACAACTGTAAAAAAAAAAACAATATTTTTTAACAAATGTTTAAATATTTTATTTTTAAATAGATTTTCTACCATAGTATAATGATGAACTTAAAAATAGAATAAAAGTAGGATATAATTTATTTTAGTTGCAAATTAGGATATAATTTATTTGTGCTTGTTGTCTAACTTTGTTTTACTAGAAAATAGCTACTAATTAGTTATAAATTTTCTTGTAGTGTATAGGGGGGCAAAATCTAAAGAATTATAAAATAGGGGGGGTAAAATTTCGGATTTTAAAATAGAGGGAGTAAATTTCCGATTCATTCAAAATAGATGAGCTTAACTAGTTCGACCATGAACTCCACTTTCTGCATGTCTGCTCAGCTCAACCACGAGTTCCACCTTTAGTATGCCCAGCTCAACTCGACCATGAAAAGTAATAATAAAGATTAAAGAGCAATATTTATAGGCGAGAGCAAGAAAAACGATTCACTAATTAAATAAGATGCAACGTCTTTGCAAAGACCTATCATAAATGGGCACCGGTGGTCAAGACTATGACACTAGTCAATTTATGAAGTCTCGTAATTCGAATACTAGAATTTGAACAACCAAAAATATGTTTCAAATTCTAAAACTCAAACGATGTATTTACGATACTTGGATCATCGAAAAGAAACTCTCAACTTTTTAACCATGTTGGAAGCATGTATATAGGAGACTGTGTATATAGTCTCGGAGGCCCACAACATACTATACTCATTAGGGCCTAACATAACCCACTTTTGTTATAGCTATTAAAAAAAAACTCACATTTGTTATATGCACACCTACTACAACACAACATTAGACCGGAACAATCATTAGATTGACACAATTGTTTTATTGTACTTTATTTTCCTTCACATTATTAGGGTCAAAACACCATAGAAGAAAATTTGCTATTTCTTTATCTAAGAAAAAAATGTTTATGACCAGTTTGCAAATACTCAATTAAACAATGTGTCAACCATATGCATTATGGGAAAAATAATTATAATTATTGAATGATTCATTCACTACTTCGGTATAAAAATCACTTAGTTGAATTTTCATCAACATTAAATATTTTTTCAATTTCTCCAAGACATCTAAGTGAAACACTCTCAATCATAAAAAAGATCCAACGGTTCCAAACATTTCAAATTTTAAGTGAGAAGGCATCTAAGCTAAGTGAAGCACTCAAAGTGAAAACATTTTAACATTAAAACATTTCAAATTCAAACATTTCTCCAAGGCATCTAAGTGAAACACTCCAAGTAAAACATTACAATTGCAAACATTTCAATTGTACGACATTTAAATTCTTTGAATTTTTTTCTAGCTACGGTCATTTAAGGTTCTTTTACATTACACTAATAATTTTCTTCACCCAACAATTAGTGAGAACAAGTCATATGAATTTTTTTCACCCTTTTTATTAAGCTTACCTATTTAACTATATTTTTTATAATAAATTTTCAATTAGATGATAATTTTTTATGTTTTTATTGATATTATTTTTACAAAATTAACAATTTTTTATTACACTTAAAAGCTACCTCTAAGAATGTGTGATACATAAATTAAAATAAGGGTCTAACCATTGTACCAAAAAGAAATAAAAAATTGTCAATTACAGTACTGAAAACCTCCCATAGTAACTAAACATAAACACATGACCATAATTACCCACTACAAAGTTACCTTCCTCAGCAAAGCTAGGTCCTAATTATCAAGCTTCGTTAAATTCAATCAGTCCAACCCTCCACAGCTTCTAAATGTAGGATCTTCAATTCATTCTTGAAATGTCTATGTAGTACAAGAGATGTTTTTCTCACAGATGGTCTTTTGGTCATCAAATTTCCGCATTCTCACCCTTTTGTATCCTCCATAATCATCCACCCTTACTGCATCATTGCAGTTGACTCCACAATAGTACCTGAACATGTCTTCAACTTAGAATATTTTATCAAGAGCTTCTAAACAGTTTTTGATCAAATCTTGATGTTTACTATTTAGAAAATTATAGATAAATTTTGTGCAACCTTTATCAACCATCAACCTAATTACATAATCAACTAATTAGACTACAAAATGGAAGAAAATTATAATTAATCAACTAATTAGTTACTAACAATTTTTATTCCATTCATCAATGTGTTTCTTAATATAACAGAATTTACTTCAATAGTCTCTAACAATTTTATCTCACCACATGTTTTATTTTGCTATTAAGCTATATGTTAAACGTTTTAGATAATAATAAAGCAATAATGCTAAAAGTGTGGATAGAAACATGTTCAAGATGTCATCAAATAGCTCAATGTTATTTTTCATAATATTAATATTATATATATTTTTAATAAATCTAAAACTTTATCTAATATTTCCTAAACAAACATAATATTTCCTAAATAATATTCTTCCTCCTCCTAACAAACATAATATTTCCTAATTAATATTCTTCCTCCTAACAAACATAATATTTCCTAATTAATATTTTTCCTCCTAACAAACATAACCAATTTAACTCAACTCACTTTCAACTAAAATAAACTCTATCAAACTCAATTATACCAAACTCAATTCTAGTTCACGCCAAACCAATCTATTGTATACCGACAGTGTAAAATATTTTTATCTATTCACAGTTCACACATTCATTTTAAAACAATATATTAATTTATACTGTAACATTAATTTTTAATTTAGGCATTTAAAAATCATTTTGAAATAATATTGTATGCCACTACCAATTGCTAAATCTTTATACTTTCAAAAAAAGAAAAAACTACCAAATCTTTACTTTGAAAACCCAAACACTTTTTACTTTGAAAAAACTACCAAATCACTACCAAAAGTAAACGGGAGTCGGCGGTGGAAAATCAATTTTACTTTAAAAACCCAAACAACAAAATAACAGGGTAAAATCACTTTTTATGTAGCTGACGTGGGTTTGGCCTTGTCAGCTGCTCAACCAAACATAGACGTAACAACAACGAGGAGGGTAATAAGGGAAAAAGGCATTGGAAAACAAAAAGTAAAACTCAGAATCGATTTAAGTTAACGCAGAAGCTCCAAATCGTAATTTACCAAAATGAAGTTAACTTCGATGTAAATGTTTGTCAACTATTTTTCTATCTAACTCAAATATGTTAAGCAATATCAAACCAACTTATACTACTTGAAACTGTTGTTATTCGTTCTTCACTTTTTATCATTTATGCAAAAATTTCATAGTATGGAAGGTAAATATTTTCAACTTTTATACTAAAAAGGTAAAATCATAAGCTTCATCCAAAGTGATGGTACTAACCTGATATATCTTGCATTAGAAACCAAACATAAAATTTTAGTTTGAAACCACGTTTAACTTTTCAAACTCACTTTAAGATGTTTTAACTCCAAACCAAACAGGTAAATAATATTGCAACCAGATTTTTTTTTTGAAACAACCAAATATATTAAAAACGAAGTACTTGAGGAGCAACAAAATACAGGTTCCAAATACAAACAATACAAACAAAAGGAACGCAAAATAAAAAACAAGCAAACAACACAGCAGAGCCCAAAACACAGTAACTACAGCATCGTTGCAAACCTCCTCAGTTGTTATTGTCACCTTCCCCTTCGTTGTTAATTCCATCTACATTGCTATTAGTGCGACCCAGGTCAGAACCAGCACGTCTAAGCTGTTCATCGCCTTCAGTATTTTGCATTTCAGTACGAGGCGGTGGATTGGTTTTTGTTTCATTCTCTGTCATCCGGTTTGTCAGTCTGGTCTCAGCTGCCACAATCACCAAGATAACTCCGGCCATAAAAGCCAATACTGCGTTGGAGACATTAGCAGCTCGTTCATACCATTCATCATCTTTTTTGTCTTCTGAGGGATAGGGTGCTTGTGGATGGGGAAGGTTGTGGTGGAATGGTCGTGGTGGTGGTGGAAGGGGAGAAAAATTGGATAGATATTTATCATTGATTATGATAAAAATATTTTACGAGAAATAGAAAAATAGTTTTACTTATATTTTAACAACTGTAAAAAAAAAAAAAATTTAACAAATGTTTAAATATTTTATTTTTAACTAGATTTTCTACCATAATATAATGATTAACTTAAAAATAGAATAAAAGTCAATAGACCCGTATAGAAACACGGGACTAATTTCAAAAGGTCGCATAAATGTAAGAACTTAAAATATATTAAACCCTTCTTTAATAATAAAATTTAAATAATAGAATTTTAAAAGTTGGTTTAATTGCACATTTTTTCAGAGGCAGAAAAATATTATTTGATAATTATAATTAAGTGGTGGTAGTGGAAAGGGAGGAGATGCTGGTGGTGGTGGTGGAGGGGAGAATGGTGATGGTGGTGATGGAATGGTGGTGGTGGAAGGGGAGGAAGTGGTGGTGGAAGGGGAGGAATGGAGGAAACACAAATGAAAAACATGAGTATGAGTAGTGGTGAGAGAGATAGCAAGGGGGACATTGTGAGTGTGGTGAGAGAGATAGTTAGGTTTTGAGGTGTGTGAAGAGATATCAGAGAAAGAGAGATTTTATAAAGGGAAAGGGAGCTCGCTTACCTTTAACCTGAGTCGGTTTGATTTAACCAAGGCTACCGTACATGGCTCCTTCTACTGTGCTAGAGCAAAGTAGGTCCTGTAGAGCAATATAATCCAATTTTATATGTAATTGTATTGTGCTTAACTTGAGGTAATACATATTCTGACACTTTTATTTCCTTTATTTTAAAAAAATGAATTTGTTAAAATTGTAGTTCAAAAATACATGATCAACATCAGTAAAATTGTAGTGTAAAAAGTAAAACAATTGATACCACAAACTTATAATTTGTATCTTATTGTAATTATTTTTATAAAAAGTTAAATCGAAATATTGAAAGAAATAGCAAAATAGTTTTACTTATATTTTAACAATATTTTTTAACAACTGTAAAAAAATCAATATTTTTTAACAAATGTTTAAATATTTTATTTTTAAATAGATTTTCTACCATAGTATAATGATGATCTTAAAAATAGAATAAAAGTCAATAGATTTGTAAGAACTTAAAATATATTAAACCCTTCTTTAATAATAAAATTTAAATAATAGAATTTTAAAAGTTGGTTTAATTGCACATTTTTTTAGAGGCAGAAAAATATTATTTGATAATTATAATTAAGCTTCTATTTATTTTGTGTGAAAAACTTATGATTTTATTTTTCAAAATATGTGTACATTTTAACCTGTAAATAAGATGTAAATCTTTTTAGATGAATTATTGGGACTTCAAAAAATGTACAGGAGTCGAGTATTTCAAGGTTAGCAAATAAAATTAAGACAAAACAACGACATATAGACTTTCTACACGGTACTACCATAAATATTTATCTTTATTTTACATCAGAATTTAAATGATAGATGACACGTCTCAAGTCCAGTGGTTTTATATTGTCCTTAAATTGGAACCATGCAATTGGCGAAGTAACTAGTTTGAAACAATTCATAAATGCTATCCGCGATACTCTTAAAATCACTCCAAAATTTAGAAAAGGCCCTAATTTGTAATATAGCAGACCTCCGGAGCAGTCATTTGTTGTTGATTCCGTATACAACTATTTCTATAGCGGCAAATGGAAAACTCAGAATTTCTAATAAAACATCAAAGTAAAAATTTGAGAAAAATTTACAATGACTAAAATCCATCCATGTTATCAAAATTTTCATAGCATTGTTACCGTTAACAAATTCGTTCATAGTATCGTAACAAACTTGCATAAAACTACTAAGTTTCACTATCTTGCATCGTTTCAAATTCATATATAATTCCCTGTTTTCCATTTTTCTATTACAAAAAGTTAGACAACAACAAATTATCATTCTAGCTACTATTATTTATCCCTGTAAAGTAGGCGAATTTTTATTCATCCTCTGCAAAAAATTCCTTTAAGATTTCCCCCTTGCAAAATATTTTTTTGGTTATCCCTTTGGGTGCACTTTTTAAATCGGTTACTTTGTTCAACCAATTTAAAAAGTGCTGTTTTTTAAATCTGTTTTTTCTGTTCAACCGATTTAAAAAGTGCATTCAAGGGGGGAAACCAAAAATAAATATTTTGCAAGGAGAAAATCTTAAAGGAATTTTTTGCAGGGGATAAAGCAAAACTCGCCTACTTTACAATGGGGTAAAAACCTCTTTACCCTATTATAAAAGACTTAAACAACTCTTGATATCTTTAATTCGTACTCTTCTTATTAAAGAGTCGAAACTATAAATCTACAACTCATGAGAATCAATGTGGGAATTTCTATTTGTCATACATTTTGAGGTGTTAACCTTAAATTCTAATTATACTTCTACAAAATATTCATAACCTAGTTTAAGGAACGCACCTTTATGTGAGAGGTTTGGGCGCCTTTTTGATTTAGCGACTTCAAAGTCGCGTACAGTTGCCGAGATGTCTGCTTTGGGGTGGGAGGCTGGGAGGGAGGCGTGGGAGTGGCAGAGACAGTTGAGGGCGTGGGAGGAGGAGTTACTGAGGGAGTGCCAGACTTTACTTCTTACTGTGACTTTACAGGTAGCGAAGCCAGACAGGTGGCAGTGGGGGCTTGACCCCGCTTTGGGGTATTCGGTTCGAGATGCTTATCAGCTTCTTACTTCTCAGGACTCTGTTACTCTAGGGGAAGCAGAAGATCTAGTATGGCACGGACAGGTACCGTTGAAGGTGTCTATTTTTGCGTGGCGCCTCTTGCGTGATCGGCTGCCAACAAAGACGAATCTGGTCTCTCGTGGCACCATAGCACCAGACCTCGACCTCTGCTCATCTGGATGCGGCGGCATTGAGACAGCTCGGCCCTTATTTATCTCATGTGATACTTTTGGTTCTCTTTGGGCTTTGGTTCGGGCTTGGATCGGTTTCTCAGGGGTGGATGCTTACAGCCTCACATATCATTTTACCCAGTTCACTTACGCAGCAGGCGGTCTCCGTGCTCGGCGGTCCTTCTTGCAACTTGTTTGGCTCGCTTGTGCTTGGGTGATATGGAATGAAAGAAATCTTCGGGTATTCGGCGAATCGGGTAATACTGTGCACCAGCTCCTGGACAAAGTTAAGCTTTTCTCTTACCGGTGGCTGCGAACGACAGACGCTACTTTAGCTACTAATTTTCACCGTTGGTGGTCGGACCCATTGCTTTGTTTGGGCATCGACTAGTTGTACTTTATTGCCTTTTATTGTATTACTTTTTGGGACTCTCTTGTAAACTCTTGTAGTGATTCTTGGCACGCCTTGTGCTGAGGAGACTGCTTGTCCTTGTGACTTTCTGATATATATATATATATGTTAGCGCAGCGGAAACACTTCGACACGCTCAATCACAAAGTAATGCACACACACACAAACACGTTCAGCCTGATGCAGCAGGAGAACGTTCTGAGACTATTCTCAGAATCTGGAGAAGATGAAGGAAGAAGAATAGCTATGAACAAACACTTAGAAAATTGTTGGGAGAAAGAGAGAGTTTTTATTCATCCACTTATTGGGGCAAAAATCAAAAGGTTAAAATCACTAATTGTGGTTTCTCTCTCTTATTCTACTTTCTCCTATACACAACACTATTTATAGATATTACTTCATATCTAAGTAATCCAAGTTAGTTACAACCAACTCTATCCATTAGTTGTATAACTAACATAACTAACTCACACTAAGCTAAGTAACAAACTGAAATCACAAACTAATAATAGAAACATGAATTAAACAAAACATTAAACACTCCTCCTTAATTCATGCTTTCCAATGACTTCATTTCTATCAGTTTCTTCAAGCATAGTTGTCACACCAGATGCTGCAACATTTCTGTGTACAACATTACCTCTCCAGTTCCAGCTCTTAGCTTTATCAAACTGCTCATTACCACTCCAGTTCCAGCTCTTAGCTTTATCAAACTGCTCATCTCCACATGCAACCATCTTGTTTCTTGTTGGAGAATACAGTTTATAAGCCCCAACTGAGTGATAATCAAGGAAAATCATTGCTTGACCTTTGTTAGCTAAATTCCTTCTAAGATGTGTTGACACATGTCTTAAACATAATGACCCAAACACCTTAAAGTGACCTATACTAGGCCTCACACCAGTCCATGGTCTCACACCAGCCCATGCTTCATTTGGTGTCTTGTCTAGAACCTTCTTTGTTGACTTGGTTGTGCAACTCTCTTTGCACAGTTGCTTTTGAACTTTAATTTGAGGAAGACCCTTCACTATCCTTTTCAAATTTAACAAGTTCAAACTCCTGAAATGAAAATGGCCATACCTATGATGCCAAATCCAATTCTGACTTTCATTCATAGTTGGAACAGAGCAATGACAGGAGAACGTTCTCAGACTGCTTCTTAGAACGTTCTCAGAATGTTCCAACTTGTTGGTCGACATTCTAAGGGTTTTGTTGTTGGACATTGGAGCTTTCAGGATCTCTCTATCCTTTGCATTAACCAGCTTCAGCTCCTTATCTTGCATTTTCACTGAGTAGTTCTTCTCTAGTAATTGACCCATGCTTGTCAAATTACTCTCCATTGAGGGAACATTCAACTCATCCGTGATACTAGCTTCTTGTCCATCTTTTCTCTTCACCAAGATACTTTTAATCCCTTCAGAGACCACTTGACTGCTACCAGCAGTTACCGATTTGCATTGAGCTCTAATGACTTTGAATTGAGTCTTGTAGGTCATATTCTTGCTCCGAGCTGTCTTAAGGAACAATCTCTTCTTTGAGTCAAAGAGTTGTAGTGTCTCATTTTCAATCACTACCTTGAAACCCTTTGAAATCAATCTTCCTATACTCAACAAATTGCACTGTATTCCAGGCACATAGAGAACCTTCTCAATCACAGCTTTCTTGCCATTTGACATCTGAACCCTAACATTCCCTATACCTTCAGCCATGATGAATTCATTGTTGGCAAGCTTAATCTTCGTGTTGAGACACTCATCAAAGTCAATCAAAATGCTTCTATTACCTGTCATATGGTTAGAACATCCTGAGTCAAAGTACCACACATTTGACTTGTCTGCATCAGAATTTGTGATTGCCATTAGGAGTGAATCATCATAATCACTACCACCTTCATCTGCATATTGGGCTTCATCTTTATCTGAATCTTCATTCTCAGGACAGTTCCTTGCATAATGACCAAACTTATCACAACAATAGCACTGCACTTCTTTCATATTTACCTTTTTCTTCAAATTCTTGTTCTGAGAACGTTCTTTTGTGGAATCTTCATCATGATTCTTTGAATTCTTGGTTGAATTCTCTGAATCTTCTTTCTTCTTCTTCCACTTATCTTTCCCTTTCTTGGAATTATTGTTCTGAACTTGCAGAGCAATCTCATTCTTGCCCTTTTCAGCCCTCTCATTCAACTTTTGTTCATAAGCTTCCAAAGAACTTTGCAACTCTTCAACACTCATGCTTGAGAGATCTTTGGATTCTTCTATAGCCACCACAATGTCAAATCTTGGTGTGAGAGATCTCAGAATCTTCTCAACCACAGATTGATCTGAGATTGTTTCACCACAACCTTTCATCAGATTCACTAGCTTGGTGACTCTTGTGACAAAATCACCAACGCTTTCCTTCTCCTCCATTTGCAATAGCTCGTATTGCCTCTTGTGAGTTTGTAATCTCACCTTCTTCACCTTGGTAGCACCACCATAGGCCTTCTCAAGATTATCCCACGCTTCCTTTGCTGATTGAGCATCACCCACTCTTTCAAAATTATCAGGATTCACGCACTGATGAATTATGAAGAGCGCTTTGTAATCTCTCTTTTTCAATTCTTTATGAACTGCTTTCTGAGCATCTGTAGAAGATTCAGTGACTGGTTCTACTCCTCCTTGAACAAGATCCCACACATCTTGGAATCCAAACACCACTCTCATCTGTTTGCACCAAGAATCATAATTCTTGCCGTTCAAGATTGGTAGATTACCCGGAAACGCACCATTTCCATATGTTCTCATTTGAACCGAACTCGTTCCTGCCATGAATCCAATGAAACCAAGGCTCTTGATGCCAGTTGTTAGCGCAGCGGAAACACTTCGACACGCTCAATCACAAAGTAATGCACACACACACAAACACGTTCAGCCTGATGCAGCAGGAGAACGTTCTGAGACTATTCTCAGAATCTGGAGAAGATGAAGGAAGAAGAATAGCTATGAACAAACACTTAGAAAATTGTTGGGAGAAAGAGAGAATTTTTATTCATCCACTTATTGGGGCAAAAATCAAAAGGTTACAATCACTAATTGTGGTTTCTCTCTCTTATTCTACTTTCTCCTATACACAACACTATTTATAGATATTACTTCATATCTAAGTAATCCAAGTTAGTTACAACCAACTCTATCCATTAGTTGTATAACTAACATAACTAACTCACACTAAGCTAACTAACAAACTGAAATCACAAACTAATAACAGAAACATGAATTAAACAAAACATTCAACAATATATATATATATATATATATATATATATATATATATATATATATATATATATATATATATTCCATTTTAGCCTCTTAAAAAAAAAGGAACGCACCTTAATAATTTCATGATATATGAAGAAATTGATAGTGAAAATTTTGAGGTCCTTCAATTTCCTCAGACATATTAATCCTTGCTTCTTGTGTTTATGCCATTGAAATTGTAGTCCTATCCTATTATATGTTTCATGAGAGGATTGTGGAAGAATTTCACTCATAGAAGCTTGGAATTAAATTAATTAATCTCGATGCTTATAGAGGGAGCTTTTTTTTATTTTTATTATTATTATTATTATTTATTTTTCACATAATATATTGATTTGGGTTATGCTTATCCATTATAACATGTTCATCCCAATTACCAAAATTTAATTAGTAATAAAAAGGTAAAATGATTGCTAGTCACTATCTATTTACCAAACAACACTGTTTTAGGCTATATCATCATGAAAATAGGATATAATTGATTTTAGTTGCAAATTAGGATATAATTTATTCGTGCTTGTTGTCTAACTCTGTTTTATTAGAAAATAACTACCAATTAGTTACAATTTTTCTTTTAGTGTAGGGGACAAAATTCAAAGAATTATAAAATATGAGGTAAAATTCTAGATTTTAAAATAGAGGGTAAAATTTCGATTCATTCAAAATAGAGGGGGTAAAATTGCATTTAAGCCTTTAATATATTTTTATTGAATTTTTATATCAAAAATATAAAATACTCCACATTCTTAGACTTGACAATTCCACATTCATAAGTATATAAGGTAGATAAGTTGGTAGGTGCAAAAAGAGATTAATATGTGTAAATGTACTGAGGCATTGAGCTTGGGCTGGGCTTGAACAAAAAGAGACAAGAGCGTCCAATGAATAATTAAATGATTAAAATAATTAAAAAATGGGGCATTCGGAGAATCGAACTCCGGACCTCTCGCACCCAAAGCGAGAATCATACCACTAGACCAAATGCCCAATTGTGTTTAATATCCGTGTGAAATATTACATATTCCCTAAACGTTAATTAGTGTTCATCCCACGAGCTTTTATTAGGCCCTCTGTTGCATAAGTTTTGGTATTTTATGCCATAAGCTTAGAAGCCTATAATAGATAACTTTGTTTTAGATTGAAAATATTACATTTAATTTTACTTCACATGTTATTTTACTCAAATTTTAAGTCACTTGTTTTTAGAGTCAAACAAACTTTGCTCTAAAACCCAGGTTAACAAAGAATATGAAAAAATTATTCTACACATGATATTGATTTTGAGTTTTGAACTCGACTATATGAAAATCACAAACTTCTCTAATTTTGGTGTTATTATCAATGACCGCATATGTATTTCAGATGCAAATTTTAAAGATTCTCAAGTTAAATTTATTAATTAGGAGATAAAACACACAAATGAAGTTGTTTACAATTTTATCGATATTTAAAAATGTATCTTGATGAATATTTTAAAGGCAAAATTACATTATCGGTCCTTTATCTTATTTTTTTGTAACATTTTGGTCCTTTATCTTTTATTTGTAACACTTTGGTCCTTTATCTTATCTTTTTGTAACATTTTGATCCTTTATCTTTTATTTGTAACACTTTGGTCATTTATTTTTTTTTGTAACACTTTTGGTCCTTTAAAGAATATGAAAATATGAAAAAATTGATGAAGATGATGAACATATTCATCAAAATTATGAGTTTTATTTAATTTTAATTAAAAGGTATTTAAAAAAATAAAATTCAGCATTTTTTAAATTAAAAAAAAAAATATGAAAAGAGGATTTATATGTGAATGTTATAAAAAATAAAGGACCAAAATGTTACAAATAAAAGATAAAGGACCAAAGTGTTACAAATACATAAAATAAAGGACCAAAGTGTTACAAATAAAAAATAAAGGATCAAAATGTTACAAAAAAATAAGATAAAGGACCAAAAATGTAATTTTGCCTATTTTAAATGAGACGTGTTAAACTTTATGCCGTAAACTACAAAATAAATCTACGGAGAATGTATATATTGAAAAAAGTGAATCGCTTTTTGGTTACTTTGTTTTTCAGATTTTTATCTTGTTCATGCATTCTCCAATGGAGTGGAATTGGAGATAGCTTTGTAGATCTTTAAAATTGTACTCCCTCTGATTCAATAAAATAAGAATTTTGTAGGTTTTTTTTAATTTTTTTACAAAAAAAATAAAATAAAATAAAAATTTAAAAACACATGGAACAAGGGATTCAATCTTTGGTCCGATTTCAAAAGAGCATTGTTATTTAGTAAGAATTATTTTAGAGAAAAAATGCAAGAATAACACATGACATTATCTTATAGGATGATGTAATTTTAATCTCCTCTTTTAGTGGAAATCATGGGGGTAGTTGATGTAAACAAAGTGGAAATTTATTCTTGCAATTCTTCTCCATAAATTTTCGTACTAAATAGCATTTTCCTTTTCAAAATATTTCAACTCAAATAGCTTATTAATTTTATTTATTTATTTTTTGAACGGAAACTAGCTTTAATTAATTTCAAAACTTTGCTAGTTTATATCAGAACAAGTGAACAACCATGGAATTTAATTTATTCTGAAAATTAAGCTAGCATTTTCATTTGAACACACAACCACTATAATCCACATCTAACATTTTGCTCAATCTTTCACGTATAAGACTCCTTTTATTATTAAGTTGTTAGATTCAAGACAATGTAACATGAGCTGCAATGTTTGTCACCACCAACCTAGAAGAATAAAATTAACCTTCACATTAATATAATCAATTGGAGCTCTAAAAAAATTCTCCTCATTATCTTGCTGCTAACACCAATCAATTAATTGATCATAATTATGTCCTTCAACGAACAAGATATTCTAGAGGTACAAAAACATATGCTAAATTTTTTTTTGGGTAGATTAATATTTTTTTGTTTACTATAATAGCAAATGTTAGTATATTAATTGTTGTATGTAAGTATATAAATATTAATTTTGGTGTTACATTACGGTTTTTTTTCCCGATTATAACAGTTGTTTTCTTGTTACCTGCAGAAGATGATGATATCAATAAGTGATTTTTTCTCGTTAGAACCTAGAATAAAATGTAAACGAGGAATTGTTTTTAAAAGTGCTTATAAAGATATATTAGCTTTTTTGAAGTTGAAGAGATCAAAGAACCAAGTGAAATCTTTTTCCAATGATTTTGATCCCAAACATCAAAATCACAATAACCCTTTTGATTATATGAGTTATGGGAAGCTTCCTAATCAATTGGAAGATTCTATGTTTCATTCTACTCAACCCTCAGCTCCACCAATTCCAAATTCTACCACATTTGGAAACAAAGCTAATATTTTAGGTAGTTTTGACATTGATTATGTTCCTTTGCTAGAAAAAGTTTGCAATATTCGTCCTTGTTTAGTAGAGTGTCAAAGGAAAAGGACTCCAAAGTATGCAACTTGGGCTTTTACAGCACTTGGAAGGGTTTTGCATTTTCTTGAGATTACTAAAGTGGAAGAAATGAATGAGGAGGCATGTGAATGGCTTCAAGTATTGTGGGATGAAGTTCAAGTGTTTGGATTTGACTTGTCATGGCTTGCACCACAAGTGGAGTTTGCTTTCGAGTATGGGGAGAAAATGAGCAAAGTGAATATGCTTGAGGAGGAAAAAAAGAGGTTAGAGGTGAGAATTCAAGAATTAAGCATGGAATTGTTTGAGACAAAGAAAGAGATGGAAAGTTCAAAAGATGGTTTGGAAAAATTTAGGGTGGAATTGGAGGATTTCGATTTGCTATTGTAAAAAAGTATGCAATTTTCACGCAGTTTTTAATCTCAGCTAGTTGTCGATTATTGAATAGATCGTTAAGTTGATAAAATTATAAAATCACTTAAAATTATTTCATTCGTATATGTTCGATTGGACAATCCAAAATTAAAATTATGTGAAAACTGTGGCAACTTTAACTGCAATAAATCTACTTTTAGAATTGGGTTAATTGGTGGAAATCATAAAGGTTATTGGGAAATCAAGCTTATGATATAGAATTCTTTAAAATATGTTACTAGATATTTTAAGGGGAAATACAATATGAGATACTTTAAATTATTGAATTAGATTTAATTTGTGTTTTAAATTTTTATGTTGGTGTCCCAAATTGGTTCCATAAGACACATTGGGCGTAAACAATTATCTTTTTTTTAACATATTATATTATATTATATTATAAAAATATGCAAATATCTATTATGTTATATATATTGATGTGGCAAGAGTGAGATTAGTCGCATATTTGCCTCACACATTTGTTAAGTTATTGATGTGGCAAGAGCAGAGTTAGTCACATATTTACATCACACTTTCAGATTGAGACATTTTCAACATAAATGTCATTTTTGTCCACAAAAATGTGTTGGTGTAAGCCCTAGAGGCCAATTATTTATAATTGCATGGAACTTATATTGAATAATTTATTTATTAAATAGAGGCACTTTTTTATTATGTTTATGTGTTAAAGTAATAGAGTCCCTTGAATAGTTAGTTCGTTAAATGGAACGTTAAGTGTGACTTAATCGTGAGAACCGTGATCATGTTCTTTGGAGTCACGGCCGATTCATTTCGTCCGGTGTGGAGTTCTCTGTGGCCAATGTCTACGCCCCCTGTGAGGATGGGGCGAAGCAGAGGCTGTGGGCGTCTCTCTCTGCGCGGTTGCAATCTTTGGGGAGGAGAAGGATCTGTGTCTGTGGTGATTTTAATGCTGTTAAACACGTGGACGAACGACGGTCTTCTCGGGTTAGCCAGAGGTTTTTGGACCACATTCCGTTCAGCCGGTTCATTGAGGATAATAGCTTGGTGGACCTTCCTTTGCAAGGGCGTAAGTTTACATGGTTCAAAGGGGATGGTCTTTCAATGAGTCGCCTTGATAGGTTCCTGCTCTCTGATGAGTGGTGTTTGGACTGGCCCAATTGCCAGCAGGTGGCCCGGCAGAGGGGTTTGTCCGATCATTGTGCCCTGGTCCTATCTGATAGTGAAGATGACTGGGGACCGAGACCCTCCAGGATGCTCAAGTGCTGGAGAGACATTCCTGGTTATCAGTTGTTTGTGAGGGAGAGATGGAGCTCCCTCCAAGTCGATGGGTGGGGAGGTTTTGTGATGAAGGAAAAACTTAAAATGATGAAGGCGGCTTTGAAAGACTGGCACAAGGCCCATGCTCAGAATCTGCCTAGTCGAATAGATTCCAAGAAAGCTCGGTTGGCAACGCTGGATCTGAAGGGGGAGGAGGATGATTTGTCGGAGGATGAGTTAGCTGAGTTCTGTGGAATTACATCTGACATCCATTCTTTGTCCCGGTTGCACGCCAGTATTAGTTGGCAACAGTCTCGCTCGAAGTGGATGAAGGAGGGGGACGCTAACTCTAAATACTTCCACTCGGTCCTAACGAGCCGTCGTCGTGGGAATGCCATCTCTGTTATCCAAGCGGACGGGGTTACTCTGGAGGGGTTGACTCCTATTCGGCAGACTGTTTTTTCGCATTTCGCTGCCCATTTCAAGGCATTGAATGTGGAGAGACCCAGTGCAACAACCTTAATTTCAGGCAGCTGAGTCTGCTAGAGAGTATGGGTTTAACCAAACCTTTCTCGGAAGCGGAAGTGAAGGCTGCAGTGTGGGACTGCGACAGTTATAAAAGCCCGGGCCCGGACGGGGTTAACTTTGGTTTCTACAAAGACTTCTGGGAGGATATACGGGGGGATGTGATGCGTTTCATTTCAGAGTTCCACCGGAATGGCAAACTGGCTAAGGGTCTTAACTCGACCTTCATTGCCTTGATTCCTAAGGTGGATAGCCCTCAACGGCTCAATGATTTCCGGCCTATCTCTCTGGTGGGGAGTCTTTACAAAATTTTGGCGAAAGTTTTAGCTAATAGGCTGCGCCTTGTCATCGGTAGTGTGATCTCTGAGGCCCAGACGGCTTTTGTGAAGGACAGACAGATCCTTGATGGCGTCCTCATCGCTAATGAGGTAGTGGACGAGGCGCGTAGGTCTAAAAAGGAACTTCTGCTCTTTAAGGTGGACTTTGAGAAAGCTTATGATTCGGTGGATTGGGACTACTTAGATGAGGTCATGGGGAAGATGGCTTTCCCTGTTCTTTGGAGGAAGTGGATTAGAGAGTGTGTGCGCACGGCAACCGCTTCTGTTCTTGTTAATGGAAGCCCTACTGAGGAGTTTCCACTAGAGCGGGGCCTTAGACAGGGGGACCCGTTATCCCCCTTTCTCTTCCTTGTGGCAGCTGAGGGTCTGCATGTTTTGATGGAGGCTGTTGTTGACCAGAACCTGTTCACGGGATATAGGGTTGGTGAGCAGGACCATGTGGCAGTGTCTCATCTCCAGTTTGCTGATGATACACTCCTCCTTGGAGCAAAGAGTTGGGCGAATGTGCGTGCCTTGCGTGCTGTTCTTGTGCTTTTTGAGACTATGTCGGGCCTGAAGTTTAATTTCAATAAGAGTATGTTGGTTGGGGTTAATATACCCGACTCCTGGTTATCCGAGGCTGCTTCTGTTCTTCACCGTAGAGTGGGGAAAATCCCTTTCCTTTATTTGGGACTCCCTATAGGGGACGATCCTAGGCGCTTGGCTTTTTGGGACCCGGTGGTGACTCGGTTGAAGAATAGATTAGCTGGGTGGAAGAGTTGTTTCCTATCTTTCGGTGGTCGATTGGTTCTGCTTAAATCTGTCTTGACTTCTCTCCCTGTCTATGCTCTTTCCTTCTTCAAAGCTCCCTCAGGTATCATTTCATCTATTGAGTCTCTTTTGATTAAATTTTTTTGGGGGGGATGTGAGGATTCTAGGAAGATCGCTTGGGTTACTTGGAAATCTATTTGTTCACGTAAGGAGTATGGAGGTTTGAGTGTCAGGCAGCTGAGGGAGTTTAACTTGGCTCTTTTAGGCAAATGGTGTTGGAGGACGCTAGTGGATAGAGAGGGGTTGTGGTATCGTGTGTTGGTAGCCAGGTACGGGGTGGAGGGAGGCAAGGTGAAGGATGGGGGTCGGAGTGGGTCGGCGTGGTGGAAGGAGATCGTGCGCATTCGAGAGGGAGGGGGGCAGGGTGGCAGATGGTTTGAGGAGCATGTCTCGAGGAGGGTGGGGGACGGGTCAGATACATTTTTTTGGACCGATCCCTGGGTGGACGGTGTACCTTTGTGTGAGCAGTTTGGCCGTCTGTATGACTTGGCGGAGACCAAACAGTGCACGGTGGCCGAGATGTCTGGGACAGGGTGGGGAGCGGAGGGCGAGGCTTGGGTGTGGCGTAGGCAGCTGAGGGGGTGGGAGGAGGAGGAGTTGAGAGAGTGTCAGTCCTTACTTCTAACCCGTGTTTTGCAGGATCAGTCCCCAGATCGTTGGCAGTGGCGGCCAGACCCTGATATGGGCTATACTGTCCGAGGGGCGTATCAGCTTTTGACTACTCAGGATCCGGTTATTATAGACGATGTGGCGAAGCTCGTATGGCACCCTCAGGTTCCGTTGAAGGTCTCCATTTTTGCTTGGCGTCTACAGCGCGACAGGTTGCCTACCAAAGCAAACCTGGCTGCTCGAGGTATCTTATCTACTACAGCCCACTTGTGTGTCTCTGGATGCGTGGAGGTGGAGTCGGCACATCATTTATTTTTCTCCTGTAGTACGTTTGGCCATATCTGGACTTTAGTGCACGCATGGATCATCATTCTGATGGTGGAGCACACTTCCCTTCGTGATCATTTCCTTCAGTTCACTTCTTCAGCAGGTGGTTCCCGGGCGCGGCGCTCTTTTATGCAGCTCATTTGGCTCGCGTGTGTCTGGGTGGTGTGGACGGAGAGAAATCACAGGTTGTTCCGTGGCTCTGCAAGCACCCTTCCTCAGCTTTTGGACAAGATCAAGCTTTTCTCTTTTAGGTGGTTGAAGGCGACGAATGTTACCTTAGCCTCTAACTGCCATAGCTGGTGGTCTAGTCCCATGCCTTGTCTAGGCTTTGTTTGATTTTGTTGGACTTTTTGTGACTCTATGTAAACTCTGGTAGACCACTCTAGCACACCTTGTGCTAGGGAGGCTGTTTTATTTATATATATATATATATATATATATATATATATATATATATATATATATATATATATATATATCTATCTCATTTTGGCTTGTTCAAAAAAAAAAAAAAAACATAAGAACGTTATTCTTAAAATATCCGTAGTCAAGCTTTATTGTAAATTGGGATAACTTTAAAGCATATAGGCTACTATGCTGGTAGACTGATGATCACATTTCACAGATCATAGATAAGTAGTTATCAAGTATTCACATAGATATAAAGGTTAAGGGTAACATTTATATTGGATTGACCCACCATGAGAATACTACATAATATGTTATGAAATGTCATAAGATATTCTCATAGTGATAAGTGGTGTATTCCACCCTTCGACCTAAAACCACTATGTACCCTAGATGTAGGAGTGTGGTACCTTGTTGCCGTTCAAACGTTATCCGTAACAGGATGACTATAAAGTCGGTTGATGGGTATTCCACGAATCATGGTGAGGAACATGAGTGACCTAGATGGAATTTGCCCCTCCTACATAACATGAGATATGTCTATGTGCCCAATATTGAACTTAGCAAGGGTGACATACTATGCCTTATGTTCAATATAGACATAAGGGTAAAAGGGTAATTATACACAAGATATTTATCACGAAAAGGTTTGTCAGATCACATGACATTCTTGTGACTTCGGTAGCAGTAATGTGTTGCTAGATACCGCTCACTGTTTATAATGTTAAGATTAATATTATTGCCAACGTCATAAGAACCTACAGGCTCACACACATAAGAACAATAAAGACGGGAGAAATAAGTAAGACTTATTTGGGGGTGCAATTAGTGACAGGCGGTTATTGGGCTTATGATGACCAATAATCGTTTGGCCTGAAGATCACATAAGAAACTCTGTAAATAGAGCCTTATGTAGTTCAGTTGTTCACTTCACTTGATATTCCGAATTTTGGAGAGTCCTAAAATTGTGAAACCCTAACCGAACTCCCTCATCCTTCATCTTGTAGCAGCTAGCACTGAAAGTTGAAGGAGTCTGTTCGTGTGGACCGGCTAGAGGTGCTGCGATTCCGTAGTACTTGTGATCGAGATACAAGCAAAGGATTTGCTCTTCAAAGGTAATAATCTAGACTCTGATCATGTTCATTCACAAGGATCCATTGATGGAAAATTAAATTTAAAATTCCGCTGCGTTTATATCTCTGTTAAACGATTAAATTTTCCAACAAAATGATCATCATGGTGGAAGTCAACAAAAATGTTGATCATCGGTTTAAAGAAATACCACACAAATAATATACATTCATGACCTTCGCCTAAAGGGATCAATTATGTCGCTAGGCGAGATAAAGTAGAAGTTGCGGACTCTTTGTAGTTCTTTATGTAACACCCAAAATTCTACATTAATTTTATTTATAAAAGGTTAATTAATTTATTTGAAAAAGAGTCTTGCACATACTCATCAGAACAAATTATGCAGCAAACTGAAATTTAATAATAAAAGTTACTAAAACAAATTATCATGGTTCGAAAAGTCTTAAAATTAAATTTCAGTTTGCTGCATAATTTGTTCTGATGAGTATGTGCAAGACTCTTTTTCAAATAAATTGATCAACCTCTTATAAATAAAATTAATGTAGAATTTTGGGTGTTGCATAAAGAACTACAAAGAGTCCGCAACTTCTACCTTATCTCGCCTAGGGACATAATTGATCCCTTTAGGCGAAGGTCATGAATGTATATTATTTGTGTTGTATTTCTTTAAACCGATGATCAAGAAGAAGATGTTATTTATCAATTGTTTTATACCTTGCCATTTTTCATAGTGCACTTTATGAAGAACGCTCATTTTATTGGATCTTGTAAAAAAAGACCAAAATCAAACGGTGTTGGTAAAAAAAATGATGAAAAAAAAAATTGAGGGTTAAACGTGAAACTTTTAAAACATAATAAAAAACTAATTTAAAATCTAAAATAAACATTGTTAATTGAACTAAATTTGCAATTAAGGCTCTGTTTGGTAAAAAATAGCGGATAGTTGATAAACTAACTTATAGCGGATGAACTTATAACAGATAACTTATAAGTTAGCTTTTAGCTTATAGCGAATAAGTTATCTGATTGAATTTGTAGTGTTTGGTAAAATTAGCCGTTGAACTAGCTTATAATTATGAAATGACATAAAAAAGATATGTTTAATTAATATTTTATTTTTTAAAAGTAAGATGATAAGGCTAAAATTGGAAGAAAATATAATAAACTATAAGCTCATAAGCTACTTGAAATAACATTTAAAAAATAAGCTATAAGCTAGTAAAATAAACTATAAATTCTTTTTTAAAAACGGTTACCAAATAAATAAAACTTTTAATTTATAAGCTAAACTCTATAAACTATAAACTAGTTTATTTGACTTACCAAATAGAGCATTACGAATAAGCTTTTAATTTATAACACTATTAATTGTGGAAAAGCGAAACCGAAACAACCCATGCTTTATATACCCGACCCGTTTACCTCTTTCCTTTCAACGACTGCAGCTCTCTCTTTACCGGAGGATCTCATTTCAGAACCATCTTCCGTCTCACCGCGCCGTTCTTTCTTCCCACACCATCTTTGAGACATGCATCAGCCTCTGTTGTAACTGTAAGACTCTCTTCAATTCATACTGATATGAGAACAAGAATCATCCCCTCACTGCTACTAAAACAAATTTCAACAATCACACAAATCCACAATGCTACACTCTTTCGCTCATTCAAATCCCAATCCCTCCCTCCTCCAGAACTCATCCAACCTTTCTCCGACCTCTCCGACGTCGTTTCATCTAAACAAAACCTTCAACCTTCCCCATGGTTCAATCAAATCCTCAACCTCCTCAACAATTCCCCAACAATGGAATCAAATCTCAATTCCTTCTGCCACAAATTCCTCATCACACTTTCCCCTTCCTTCATCTCTCACATTCTCCGTTCCCTCAATAACCACCAAACCGCTCTCCGTTTCTTCAATTGGGCTTCCAACCAACCTAACTACTCTCATTCCCTCGATTGCTACGTTTCGTTAATCAATCTCCTCTTAATCTCCCCTACAACCACCACCACAACTTCCGCACTAAAGGTATTCGACGAATTTCAACGCCGTAAAAACCTCCCTCTTACACCACCAGCTGCTAATTCTCTAATTAAAATCTTCGGTAATGCCGGTTTGATCAACGAGCTTTTATTGGTTTGGCGTCGAATGAATGAGCAAAACATTCAACCAAATCTTTTCACTTATAATTCGCTTCTTAATGGACTTGTTGGTTGTTCTTTTGTTGAATCCGCTGAGCGTGTTTTCGATGCGATGAAAGAAGGAAGAATAAAGCCTGATGTTGTTACTTATAATACTTTGATTAAAGGTTATTGTAAAGTAGGGAAAACGCGCAAGGCGATTGATTTGATTCGTGAAATGGAGGTAATTAATTTGGAACCTGATGTTGTTAGTTATATGACAGTAATGCAGGCTTTTTATGCTGAAGGTGATTTTGATTGTTGTTTGAGTCTTTACCATGAGATGGTGGATAAAGGATTGGAAGTTCCTTCTCATTGTTATAGTTTGGTGATATGCGGGCTTTGTAAGACGGGGAAAGTGTTAGAAGGTTATGCTTTGTTTGAGAATATGATTAGAAATGGTTGTAAGGGTAATAAGGCTGTTTACACTGCTTTGATTGATTGTTATGGGAAGATTGGGAATTCTGACGGGGCTTTGAGGTTGTTTGAGAGGATGAAAATCGATGGGATTGAACCTGATGAGGTTACTTATGGCGCTATTGTTAATGGGTTGTGTAAGAGTGGGAGAGTGGAGGAAGCTTTGAGTTATTTTCACTTTTGTATTGAGAATGGTGTTGTTGTCAATGCTGTGTTTTATTCGAGTTTGATTGATGGACTTGGAAAGGCAGGGAGGGTTGATGAAGCTCAGGAAGTGTTTGATGAAATGGCTGAGAAGGGATGTCCCCCAGATTCGTATTGCTACAATGCACTTATCGATGGATTGTGTAAGTGTGGGAGAATAGATAATGCTCTTGGGTTGTTTAAGAGGATGGAGGACGATGGTTGTGAGCAGACTGTGTACACGTTTACCATACTTATCAGTGAGCTTTTTAGGGTGCATAAGAATGAAGAGGCATTGAAGATGTGGGATTTGATGATTGATAAAGGAATAACGCCGAATGTTGCTTGTTTCAGGGCTCTTTCGATTGGATTGTGTCTTTCGGGGAAGGTTGCAAGGGCTTGTAAAGTGTTGGATGAACTTGCACCGATGGGGGTTGTTCTTGAAACGGCTTATGAAGATATGATTGGAGCGCTGTGTAAAGCCGGTCGCGTGAAGGAGGCTTGTAAGTTGGCTGATGGAATTGTGGATAGAGGAAGAGAAATACCTGGTAAGATTAGGACTGTGATGATTCATTCATTGAGGAAAGCTGGGAATGTTGATTTAGCTATCAAGTTAATGCATAGCAAGATTGGTGTTGGCTACGAACGAATGCGGAGTGTTAAAAAGAGAGTGAAGTTTCAAACTCTAGTAGACAGTTGAATTGACTATAATATTTTAGGTAGATATATGTGGCACTTCAAAACTCGTAAAGGCTAAAATCAATTTTAGTTTCAATGTGTTGGAGATAGTTAACTTCAAGATGTAGTATTTACCCCAAATGTGGAATTATTTATAAACTCGACAGGAATGGAAGTAATAATAACTTATAGATGCTTGGAGTCGGTCAAACCATTGGGGCTGGTTTCACCAAAATACAGATAAATAAGAAAGTCATACTGCACTTGTCTGAATGATGTGATCATTCCTAATGTTGTACAGTTATTGTCATTCTAAAATAAACCTCGTATGCTGTAGCTTGATTGATTATGAACCATGTCTCAGACGCAGGAGTCGTGAAAATGTTGGTATATTTTGACATGAATATATCGGTATGTCTTTCTTACTAGTTCCCAAGTGATTTTGCCCCTATTGAATTTGAACAAAATGACTGTGTTCATAGCTTGAAGAATTCATGCTAAGTTGTTAACTTGCAATCTGTCTCTTGAACCAGTTGGTTGCTTTAGTAAATCTCATGCCCTGTGACAACTTAGGAGAATTTATGTAGTAATTGAATGGTTGATGACTTGTGCAATGATACAATTGTTTTTTAGCACTGCCATTTCAGGTATGCTAATGATAAGTTGCAGCTGAAAGCATCATTATATTTTCCTAACTCCAGGTGATATAAACTGTCAGCTAGAACTGCATATACAGCATTAAAAGTTTATAGTTTTTCAATTACTGCACGCATGATGCATCCTACATGAGATTTTGCTTATGACAGTATTTACTTCAATATATCATACTATTCTAGGATCAAATGAAAGTCTTTATTAATGTATTTTAGCTGTACTATGTTTTACCTGATTTGAGCTAAGGGTTAAAAAAGTTGAAAGTCTTGGGTTCAAACTCGAACAAAGGAGAAAATACTAATTTAACAATTAATTACTAATATTGGCCGTTTAAAAAATATGGTTTTGTTCTCTAGCATGTAGGAAATTGAGATTATTACGAGTCTTGATTAGAATTTTCGAGAATTAACAGTATAATATAAACTATACGTGTTGCGTGTTGTTTTTATATTCTTAATACAGTTGCATGACCTCTAACACTTTAATCTCTATTATTAATACTTTGAGTAACAAAACAGGTTTTTTTTTTCCAGGTGTCAATCAATCCTTCACTAGCACAAATCAAACTATTTGAAAATTTTGCCAAAAACAGCTTTCTCTCTTACGCTCGGTTCCTTCATGTGGTCTTCATTATTTTATTGTTTTTTTCCCTCCTCAGTCCTCCAAACGATTATACACTACAATCTAAATCCCTTCCTCCCACGGACAATGTTGCAGCGGAGGTCTTCCTTTCAAAATCAGGATTCATCTCTACCAATAATTACCAAATCCATGCTTCTCTTCTTCATTGATGCAGAGAGATGAATAGACTCATCACATTTGCAAGCTGGAAAACCGAAATTGTGGGTAAGATCATTTCAAATTTGAATTTCCCTTTTCTGAGTTCTATTAGGGGTACAATATTATATAGTTCTTAAGTTCTATATAAGAGATGCATGGATAAGTGATTTACGACACCGCGGCAATATCCCTTGCTTGCCCTTCTTTCCTTTTTCAATTCAATTCATGTTTAAGTTTTAAGTTTTCAGGTTTCCTATTTAAGTTTAGTTTCACTCTGAAGTTTTAAATTTTTAAATTTTTTAAACCATTTATGATTCTTCAAACCATTTATTAGTTTGAGTATGATTCTTAGTTTCTTAATTTGTTTGTGTTCTATCAGATTTTAAACTTTTCTGCTATATATTGAGTGAGTTTTTTGTTTCATTCATGTTTTCATTGAATAAATGGATGTAATTTTACCTAAAAAATCCCAAGTACTTTGATGGTATCTCAATTTTTAAAATCATTGTTATACTTTTATACCAAAAATAGGGTCATGCACTTACCATTGCTACATTTGTTTTAAGGCTTAAATGCACTTTTAGCCCCCCCCAAGTTTCTCAATTGTGCAATTTCAGCCCCTCATTTTTACCCTTTTGCACTTTGTAGTCCCTCATTCTAATTTTGACCAAAAAAAGTTGATGTGGCAATATTTTTACACATGGATGTTTGTAACTGGCCAAAATAGAAATTAATAAATTGATTTAAATTGAACTTAATAAATTGTTCTTGTTTGTAATTTGGCCAAACAAGAACAATTTGCCAAACAATCTCTTCCACATTTGTTTTGATTACCAACTGATCTCTTAATAAAATCAGGAACATTCATATTATGTTTCACTAAAAAAACCATGTCGTTTCACTTCACTTGATCCATTCTTCAACATCTTATTTTCGTCTGAAGAACATGTACCATGCTGAGAAAAGAGGAAACCGTCAAGTCATGATTCAGCCATCCTCCAAAGTCATCATCAAGTTCCTTATCGTTATGCATAAGCATGCTATTTGTCAATATAATTGTTATTTTTTTCTTTGAGTGTTTCATTATTCAATTTTTATAGGGTATTGAATATTGATTAGATATATATATTTTGGTGGTTGATGACATAGGATACATAGGAGAGTTTGAATATGTTGATGATCACAGAGCTGGGAAGATTGTTGTTGAATTGAACGGTAGGTTGAATAAATGTGGGGTTATTAGTCCCGTTTTGACGTTGGTGTCAAAGAGATTGAAGGTTGGACGGCTAGGCACCCCTTCCAGACAGATTAGTTACAACTCCTCAAGATTACGTCATCATCAAACTTCTGCAACAACTCCTCCATGAGAACCACAACTAAACCTTCCCTCCCTTGCCCAACACTACAATAAATATTGAGATAAAATGTCTCTTGTAGTCCTCATGTGTCTCACTGTATGGAAAAATGAACGCAAGAACGAGTCTTCTCGTCCATAACAATTGCGCAGTTTTATGGATGAAACGATGTCAAATAAAAAATGGATGAAGATTGAGAAGGAAACCAACTTCAATGGTGATTTTCAGAGGCAATTAAATGGGACATGGAATGACCATGTTTGGTTTTTTCCCTGTTATTTGTGATAATTTATCAGAAAATTTAAGGGAGGGTACCCTCACCACAACCACAAGTTTTATTCTTTCAACCCATCTCAGAAACATACATATACATTTGGTGTTGCTTGCTGCTCTTCTACTTTCGGTAAAAGAAATGTAGAGTTTTGTTCACTTATAAGAGGGCAGTGTGCAGTTACGTTTTTGTGTTTGAAATGCTTCCCTTCTGAAATGAACTCATATAGATTTATTCTCCATATTAGACTAATCTCTATTATATACATTACGAGATTCTCACGGAGCTCTCTCGTGCATCCTCAAGAAAATAATCCTACGTGTCATTATTATAGAGCTTCTACTTATGCGGAGCTTTTAACACGTGGTCTTTGGTTCGAATCCCATTGAAAACAAAAATTCAATTTTTATAATATTATATGGAATTCAACCTTTTTTTTTAGAGAAAATTAGCTTATTATTAGTATAAGGTCTGTTGTTCGAATCTCATTGACAACAATAATATAATTTTTATAGTATTTTAATTTTATAGAAAGCCACTATCCTTTTTTTTAGAAAAAACAACAATATTTTTTTTTATAATAAAACTACTTTATTATTACTTCAATCAACAATCAAAAGTTTATAATATTTTTATCAACCTAAAGAGTTTTTTTTAATGTAATTTTTTTTTAAGAAGCACTCAATATTATATAAATAATTTCTTTAATATTATATTTTTTTTTAGAAACTCTAATATTATATAAATTGATAATATGAAATCTTTCAATGGTCTAGAAACGGAAAACAGAAAACACTTCTCTAATTTCATATAAATTGATAATATGAAATCATAAATTGATAATATGAAATATATTTTGACTAATTACACTTTGAATTTTGAAAGTGAAAGTAGTCATATTTTGTGTTCGTCACTTCATCATGCTTTCATTATTGTAATTACCTCCAATTGATGAAATCTATGGAAACCCTAAAATAAATTACTATAATTTTTTATTTTATATAATCTATGGAATTTTTGAATAATTTAAGCTTTAAACTTTCGTTCAAAGTTTGTTAATATTCATTTGAAAAATAGTATAGAATTTAAATCATTTTTTATTGATGGAGTCGCTACATAGTCTTGGGAGACGGGGAGAGAGAGAGAGAGAGATAATCTCTTAGTGTTTTTGAATGAGAAACAGAGAACGGTGGCGTATTTCCCACCTCACTATGTTCCTGTAACATCCTTAAACATATATCATATTTTCATACTCAAGTAAATTAAATAAAATCAATCTCATTAACAATTGAAGGAAAAACATAGACAACATTCAAAATAGTATAATAACATAGACAACCTTCAAAAGAAAAAGAAACATAAGCAAATAAATATCATTACAAAATGAAATTTATCGTGTGAGAGAGATATAGAAATAAGGAGAGAGAGAGAGAGAGAGAGAGAATTTATCATTGGTGTAGAATGGACAACACATATCACTTTTCACCTCCACTATTAAAAATAAGGGTCTTGCTAACGAGTGCCCCCGGGGCACTCTTTAAGCATTCAATTTATAGAAAAAAAATTCAAAAAATTAAATATTACAATTTTCAATGCGTTGACTTTACGCATTCCCGTAAAAATTCTATCAAAAACTTTCTATTTAAGGTCTTAAAGAGTGCCCCGGGGGCACCCGTTAGCATTTACCTAAAAATAATGCACCTTGAATAATTAAATTTGAATTCTGATTGCGGGAGTTATCCACATTTTATGTCTGTCACACTTTCATTAGAATTACCATCAGCTGCTGAATCTATGGAAAACCTAAAATAATTTAATATAATATTAGTTTTTTATAATCTTTGGAATTTTTTTATAATTACAATTTTAAACTTTCCATAAACTTTCGTTCAAGTCTTTTGAGGATGTTAATTTATCAATGTGAGTGGAGATTTACACATAGATTTTTTCCCATTTGACGTTCACACTTGAAGATTGCTTCTTTGTGTTACGGTGACAAGAAAATTGTAAGAATAAGATCAAGGTCAAAGTATGTTAATATTGATTTGAAAAATAATATAAATTTACAATTATTTTATGTTGATGGAGTCCCTATAGAGTCTTGGGAGATGGAGAGAGAATCTATCAGCATTGTCGAACGGGGAAAGAGGGAGTACTTCACATCCCACTATGCTCATCTAACATTCTAAAACATATATTATATTTTCATACCTAGATAAACTAAATAAAATTAATCTCATGGACATTTGCAAAAAAATATAGACAACCTTCTAAATAATATAAAATGAAAAAAGGACATAGACAACATTTAAAAGAAAAAAAAGAGTCGATTTGAGATGATTTAGCATACAACCATCCTTGAAGGAATTTATCGCAATCAAAGAATCTTAGTATATTTTAATTTTGTAAAAACTATGCTGCCAAAAAGTCTTAATGCTATGAAGTTTATAATTATTTTATATTTATAAAGTCCCTATATAGTCCCCTGGATGAAGATGAAAAAAAAAATCCTCCTAATAGTGTAGAACGGGAGGCGAATGAATACTCTTCATCTCGCTCTTTGGTGTATAACATCCTTAACCCTATATAATTTAAAAACTAACTCAATTTTATCATAGAATTTTAAACCAAATTACTCAAATAATATTTCAAAACAAATACATAAATAATATTAAAAAAGAAAATTATCCCATGCACGGCACGGGCTATCATACTAGTGTCCCTCAAAGTTAGACTAGTTAGGCTTATTCTCCAATTATAAACTCAAAGTTAGACTAGTTAGACTTATTCTTCATTTGAGTTAATTCTACTAGTGTAAAAGCTTAGTATTCAAACGTTTCTTAATTGATTATGTGAAAAATGTTCATCTTATGGATCATTGTTAAACCAGTAGTTAGGTTTAGGTCCCGTTTGACCCGGCTTATTTTTTACTTTTTATTTTACCTTAAACGAAATAAAGAAGTGTAAAATTATATTTGACACTATTTCTCCTTAAAAGTATTAGAGAAATAAAGTAAAGAAGTGAAAAATAAAAAAAAGTAAAGTCAAACACAACTTTTTCCTTCTTTACTATTTTTAAGGAGAAGAAAAAAAGAGGAAAATAAGCCGGGCCAAACGGGGCCTTATTCTACTAGTTAGGCTTATTCCTCCTTTCCGATGTTGTTTCTTCGAAACAAAACCTCCAACCTTCCCCATGGTTCACACAAATTCTCAACCTGCTTGACAATTCTCCAACAATGGAATCAAATCTCGATTTCTTCTGTCGTCAATTCCTCATCACACTCTCCTCTTCCTTCGTCACTCACACTCTTCATTCCCTCAACAACCACCACATCGCCCTCCGTTTTTTAATTGGGCTTCCAACTAACATAACTATTTTCATTCGCTCAATTGCTATGTTTCGCTAATAAACCTCCTCCTACTCTCCCCCACCACAACCACCAGCACGGCTACAATAAACGTTTTCGCCGAACTTCAACATCCGCCTCCTTCTTACACCACCAGTTGTCAATTGTCTAATTAAAAGCTTAGGTAATGCCGATTTGGTCAATGAATGATTACAGGAATTTATATGATGTTTTTAGGGTAATTTTAGAATTTATTTTTATGTAATTTTAATAGTTTTATGTCACCAATCATGGAAGATACTAAGATTTTAGCCTACTTGGAAAAAAGCAAGAGTTGAAAGAAATTACACAAAAAGAAGCAAAAATTGAATAAAATATACACCGAAGACACTGAAGTCTTCCCTTCCCTTTGGCGCGTTTTAGCTTGGCGCGAAAAAATCCTTCGCCTCATACAAAAAAGGCAGAAGCTCTACTGCTTAGGCCTTGGCACCCCGTGCCACTGACGACTTATTTTCTGGTCTTCTGATCTTTAAATTTCAAGGCATATTCATCACACCTTGTGTACATACTCAAATTAGGAGCATTAGAAGATTTCAGAATCAACAACAAACCATTGTTCCAAAATTACAAAAATAAAATAAACATATAGTATATTGTTATCCAAAACCTTAATACATCAAATATGAGTCAATTTTTCATTGGCTGTACATGTGCATTTCTTTCTTGATCTATAGGGTGGACATGCCAGGTAACCATAAGAGCCGCAGCAATAACTGTGCCAGATTGGTGGCAGTAATTGTTTCAACTGACAAAATGAAAATAAATGAAAATTTTGTCGGCCGGCACCCATAAACATCCTTCTCATAGTAAAATAGTAAACAATGAATGCAAGTTGGTATGGTACAACATGCATGCAATATTTCTATACCCATGACATGGGAATACAGTACTGTACTTTGAGAAGGATTAATGGTTAAGAAGAATTTTTAATTAAAACATTACCTGTGACTTAATAAACAGATTGTTTTGGAGAAAAAGGAATATCCAAGAACAGTGTAAAATAATATTTTTTTTTGACAATCAACAAACTAGTTCATTTCATTATTCAAAATAGTAGCAATACAAACAGGTAATGTGTTCATAATATAGCGACTAGACCAAGCAATGGCTGCCCGAGCTAACTTATGAGCTACCATATTCGCTTGTCGCTTGATAAACTTTACCATAAAGTTTGGATTAAATAACAGTACATTATTAATCTGACTGATGATTGAACTAAACTCCGAGTTACGTACCACCATGAAAGTGTTGTATAGCATCGACAACACTCTTCGAATCGGTCTCAAAAATTACTTGTGATAAGCCTCGTTGTTCTAATTCTCGCATCGCATGTAAAAGAGCCATAGCCTCTCCTTCAAGAATTGAGCATTGCCCATCTTTCCATGTTGTTCCAGCCATAACATAGTGACCTCTATAATCTCACACACACCATCCGGCACTCGTCTTATTTACCTCTTGATGGAATCCCGCATCCACGTTGCATTTGTACCAATTAAAGGGTGGAGGTTGCCAAGTTGTTTGGTGCTGTTGATGAGCAGTTTCTGTCGTGTTTTGCTGCAAGTTTTGAACCAGGTACCATTCGTTCCAACTAATCACAATCATATTTTTCGCTATATCACTCACTTTATCCCACTTTCTTAATATGACATAGTAAATTAGTGACTTTTTATTGAATAATTGTGTAAAACTATTTTACATTGTCAGTGCATCTTTATTAAACTCATTGTTTTATGAGTAAAAAAAAGTCTAAACAAATGCGGATTTTAGGGTGAGAGACTTTAATAGATTTCTCATCGTGCATCACAAGTTTTATGCGTTAGATCAAATGTATTATATAATATTATAATATACTAATATTAGTATTATTTTTTTCACTCTTTTCTTTATCGGAAATTTATCTATTTTTGTAGTTCTTTAGTTCTCAATAGAATGATTTTTGAGAATTTGAAGTCCTACTACGAGAAAATAAAGTTTGATTAAGAATAAAAGTAATTTGTGACTAGAAAAAATGATATTAAAAAGTTAAAATAAAAATGATTTTTTATCAAACTTTATTTTGTTATAATCAAACTCTGAATTATCAAGTGACTTTTTATATGAAAATCAAAAGGTTTAAAGAATAATTTTGATAAAGCAAAGAGCAAAACAAACTTAAAAAATAATATAATTCTAATAATGCACCATAATACTATGTAATTCATTTGATCCAATACAAAAAGGTGAACACTTAGTACACATCTTATATGGATATGTATCGGTACACGGTTTAAGTAGATGATTGTTATTGATGCTTAAATATTATTTAATATAAAAAAATTAATAAATACTATTTGTAAATCAATCAAAATCATTCACTTCAATAAATATACTGGTATATGTCCATATAATATGTGTATTAAAGAATTCACCGTGTTATACCGTAAGACACCTATTCCTAGAATCTGTCCTAAACAAATTGTATATCATGCAATATTTTTTTTTTCTTGATATTCTTCGCTTCATAACCTCTTTCAAAGAAATTTTTTTTAGTAATTTATTAACACTCGACCTGACCAGTTGAAATCACAATGGGTATATAGCAATTAGTGAAAAGGAAAAATCAATGACAGTAGGTTCAATTTATGTCGTTAAAATGAATTCCAATTTATTACTCTGACATATATACATGGGTCATGGCCCAATTAGGAAAGTAACGTATACCCGATCCATTGACTCATGGGGTAGGAAATTATTTTTAGCATAGACTCATGAAGTACAAATTCATTTTCATTCGCACTTTTGTCATCCTACTCATTTTCTCATGCAGATTATGATTTTATGTACCAAAATATTTTATCCACTACTTACACCTGAAAACACCTTATCATTATAACATCGACTAGTTAAGTAGTGGATAACATTTTTTAAAACTTACTTATTCTTACGACGTCTGTTATTTAAGTAACGAAAGAGTAAAACGAAAAGGCGTAGAATGTACGAGTAACTGATAAGGTGATAGAAGTAAATCTCATTCATTTTTAGTGTGTACAATTTCATGAGTACCATATTGTCCAAAATTATTTTGACATTCTTTTATCCAAATACCTAAAATCTTTGTATTAATGTTGTTCCCTTCGATGTGGGGAATCCAAAAAATTGTGTACGGAGATATTCCTAGCTTGAGATGTTAACAAAAAATTAGTTTCTATATTTTCTTTCTTAATAGGTGCTTTTAGAACATATAATAACATTCATCACAATTAAAACTCTTCGAGTCCAAAAATCCTAGCTCAACCGATAGAAATGTTGAAATTGCTAGTGTTGGACGTCATGACTAGGTTCGAATCTCGGTCCCTCCTCTTTGTGTGTGAGTTTTTAATGGCTTGTCATTTCGTCTATCTAAAAAAGAAACTATTGCTTCGAAAATATATATTTATTAAAAATAATTAAAATACTTGCTTGAGGCATCTACATTTATTTTCTTTTCATTTTTCAAAATAAAAAACTTAAAAGGGGGAATCTGCAAATGCATGCACATTTTTAAGAAAATAAAACAGCAAAATATTGAAGTTGATTGGACAATTTGAAGCAAACGGATGCCGCGTGAAACCAAATAATGTCACATCATGATGACTAACTAAGTAATGTCGCACTTTGACAACAAAATAATTGAAAAACACCGAAGAAATCTATGTTGAAATTAAGTTAAACAACTCATTCTTAAAAATTAGATTGAACTAAATCAATTCTACAAAATCAGCGTAAACATATTTTTAGATCATGTAAATCTTTTTAGCACTTCTATTTAGAAGAAGAAGAAAAAGAAAAGTCAAAAAAATCACGCAAATAGCCGATTCTAAATCTAAAAAATGACCTAAAATCACACATCTAGAGATATTATGAGAAGGAAACAAAATATAAGTAGAGAGAAGTTTTGAGTGAGGGGGCTAGGGTGGGCATATAAATTTATTATTTATTGATTGATTTTGTACTCAGTGAAAAAGACTTTCAAAATACTTTGGACCTCATAGCCATCAGTCAACTGAGGTTTATATATATGTCGTGGTATAAATTCTTGCTTTAAATCCTGACAACAACAAAAATTCTTCCTTTGAATTTCCATCTTTCTTTATAGTTGGTCCTTGATTCAGTAAATTGAATGTGCCAAAGAGAAATACAAATTACTCCCTTCCAATGGCAAATCCATTTCATAAATTTTGGCAGAAAGGCGAGGCTAAATAAAATTTAATAAAAAATTGTTAAAAAAAAATTAAACTCAAATTCTTTCGAATGATATGTTTTTAGATGATAGAAGATTGTCAAGATTTAGATGATAGAAGATTTAATAATCACTTGAGACTTCTAGTTACTATAATTTAGATGATAGAAGATTGCAAAGAGACATTTGATCGATATGTTAGAGTGCAAGCTCAAATTTAACTCTCACTTTTTTATACATAGTGTGTGAATATTCCGCGACGCGACTCGGCTCTTTAGAAAAAAATTATCGTAAACAATAATATACCAATACAAAATATATTAAATCAACAAGAAAAATCGGAAAATGTGAAATATTTTTCTCTAACTCTCACCAAAATAGATAAAGTTGAATTTTGGAAACATTACAGTAATATTTAGTTTTCTTAATGCTAAACTAACGCCAATTGAGTCACTTTCTCAATTTCAGCACCCATAACTACATGCAACCAGCTATATCATGATCGTTTAACCAAGATCAAACAGTTAATATTTTAATATCAAAATTATTTTATTTTAAAAAAAATCAAAACTATAATCAGACAGCTCCCAGGTTCTAATCACCGCAACTCGAGTGCACTAAAAATAAATGCACTTAATCTATTAACAAATTTATACATAGTACAAGACTTATTTACTTGTGCATATAAGAATATATATATATATATATATATAATGGTAATAAGTTTCTCATTTATTATGGTAGGAGGGAGTAATTTTTAACTATAGGTAAATCATAAATTAATACTCCATATTCTATAAGCCACCTAGACTAGATGAAGCTAGAGTAAGAGCAGTAACCAGTAGTGTACTTTAACCTACTGCAAAGGCAGGTTTTTCACTGACAAATAATTACCAGAACATCTCATTTTGTTTCACATGTCTATCTCACTCACTTTGTATATAAATGCTACAGTGTTAACCATATTTCTCCATGCAACAATAGTGTTCTCTACTACCATAGCCATTAGTGTAATCAATGGGAAGAGCTCCTTGTTGTGAGAAAGTTGGATTGAAAAAAGGAAGATGGACAACTGAAGAAGATAAGATCTTGACTGATTACATCAAACAAAATGGTGAAGGATCTTGGAGATTTTTGCCTAAGAAAGCAGGTACGTACGTGCTACTCAGAGCAAAAATTTACTTTTCAGATTTATTGAATAATTTATATTCCATGTGTTTATTTTGTGCGTGAATTATAATTTAATGATTTCGTGATGTTTGTTTAGTTTAATGATTGAATTTTGTAATGTATGATGTATGAAGGTTTGTTAAGGTGTGGGAAGAGTTGCAGATTAAGATGGATAAATTATTTGAGAGCAGATGTGAAGAGAGGCAACATAGCCCCTCATGAGGAAGAAATCATTGTCAAGTTACATGCTGTTCTTGGAAATAGGTGCTGCTTTGTTCTGCCCCTATCTAACAATATATGTCATAATTGACCGTTTCACACATATTAAAAAAAATACTGAACGGAAAAAAAAATTAACAAATTAAAGTATTGGCCTATTTGTCTATAGCATAAATATAAATTGAACACAAAATATATATATATAATGAGCAATATTGAATTGAAAATGATACAAATATTATTAATTAAATGGTGCATGTAAAAAAGTGCTGATTATTAAGATTACAATATAAATTGAAAGTGACATTCATTATGGGACAATTTTTTATAAATGTATATATGTCATTGTGGGACAAAAAGGAGTATTATCAATTTTTTGAAGCAATTTCATGACTTAAATTAATTGGTTATGTTTTGTATTTGAACATTTTTAATAAATTAATACCTTTGGTCCTTTGGTACTCCTCTTGAGTCTTGACACTAATTTTCAAATCGAGTAGGGTCACTTAATTGACAAACTATATATTTATAAGCTGGGGTATATACAAATAAATATTTTCTCTATCTTCTTTTTGACAAATAATATTTTTAACTATCTTGACTCCAAAGATCTTGACTATAAAAAGGTAAAAAAATAAAATAAAAAAAACTTCGCCAAAACTTTAGTTTTTTGTTATAAATTTCTGGTTCTCAAAAAAAGAGGGCGTGGTAATCAAAGTTTGGTCGCGAGGTCAGAATTTAAAGTCTAACAAAGAATTGTTCCCACCAAAATTAGGGTAAGTAAGTAGTTATTTGTCTTAATTAATGCCATCGTTATCATAAATACTCCTAATAACTGAAAAAAATAAAGATACAAAAAAATTAAAATAATTTTTTTATTTTAAATATTATAACGACAAAATTTACACACTAAATACTAAGAAGTCGAAATTATATTTTTTACTTCTAATGATTATTTTGTCTCTTTTTTTTTTTTGGACAGAATATTATTTTGTCTCTTTTAACTGTGAAATTAAGAAATTGCATGTTTGGTTGTATATTTATAGGTGGTCTGTGATAGCATCACATTTACCCGGACGAACAGATAATGAGATAAAGAATTATTGGAACTCTCATTTGAGAAGAAAAATTTACTGCTTCATGAGATCCATAAATGAGTCTCCACCACCACTACCACAACTTGACATGGCATCTACTTCCAAAAAATTATTCCAAGGGAAAAAAATTAATCCAAAAATAGAAGAGAAAAATAACATGGCTTTGACTCAAAACTCCCTTGAACCAATTATGCCTAAAGAAGTTGAAGAAATTTCAAAGAATAATGTTTTTTATGAAATGGAGGGTAGTAATAATATAAATAATACAATTTCATCATACCCTAGCAAGATTAATGAATTAGCTATTGATGAAGGTTTGGGACCATATAAATGGCTAGATGATGAAATTATGAAACTTCGTAACATGTTTGAAAATGGTATGAGGAGTTATGTTACACTTCATGAGAATAATGAAAAGGGTACTAATGAATATGACTATAAGAATATTCATGTGGAAATAATGGAAAAAAATAAGGAAATGAAAAGTGACATGATTTGGGGAGAATCATCTAATGGAGAGAGTGATGAGATGTACAATTGTTGTTCATCAATGAATTCTGCCACAGATTATGATCAATTGTCTGATTGGGATTTTTGTGAAGAAGACAAAATGAAGACTTGCTTGTGGGGTACAGGTATTGGTGAAATCATGAATGGTTTTTATTAGTAATTAATAAATTGTTTGAATTGTTGGAAATGTAATTGTTTATGTGATTTTGTTTTGTGTAAAAGTTTAAGCAATGTCGTATAGTATAATAATAATAGTATAAAAATAAAATCATTGTGTAAGTTTCTAATTAAATGTACTCAATAATGAAATTAAGTTGGAGCATATGTTTTTCGATTTCAAGGTTATGATTGTTATTGGTTTAAATTTTCATATCAAGAAAGTGAGGTAATGTATCAGAATATATGATTGTTATTGGTTTATATGGAGGTTCGTCGATTATAGTCATTATAGGCCCATCAAAACATAATTTAACTTTAATTATAGGTTGTATGTTAAATTTTTTGTTGGAGTTTGCCGTAAATAACTTGAACCAGAAAAAGATAAAAAAGAATATGATAATGGTTGCATATGAATTTCAAAGCATGTGTCTTACACTAAACATAGGTTCGACTTGTTTCCACAAACTTATACAAACCTAATATAAATAAAATATTCAATGAATCTGTTAGATAATAAGTTGTCACTTCTATTGTCTAAGTCTCCCGGTGACTTAGAAACTTAAAAGCCCAATAACATAAAGCCCAACAACTTATTATATAATAGATCCATTGAATAAAATAAGATCAAAATTAGGGTTTTTTCATTCTCTCTCACACATACCACAACACAGTGCGGCGGCTCTCACTCCTTCTCTCTTTGTGTTCCGATCACGTTTTCTCTCTTTTCCAAACTCTCTCACTCAAGTTCCTCTTCCTTCTTCAAACACTTTCTCTTCATCTTCTAAAAAAACACAACACATAGTTTGAATCTGTTTTGCTCTACCAAACATGCGTCGATCGGTCCTAGAAACGGTGGCAGCGGCAAGCCCGGGCACGCGCCCAGGCAGGCCGGGCGGTGGCTCCTCCACTGGACGGAGGGATTACATACACTAAAAGAATATAAGTCAGTTAAGTAAAGATAGATTTGTACAAAATATAACTACTAGTTTCACAGGTACGTACCTATAACTTAAACTCATCCACTGTTAAATATGTTTGGATCTTGTACTCTATTGCAGAAGTAGTATAAAAGATTATCGTATCCACATGGATTAATTAACAAGTATCGAACTACTTAAGATTATTTATTATTTAGACTGACGAATAGTGAAATTGTTTACGGTAGCTAAACAAATAGAGAATAATAATAAACTAGAACAAAAGTAAAGTTTGTAATTTAATATAGAGAGACCTAGGGTCATGGTTTCACATGCAATCTTTGATTTCCTATGTCTAGTTCCACTTGAATTTCATCATCCTAATTGAATTATCAATCCTTTTACTAAAGCTATTAATCCATTTGATCATGCAAAGAGTTGAAATTTAAATGGTGTCCTATATTATGTTAAGACACCATTTATATCTAACATAATTTTTTTAGCTATTTTCGATTGAGTCAAGACTTACTGATTAAAGGATAAATTATTTTAAAAAGTATATTAATAATAATAATAATAATAATAATAATAATAATAATAATTTTCTAATATACGTTTACATACACACTCCTTTTTTTTGTGTCCACATACTTTGTCTATTATACATTTTATATTTATTTTATAAACATAAAATACAGGTCATTGTATAATTATTCTTTTCCCTCTCTCTTTATTGAAAAACCCCAACTATTAAATAATGACATTAAATTTTATAAAAAAAATATTTTGGTCAAAATACAATGGTATTAAGAAAAAAAAAACGTTGAATGGAAATAAATTGACCATAGTTCATAAAAAGTCCAATAAAAAATATTCACCTCTCTGATTCATTCACAATAGGTGAGCCCTTCAATTTATTTATTTTTTTGTCTACTCACATTTGTGATTCTCAATTCTTATTTTCTTCTTTGGACAAATAACTATTCTATTTTTTTTAGTATAAATTTGATTGCAGGCTTTGGTATTTTTCTTAATTCTCTAACATTTCAATGTTTCACGGCATGATTGATTGCTTTAAAGAAGGATGGGGTTAGATGGAGAAGTGCATCAAGAAGTTTATTGAAGCATTGCCTAATAACCCAGCTGACCTCGATTTTGAAAATTGCTCCTTGATATATACGTACGTTTTTATTTTTCATTAGGGTATTTTTTAGGTGGCTTTCTCTAAAGTACCAATTTAGTAGTGGGACTATTTGGTCACCTTTATTTGAGCTGGGAGGGGTATGACCGCTATTACTTTAGAGGTCATAAGTGGGTGAGGAAAATCTACAAGAAAATTCGTTGGTTTCCTGCAAATTTTTCTGCGAATTTTAGTTTTAAGGGACTAATAAAACCAAAAGATTTGAACATACAGGGACTAATTTGCAACAAAAATATATACAAGGACTAAAACAAAAAAAATGGGAACTTATAGGGATGAAAATGATGTTTAAGCCTTTGTATTTTCATCATCTTCGTTGATAATCAAAATCTTTAATCAATCTCTAGAAGTAACTATTGAAATCTCAGCATACAACTGACCATGTGAAAACACTAATGACGGAAGATATATCCCAACATGTTTAAGAGATTGTCGCAGACTATTTATTTTAAATTTTGATTAAATATTAAAACGTCACATTGTGATCTTTAATTGAATTATGATTTGTTAACGAAAAAAAGAATGTGGCTTGCTTTGTAATTTTTAAACTATATACACATTTCGTCATATCTTTTCACATTAAAAAATGATTATTTTTTGTAATTGCATTTATTTCGTCTAAATTTATTTGTAATTGACTGTTATTTTGGATTTGAATTAAGAAATATGTAGACACTGTAAAACTTATTCTATATTAAGGTTTGATTGACACACATAAATTAAGAATGTGGCCTGACTTATTACAGGACAAAAAAAAAATTAGAAACCAAAGACTAATTGATAAGCATAGATTAAGGTAAATTGATAACAAAATTAAGAATGTGGACTAATGTAACACCCAAACTAATTATTTAACTATTTTCTAGTTTTATAAAAATTCTTTTCCAAATTGCACAACGAAAGATAAAGTTCGAATTATAAAAACAATAGTTCGAGTATCACTTTTACTTCAAAAGACTACTAATACTTTAATTAGCAAAATAACATCTATTGCAAAATTACAAATTCTATAAAGATACACTTTTAAATAATAAAGACAACAACGACTCTATGCATGAAAGGTAACCCCTTTCCCGTGTCCTAATCAGAGCAGAGCATCACCGACAACTTGGTCATAACCAACACCTGAGAATCTGGACCCCCAAAGGTCCAGCAAGTACACAAAACAGAGAGTTAGTAAGGAATCCCAAAATAAATGTAAGTATATCGAATACTATACACTTATAACAACATAATAATTCTTACTAACATTCGCACCATAAAGATGCAAGATTATACAATTAAGATACAATTATAATTTATAAATCAAGTATCAAGTAAATCATATAATCCACGTATCATCAAATTACTCATAATTGACATATAAATAGTAATCACATATCATCAAAATTAAGTTACTCTCAACTGATACACAATTAGCAATTAATACACACCAATAGTATCAATTATCAAGTAGTTCACATAATGATTTCACATTCATCTCCTAATGCAAACTAATGCCAATTATTCATGAAATGCTCCCTAGCATTTACTAATGCATGAGGTACCTTATCAATTCGTTGGAAAACTTATCCCAACTATACTTTAACCACCTCGTTAAAGTATTACCATACCTTAGTCACCTTACCAAAGTATCTGCTCATCATACATACATGTATGCATGAATGTCAAATTACCAAACATATAGTTTAATCATCTCATCCTATAAAGGATATCACAATCAATGTGCTTCAATCACCTCTTACAAGCACATCTCCATTAATTACAAACTATGTACTTCAATCACCTTTTACAAGTACATCTACTCCATTAAATTAAATAACATTAATTAATCTATCACATACTTTAGTCACCTTACTAAAGTATCTATTCATCATAAAAGGATAACACAATCCATATATATATATATATATATATATATATATATATATATATATATATATATATATATATATATATATATATATATATATTTCAACAACATTGTCATAAATACATATCACCTATTAATTAAATCACATTAATTAATCTTCTCGAGTTATTACACATATACGAGAATATCGTTATCATATAATTCATTATCATAATCCACCCACATATAGGATATCATAAATCATAACATCATTTCAACATATATAATCATCATACAATTTCATAATAACCATCATTTAATCAACATGTATGATATCACAACTCAATTCATCATTATATACTCAATTCAAGTACATATAGTAAGTGATTAATTCAATTAACAAAGTATAACAATTCTACACCAAAACAGAATAATTCAAGCATGATCTTTAAAAACTAATATCAAAAATGGATTCTACGCGAAAAATCATTAAAAATAGGTTCCGGGTGCATAAGTCAACAAAAAGTCAAAAAGTCAACCAAGGTCAAAGTCAACTCTGCTGACTGGGCTATTAAGTTCGCGCAAGCGAGTTAGGTTCGCGCAGGCGAAATTGACAGATTCTTCCTGCAGAAGTCTGTCTCACCAAAATGGTCATAACTCGGGCTACGTTGATCCAAACGCGATGAGTGAACATGCGTTGGAAAGCTAAGAATGAGACCTACAACTTTCATGTTTAACAAAAATTCCAATTCGAAGTCTAAAGGGGTCAAAAATGACGATCTTTCTTCAGGTTTTCTAAAAGATAGTTTTTCTTACACAATTCCTTGATTTTCCAAAATACAAGTTGAAACCCATTAACTCAAAGGTTCTTAAATCATTATCCAATGCATAGAAACACATAAAGGAATCAACTTTAATCATGTATAATCATACTAAGCATAGAAGTACAACTCACAACATCATCAAACATCAAAGTTATCATTTTTATCAATTTTTCATGAAAACTCATAAACTACAAACATCTAACAAATTCCCACAATTAAACCCAAAAGTTTGTAATTTCTTTCACCAATCATATAAGCAATCTATATATAACATGAGAAATCATTCATTTTCAAGAATCAAACCTAACCCAAAGAGAAAAGAGTGAGGAAAGATTGGGATGGAGAGAAATAGATTTTCTCCTCTTTCCTTAATCACTCTAGAATTCAAATACCACTCTCATACCTTGTAAAATCTGATTTCTTTAGTCCTTCTTACTCCTCTAGCTCTCCCTCTAGTTCTCTTCTTCTTCTTCAAAAAATGGGTCTCTAGCTCTCTTCTCTTTCTTCCTCCTTTTCTCTTCTCAAAATATGATTTCTATTCTTTCTTTCTTACCAACTTAACCTAGTTATAGTTAAAAGTCTCTAATACCCTTCTTGCCTCTTATTCTCTATTGGGCTTAGCCCATTCACACTTTAAGTCCAAATACTTACTCTTCTAATAAGTAACATAAACTACTATTCTACTACTTCTCATAATTAACCAATTAATCACTCTAATCTTATTCAGAGGCTCTTAATTAATAATATTTCTAGTGGATTACTAAAATACCCTTCATTTAGCTAACACATAACTATTTATAAAATCGAGAAAACACACATATTTAAATAATTAACTAAATAAATAAATAAATAACATAAAAAATCCTATTTATTTAATTACGGCTGTTACAACTCTCCCCCACTTAAAAGAATTTTCGCCCTCGAAAATTGCACGACTCAATCAACATGAATAAACCACTTTATCCATTCTCCAACAAAATATCCAAACTCTAGACACTACCAAAGTTTGATAATGTTAGTCTCTTCCAATCAACATAATCCTGTCTATCCATTAACAAGAGATCAAGGACGGCCAGTTCCTTAATTTGTTAATAAATGGACAATAATCATGATGGTGGCACAAACCATCCTTACCAAGCCACGATAATGCTTTCTTAAGCACGAAACTTTCATTGAGTATCATTCCAAAGTTCTCAAAATACTTCCACGCAACAAGAATAACTAACTCACTCTACAACTTCTCGGTTTTCCATAAGTCTTAAATCTCTTAGCTTCGCCAAATCGTATATTCATATATAAATCTTACTCCAACTACTCACTTGATGACGCAATCTCGGCATCACTTTTCCTTTTGAGTTACTAATTTCATCCAAATATATCTTAAATCATTTGCTTTCCTCATCGAGTACTACATTTATGCTACACTACTCTTCATTGCATCAAATACCATGAATTAAATCTTACTAATCTTTACCAACTTTCTACACTTAATCTTTACGATAGGCAACTAATTAACTTGCTCTTATTTCCAAAAGACTACAAAAACGTTCTCCGATACTTATGCTCAACACATCCTTCCAACAACTAACTTTCTCATTCCTTATCCTCCACTTGTGACACTTCACACCTAAATTTATCTCGACTTCTAAAGTCTCATGTGAAATTTTTCCATCATACATTTCCATTCAAAGATCTTTTCGTTCTAATTCCACTGCAACCTCTTCTTGAAATTCCCTTGAACCCGGTAACTCCAATCACGAAATCCCATATTAGAATCTCATAACATTTTCTTAATTACTTGAAAGTCCATCTTCATCATTCTCAACTTCACACTTCTAAGTGTAATCTCATATATCATCCTCACACTTCCGGACCATTCGCTTAACTCTAACTCTTTCGTCGACATCCGCAAAACTTACTTCTCTAAGTATCTGCCATTGCGTCAACTCAACTCGGATGACAACTCAATCCAAAATATGAATCATTCGAAATTCTAACTATTCCTTCATACCACTTATTCATATATATTTATCTCATTCTCCTATACCCAAACATATCCAAGGATTATAACCTTCTCCCCCGCTTAACTCAAACCCAAATGCATCTAAAGCTTATCGATTCTCACACCTAATTGTACGCTCCTATGGTTCTAAACTTATTCCTCCAAAAAGGAAACTAGTATCGACATTGTTCGCGCATAAGTCGCATACAAGGGGTAACTACGAAACATGCAATATAACACTTAAGCATTTATTAATATCAATTAATACACATAATACTAAAGTAGCATAAATGAATAAACACATACATCATTTACACATAATTATACAAAGCATATCACAACATCTCACATAGATATTTAATTATCATACATTGTTTCTAAACTTAAAAGTTAAGAATCAACTTAAAATGAGAGAGATAAATATTTCACAATAATAACTCCTAAGAACTCAACAATTTGCATTTAGATGAACATAATATATATCTACTAAGAATTACGGATCACATCAAAATAAAAAAAGATGCATTTACCATGATAATAAGTTTTCAATTAGTTCACAATTTCACATTTATATAAACATATCATGCAAGAAAATAATCAACTTAACTTGATAATTAACATGGTAAAATAGAACAATCAAAACATGTGCATCATATCTATCATAGAGAAAATAACATAGTCATTTACTATAACTCACATATAATAAAAGAATAAATCAAGTCAATTTCATGGTCATAATCTAGTGCATGTTATAAATCAAGACATATGCCAACATATCATAGAATCTTCTAATATTCTATTCTTCTTACTTTCATAAAAATTAGTTTCTCTTACATACAAGAAAATAATTTACATATTCAACGAAGTTCACATAATTCTAGAATCAATACAAATTTCAAAATTTATCACATGTTATAAGAATTATGTGAAAGACGTACATATAGACATACATAAGAGTTAACACACAATCCCTACTTCAATTAGTTGGATTAGACTGTCAATTCTATTAATCGATTCAAGTCATATTTGAATCTACGTTGCATAAAATAAATCATATTATCCTATACAAGTTGAAATAATCAAAATCATTACCATCTTTGCACTTAATCTACTCACAATAAAATACAAAGAAAACAAGAATTTCAAGTAAATTCATAAAACAAACACATAACAACTTATCATCATTCCTGAAACAATAAATTCATAAGTTAACACCGATTAAAACACAAGTTCCAAGAATCAAGTAAAACAACATGTTAACGAGGAACTAGCAAGAAGATTCATGAAATTAATCTCATACGTAATCGATAAGTCATTTGCAAGATATAGAATTCACCAATACATTTCATGTCAAAGTATTCCAATAATCTTATTATTTCAATCATATTCATAAATCCTCAATTAATCCTATGAATACATACATACCATCATTTTCATATTTCAATCACATCACATAATCAATCATCATGAATAAATCATCACAATATTCTTTACGGCATATGCATAAACAATCACACTATATTTCATATAACATAGATTTTTCACCAATAAAGAAATCTATACTCATATACAATATAATAATTTTAAATCTAGCAACAACGAGAAGACATTAACATCTAAGTCTTTATCTTGAAATCAAAACAACAATCATATTATCAAGCTTTGAAGAATAAACACAATTAGTGACAATAATAATATTCACTCATTTCATCGAATGAAAATATAAACAACAACGAATATCATCATTCATTCACATTTCAAAATAACATCACATTCTTATCAAGTGTAAACTAACACAACAATTTAATCAATTTAGCAAGACTTCACATATGATAAGAACAACGAGAAAATATAACAAGATTCACACACAACTTCACAAAATGGTGAAATAGTGACTAATGTGCAAGTGTAACTTCACTAATTAAATCACAAGAGACTCAACAATTACACAAGACACTATGTTCACTTAGTCTGACCGCACAGACTTGCTCTGACTGACACCTAACCCACACAGTCCGAAGACAACCGGAGCTCTGATACCAAAATTGTAACACCCAAACTAATTATTTAACTATTTTCTAGTTTTATAAAAATTCTTTTCCAAATTGCACAACGAAAGATAAAGTTCGAATTATAAAAACAATAGTTCGAGTATCACTTTTACTTCAAAAGACTACTAATACTTTAATTAGCAAAATAACATCTATTGCAAAATTACAAATTCTATAAAGATACACTTTTAAATAATAAAGACAACAACGACTCTATGCATGAAAGGTAACCCCTTTCCCGTGTCCTAATCAGAGCAGAGCATCACCGACAACTTGGTCATAACCAACACCTGAGAATCTGGACCCCCAAAGGTCCAGCAAGTACACAAAACAGAGAGTTAGTAAGGAATCCCAAAATAAATGTAAGTATATCGAATACTATACACTTATAACAACATAATAATTCTTACTAACATTCGCACCATAAAGATGCAAGATTATACAATTAAGATACAATTATAATTTATAAATCAAGTATCAAGTAAATCATATAATCCACGTATCATCAAATTACTCATAATTGACATATAAATAGTAATCACATATCATCAACATTAAGTTACTCTCAACTGATACACAATTAGCAATTAATACACACCAATAGTATCAATTATCAAGTAGTTCACATAATGATTTCACATTCATCTCCTAATGCAAACTAATGCCAATTATTCATGAAATGCTCCCTAGCATTTACTAATGCATGAGGTACCTTATCAATTCGTTGGAAAACTTATCCCAACTATACTTTAACCACCTCGTTAAAGTATTACCATACCTTAGTCACCTTACCAAAGTATCTGCTCATCATACATACATGTATGCATGAATGTCAAATTACCAAACATATAGTTTAATCATCTCATCCTATAAAGGATATCACAATCAATGTGCTTCAATCACCTCTTACAAGCACATCTCCATTAATTACAAACTATGTACTTCAATCACCTTTTACAAGTACATCTACTCCATTAAATTAAATAACATTAATTAATCTATCACATACTTTAGTCACCTTACTAAAGTATCTATTCATCATAAAAGGATAACACAATCCATATATATATATATATATATATATATATATATATATATATATATATATATATATATATATATATATATATATATATATATATATATATATATTTCAACAACATTGTCATAAATACATATCACCTATTAATTAAATCACATTAATTAATCTTCTCGAGTTATTACACATATACGAGAATATCGTTATCATATAATTCATTATCATAATCCACCCACATATAGGATATCATAAATCATAACATCATTTCAACATATATAATCATCATACAATTTCATAATAACCATCATTTAATCAACATGTATGATATCACAACTCAATTCATCATTATATACTCAATTCAAGTACATATAGTAAGTGATTAATTCAATTAACAAAGTATAACAATTCTACACCAAAACAGAATAATTCAAGCATGATCTTTAAAAACTAATATCAAAAATGGATTCTACGCGAAAAATCATTAAAAATAGGTTCCGGGTGCATAAGTCAACAAAAAGTCAAAAAGTCAACCAAGGTCAAAGTCAACTCTGCTGACTGGGCTATTAAGTTCGCGCAAGCGAGTTAGGTTCGCGCAGGCGAAATTGACAGATTCTTCCTGCAGAAGTCTGTCTCACCAAAATGGTCATAACTCGGGCTACGTTGATCCAAACGCGATGAGTGAACATGCGTTGGAAAGCTAAGAATGAGACCTACAACTTTCATGTTTAACAAAAATTCCAATTCGAAGTCTAAAGGGGTCAAAAATGACGATCTTTCTTCAGGTTTTCTAAAAGATAGTTTTTCTTACACAATTCCTTGATTTTCCAAAATACAAGTTGAAACCCATTAACTCAAAGGTTCTTAAATCATTATCCAATGCATAGAAACACATAAAGGAATCAACTTTAATCATGTATAATCATACTAAGCATAGAAGTACAACTCACAACATCATCAAACATCAAAGTTATCATTTTTATCAATTTTTCATGAAAACTCATAAACTACAAACATCTAACAAATTCCCACAATTAAACCCAAAAGTTTGTAATTTCTTTCACCAATCATATAAGCAATCTATATATAACATGAGAAATCATTCATTTTCAAGAATCAAACCTAACCCAAAGAGAAAAGAGTGAGGAAAGATTGGGATGGAGAGAAATAGATTTTCTCCTCTTTCCTTAATCACTCTAGAATTCAAATACCACTCTCATACCTTGTAAAATCTGATTTCTTTAGTCCTTCTTACTCCTCTAGCTCTCCCTCTAGTTCTCTTCTTCTTCTTCAAAAAATGGGTCTCTAGCTCTCTTCTCTTTCTTCCTCCTTTTCTCTTCTCAAAATATGATTTCTATTCTTTCTTTCTTACCAACTTAACCTAGTTATAGTTAAAAGTCTCTAATACCCTTCTTGCCTCTTATTCTCTATTGGGCTTAGCCCATTCACACTTTAAGTCCAAATACTTACTCTTCTAATAAGTAACATAAACTACTATTCTACTACTTCTCATAATTAACCAATTAATCACTCTAATCTTATTCAGAGGCTCTTAATTAATAATATTTCTAGTGGATTACTAAAATACCCTTCATTTAGCTAACACATAACTATTTATAAAATCGAGAAAACACACATATTTAAATAATTAACTAAATAAATAAATAAATAACATAAAAAATCCTATTTATTTAATTACGGCTGTTACAACTAACATATATGTATTATAGGCGCAAATAAATTTTTTTAGTAACCAAACATTAACAAATACGGTTATAATAAGGTTAATTGATAGCAAAATTAAGTATGTAGGCTGCTAAAAGAATGAGGGAAAAAATTAGGTTTTGTTATGAATATTATTAGTGGAAGTCCATATAGGTCATTGGCTCATATAATTGGCCCATTATGTTTACCTATAAATAGGAGCTATGTATTATTGTAATGTAACTCTAATCCTAGTGATCAATAACACATATTATTCTTTCTCTCCTCTCTCACTTCTTCTTTATATTATTGTTCTTGTTTACATCAGTTTATAACACGTTATCAACACGGGACTCTACCAAATTATTTACAAAGATATGAAGGCATGATATCTTTTCTTTTTAATTTATTTTATGTCATAGTCTTGCCGCTCCTTTATAATTGAAACTATACATAACACGATCCTCATGAATTAATCTTGAAATTTTAAAACTAACCAAATCAGTAATATTGAATTTGGTAAGTATGTTCCATAAGAAATTGTAATGTATATATATTAAGGTATGGTTCTCACACATCAATAGCAAGACAGTACCTTTGATATCGGTACCTTTGATATATTGAACGACGAAACATGTTTTGCTATTGTGCATATAAATTGTGCAAATCCGTATAATTTTAATTTTGGCTAAACTACGTATTTGGTCCCTTACGTTATCAACGTTTGCATTAGTTGGTCCCTTCCGTCAGATTCCACTTTTCCACTATTTCAATTGGACACGTGTCAACGTCTCCAGGTGTCCACGTGTCAATCCACGTGTGCAAACCATCTGCCACGTAAGCAAACCGTCTGCCACATGTGCAAAAACTGACGGAAGGGACCAAATTGACACCTAAAATAAACGTAAGGGACCAAATTGAAACTTTTTAAACGTAAGGGACCAAATTGAAACTTAAAATAAACGTAAGGGACCAAATGTGTAGTTTAGCCTTTAATTTTTTAAAACTAACCAAATCTACATTACCTTCAATTATGTGTTTTTTTATTTTGGTAATTTATTTATTCCATATATATGGAAGAGTATCATAATTTCGATTATAATTTATTCAAATCAACATAATCATTAATCAATATTACATGTAACTTTGTTTTTTTTAATTTCGATAATTTATTTATTCCATATATATTCTTGAAGAATATATTTATGTATCCATTAAAGGATTGCAAAAAATATTTTGATTGTATAGTTCCTGAAGAACTTACAAAGATATTATTATTATATAGTTCTTAAAGAGCTAAAAAAAATTTTAATCTATTAATTCCCGAAGAATTCAACAAACTTAGTTCCTGAAGAACTAAGAAATTTAATTTAAGTATTCCTGAATAATTCAACAATTTTAGTTCCTGAAGAACTAATAAATTTATTCAATGAATTCCTGAAGAATTCAACAAAATTAGTTCCTGAAGAACTAATAAGTTAAATTTATGAATTCCTGAAGAATTCAATAATATTAGTTCCCTAAGAACTCAGAAAACTAAATTTTTTTCCATCATGGATTCCAGAAGAATTCACTAATTTAGTTCCTGGAGAACTCAATGGATAAAGATTGAATATTGATTCACAATTTATGGTCCAGAAGTACAATAGTGAAATTTTTGAAATATTGAAGATTCATAGCCTACGTGTCTAAAAGTAACGTAGTAGATATTTTAAAATATGAATCCTGAAGATTCATAAGCCTACACTTTTAGAAAAATCGTAGAATGTCTTTTAAAATATGAATCCCGAAGATTCATAGCTATAAGTAAAATAAGTGTAATGAAAAAGTTATAAACCACACTTATAAATATACTAGTGCAATTGAAGCACAAAATATTGTAAACCAGAAATTTACAAAATAATATTAAATTTATCGTTGGCAATATCGGTTGGGTCATCCCGGATTATTATGATGCGAAAAAGAAATTTTATAGATATTGAAGGGCCTGAAGTTCCTTCATTCTAGTAATTTTTATGTATTACTAGTTCTCAAAAGAAGTTGATAAATTAAGTAAATGAGCATCTTTTATTTTAGAATAATAGAAAGGTGATATTTGTAAATCAGTACATAATCATGATCATGTGGACCAATTAGATCTTTATAATTATAATTGATGCATCAATTAAATGGTCACATGTACGTTTGTTGTCAACTCACAACCAGAAGTTTGTTAGGTACTGATTTGGTTAAGTGCTCATTTTTATATAAAGCATTTGAGAAGTATCGTATTTCAAATCAAAATTGATATTGAACATCTTGAAGTATATGTTCATAAAAAAATGGACTTGAAGATCCATTCTTTAGACGTCTAAAGTTAATTACATGAACGATACTTATGAAATCAATTCTAATTTTTATTTTGGGAACACTCAAATGACTATGTTGAGATATTGTTTCGTATCAATACCAATAAATTATAATATGAAAGCCATCCCCTTAATTTGATATTAAATTTAGGTTTATATATAATCTAATATTTTTATATAAGCATTTTTGGATGTGTTGGTATATTCCAATTGCTCCAATATAATGCACTAAAAAAATTCTTAAAGAATATTGGCAAATTAGATTTATAGCCCTGAAGACTAATTATCAAGTGATGAACTAATTTTCCCAATATTATGTGGAGAGAATTGGCAGCTGAAATTATGAACCAGAAGTTCATATGAATCACTTGATATAAATTATTGTTATTATCTCATCTTGATCCTCTTAAAAATCAGTATGAACCAGAAGTTCATAAGATAAATCATTTGCAAATTTTATGAAATAAACTATCTGCTGCTAATGCTCCAATCAAAATGGATGTCCATGTTGGACAGTCTTATATTGCAAATGAACCTTAACGACCCTGAAGCGTGGTAGGTGAGTCGGTTCCAATGATAAAAATCCTCAAATAAGAAAAATGAGCTAATATGAAATATGACCTAAGTGGGGATATGAAAAGAGTATTTGACATAATTGATTTTTCAGTTTGAGAAGAACTTATCAAGTACTTGAAAGTTATGAAAATAAAGAGATCTCGACGAATTATGTCATGAATGAAAATTATGTCATGAAATACGATTGAACCGAGATGAAGTCAACGTTGACAATATTTTTACACATAATAAAGCGCTACATGTGATAGATGACAATGAGGATCATGAATTAAAGTCTATTGAAATTATAGACAAGACATTGATTGTCTAAATGAAAATACGCAATTGCTATGTAATTAAAGTCACTTTGCAAAGTGAAAGATTTTTGGACCAGCAGTCCATACACCTGAAGTGTAAAAATGATGAGATACGAATCAATTTTCGTGTTAATAAGAAATGTTGAAATATAAATATTAAAAGTTTGCCATTGAATGTGAAGAGAAATATTCACCTGAAGTGAAATCAAAATATTTCTCTTACTTGATTAAGTTTAGTAACACATGAAAAGTTTAAAGTGTTACAATGTATTTGTATGGCTTACTTGTTAGTGGTGATTAATTAAACTCCCTGAAGGATTTAATCTCCATGAGACGTATATTTCCAAATACTGAATAAATGACTTAATAAAATGGATAAGTCTATTTGTATACACATATGAGAATGACAACATTTGTCAATTTTTAGAGAAAATATTTGGAAATGAATTTGTTATATCATGATGATATAAATTTGATCAAAACTCTTTGAAATTCCTGGCACGCTATGCACGATGCTCTAACACTGCGTCCGGTCTAGCAAGTAATAATCCAAAGCATATAAAAGAAAATAAATAAAAGAGACAAGTTATTTGTTAACCCAGTTCGGCGCAAACAGTAACCTACGTCTGAGGGATACCAATCCAGGAAGGAATATCACTATAATAGTCCTAGTTCTAAGTTACCAGCAAACGCCCCGTTTACAACTTATAACCTAGGCACTACCAATGACTCTTCAACCTAGGAACTCCTAGATATGAGATCCCATCTCACTCCCTTACAACCTTACAGACAACAAGGATTTCACTAACACAATATCAAAAGAGTTTTGGAGACACACTCCTAAAACTACACACTCGTACCTAAAGGCTTAGAGTGTTAAACCACCAAAAGTCCTAACTCCGTGCTTCAAAGCTTAGGAGAAGGATCACACACAATACAACACAAAGTAACAACGTCCTAAGCTTGCATCAAGGTGACAGAAGAGAGGCTCACAAAATAACACACACGCAAAACCTAGAATTCTAGACACAATAACAATACGGCGTGAACAACTCATCTGAATTAGGGTTTGCCTCTTCCTTAAATACTTCAGCCTATTCTTCCTTGATTCAGAAAATAACATGGGCTTGGTTTGTTTGACCCAAGCAATTACTCCATATTAATTAAAGGAGATTCTCTAAAAATATATTCTTCAAAGGAGATACTCTTCAGAAGTATTCTTGAGAAGAATCTGAAGCATTAATAATATTCCTTATACAAAGCCTGATTAAACGCGCCATACAAGATTCATGAGAGAGAAACCAAACATTCCAAAAATAGAACTTGTCATGAGCGCTCCTCGTGAGACGATACAATGCTCTATGCAATGCTTGAGGCATCGTATCCAGCATCCTGCTACAAAGTTTATTTTACCAAAAATGCAGCCAACACCAAAGACTCAACACTCTTGAAGAGCTTTTGAAATATGTTGATCAAAGAAAAGTTTGAAATGAAATATGTTTGATAGTAACAAATATAATTTGTTGTCACTTGATGTGAACAAAGATCTTTTCATATCTCAAGAAAATTATCAGTTACTTGAATTGGTCTTGAAGTACCAATGTACCATATTTTAGTTATGTTGAGAACAATATTGCATTTTGCTAATTATATATGTGATGATATTAATAAACTCAAAGATATTGGAACAAAGTCAAGTATACAATTTGTATGTTAGAGATACAACAATATCACCCAATTATATGGAAGTTTTAGCACTACATCAAGAAGTTCAGAATGTGGTTTTGTTTAGATTTGTGATTCTACACATACAAGAAACTTGAAGAAGATGGTATCGCATTCACGACTAATGCAAAGAAGAATATCTTAAAGGAGAAGAATTAGATCCCTCTACAAAGTCATCGTCAAGCAAAGCATATATCTAATCAACTATATTGAAGATTAATTGAGGTTCTTCGTCTCAGATATAATTGTCTTTATGAGGGGGAGATATAAATGTGTTCTGCACTCTTTTTCCCTTTACAATGGTTTTATCTCATTGGGTTTTCCTGGTAAGGTTTTTAATGAGGCAGTTTAAACACAAAGGATGTTGTACTCTTTTTCCTTCACTAGAATTTTTTCCCACTAGGTTTTTTCTAGTAAAGGTTTTAACGAGGCACATTCTCGATGGACATCCAAGGGGGAGTGTTATGAATATTATTAGTGGATGTCCATATAGGTCATTGGCCCATGTAATGTAACTCTAATCCTAGTGATCAATAACACATACTATTCTTTCTCTCCTCTCTCACTTCTTCTTTATATTATTGTTCTTGTTTATATCAGTTTATAACAGGTTTAAGTTTGTTAATGTAATAAATTTATATAATTAAGGATTAAGGACTATGCAATGATTGCATATTTATTACATGTTGATTGCCAAATTATATCAAATTGATTGATGTAGCTTAGTGGCAAATGCACTTCATAATTTTAAATGACGTGAGTCCGATTCTTACTGAGGTAGATTTTTTAACATTTTATTTGAATTAATTTAGGGTTAAAATGAGAGGAAAAATGAGAGGGAAGTAATTAGGGTTAAGAATTTGCGAAACATAATAAACTTATAATATAAGAGATAAGAGATGTCTTAGTTTTATGATCTAGTTTCTTGTTTGAATTTATATTTTTATTTCAATTAATTTTATCCTATCGATCGATTTTATCACATGAGTAAGAATGATCAAACCTATGAATATTTATAATCAATTGACTGATTAACAGTTTCCTATATGCTGTTTTATTTTAACTGCTAACTGCACCTTCTGTTTTCTGGATGTAACTACTCAAACCTGCTATTTGTACCCCCTTTCAGCCCAATCCACTAACACTACACATGTCTGCTACTTATACCTCCTTTTCTGTCCAGTTTTAGTTAGACTCCCCTGTTTGCACCCCACTTTACTAAGATTCTCCTGTTTTGATTTTTAAGCTTATTGTTTGTAGTTTGTTTTGATTTTGAGTTGATTATCGGTGTTGACAGCATCCGTTGAAAGGGCTTTTTCAGCAATGAAATAATCAAGTTTAAATTGCGCTATTAATATATTATGTCACATGTGAATTTGCCGCTTGCGAAAATTGGTTATTATTGATTATGAGAAGAAAAAAAAAAGAGTAAATTATATGCACTTTACATTAAATTTCATGAGAATAAATATTGATCAAATCTTAATTTATATTCTTTTTGTGATTTATTATGTTTTTATTATTACTTTCAGGAAAAATATGGAAAATATCAAAGTTAACCATTAATTAGTATATCAAATGTATTATTTAGCATTTTCCTTTTATCAATTACAATGGAGTCCAGATCCCCTCCATTTCCTTATCCTCCTTTTCTTCCAGTTTATGGTCCAGATGTGTGACATGTGGCAAAAAAACAAATCAATGGTTCATATTACAAACTGAAAAAAATTGTAACAACACGAGAGTCTGTCTTCTTCTTCCTTTACCACTCCACTGTGCAGACAACACCACCAAGCCTCATCTAGGAGAAGAATTGATGGATCAACACCGCTTGATGTCTTCGCTGTCACTCTCTCTATTCGTTTCACCATCGTAGCCGTCATTTTCACCGTTTCAGTTTTACACTAAATCCATTATCATTATTGAACAATATGATTTTATTCAGAAAGGTTACAGTAAATCCACTAACTCCCAAACCACAATTAATTGATTACAATCAAACAGTTTTGATTTTAAATCAGTTTTGAATTACAACATAAAACTGAAACCTAAAATTACAATCTAAAATTGACAGAGAGAAGTTCTAAGAGGTTATCGTGAGAAGGAAAGAAGATGATGAGTCCTGATTTTTTAGTCCGATTTAAATCTTTTAATTTAAACCGTTGATTAGTAATTTTCCATATGTCATTCATCTAACAAAGAAACTGTAAAAACTGGAGCATATAGAAATGGAGCTGATCTGAATTCGTTACAATGACCTTCCGTATATTGCAAATGAGTTAAAGAGCACTAACTAACCGAATAGGCCTTGGCCTATTTATTTTGTTAGGTACTATAGGACTTGCAAACGTGCGACTTTAGTGTGTCCACGTATTGAGTGAGACATTTCCATCCAAATTTATCACCCTTTCCAAATGAAGGCACATATGTTTCCATGATTATCATCATAGTGACATGAACAAGAAGTGAAGAAAGCAATTAATTAAAGCACTTTTGGTGCATATTTAGTTCTATTGGTGCAAAAACTAATTTTAGATGAATTAATTTTAGTTAAATATGAGTTAAATATAAAATGTTTATTCGGATATATATATATATATATATATATATATATATATATATATATATATAAAAGTTGGTTGAAAAATAAATTCAGTAAAAAAACAGGGAAGAAAAAATAATAATAATAAGATATGATATAAGTAAGATTATGATTATTCTATTATGTGTTTGGTGCATACAGAATAACAAATATGATAATTAATATATCATGTTATTTATACATATCTTATAATAATATAATAAACTATATATTATATTTAAATAACAAAATTATCCTTATAAAACAATTACTTTTTCTAAATTATTTTATAATATGTTAAATTTTATAAATAAAAATTTAAATAAGTAATCAAATAATTTTAAGTAAAAATCGTTAGCAAATTTAACTTACCATATTCTTCAGTTGTTTCACCAAACACTAGATGGAGACAAATATGATACAGTTATCATATCATGTCTCTTATCATGCGTACCAAACGAACCCTTAGGCTATGTTAGGATTGATGGAATAAAATGAAACAGATCAGAATGGAATATGGAGTGAAGTAGAATGAAGCGGAATGGAACAAATATCTCATTCCATTGTTTGGGAATTTTTCATTCTATTGCATACATTCCAAATTGGGAGGAATGAAAAATGAGAAGATTGGATGACATATGATAGAATGGGTTCCATCTTATTTCACTACATTCCATTGAATTTTTACAAATCCAAACAATATAACATACATCGTTATCACTTCATTCCATTCCATCCTTTACCATCAATCTAGAGATAACCTTAGAGTCAAAAGTATAAATTGTAGCTTCAAGTTATTGATAATTCTTAAGGTAAATTAAAGCAATTAAAATGTTAAAATCAATTTTACACTTCCAAAATTTCTGAAAGCTTTAAAGGTGAAACAAAACATAGACTTAGTAAAATGGAGAAACAAACCATATTATGGAAGAAAAAAAAAAAGTTATGTGTCAAAACAAATTGAATCACCATTCTAAATTTTAAACTAAAGAATTTTAGATAATTTATTCAATTTTTTAGAGATACTAGAGATATCATATTTGATAGAAAATTATGGTGTTCTTCAATCTACATTGAGATCACCTCACTTAGAAGAATGGAGTTTAGTGGCTATATGGAAAACAGAAAATGACTCTTTCTTTTTTTTTGAAAAAGTGACAATCACCAATAAAATTAACACAACTACGAGGTTTTAAGTTTAAACCCAAACGAATTATTCAATCTAACAATATCAGCATTTAGCAATTGAGTTAGGCCTTATGAGCTTCATAATACTTTATCTTAATACATATAACTATCCATATCGTCGATGTATAAATTATTCTTAATGCTCCCTCTAGTCCTAACTCCTAATTATAAGAAAAAATTCACGTTTTAGATTCATAGAATGTTTAATGTATATGGTCCATATTATAGGCTAAATACATTAAACATATCAATCTAAAAAATAGATTTTTTCTTATAAATAGAGCTAGAGAGAGTATAATTTTTTATTAGTCTCCATGTGGCCTCTAACATTTGAGTTACCCTTTATCTTATTGACTCTCCTTACTACAGAATCTACATGTTTCTTCAACACATGTCCAAACAACATAACTTAAGATTCAATCATCTTTTCTACCTCAAATCCCTTTCAAATACTATAATAGCATCAGTCATAATCATTTAGTCTATTATTTTCACACATTTAACTCTAGACATTCTTAAAGCACTATAGGCCCCATTAGGCCTATGGAAAGGCCACTATAGAGAGTAAGAGAAAGGACCAAATTTTTTAAACATGATTTTGTTCAATCACCAAGAACAAAAAAACTATATATTTATAAAGACTTGATAATCCAACTTCCATGAATGAAGAACAAGAACAACAATGATTTAATCATTTCAATCAAACAACTTCAAAAATCAATGATCAAAGTGTTTAAAATTGCAACATTTCATAGACAACATCATCAACCAAAGAATTAAATATTTGATCAGCAACTTCTTCTCCAAAATCATAAGCATCAACCTCATAATCCAAATCCAACCACTTTCCATATTGGCTACTCATATCCTTGTCCACAAGTTCATCAACCATTGAATCCCTCATCCCTTTCCAACCCAAAATTTCCTTGTACACATCTTTTGCCAACCAATCTTTTCTTCTTACCATATCAAACCCTTTAATCCACATTTTGTACCCTCCTCCTACATAACTTCTGCATCTCAAATCCAAACATTCACTCACACAATCAAATATAACTTTCCTTTCTATCCTTGATTCATCGTCGATCTTGAAACCTCCTTTTCGGCTTTCCAACTGGTTGAACATATGAGAGTTAACTACCTCGCGAGTTCGGCCGAGTGAAAAATCCATATACATCAACTCAACATTACATAGTATCTCTTTCACATAGTCTAGCTCCCATGTACTTGATGATCTACCAAACTTCATCGCAGAAAATGTACTATTCTGCTTCTTCATCATAGTCCTAGTTGATGTTGAAGAAGCCGAGTCAGATAACTCTGCATCACATTCGGTAGGATAGAACTTCCTTGAAAAATTAAAGCCATGGATTTCTTGAGCTTGAAGAGACGAAAACATTTTGCTTCCTGAAAGTATAGAAACTAAAAAATTACCACTCATGTGTCATTAAATTAAATAACAAAAATATTTACAGTCCCTTTTCAAGCATGGCTACCTTCTGTACTAGTAACGTCAGTGCTCATCGAAGATTCACAGCTTTCGATCGAAAAAGATGGCTCAAGAACTGAGATTGGACTTGGTTGTCGGCAATTGAATGACAATGGTTCCATCTCATCACCCTGCAAACATCTTTTAAGTTTAATGACTCACTCAATGGCAGATAAACTTAGTTAAAAATATGCCACCAATTTTATTCAACAAGTTTTAGCACTCATGATTTTAATAGTTTTCATGTTAACTGCGCAAATTCAGTTTCACGTTACCTATGTAAATGTTGTTGTTAACCTAACTCAAATTTGGTTCAAGTTAAACATGACATTTGCATGAACTTACTGAAGTGCTAATTGTATCACAGAATAATGCTTCTAATCAAATGGTCGAGAATAGTGCAGCAGGGGGGAGATGATCCGATCGAGATAATAACTTATATAAATTAGGCAACCAAAAAAATGAAAAGATTGTGACATACCCATGATTTATGTTTCAAGGATGATTCTGGAAGATTGGTGAAGGACATGTCAGAACCACGGCTACCACTTAAACATTCTGTAAATGACATATCTTGGTCTTTCTTTTGCTCCAATCTCGGGTTGAGGTTAACTATATTGAAGTTGGTTACTTGATCAATTGACTTTGGTGCCGTAATGGAAGAGGTTTCAACTCCACTTGTCAATTGACTCAATTCCCTCAACTTCTGTTCTAAAAGAATACCTAAGGCATCACCACCGATTACATTGTATCCTATTGGAGACCTTGTATTGTCTGCATCGAGTAACACTCTTTTGATGCGTTGATCCAATGAAAGATCGTTAGTATTCTTTCCATCTTGTCGAGGTGTCTCAGAACCTGGATTGCTGTTCCTTGTTAATGGTGTAGTGAATGTGAAGGAAACTACATCCATGTCTTTCTTTTTCACTTCTTCAGACCAACCATATTGTTTATTACTTGATAGATTCGACTTAACAGACTTTGGAGTTTTGTCGATGAACAAATTATCGACAACTCTATCGTTCCAGTCCTTGTCCGTAGTCCTTTTCTTTCTAGGAAAACTGTTTGTGCTGGTGTATAGAATTTCGTTTTCGCTATCTGTCACCTCCACGGCTGACTTTCTCGATCCGACTTTAGATTTTGCAGTGGATTTACTACTAGAACTTCTGTGTCGTCCATAAGGGGAATCTCCACTCGTAACTTTTCTACCTTGTGAATTGGAAACCAATGGCTTAGATGGTGCTAACTTGTCGTTATTATCAATCGAATGGTTCTGTTTCAGATTATTCTGCCTCAGAACATTCGAAGAATTCTGGCCAGAAGATTTCCTATGCAAATTTTTCTGAGCATTTGCCTTAGGTAGTGGCTGATTGTATTTAATGTCGAGATGCTCTTTTTGGCCCATCAAGTTTCTGCCACCGGTCGAACTCAAACCTTCCCTTCTTTGAACATTCACCTTTGCTTGGATTGCAAGCGAGACAGACTTCCCTTTATTCTTCAAATTAGAATCTTCTTCTGCATGTGTAGGAGACTTCACAGATGTTTCCGCAAGCGAAACAGACTTCCCTTTATTCTTCAAAGAAGAGTCTTCTTCTGCATGCGTAGGAGACTTCACAGATGTTTCCGCAGTTCCATTCCAGCTTCTATTCAAAGATTGTCCCTTTAAATACTTTGCAGCATTCGACTCGGCTGATGACCTTTGAGAACGTTCTGAAACCCTGCTTGTTCTTTGAGAAATATCTCTTTTTTCTTTTAGCTCTCGAGTCCTAAAAGCTACCGAAGATGTCGCAATTAGAGGTGCCTTTTGCGAAGAATCCAACTTATCTCTAACATCTTTTACTCTCAGCGAGACTATCGATGATGCCGCCATATGTGTTTTAGCCTTTGCTTGGGAGGATCCAGGTTCAATAATTCTCGCTGCAGCCTCCATAATATAAGCAGCATTGTTGGATGGAACAAAGCCAGGATTCTTAATAGGGGACAAAAGTTTATGGTGTGTAACAGGAATTGATTTAGCCGACTTCGGAGGCAACACTTCTCTTTGAAACTTTTCAATCGGCCTTGTAATAGCCTTTTGAGGCTTTGGCTCGACGAAGTTGCTAGAAGTTCCTTCAACTTTTTCAACCAACTTTCCAGAATATAGAAACTGAGAATCTTGAAGGGATCTCGTATCAAAATACGGCGTCGAGTAAGGATCAGAGAAACCAGAAGAAGGCAGAGAATCTAATCCCATAAGCCTTGCAACTACATTAGGAGCTCTTGTTCCACATGTATCGTCACTTGTAACAGATGAAGCATAACTATGATCACAACTTCCTCTAACATATTCCCCTACACCATTTTCGTCTTCATCGACCTAAAGAATTAAACAATAATTAGCAAATTTCGTAACAAATATTTTGTGTATAAACAATTAATTATCATGATATAGTGATATTGCTACCAGATAGGGATGTCTCATTGCCACATTGTGGTTGGCTTTTCTTTCATGTTTCAACGATTCTGCGAAATGATGAAGCAAAATTTAGCAATAGAAAAAGATAAAATGAAATGAACAATAAAAACACTATTGCATGAAGTATATGTACCTGGTAAATCTGATTTAGATGCAAATAATTTCTTCCGCGATTTCGAGGTCCAATCAAACAAGTGGAAAAAACTACCTCCATTTTTAGTCCCTTCTTTTTCAACTCCCATTTTCAAAGCAGAATTCAATAAACCTTAAAAATGAATCAAGGAAGAAAAGTTAACATTGTTAGTCAAGCAAAGAATTATTATAACTCATTCGAAATTTAATCACCGGTAAAGAAATCATAGAGTTACTCAAACGTCACTAAAGAAAAAATGTGTTTTTCGTCCCTGTAATATGGTACTATCTGATATTACATTGGAAAATCGTAAGGATTTTTTTTCCAGGAACGAAAACCCAAATTCACCTACATTACACGACAAAAAGCACATTTTGCTCGAAATTTAATCACATGTAAAGAAATCATAGAGTTACTCAAACATCACTACCTGAAATTTTAGAAAATTATTAGGGGAATATTAAATCAAAGGGTAACTATATAAATTAATAAACATTTCTAAGTAAACCAAGTTAACTAATGCAATCTAAATCAAAAACATTCAATCAATTAAATTTCAATAAGATGGTTCTCTTCATCTCTAAATCTCCTTTGAACAAAAGAAATACTAGTACTACTGGAAAAACCCTAAGATCCACCTTAAAATTCACTTCGTGTATGTTTTGTTCTGCGGCGAGAAAAATTGATTTTGAGTGAACCAATTAAACAACAAGATAGTGTCACATTCCAAATCAATATCAAATACACAAAACCACTTATTCAACTAATCAATTACACAAATCTAAAGATCCATACTATAAATTTAAGCTGAAATGAAACATTTAGTAATTCTAACGAAATGGGAAAAGGGGCAAATAAGTAAAAATACTAAAAATAATCCTCATCAAACAATAACACAGAAACTTCAACAGAACACTAAAAATAACAGAAATGAAAGCAATGTGGCAACAATAAAGTAGCTAAATGAAAATGAAATCTGAAAAGAAAGAACCAAACAGAAAGAACCCATTAAAGGAAAAGGAAAAAAGATTGAAACTTTAGCATTAGAATGAACACTTACGTTGAAAGAATGAGATGGGTCAGCTACGAATTTGAGTAGAGTGAAAGAGAAGAAGAAGCATATAGCACCCACCAAAAAAACATCGTCTTTTATTTTTGTTCCTTTTTCTTTTCAGAGTGAAAGACAACAACGTAGTTGAGGAATTTATGTTCGAAATTGAAAAGAACAGAAATTGAATGAAAAAAATGGGAAATTGAGAGAGAGAGAGAGAGAGAGAGAGAGAGAGAGAGAGAGAGAGAGAGAGAGACCGTTTGAAACATTTATGAATGGAGACAGAGAAATAAAATGAGAAGTTTAATAATTGAAAAATAAATAAAATAATTTAAAAAAGTGATTATTTGAAAATTGATAGGATTGTTTGGATTATAAAAATAGGGAGAGTTTACAACGTCTCTCTAGAGAGAGGGATGAAAATTCAAATTCCAAATGAAGAAAAAAGTGAACCGAGGAGCTTCATGACATCACCTCTTTCCTTGTATTTGGTTAGTTATTTCACCAATTGTTTGATGACACGTGGAATATCCTTTCAAATTCCTCATCTTTCAAATATGCTCATAGACGTTGATAAGATAAATGATATAGGCTTTGAAAATTCCAAACTTTGGCTTTGTTTGGCAAAAATAACGGATGGCTGATAAGCTAGCTGATGGCTGATAGTTTATAGCTTATGGCTGATAACAGATGGCTGATAAGCTGATCAAAGTGTTTGGTAAAATTAGCGGTTTAACTGACAGGTAAATGTAAAATGACAAAGAAAGACATATAAAATCTCTTATAAAAAATTATTATTTAACCTATATCTAATTAATATTTAAGATACTTCAAATTTAGTTATTCAAATTCATTAATTTAATATATCTTTTATATATTATTAATTTTTTTTATATAGAATTAAATTTTATTCTTTGAAATTTTATTTTAAATTTATTTTCATTTCATTTATTACACTTTATATAAAATATTAAACATTACATTTTTTTTAGGTTTTTATAACAAATACATAAAAGATAAATCAAATGTACTAAAAAAAAAACTGTGACAATATACGTACAACATCTTTTATAGTAATAAATACATGAAGAATAAATAAAAAGTACTAAAATGAAGGGGTGATAATATAGTTATGTACAAATGTGCCATAAAATATTGTTATGTAAAACAAATTTTTTTTTTAGCCTTTATGTACAACAACCTTTTAAACATTTATATAGTAGTATTTTAATTTTAATTTATTTCGGATTAAATCAACATTTATCTTCATTATTTTTATGTAGGATATTTATTTTCATTATATATAAATAAACTAATATTATAAATAAATGTATATTTTTATTAGTGAATGTTATGTAATGCATTTTTTTTCATCTAGTCTAGTATATTAAAAATTGACGACGTCGTAGAACATAGCGTAAACTATACAAATTGAAAAATAGAAAGAGTATTTATTTTATTTAATAAGCATTGGAAGCAAAATGTCACAAAAAAACATTGGAAGCAAAGGAATGACGTTTTTATTTTATATTATAATAATAAATTAAAAAGGGTAAATATGAATTTTAGGTAAAATGATAAGGGTAAAAATGGAAGAAAAGATGATAAGCTATAAGCTATAAGCTTATAAGCTAATTGAAATAGCTTCTGGAAAATAAGCTATAAGTCAGTAAAATAAGTTATAAGTCAGTGTTGAAAAGGTTGTTACCTAACAGGTCTTTTAGCTTATAAGCTATAAGACATAAGCTATAAGTCAGTTTAGTGGTGTTGCAAAACAGACCCTTTATAATGAGAAAAAAAATAGTTTGGTAAATATTTTTAAAAATCAAAAGGCAAATTATTTTGACAAAAAACTAATAACAAACTCTATACTAGTTATGTAATCATGAAAATGTCGATTACTTGGTCCAACTGGTAAGAGTTTTGGTCCTCTTAAGCATGTCGTTAAGGGTTCGATTAAAGGCTCATGCGTATAAAAAAATTCAGTTGTTGGGGGGGGGGGAGAGATTCCATCTTGTGCGCCCCACAGATTTCACCTTGTGTGTCATTACTTCACACCAATATCATGGCAACCCAAAAAAAAAAACTTATCCAACCAATTTTTAAGGGAATGAACTTTAGTAATATAGGAGATAAGAAAAATACATCAAATACTGTGTAAATTAAATATCAAACTTATATACACGTATTCAGTTATGTAAACATAAGTTAGTTACAACAGCCGAGCTGCTTTATAGATACCTATAACACTTCCAAAAATGACTAAGATTGAAATGCACTATTTACTTACTGGACTGGTATGGAGGACCATACCATGTGAACTCTATTATACTTTGATCATTCATGTCATCGTATGCTCAACTCAGCTAAAGCAAGAGCCTCTCCCTCTACAAGCTCAGTTAAACTCAACCTTAAGCATGTCCGGCGCAGCTCGACCACGAGCTTATTCTTTAGATGGTCCAGCTGAGCTCGACCACGAGCTCTTCCTTCAGCATGTCAAGCTCAGCTCGGTCATGAGCTTCCGTTTCAGCTTGGTCATCTCAGCTCGACCATGTGCTCCTCCTTCGGCATGCTAAGCATTACTCGGTCAGCTCAACTCTGCCTTGAGCTCCTCCTCCAGCATGCTCATCTCAGCTCGACCATGAGTTGCCCTTTAGCTTGTCCAGCTCAGCTCGACCATGAGATTCACCTTCAGCATGCTATGCTTAGCCCATCCTTCAGCATGCTAAGCTCAGCTCGGTCATGAGCTTCCCCCAGTGGCGGAGCTAGGCCTAAATGTTGGGGAGGGCCGCTATGATTTTTTTTTAAAATGGGCTAAAATTGCATAAATTGTTAATTTTAATTAATCACAATAAGATATCAAATGAGGTAAAATCAAGTAAGATAAGACTTTTAGCTTACACTTTTATTCGAAATAAAGAAACAATAAACACAAAAATACATAAACCAATAATATTGAATTGGAGAATGTTTTTTACAAAAAAATAATTTAAATTCAATTTAAAAATACATAAACCTTTAATATTTGAATAATATTACATTATTTAATAATTTAATATATTATGGAAACCTATTAAAATCAATTGTGTTTAATAAATAATATGTTATTTTCTTGACAAATTTTAGCAATATATGTGGACAACCAAACCATTCCTTTAGAAAAAAACTTAAAAAGGCTATTAAAAAACCAAAATGTTGTACATGGGAATTGAACTTAGGACCTGTTGGTCTCAAAAAGCATCTCTAACCACCACAACATATGGATCAATTTGATAAATAAACGCCTTTACTCATATATATACGAACATAGTTAACAAATATGTACATATATACTATTAAAAATCAAAATTCTGGGGCGGGCCGCGGCCCTACCCGGCCCATACCCAGCTCCGCCCCTGGCTTCCCCTTCAACTTGGTCAGCTCAGCTCTACCATGAGCTCTTCATTCAACATGTCTAGCTCAACTCAACCATAAGATCAGACTTCAACATGTGTAACTCAGTTGGATCATCCAGGTCATGTTAAGCCCAACCTTCATCTCGACAAGCTCAATGTGGTCATGCAGGTCATGTTGAGCTCCACCCTTAGTCTTCCACACATCATGTACGAACATAGTGACTTTAGTTAGGCGAGCTCTAGCTCCACGTGATCTGCACGGACGAGTGATGTAGGTCACATCTGCTTTAGCTCCACGTGTCCTATACAGACGAGCTACCAGTGAATATCAGAGTTATAGCTTATTGGGCCTAGACACCCAAATCTTGTGAAAGGCTCATTAAGCCAATGAATTGTGGACTATAAAAGTAGGCACTTAGAAGGAAAAAAATGGGGGATATCCAAGATATTATAAACAATATATTTCTAAGCTCGCATGTGGTAACTCATTTGTGTTTACATACGTGAACACGTACCATATAAGGGATCCCCTTTTTCCTCATATATATGCCTCCTTTTATAGTCCACATTTTCTTGACTTATGGGTCTTTCACGAAATTTAGATGAATAGGCCCAATGAGATATAACCCTATTATTCATATGTAGTTCGTCCGTACAGGACGCGTGGAGCTTAAGCACACATGACCTACGTCACTAGTCTGTGTCGATCATGTGGAGCTAGTTGAGCTATGTTTGTACACGATGCATGGAAGGATAAGCCGAGGTCTAAATGACTTGCATAGTTAAACTGAGGGTGAAGCTCAACATGAACTACATGACCACACTTAGCTTGTCACGACGAAGGTTGATCTCAACATGACCTAGATGGTCCAGTTGAGCTAAGCATGCTAAAGGTGGACCTTATGGTTGAGTTGAGCTAGGCCTGTTGAAGGTGGAGCACATGGTCGAGTTAAGCTGTGCAAGCTGAAGGTTGAGTTGAACATGCTGAATGTGGAGCACATGGTCGAGCTGAGTTGTGCATGTTGAAGGTTGGGTTGAGTTGAACATGCAGAAGGAAAAGCTATTGCTCGAGCTGAGCTGAGCATGCTGAAGATGGAAATCATGGTTGAGTTAAGTTGGGCATGCTGAAGGTTGGGTTGAGCTGAGCATCCAGATGGAGAAGTTCTAGCTCGAGTTCGAGCTGAGTTGAGCATGCCGAAGGTGGAGCTCATGGTTGAACTGAGTTGAGCATGCTGAAGGATGAGATAAGCTGAGCAAGCAAAAGGGGGATCTCTTGCTTTAGTTGGTCCTTCAAATGCATCTTGTCATGATTTTTAGTCTCTGTTTTTCAGTCAACTCGTATATATCATTCGAAATTTAAAAAAGATAAATTCCACGGTCATATTTTGTACGTACATTATAGGAATATCTCTTGCAAAAGTACAAATTATTTTTTACAAGGGATTTAGGAGGGTCATCTGTCGTATGTTGATAGTCATATACGCTAGATTTTGGGATAATGTAATCTTTTATCAAATATTAATACTTGTTTGTGTGTCCTTAAAGTGAAATGTATATATTTTTGCTAGGGGTATTTACGGTTTATAAACTGCACTGAACTGAACCATATAAATGGTTCAGTTCAGTAACTGAAACCACTTTTTATAAAAACTGGTTTATTTCTCAAACCAGTTTCAGTTCGGTTCAGAACTAGTTTAGAACCAGTTTACATTTTTAAACCGGTTTAGTTTCAGTTAACTGGTTTAAAACCGGTTTTTTAGTAAAACTAGTTTATTTTTTGAAAAACTGGTTTTAAACCAATTTTTTGTATTTTTTAAAATAAAAAACTGGTTTACGATAAATAATTACAGAGTTTTTTTTCCGAAAAACAGTTTAAGTATATTTTCCGGGAAAATAGTTCCGATATTTTTTTAGAGAAAAAAGTTTCCGACTTTTTCGAGAAAAAAGTATCAATTTTTTTTGGAAAAAAGTTCCCGATTTTTTTCGGGAGAAAAACTTCCTGATTTTTTCTAGAGAAAAATGTTTTCGACTTTTTCGAGAAAAAAGTTTCAATTTTTTTTGGAAAAAAAGTTCCCGATTTTTTCAGGAAAAAAAAGTTCCCGATTTTTTCAGGAAAAAAAAGTTCCTGATTTTTTTCGGGAAAAAACTTCCTGATTTTTTTTGGAAAAAAGTTCCCGATTTTTTTATGGAAGATAGTTCCCGAAATTTTCGGGAAAAAAGTTCCCGATTTTTTTGGGGAAATAAGTTCCTGATTTTTTTGTGGAAAAAAGTTTCCGATTTTTTTGGGAAAAAAGTTCTGATTTGTTCGGGAAAATTTTTTTCGAGAAAAAAAGTTCTCGATTTTTTCTGGAAGATAGTTCCCATTATTTTTGGGAAAAAAGTTCCGATTTTTTTCGGGAAAAAAAGTTCCCCATTTTTTCGGGAAATAAGTTTCCGATTTTTTCGGGAAAAAATTTCTAATTTGTTTGGGAAAAAAAATTTCCAATTTTTTCGAGAAAAAAAGTTATCAATTTTCTCGAGAGAAATTTTTATGGTATTTTTTCCGATTATTTTTTTAAGAAAAAAGTTCCCAATATTTTTGGAAAATTATTAAATATTTTTATTTTTTAATAAAATAAAATACAGTTCATAAATTCAAACTGAATTTTAACTGTTGTTAAAAAAGTGGTTCAGTTCAAAACTAGAGCTGGGTATGCGGGCTGACACGCCCCGCATAAGTCCGTGTATTAAAGTAGGCGAGCAAGCCCGTCAGTAAATGTAAACGGGTTAAGATATATAATTCCGAGTTTGGTCTGCGTTAGCACGCGGGTTAAACGGTTAACCCGCGGACTATTACAAAAAAAATTATATTTTTTTTTTCAAAAAATAACTAAACTATATTGAAATAATAAAAGCTAAGAAAAACATATTGTTAATAATTCTATGTTATCTATACTACTCCCTCCGTTCCTTTTTATAAGGAACAATTTGGAAAAAACACACAAACCAAGGAATCTTATTTTTTTTATTAAAAATTCTAAAGTTTTATAATTTATTCCAAAACTAACCTTGGTGTAATTAATGCATAGGGAATATGTTATTGTAATTAATGCATAACATTGAAATAGATAAAGGGTAGAAATGTAATTGTTTAATCAATAAAGTATGAATTTAATGATTGTTTCTTATAAAAAGGAACAAATTTTTTTTTCAAATTGTTCCTTATAAAAAGGAACGGAGGGAGTAATATATAAAGAGGATTCAAATTTTTGGGATGACTTTTTTGTTATTCTAATTTTACCCTTAAAAAATAACTTTCACATAAAAATAGATTTTCAGTTTTTTTTAGTAAATAATTTTTTTTCTTCTTAATAACTAAGCACAACTTCTACATAAAAGTAGGTTTTCAGTTTTTTATAGTAAAAATAAAATATATTTTTTCTTCTTAATAACTAACCATAACAAAAAAATGAGGTTACGTAGTTATCAATTAACAAAGTCTAATATAAAGGAGATTAAGTAATTATTTATATTTGCACAATACAGAATATCGATCACACACGAAGAAAAAAAAGAATATTGATTACACAAACGGGCACGGAACGTGCCCGTTTGGCGGCTAGTAAGATATAAATTTAAATTGTAAGTAAACAAAAAAAATAATAAAGTTTGTGACGTACATTTTTTATTTTATCTATCTTATCTATGTAAGTAATGCAATCAAAATCAAATTCAAATTCAACTATTTCTTATCGTTATTATTTCTCCAAAAAAATAAAAATAGGAGTGTGTTGTTATTTATATTTATAATTAGGGTTTAGACTAAATTTTTTGTTTAGAGAAAAGTTGGATTTGGACATGAACCAAGTTATAATTTATAAGAGATAAAATTAGTAATTAATTATATAAAAATAATAAACGGGTTACGGGCCAAACCCGCGAGCCCGCGGATTTAACCCACCCACGGTTTTAACGGTCCAACCCACCCGGGCAAAAATATAAACGGACCAAAAAAAATTGACCTGCCTGTGCGGGCTGCGGGTTAAACGGATCTGCCCGCGGACCTTGACCCGTATACCCAGCTCTATTCAAAACTGTATTAAATGGTTCAGTTTAAAATATGGTACGGTGCAGTTCGAACTATAGTTTAGTTCAGTTAACTGAAATTTTTGAACACCCCTAATTTTTTCTATTAAGTCCTTAAAAGTCTAGATCTTCTGCTTCTTCAAGACTTTCATATGTATAAAAATATTTGTCTTAGAACATGTATTTGTTGATTTGATGGTAGTATTTGTTTTTCATGTTTGTTGTTAAATCTTTCAAGTTGAGAAAGAAAAAAAGTATTTACTTTCAATTGTGAAACCAGCAACAAGTGAAGGAATAAAAAAAAAATTGAATAAGGTGGCTGACATATTTCTCCTCATATTTATTTTAAAATACTAAAATTATCCTTCCTTATATTTTTTTATATCACTAACTTGCTAATATTTTAAGACTTATTGTTATATTTCCATATAATTATCCTTACGTTTTTTTTTAACAAATTATCCATACTTTTTAGAGTGTATATTGCCATATAATTATTTTATTAAAATATACATACGTGTTTTTTTCGTCAGGTATTAAGATTTTTTTAAATTTTTTCTTTTCTCTTTCTTATCACGTTAATAATCTTTTTTCTTATTTTTTTTTCTTTTGTTTTTGTTATATTGAGTCCACAATACACATGCCTCCTCCATCTATTATATATATATATTAAAAAATAATTTAAATTTTTGTGTAGAATTTAATTTTATATATTAGGTTAGATCGATTATATTTAATTTTATATATTATCAATAAATAATTTAATTTGTGAACTTTTTAAGTCTATTTAGTTTTTATATTTAATTATTTATAAAGCGAATAATTTTAAAATCATGAAACACTCTTGTAATATTATAAGGATAAAAAAGTAATTTTATTTTATAATCCCTCCCCTCCCTTCTTGAACCAAACACATTTACAATTAAAATTCTCTCCCTCCCCTCCCCTCCCCTCTTTTGAACCAAACATATAAATAATTAAAATTCTCTCCTCCCCTCCCCTTCCCTCCCCTTCACCTTATTCAAATCTCTCCCCTCCCCTCCCCACAAATTGAACCAAACAGACCCTAAAGAAAAATTCACAGACTGTTTAAAACAACTTTATATTATCAATCAATCAAACTCAATCAATTTGTTATATCTTTATCTTTATCTTAATATAATAAAACGAGAGTAACTAGAGGCACTTTAAACCCTAACCCTAATATGAATCTTAATATAATAAAACGAGAGTAACTAGAGGCACTTTAAACCCTAACCCTAATATGAATGGTTTAGATTTTGACACGTGGAAAAAAATATTATATCAATGGCTACGATAAAAACTTGAATACTATGTTGACACATCAATTAATGAATGTGACATGTCATGTGTTTAAAAACACAATACATGATGTGTCAATATATGATTGGATGTGTGTATAAAATAATTTCACACCAATCCCTAATTTTGTTACATACTAATCCCTAATTATATGCTTTCATTTGATGATTGGATATACTCTGTCTCTATAGAATCTATTTTATTTATAGCCTTAAATTATGCATCTTTTACCATAAATAGAAACCCTTTTTATTTCTTTCTCCCAATAGTGTATCTTTCACATTAATTATAGCCTTAAATTATGCATCTATTTTCACTTTTTTTCACATATTTACTTTTTTTTTAAAAAAATTTGATGCAGATTTGACTTTGGGCTTCTATTCTATAAAGGTATGGATTGCTATAGATATTTTAAGTGTTTAAACTCTGATTATAGTTTGTAGTGTTCCATATTAATTTTCAATTCTTTTTTAATTTGATTTTTATTCCAATAGGTATGGAATAAAAATATATATGTAGTTGTTCTATATTTATTAATGAAAAGTATAGGTATCGATTCCATCTTTTTTTTTTGTTGTTTGTAGTGTTTCATATTAATTCTGATTCTTCCATTTAAAAACAAAAATTGGGTTTTATTTTTCTTAAGTTTAATATATTTTCTATTTGATGCAGATTTTGCTTTGCAGTTATAAAGGTATGTACTCCTATGAATATTTTTAGGTGTTTGAATTCTATTAATTGAATATCTTCTAAACAAATCAAGATGGAATTTGAAAATTAAGGATATCCATTTGACCATAGTTTCATTTTATTTCATATAACTTTATTGATTGACCATAATATATGTACGTTTTACTATACTTTTAGTATATTTTTTTTTGGTATAATCCTTTTAGGATTTTTTATGTGCTTTGCAATCAATTAAAGTTGCACTGAGGCAGTATATACACAACAATTACCTAAAACACATAACAATTCTAAGAAAAATAAATAAGATGTAGTCTATATATTATGTGATAGAAAAGAAAAGAAATCAGATGAATTTATGCTCTTTGAATTTTAAATTGTAAATCATATTTCTTTCTTTTATATGCAGCCTAAAGGAAAATTGTCGAGATGTTTTGTCAATAATTACGGGTTGAAGCTTGAGAATTATATGTTGCATTATCAAGGATTACACCAAAAAAAGAGTTAAAGGTAGTAATAACCGGCGATGAAGGTGAAGATTCAAATACAATTGAATTTTTAGTAGTTAACGATGAATCATTATAAAGATCAATTTGTATGTTTTTTTATGTAATTTTATCATTATTTTTATGATTTTAACTATTTATTGTTGTTATATATGTACTGCATAATTTCAGTTCCAATTTATCTATATTTTCTTAAATTTTTTATTTTTAACTTTTAAATATAAGAAATTAAACTATACATATAATATTCTACACAATCCGTGCATCGCATGGGTATTATAGTCTAGTTATAATAAAATGAGAGTAACTAGAGGCACCCTAAACCCTAACCCTAATATGAATGGTCTAAATTTTGACACGTAGAAAAAAATATTATATCAACGGCTACGATAAAAACTTGAATACTATGTTACCACGTCAATTAATGAATGTGACACGGCATGTGTTTAATAACCCAATACATGATGTGTCAATATATGATTGGATGTGTGTATAAAATAATTTTATTGGTCTAGAGCTTATCTAATGTTTTTTTTTTTGTTGAAATAACCACGAAATTCTATTTTGTTCCATTATAATCATATTATATTCCATTATACTAATCCCTAATTAAAAGGAAAGTTACTAAAACCACTTAACCCTAAACCTAATTTTGTTATTTATACTAATCTCCACAATTAAAGGAATTTATCTCTCTCTCGATATCTCTCACTTTCTCTGTCAAAATTTTCCTATTCACGTTTTTATTTTTCTCTCCTTTTTCATCTTTCTTTGTGCATCTTCTTTTCTAATATTTTGCAATTCTTCTTTCACAAAGGGACTCTTTAAAAAATCAAGGTAAGTGTGGTTACAATAAAATTTTAGTGTTTTTTAATTTTTACTTTTGTTAACTTCTCTAATTTGGTTTATGTATTTTTGTTCATTTTTTTTTTATATAGAAGGTTACTTTCTATTGGCTATTGATTTGTTCAAAACATGTTACTGCTTATTTGAAAGGTGAGTTTAGTTACAATAAAATTTGAATGTTTTTTATTTCTTACTTTTGTTAACTACTTTAATTTGGTTTTTGAATTTTTGTTCATCTTTTTTTTTATATATATTGAAAATTACTTCCTATTGGTTACTGATTTGTTCAATTATATTATTGCTTATTTGAAAGGTGGGTCAAGGTAAGTGTGGTTACAATAACATTTTAGTGTTTTTAAATTTTTACTTTTGTTAACTTCTCTAATTTTGTTTTTGTATTTTTGTTCATCTTTTTTAATATAGAAGGTTATTTTCTATTGGCTATCGATTTGTTCAAAACATGCTAATGCTTATTTGAAAGGTGAGTGTAGTTACAATAAGATTTGAATGTTTTTTATTTCTTACTTTTGTTAACTTCTTTAATTTGGTTTTTAAATTTTTGTTCATCTTTTCTTTTTATATTATAAATTACTTCCTATTAGTTACTGATTTGTTCAATTATATTATTGCTTATTTGAAAGGTGGGTGTAGTTACAATAAGATTTGAATGTTTTTTATTTCTTACTTTTGTTAACTTCTTTAATTTGGTTTTTGGATTTTTGTTCATTTTTTTATATTGAAAATTACTTCCTATTGGCTACTAATTTGTTCAATCATGTTATTGCTTATTTAAATCAATTGCTTATTAATGGTAATTGTTCCTCAACACTTTTTTGCTATTATAACCATTATGATTTGTCATGGACTATAAATTTTATGTTGGATTATGTGGTTTAATTTGATATTATCTTTTTAGCCATTTTTTAAAGTTAATAAGATGAGAGTTAAGAATAATTTGACGACTTCATGTATGTAAGTGTTTATCTAATTTTCCTTATTTTATCTTTTTCCGTGACTTGGAATATTTATGTTTCAATTTTTTTTTTGTGATCGACATTGATACTTATAATTGTTTCTTTGATTGTGCAACAACATCTTTCATCATATTGTTTGATTCTATTGATTCAGATGTGGTTGGGGATACCCTTGATACATTGGCTATTTTTTTGAAGAAAAGAATTGAAAAATACTTTATAAGAGACACTTTGTTGAATGTTTATTTATATATGTTTTATAATTATGTTGTTTTAGGCTAATTTATGAGAAGAGATAGATTTGAAAGGGTTTATATTGTTTATTAGTTATTGTCTATTTTTTGCGCTATGTACGACTTTTATATTTTGGTTTTTTAAAACAACGTGTTAGGATTGACTATGAACTCCTTTTATTTATTCCAAACTTAAAATATATGTTTCTCAAATCTTAAGTCTTTTGTTTGATGAATTTTTGATACTTTTATTATTACTCTTATGATTTATCTCAAACCTTAAGCTTAAATTATTCATTGTAATTCTATATATATTGCATAATTTTAGTTCCAATTTATTTATATGTTTTTCTATAAAAATTATTTATATTATTTTATTATAAGAAAATTAAATTATATATATGATATTTTACATAATAATCCGTGCATCGCACGGGTAGTAGTCTAGTTATAATAAAACGAGAGTAACTAGAGGTACCTTAAACCCTAAACCTAATATGAATGGTCTAGATTTTGACGCGTAGAAAAAAATATTATATCAACAGCTACGATAAAAACTTGAATACTATGTTGCCACATCAATTAATGAATGTGACACGTCATGTGTTTAAAAACACAATACATGATGTGTCAATACATGATTGGATGTGAATATAAAATAATTTTATTGGTATAGAGCTTATCTAATGTTATTTTTTAGTAGAGATAATCACGAAATTTTATTTTGTTCCATTGTAATCATATTATGTTATTTATACTAATCCTGATTAAATGTTCTCCTAGACTCCCTCCTAAACCTGCACAACACAATTAAATGAATTTATCTCTCTCGGTATCTCTCACTTTCTCTGTCAGAATTCTCCTATTCACGTTTTTATTTTTCTCTCCTTCTTTATCTTTCTTTGTGCATCTTCTTTTCTAATATTTTGCAATTATTCTTTCACGACTCTTTAAAAAATCAAGGTAATCTTTATTATAATAAAACGAGAGTAACTAGAGGCACCTTAAACCTAATATGAATGGTCTAGATTTTGACACGTAGAAAAAAAAATTATATCAACGGCTACGATAAAAACTTGAATACTATGTTGCCACGTCAATTAATGAATGTGACACGTCATGTGTTTAAAAACACAATACATGATGTGTCAATATATGATTGGATGTGTATATAAAATAATTTTATTGGTATAGAGCTTATCTAATGTTATTTTTTTGTAGAGATAACCACGAAATTTTATTTTGTTCCATTATAATCATATTATGTTATTTATACTTATCCTGATTAAATGTTCTCTTAAACTCCCTCCTAAACCTGCACAACACAATTAAATGAATTTATCTCTCTCTTGGTAACTCTCACTTTCTCTGTCAGAATTTTCCTATTCACGTTTTTATTTTTCTCTCCTTCTTCATCTTTCTTTGTGCATCTTCTTTTCTAATATTTTGCAATTATTCTTTCACAAAGGGACTCTTTAAAAAATCAAGGCAAGTGTGGTTACAATAAAACTTTAGTGTTTTTAAATTTTTACTTTTGTTAACTTTTCTAATTTGGTTTTTGTATTTTTGTTCATCTTTTTTTATATAGAAGGTTACTTTCTATTGGCTATTAATTTGTTGAAAACATGCTACTCCTTATTTGAAAGGTGAGTGTAGTTACAATAAAATTTGAATATTTTTTATTTCTTACTTTTGTTAATTTCTTTAATTTGGTATTTTGATTTTTGTTCATCTTTTTTTTTTATATTGAAAATTACTTCCTATTGGTTACTGATTTGTTCAATTATATTATTGGTTATTTGATAGGTGGATCAAGGTAAGTGTGGTTACAATAAACTTTTAGTGTTTTTTATTTTTTACTTTTTTTAACTTCTCTGATTTGGTTTTTGTATTTTTGTTCATCTTATTGATATAGAAGGTTACTTTCTATTGGCTATTGATTTGGTCAAAATATGCTACTGCTTATTTGAAAGGTGAGTGTAGTTACAATAAAATTTGAATGTTTTTTTATGTCTTACTTTTGTTAACTTCTTTAATTTGGTTTTTGAATTTTTGTTCATCTTTTCTTTTTATATTGAAAATTACTTCCTATTGGTTACTGATTTGTTCAATTGTATTATTGTTTATTCGAAAGGTGGGTGTAGTTACAATAAGATTTGAATGTTTTTTATTTCTTACTTTTGTTAACTTCTCTAATTTGGTTTTTGGATTTTTGTTAATTTTTTTATATTGAAAATTACTTTCTATTGGCTACTAATTTGTTCAATCATAATATTGTTTATTTAAATCAATTGTTTATTAATGGTCATTGTTCCTCAATACTTTTTTGCTATTATAGCCATTATGATTTGTCATGAACTATAAATTTGATGTTGGATTATTTGGTTTAATTTGATATCATCTTTTTAGTCATTTTTTAAAATTAATTAGATGAGAGTTAAGAATAATTTGACGACTTCATGTATGTGAGTGTTTATGTAATTTTCCTTACTCTATGTTTTTCGGTGACTTGGAAGATTTATGTTTCAATTTGTTTACCCCGATTTTTAGTAAACAACCGCTAGTTTAATTATTACAAGAAGGATCAACTAGTAAATCCTGGGACATATGGATTGTGCATAAGATTGACGAAAACATGTTCATATTTTCTGGGTTAAATCGGATAAATTGATAAAAAAGAAGTAAAGGCTTCAAAGTTTAAATTTGCAGAAAACTTGTAAATGAATTGCAAATAAAGTTTAAAGAAGAACTTTGAAAAGTAAAAACATGCAACGAAATAAATTGCAGAAGGCTTAAATGAAAAGCAAGTAATCAATACTTGAAAATGTAAATTGCATTGACAATTGTAAAAGTGTTTACAAAGAATGGTACACAGATTCGTACATGTTCCATATTGCATTCATTTCGCTCGTTGACATGGGTACTCTGAATATCTTAGGAATTTGCATGTGAATTGTGAACCCGTTTCTCCTATGAAAAACTAATATTCATAGACGAATAAAATAACTGCCAAAAACCTACAAAACGTCTAACTAAACTCCACGTGTCTCTGACAATTTGAATTCCTTTGACACCTGGTGAGGCTTTTGAACGTTATCCACTTTTGAAAATTTTGCTAAGTCCAGAGTATGCTTTCTCCGTACTGCACAATACGTTAGACAAACAAACAAATATATATATATATATATACATAATATATTCGACAAATACGCCAATGTCGAACAAACATGTTTACTTGAATAAACAAGTTTCTGTCGAATTCGACAGATTTTCAGGGCTCGACACATCAAAAGTCTTTAATGTCAAATGCTTTGATTTTCTCTTGATTTATTGTCAAAATCAGTTCCCAAGAGAATATTAAAATGCAATAATATACATTAAATGAGATTTCATCATCTCATTCCAACTCATTACTGCCTGTCGAAAATACAGGCTAACAAATTGCCCCCTCAAAAATGCCATTTTCGACTGCATGTCAGATACAAAAGGAAGAAAGGGCATTTTTGAACATCCTCATCTTTTCAACTTCTGCACGTTTGCCAAAGACGGCGCAAACGTCACATCAAGTCACTATCAATCATGACAAAGCTTGTAACCGTCACCTCAATCCCCACAAACCATGATTTCCACTTTTTTAGCTTAATGGTGGGACACGTGGCGAGATCAGGACGATTGAGACGGGAGAGTGGTGATGTTTCAGTTACCAGATACATGTAACATGCAGTGCCTATAAATAACAAACGCATCTCACACTTTCATTTTCTGAAACCTCAAACTCTTCACTTCCTTTCCACAGAAACCTTACGCATTCCTTAAGCAAAAACCAACGAACAAACTCTTCAATCTTGCTCTGTTCTGGCGTTTTTGCTAAATCTAAACCAGCAAACGTGATCCTCTTGCATTTTCGTTCATCACCATTGTTTCTGTTGTCTGATTTGGGCAAGAAACAAGTTTGTTTTGAAGCTTTTTGATTTTTCTTGCTGCTACTGCTTGTTCATCATCAACAACCTCAAGAACACCAAGAACATCAAGAACAACAATGGCGTCCTCTTCTTCTTCCAGAAACGTGATTCCTTTTGCTGTTGATGATAAGAAACCTGTGATCGTTGACGATTCAGAGTTTGTGTCGGAGCCGGATATGACCTCTGTCGAAAGCAACATATGGGGAGAAGAATTGATAATACCCCACAAACTTGAAGGTAAAACTTTTGCCTTTGCAGGCCCTCTCCCTTCATCCGACAACTTTAGTGAAGATGTAAGTAATATTTTCCCTCTTCATGTTACTTGCGAGCCAAAAATATTCGCCAACTCTGTCTTCGACATGAGTTTCTTTGAGCCAGGCTATAGGGCTTTTAGATCTGCACCCGTAGTTAGTGAGAGTTACCTGAAATGGCTCAACAAGGTCGAAAAGCAGTATGCCACTTTTTGGAAGGAAAGTCGTATCTTCGACCTGATTCAACTGTCGAGAGAGGGACCTAAGTACAACACAGAAATGCTAATAGCTGCCCTTCATTTTTGGGAAAACTCTACCAACACTTTCCACCTGAAGGCAGGAATGATGACCCCAACCCTCTTCGACGTTGCTGCCATTACTGGCTTAAGACCCACAAGACCTACTTTCGACCCTAAGTATACCACTGTCAACCACCAATTCGACTTCAAAGTCCTATCCTTCTCAGGATTCCTCAAAACCATTCATGACCTTAGCAGTGATGATGTATCTCACGAAGAACACATTGCTTTTTTGACTTATTGGCTATCACATTTCGTTCTCTGCACTAGTTCACTACAAGTGGTGAAGAGACTTGTTCCTCTCGCCATCATGCTTCACCAAGGATTAGATGTGGCCTTAGAAAGACTCATCTTAGCATCCCTTTATGATTCTTTAGGACAAGCTAGTGACATGCTTAAGAAAACTGACAAAGGATCACAACTTGCTTTCTCTGGACCCATCTGGCTTCTGCAACTTTGGCTGAATGCCACTTTTGAACCAAACTTCAAACTTTTCCTTCCAACTCACATGGAATCTTCTGTTGCTTCTCGACAATCAGAAGGCGCTAGGTTAGCCTTGTTGAGACATAGGGAAACAAATCTAACTACTCGACAACTTTTCTCTTTCTACTTCAAGACACTCCTTGAGTTCGACGAGATTACCCCCAAGAACACTCCATTTGTCAAAAGAACTATTGGGCCAGCTTGGTTTAGGAGGCCATTCCCTGCTACCAACCCAAATGAGGAGGAGGATACGAACAACATTTGGTCTATGTTTTTAAATCCCACAATCTTATCCTCAAGGCAAGGAGTTGAGAGAAGACACTTAGGTTTGGTTGGGTACCAACCTAATTTAGTTGCTCGCCAATTTGGCCTAAGTCAGTTCAGGCCAAAGAGTTTGTTCAAGAACAAGGATGACATTGTCTTGGGCAATTCTGGAATGTCTGTCGAATACTTTGAACGCCGTTTGAAGCTTGTCGAAGGAAAATCTTATAAGCTCACACCCATTGCCTTTGAGCCTTCTCAATTCTGCACCTATGAATTCGCCACATGGTGAAGTCTATACTATGAGGGTAGAACCAAGGGTGATGATGAACTCTTGGGTGCAATAGAGGCTGGATTCGACGCCTTACAGCCAAAGACTCCCAAAGGCAAAGGTATTTTAAGCAACTTTAACAATATGACTTTCATAATGCTTGTAGTTTTTTTTTTGTTGATGCTTAATTCCTTTGTGTCTTGACAATAGGTGTTTCTAAAACCAAGGATGCTAACACCTCCACTGATTCGACTGCTCCTGCTGCAACTTCAAAGAAATCACTCCCCAACACTGGGGCTAAGGTATCAAGTCTCAAATTATCTTTTAAACTTAGTCCTTAAACTTCAATTATTACAAACATATCCTTGATCTTTCTGATTTCAAATGCAGCTTCGTAAGAGGACTTTGATGGCGTCGAAAGAGACTGGAGAGCCCACCAAACAAAAGAAACAGAAAGCTCTCACCAATCATGTAACACCCCGTTTTTCAATTAGCCAAAAAGGGCATTATTTTTTTTTTCTTTTTCAACTAACACTCAAAGTGCGCATAATAGTTTTATAAATGAACCGGCATTCAAATATACAAAAGAACTCATTACCAAAAGGTGCTTCGACAAGCAAAGTGTATTTCCTGAATAATTACAATCCAGGTCTAAGTACCAAAACAAGTTAGAAATCCTATGCTAACCAAAAAGCACGGTGCACAAAACACACCGGCGCATAGTCTAACTACTCTAAGCTAAAACTCCAACCGCTCACTGGGGCCTGGAGCAGCCACCGTCGTCACCACGACCTAACCCATCATCTGGGTGGGATGAGCCCGCAAATGAAAGAAAGGGTCACCACAAAATACAAGTATGTATATATATATCCGGTGCGAAAAATTGTACACATAACAAATATTTCCACAAACACAAGAGAAAGCTCTTAATCTCAAAAGTAGTTCCCACCGACGGGCTTATATAAATAAATGCACACCAAGCCTAATGCAGACTTCTACAATGAGTGTGACACCAATCACTGGCTGCCACATGCATGATTTTCCGGAAATTAACCTCTCCTCGAAGAGTCGTGGGGTAGGCAAAGCCACACAGAAATATACGTACCCTCACTAAAAATGCCACACAAGGCAGGTGAAGTCACACAGACAAACACCAGGCGAAGTCACACAGACAAACACCAACTCAATATAAATCCAGAGGGATTTGGCGAAGCCACACAGTCAAACGCCCGGTACGTAGGCAAAGTCACACAGACATACACCTAGGCACGCAACTATGAAATGCATGGCATATATTCTCTTCGGCATATACGGGATAGTCACACAAGACAAAATCCTCGCGTGGTCCTATCTGACACACGCATTCATATATGCTCATGCAAACATTCACATAGCCTAAAGCCTATGTACAAGCATCACAACATACCTACATTTTCTCAATCATATGTAAATTGCACGCATATATATCACCACGTTCTCATCAACGAGAATACATAAGTACAAACATGCCAAGCACACAGCAAATGCATAAACAGCAAATTCAAGCATGTCGTAACCGTTTAAAGACAGAAATAAAGTGGAGCCCTTACCTCGTCAAGCACTCAACTATCGCACGATCACACAACACTTATTTGCTTCCTAAAACAAGCAAAGTATTCAATCAAAACCATATCCAATCAATCCTTAATGAATTGGACTCTAAAACCCCAACAACCAAAGGTTTTCTAAGGAAAAAAATCCTTCTTTTGGATACCATACCAAAAACTATCGTATTGATCAACACTCATGAGTTATATGTACTATTTTTAGGACCCAAAACAATAGTCAAAAGTCTTAAATAATTTGAAATGCAAAATGGCCGTTTTCTTGTGTTATAAGCTACGTACTTTCCGAGTACCCGAAAAACTCGTTTCCAATCCCAACCACTTCCATAAATTAATAAAAAGGGATTAGAAAGTTAAAAACCAAGTTAGGACATCAGAATCCAAAATTTTAGTTTCCAGAGCTCGCCCTGGCGAGTCGGTGGCGAGTGAAGGCAGAGAGTACTGGTCTTACTCGCTCTGGAGCTCGCCCTGGCGTGTTGTCAGGACCTGTGACACTCGCCCTGGCGAGTAACCACTCGCTCAGCGAGTTGCACCTGTCATGACAGCAAAAGACAGCAACTCACACCACCTTTTTCCACCCCAAGCCTAGTTTGATTCTATTAGTTCCCAACATCTTTTCAAGGCATAAAAGCAAACCATTTTCATAAGCAAGCAACACATTTCCGAAAGCATGTTGGTTGCTTCGAGTGCAAGTTATTTGATTTTCATTTCCAAAATCAAAACCAAATCCAAGCACAAGTTTTATTACGGGCCTTAACCGTCCGGTAATCATTTTCAAACATGTTTTCAAGGTAAAAAGCGACACCACATGTCACAATAGTTTTAAACCATTTTGACCCCAAAATACTACCCAAAAACTCTTAGAAAATATTTTCATAAACCTCAAAATATTTTTCATCGGATTTTTCTAAAACAAAACCATACAACGCATTTCCCTTTTGCCCAAAGGTTCAAAGACAACTTTTCTTTTCAAAACCTTACAACATAACCTCGTGTAATTGATCAATACATAAACCAACCAAAACCCTAACTTTTCTCATGAGATTTTTCACCAACTCATGGAAAACAAAACAACAAAGCCTACACATGCTTCTCTAGACCTCATGAACAACATTCATGGAACAAAAACCATGTAAAGTAACATTTTCTAACAAACCCTCATGAGAACACAAACCCAAAAACTCTTAAACTCTATAAGTCTACCAACCTAAGAGATGAGAAGAGAGGGTTACCTTTAGAAAGTGATTCTCTACAACTTTCTTCAAAGCTCCAAAGCTTGAAATGGAGTGAAATGGTGAAGAAATGAAAATCTAGTGAAGGTTGGAAATGAAAGTAATGGAGTCTACGTGAAAGAGAGAAAGAATGAGATGATTTGGTGATGTTTTTCTAAGTGACCAAGTGACCAAACCTCCTTACTATGCCATAGCTCTTGCTCACTCATGGCCATTGGATCAAAAACAAAATGCCAAGACAAAACCCTAGCCATTGGATCAAACCAAACCAAATCCACTTGAGATAAAACTCAATACCTCATAGAAATGCTCACACGTTCAGCTCTCGCACGCCGCGACGAACGAAACTCACCAAAACAGAAAACCTACAGACAGAACGTCTATCGTCTAACATTTCCAAAACTTATCGCCGAATCTTTTTCCGCGACTGTAATTTTCTTCCATACTTCAGAAAATTAATCTCAGAATATATCCTAACTCGCGCAGATATATAAAACTTCCATCCGAAACCTCACTCAAAACAGACGCAATAAGATTTTACAACGACGGGTAAAATCCTACTCGTTTTTCCAAAAACAAGAATAATCCACAACTTATTATTCTGTAACCACAGGTAACTTCTTATTCAAGCAACAGGATCACAAGACAAAAGTCTGTACAAATACAGTGCACGAGCACTAAACAGGCTCAATTACAGCAAAAGCTAATAATTACACGATGTTTCGTCACACGAACACATCGAAACCCTAATATTCCTTAAACCAACTATACAATGAAATCTTGGGTCTTACAAATCAAGAACCACCAGTAAGCCTTTCGCCATTTCTCTTGGGTTTTGCTTTGGCTTTAAATAAAATTTTGGATTAACAATTTCATTCTCTTTTCAGCCTGCTGGTACTATTAATCCAACTGTTGTTGCCCCTAGTGGAGAAGACCAAAGAGACACAGAAAAGGCCAGTGTCGAAACTAGTGAGGCAAGTATGCCAACAATTCCAAAGAAGAAGGTTGACAAAGAAAAGAAGAAGAAAAAGAAGGTCAAAGCCAATCCTAAACCTTCTGCAGAGACAGAAAAGGACACTGAAACCCCTCATTCCACTTCTCTTGTTGAAGATCAACCAACAATCAATGTCGAAGCTCCTTCGACTGAAAGGCCTGCCCCCATGCAGGAGAAAATAAGCTCAAGTTCACAAGACCCTGGTGCTCAGGTAAAATTCCCTTGTCCCTAAGACTTTGTCAAATGAACATTTTTCATCATTATTCCTAAGACTTTATTTTATTTATCTTTGACTAGGATGGCAATGAAGAAAATGCCAACACACTTGTTAATGATGAAGACAATGTGGCCCAAGACGTTGGAACCAATAACGTCGAGGTCAATTTAGCTGGAAATGACAAAGGCCCATAGACTGAAGAAATTCCCACCAACAATCCTGATTCTGAAAAGACCATCACTGTGCATCCTGCTGAATCTACTCACTCATCAGAAGGTACGGATGTCGAAATGACATTCGACGATGAAGACGATGCTATGCCTGAGGCCACTGAGGGAGGTTCTGAAATACTCCCAGTTTCTTCAACTTCCAAGTTATCTGCTGATATTGGATTGTCAGAGATGCAGTTCATTGCCACGAAGGACTCTGATCCTGCTGCAGCACTCAAGATGCTCCTTTCCAGCAAAGGTAACAAGGACCAAAGCAAAGGTGCCTCCCATCACAGCAGTTCGACAGCTTCTGATTCAGAAATCAGCTCGACAGTGAGGGAAGACTCCTTGCTCCTCAAACTGCACACAGACTACATCAACCAAGATGTCTTTGCCTTAATTGAGGCGAACCCCAGTAGTGCATTTTCTCACTTGGGCTTCCTGAAAAAGCTTCACAACCCCATGACTGATGGTGCTACCCTTAGCAAGGTTATTCAACTTGAAAACCTTATTGATGGTTTCACCCAAGTCATTCAAAGGAAGAAAATGAGTGCTATGAAGCTGGAGGCTCAAACCCATGCACATGCTGCGTTGGTCGAAAAGGCCAAGACTGCTCAGGCTAATGTCGAACGCCTTGAAAAGGAAATAGAGTCGAATGCTGAACTCGCTGAATACAACCAAAACATTACTGCTTGGGAGAATGAGATTGCAGAACTGAATTTGAAGATTCAAAGTCTCAATGTCAAAATTGATGCAGAGAAGGTTAAGCGTGACGAAACCAAGGCCAACCTTTCCAATGCTGTCAAAGCCAAGATTGACAAAGAGGCTAACGAAGGCATTAAGTTTTTTAGTGCTTCAGCAGCTGTGGACGAGGAGTTTCAGAATCTGGTGGAGTCGAACAAGGTTCTCGACAAAGAAGTTTCCTCTTTCAAGAACTTATATGAAGACTTGAAGTGACAATTTAATGTGTGATAGTTTTTCACTTGTTGTTCTTAGTTTTATTCCAACTTTTTGAACAATTTGTTAGGATTTCTTTGGTTTGTACTTTTGACAATGCCCAGTTTTTGTGGCGAACAACTTTTATGATCACCATTATTTCCTTATGTCTTAAACTTATTCTTCGCTAATTTTTATTTCTTGCAACGCTGGTTTATACTTTTTCAAGTATTTACCATTTATAATTAACGAACGTCGTTCTTCTGTTAACTCTTCAATTTCGTAAGCACCATTTGAAAAAACTTGAACAACTTTAAAAGGGCCTTCCCAATTTGGAGACCATTTGCCTAAGACTCTGTCTTTTTTATCCATTGGCAAAATAACTTTCCAAACCAAATTTCCAACGCTAAAGGTTTTAGACTTAACCTTTTTATTATAAGCTTTAGCAACTCTTTCTTTCTGTCGAATTAACATTTCTAAAGCCTTTATTCTCTCCTCATCTAAATCAACTAATTCATCTAACATCATATCCCAGTAATGATTTCTTGGGATTTCTGCTTGCCTTTGAATTCTAACTGATTGCAGGTGTATTTCGACTGGCAAGACTGCATCATGTCCATATGTTAGTCGAAAGGGTGTTGTGTTAGTTGATTCTTTTGGAGAATTTCTACATGCCCATAAGACTTGATCCAAAGTCTTGTTCCAATTTCTAGGCTTTTGGGCAATATGCTTTTTAATCAAACCAATGATGATCTTATTAGCAGCTTCCACTTGACCATTTGCTTGGGCATAATATGGTGTAGAAGTTAAAAGTTTAAAGCCAGTTTGTTGGGCGAATTCAACCATCTTTCGTCCAGTAAAAACTGAACCTTGATCTGTAGTAATAGATTCAGGTATACCAAATCTATAAATAATGTGACTTTGTATAAAACTAATCACCGCTTCTTGGTCAACATTTGGTAATGGAATTGCTTCTATCCATTTGGTAAAATAATCTATACCAACTAAAATATAACGTTGGTTTTTGGACGAACTTGGTTTAATTTCACCAATTAAATCTAAAGCCCATCCTCTAAAAGGCCAAGGTTTCACTATTGAATGGAGTTCACTTGCAGGTACATGTTGTATACCTGAATGCCTTTGGCACTCTTGACAACCTTTAGCAAACTCTATACAATCCTTTAACATTGTTGGCCAATATACACCTTGTCGAAATAACAACCATTTCATTTTATGGCCTGCCTGATGAGATCCACATGCACCACTGTGCACATCAGATATAGCCAGATAGGCTTCAGTTTCACTTAAACATTTCAGCAAAACTCCCTCAGGTGTTTTCTTCATTAGTTCATTCCCAATGATGACATAACTCAAGGCTCTATACTTTATCTTTCTATTGGTCGTTCCATTTGGATCTCGCAAATATTCGACAAGTTGTTTTCTCCAATCATTATCAGATAAATTGTCAATGGCAAAAATTTCAAAAATTTCTGAATTTTCGTCACAATAATGAGTGGTATCTTGACCATTGCCTTGTGGTACATCTGCCCCCACAAGTTTTGGCATTGACAATTCCATAGAAGCAGGTTGATCAACAATGAGTTTATCTTTAATTTCAATCAACTCCTCTAGTTTTTCATTGGAAATTTTATAACCAGAAGCTATTTGAGCCAAATCATTGGCTTCTTGATTTTCTATACGAGGCACATGTTCAAAGATAACTTGGTCAAAACGTTTTAACAAAGAAATTGCTATGACAAAATATTTCATTAAGTGTTATTTTATGCACTTGTATTCTTTTGTCAACTGTTTCAGCACCAGTTCTGAATCACCTCTGATCAAAATATTTTTTGCCCCCAAGTCCAATAAAATTTCTAAACCTGTTATCAAGGCTTCATATTCTGCTTCATTATTTGAGCAGAACCCATTAATTTTATACTTGAACTTAGTGGGTATTTTGGAGGGAGAAATGATTAAAATCCCAATTCCAACTCCATGTTTATGTTTAGAACCATCAAAATATAATTTCCAAGATTCTGATTCTACATAATTTTGTGGGGTTTCTAATGCAGAATGATCCGCTATAAAATCAGCCACAATCTGGCCTTTAACTGCCTTTAAAGGTTTATAAGTTAGTGAATATTCTGTTAAGGCTAAGGCCCATTTTCCAATTCGACTATGCAGAATTGGTTTAGATAACATATGCTTGATGATATCACAATGAGAATAAACCAAAACGTCAACAGGCTTTATATAATGCTTGAGTTTCATATAAGAAAAATACAAACATAAGCATAATTTTTCAATACTACTATATCTAGTTTCAGCATCATTTAAAACCCTACTCAAGTAATAGATGGCTTTTTCTTCACCATTTTCATCTTCCTGGGCAAGCATACTACCCAGTGTCGAATCTGATGCTGATATATATAACTTCATGAATTTGTCCCTTATTGGAGGCATTAACATTGGCGGCTTTGACAGATAACTCTTGATTTCGTCAAAAGCTTGTTGTTGATCTTGCCCCCAAGTGAAAATACTTTCTTTCTTGAGTCGAAGTAGTGGCGAGAACGGTTGAGCTTTACCACTTAGATTTGAGATAAACCTTCTCAAAAAATTGATCTTCCCAAGTAAGGACTGAAGTTGCTTTTTTGTAGTTGGAGATTTTGTCTCCATGATAGCCTTTGTTTTGTTCTGATTTATTTCAATGCCCTTTTTGTGCACAACAAACCCAAGGAAATCTCCTGCATTAACACAAAAAGCACATTTTAATGGATTCATTTTTAATCCATATTTCCTCATCTTTTCAAAGGATTTTTTCAAATGATCTAAATGATCATCATCTGACGAGGATTTGACAACTATGTCGTCAATATACACTTGCATGAAAGTGTCTATGTATTCATGAAAAATTAAATTCATTGCTCTTTGATAGGTAGCCCCAGCATTTTTCAGACCAAAAGGCATCACTACCCATTCATATGTTCCTAGTGCTCCTGGGCATCTAAAGGCAGTTTTGGGTACATCATTCTCAGCAATGAAAATTTGGTTATAGCCAGAATAACCATCTAACATACTTAAATATTCAAACCCAGCCGCTGAGTCAATTAACATTTCTGCCACAGGCATAGGGTATTCATCTTTTGGTGTAGCATTATTTAAATCTCTAAAGTCTATGCATACTCTAAGAGAACCATTTTTCTTAATCACAGGCACTATATTTTCTAACCATTCGACATACCTTGCAGTTCTGATAAATTTGCTCCTCAGCAGCCTTTCAATTTCTTCTTTGATCTTTGACATTATTTCTGGTGCAAATCTTCTAGGTAATTGTTTCACTGACTTTTTATCTGGTCGAACTGGTAGTTCATGCTCCACCAGCTTTCTGCTCAAACCTGGCATTTCATTGTAATCCCAAGTGATGATATCTCATCATGATTACAATCCAAGGATGATTTCAAGGTAAAATGATAAGTTTTAGTGAATAAAAGTGGCTACAAAGGTTAGAAATGGAAGGTTTTAAGAGATTACTTAAACTACAAGCCAAGGTCAAAAAGGAGGAAAAAAGTCAAAGAAATATGGGTGAAAAGGTTGAATTTCGCGCAGGCGAAATAATAGCTCGCGTGCGCTATGTGGGCTAGCGTGCGCGGAGACGCAGCTAGCGTGCGCGGAAAACTGACTGAAAAGAGGATTACATTCTGCCAATTTCGCGTGCGCGAACGAGCTTCTCGCGTGCGCGAGTTTTGCGCGAAACAGGGTATAGCTTGCGCGAAGGATTTTGTACTGAGAAAGAAAGTTCGCGCACGCGAACTGGCTCTGAGCAAAGCGAAAGTTGCGCGAATTTCAGTGTTCTATAAAAGCCAAGCTGAAACTCTTTGCACAGGTTCGGAATTTTGGAAGAAGGATATAGATCTAAGTGTATTTTGCCCTCTAGACCTGATTTTCTGTCAAGAATTGAAGGAAGAATGAAGATGATGACTGGATGTGAAGAGATTTGCTTCAGCTCACTCATGACTATGGGCTAATTCTCTTGTAGATTGAATCATTATGTAACCTTGGATTCTAAACCTTTTGTAGTTAAACTTCTTTAATCAATTCAATTCTATTATGCATTTTATCAATTTTATGCTTAATGCTATTTTACCTTGATCTAGTAAAATTTGTTGTTAATGATCTAAATTGCTTTGAGAATTGTGTTTAGATTGTGGATCTTGATTGATAGAACACATGTTTGTATTCTAGAGATATTGTATGAACATGTGAGAATTGATTGTTAATGTTTATCATCCTCTATTAATGTTGAATTAACTAAGAGATTAGGTAATTAATATTAATTAGGGAGTGTTGCTTCAAAGAGATTTGAAGTAGCAATTGTGATTAATAACTCTTGCATGAAGAATTGATCATATGTTGTGAAGTTTAGCTACCATATCATACGAGTCCAAGGGAGCATAATGATTCAATCGTTTTTTAAAATTCATCTTTGAACGTTTCGTTTATAATTGCTTTGTTAACTTTGATAATTGAAAAACTCCCCCCAAATTATGTTTTTAGTAGATAGTTGTAACATAGTTTTGATTGCCTATAAGTTCGGTTAAGATAATCCCTGAGGATCGATAATTTTTTACTACTTGCGGAAAGCGTTCACTTGCGTAAATTCTCCATCAAGTTTTTGGCGCCGTTGCCAGGGATTGTCGTTAATCGACAAGGCAATTGAAACCGTGTTTAGCTTTAATTTTCTGTTTTTAGTTGTAATTTTCATTCAAAACCAAAAAACCAAAAATTAGGATAGTGTTTAATTTTCAATTTTATTTGTTTGCTTGTTCGGAATTACCTTTTCTTGTTTGTATTGTGTATGCAAGGTAGGAGAGGAGGGGAACTACTATTCGTGCCGGAAATCGAAAAATTGGCAAAGGCTAACCGTAAAGAAGCTCGATTAGCCAAGGAAGCGGAGCGATTAGCACGAGTTGAACAAGGGAACATTGAGACCGAATCTACAAGTTCTCAAGAGGTTGAAGAGGAACACTTGGAGATGGGAGATAATCCACCACCACCACCTCCACCTAGGAGGACTCTAGGAGACTATGGTCAATGGGATGACGGGCAACTCGCGAATTTGGGGTTCCAACCGGCCAATCCGGTCAACTTTGACATTAAGAACTTCGTGATTAATGCCTTACGGGAGGAACAATATTCGGGGGCGGAAAGCCAATGCCCTAATCTTCATCTTGGTAGGTTCTACGAGGCTTGTGTCTATACGGACCCACCGGGTGTTACCGAGTCCCAAAAGAGATTGAGGTTGTTCAAATTTTCACTAACCGGGAGAGCCAAGGATTGGCTAGATACTTTGCTGAGTGGTACCATCAACACATGGCAAGAACTAGAGAGAAAGTTCCTTGAGCGGTATTTTCCTATTCACAAGTTCCTTGAAAGACGTGTCGATATAGTCAATTTTGAGCAAGGGGATGCCGAATCACTCTATGACGCTTGGGAACGATTCAAATTGTGTTTAAAGAAGTGTCCCAAGCATGGTATTGATACACATGCTCAAATGAAACATTTTACTCAAGGGTTGAGAGCACAAACAAGGATGTTATTGGATGCTTCGGCGGGTGGATCTTTGAAGAGGAAAGATGAGCGAGAAGCGATGGAATTGATTGAGTCCATGGCCCAAAATGAATATAGAGCTAACCATGATCGTGGAGCTAAGAAGAAGGCGGGGGTGCTTGAACTCGAAGCAAACTCCGCGATGTTGGCCGAACAAAAATTGTTGAATAATAAAAGGGAAGCATTGGTCCAACATTTCACAAAAGCTTCCTCAGCTCAACACCAATCAAAGGCACAAGTGAACCAAGTGCAAGATCAAAGATGTGATTTTTGTAGAGGTGAACATGAAAATGGGGCTTGTATGCCCGAGGGATCCGAGGAGGCTAAGTACCTAGCTAACTTCCGGAAGTCTAATCCAAACTACAACCCTAACTCCAACACTTACAATCCCGGGTGGAGAGATCACCCAAACTTTGGTTGGAAGGACACTCCTAATACCAACTCAAACCAATCCCAAAATTCACAATTATCCAACAACCAACAAACCACTCAACCAAGGAAACCCTCCCCACTTGAGGACACCTTGAACCAATTCATGAAAATGACCCAAGGAAACTTTGAGGCTATGAAGGTTAGTCAAGACCAAATGAAGATGAGCCAAGAGATCTCCAACAAGAATCAAGAGGCTTCCATCAAAAATCTTGAGACCCAAATAGGGCAATTGTCAAGACAATTTGCCGCATTTCAACAACAAGGGTTTGAAGGTCACACTACCGATAACCCTCGAAAAGAGCAATGTAAGGTAATTACTTTGAGAAATAGGGTGGTACCAACACCGGAGGTAGTAGTGAAGTCTAGGAAGGTGACCATTGATGAGGGAGGAGTCGAAAATAATGTTGAGGGTGTAGTTGAAAAGAAAGTGGAAAGTGAGCTAGAGGGTGGAGTTGAAAATGAGTGTGAGGGAGATGTTGAAAATTCAAAAGGAGGTGAGGAAAAAGGTGTAGTTGAAAATGAGATTAGTGAAGAAAAAAGTGAGAACGAGGGAGATTATGGTGACTTGCAAAACAATCTTTGAATTCCAACAGAAGTTGCATCACTTTTGCCTTCAGATCTGGAGGAATGTTTGCACTAATGTACGTTGGTCTTTTTGTCAAACCATCTCCAAGGTCAATTTCTTGCAACGGGTCCTGTGCTTGCATCTTATGACTTTGACTGATTGGATCTTTTTCAAATCCTAGGGGTTCGTCATCATAGATGCAATCCAGCTTTTGCAATTCTGGCTTGTGTTTGCCACATTTTATGTCATTGGCTGCAACAACCATATTCTCTGACAATGCATTGGCTTCCAAAGCCATTTTGATTCTATTTTCAGCCATGTAGGCCGTAATCTTTGCCCAAGTTTGGGACTCAGACATAGTAGTTATCTTTGATATCCCACCCAGTTGGGTAGTTGTGGCCTTCATACTCACCATCCTCACTGTTTCCATCTTCTCTCTCCCACAAGAAACCATGTGTGGGGTCCAGTTTGATTGAATGGTAAACATTTCCTGGTGAACGATGTGCAAAATCCCTCTTAGTGCATGGTGAGATTGTTGCCAATTTTTTGTCGAATGAGTGTTTTGTCAGATGATGGACTTCAGTTTTGAAATAGCTTTGATCTGCTTCAACATTTTCCACTATACTATCATCTCGCCAGATAATAAGGCGCTGGTGCAGGGTAGATGGGACTGCCCCCACGCCATGAATCCACTCTCGTCCTAGGAGCAGATTGTAATTTGCCTTAGAGGCCACAACCATGAACAAGGTTGGCCTTACAGTACTTCCAACAACCACATCCACCTGGATTGCTCCTAAAGAAAAACCAGTTTCACCCTCATAGTTTGAGAGCACTATGTTGTGAGGATGAAGATCCACCAAAGATTTGCCAATCTTTTTCAGTAGAAATTATGGCATGAGGTTAACAGCAGCACCCCCATCAATCAGTACTTTGTTGATTCCTACATTGTTCACTTTAGCCTGTATGAAGAGAGGCTTCAAGTGACTTTTCATGCCTTCATCTGGTCTCTCAAATGTAGCCATTTGGTCTTCCAAAGCACCATTGCTCATTACATAGTAACAGACTGGCCTGTGAAGAGCCATTTGCATTCCAGATTCCTCTTCGTCATCTGTTATTTCAGAATATACGTCGAACTCTCTTGGTAGAATCGACACGACATTTACTATTATGTCGAGATCAGGTTCAGAATCCAGAAAATCATCTGCTTCCATGTGTTCGTCTTCGACATTATCAGCAACTGAAGACTCAACTTTTGGGTCAACTAACCTTTCTCTCATTGGTCTTTTAGCCAATTCCGTAGGCCTCTCTCCTTTACTATCAGCAGTAATTTGAGGTTTTTGTGCAGCCACCTTCTTCTGGCGTTGATATCTACGCCATTGAGATCTTGTCATGGGATTTTTCCCTTTGTAGTTATTCCTGTAATCATATTTCCTTGATTCAGGATCTTTTTTGGGATTGAAGTTGCTAGAGTTTCCTTTCTCAACATTCCTCTGACCAGAGCCCATGTTTCTTCCATGAACCCATTGATTGACAGGTGTCTTGCTTGAGGGGACAAATGATTTTTGTGGTCCCAACCTCTGATGCACAGGCGCCTGTTGGCTATTCAGAACATTAGAGTAAGTTGGCTTTTGAGTTGGCCAATTGTTTCTGCCTTGACTATGAGGCAAAAATTTGTTGAGGCCTGCAGCAGCCTTTTTGTCGAACATGGCACTATAGTGAGGACACAATGTAGCTTCGCCATCATTCTCCTTACAGCGTTGAAGGAAATCTAGTAAAGTCTCTCCAGCCTGTGGATATACCTCTTCCACTTTGTTTTCATATTCTTCCTCAGGAATGGAAACCAATTGCCCCCCTTCAGTGAGGTTCAATGCTTCTAACATCAGGCACTCGAATGGCTCTGTGTAAGCAGCATCAGCAATCTGCAATGGATCTTCGTCCACCAGCTGTTTGGATTTTGGCTTTTCGCCAAATTTGAGCCTTCCCTCCTGCAAGGCTTTCTGGACCAGATCCCTGAAAATAACACATTGTGAGGTTTTATGACCCAAGAAATTATGGTATTTACAAAAACCTCTTTTCTTACGTTGTTCCAAAGGTGGAACTTTTAAACCCTTTGGTACAATTATTTGGCCATCAGTGACCAGTAAGTCAAAAATTTCATCACATTTAGTAATGTCGAAAGTATATGTCTTAGAAACAAATCTATCATTTTTTGGTTCGACAGGATTATTCCCATTTGATGGTTTTAGCATTTTACAAGTATAGGGAGGGCCTGGTTTTAATTCAGCAATGTTAACCTCACTATTTTCCATGTAATCCTGACCATCGTCGAACTCATTTTCACTTTCATAAGTTTCTATATATGCCACTTTTTCTTTTTTGTGGAATTTAGAATTTCTGACTTTTTCAGCCCTGAGGCGCTCGATCTGTCGAACACGATCTGCTAATTGGGCCATATCTCTTAAATGTTGAGTATCTAACTTTTTCCTAATGGAATAGTCAAGGCCACCAGCAGCCATCTCAACCAATTCATGTTCAGGTACTTGAGTAAAGCACCTTGCCTTAAGGAGGCGAAACCTGTTCAAATAGTCATCAATGGCTTCTGAAGTTTTGCGTTTCATACTGGCTAATTCTTTGAGGCTAATCCTAGATTGCCCCATGTAAAATTGTTCATGAAATAGCCTTTCTAATTGAATCCAATTATGAATTGAATGAGGGGGAAGTGTGGTAAACCATGTAAAAGCATTTTTTGTAAGGGAATTGGGAAAGAACTTCATTCTCAGATCTTCATAATTTGCTAAATTCCCTGCCTCTGCCATATATCTGGCAATGTGTTCGATAGTAGACTCATTAGTATCACCAGCAAATTTTGTGAATTTGGGAATTTTCCATCCCCTTGGCAATTCTGCCTGCAATACATATTCAGACAATGCTGACACAAAATTTGGCCTATGCAACCCTATATTCAAACCATTTTGGGCCAAGATATTTTCTACTAAATTGGCCAAGTTATTATGCCCTGCAACATTCTCTTGTCGAACATTCCTAAGAACATTATCAGCATCCTGGTTTCTATTAACCAATACCACTCCCTGTTCTGGCTGTTCTCTTTCAATGCGCACTGGTTGGGCTTGAACTTCTGGTTGAGTCTCTGGGTTTGCACGAAGAACCCTTTGGTTATTTGGAGCATCAGGGGCACCAAAAAAGTCTGCCATCTTCCCCATTTGATTGGCTAGTAACAAGTAATTATCATTGGCTGTTTGTAGAACAGGGTTGAAAACTGTGCCAATCTGCTAGGTCAATGCGTTCACCATATCATGGTTACTTTCATCCATTTGTTGCCTAAGTGCATTCATAGAATTATTTGTCAAATTCAGAGAATTTCCCCTATTTCCCATCGCAGAAGATGAGGGAGAACTTTCTATCGAAGGCCAATTATACAGGCTTGCCATCGTTGTCGTTGGCATTCCAAATTGTGGGTTTCTAGGCAATCATGGGGGTCTCGACGGTGTTCCACCAACTTGACTACCGTTTGTATATCCATGTGTGTGTGACACGTTCGTTGGCATGGATGATACATTCATTTGTGTCATCATTGCACCATTTGGATTTGGAGGAGGAAACCCTCCTGCCATACTTGAACTGGTGGCAGGCATTGTTGACCCACTGGCGCTCACACCAACGGTTCCAAAACTTATTACAGGGTTCGTACTCCCACCATTAACATTATTGCTTGGGATACTTTCAGAAGTTATAGAATTTAGGGCAGGGCTTGTTGGCCCACCAGTAGGATTGGCGCTAGGATTGCCAGATACTGGTTGATTGGGTTGCCCTGTCACATTCTGGGGACTTACAACAGGATTTGTTTCTGCCCCATTATTATTATTATTGTTATTATTAGGATTGTTTGGTGGTCTCACCATTCTGGAACGAGGACGAGTTGGTATACTTGAAAATTCTGGGAGAGATTTATCACTCCTCAAATGCATATAAAAATATACACAATCAAAAGTACAACACCAAACAACGAATTTTTTGTAAGAAAATTTTTCAAAAACAAACTAAATAAACTACACAATCCAATGGTCCCACTGGGCGTGCCAATTTGTTTACCCCGATTTTTAGTAAACAACCGCTAGTTTAATTATTACAAGAAATGATCAACTAGTAAATCCTGGGACATATGGATTGTGCATAAGATTGACGAAAACATGTTCATATTTTCTGGGTTAAATCGGATAAATTGATAAAAAAGAAGTAAAGGCTTCAAAGTTTAAATTTGCAGAAAACTTGTAAATGAATTGCAAATAAAGTTTAAAGAAGAACTTTGAAAAGTAAAAACATGCAACGAAATAAATTGCAGAAGGCTTAAATGAAAAGCAAGTAATCAATACTTGAAAATGTAAATTGCATTGACAATTGTAAAAGTGTTTACAAAGAATGGTACACAGATTCGTACATGTTCCATATTGCATTCATTTCGCTCGTTGACATGGGTACTCTGAATATCTTAGGAATTTGCATGTGAATTGTGAACCCGTTTCTCCTATGAAAAACTAATATTTATAGACGAACAAAATAACTGCCAAAAACCTACAAAACGTCTAACTAAACTCCACGTGTCTCTGACAATTTGAATTCTTTTGACACCTGGTGAGGCTTTTGAACGTTATCAACTTTTGAATATTTTGCTAAGTCCAGAGTATGTTTTCTCCGTACTGCACAATACGTTAGACAAACAAACAAATATATATATATATATATATATATATATATATATATATATATATATATATATACATAATATATTCGACAAATACGCCAATGTCGAACAAACATGTTTACTTGAATAAACAAGTTTCTGTCGAATTCGACAGATTTTCAGGGCTCGACAAATCAAAAGTCTTTAATGTCAAATGCTTTGATTTTCTCTTGATTTATTGCCAAAATCAGTTCCCAAGAGAATATTAAAATGCAATAATATACATTAAATGAGATTTCATCATCTCATTCCAACTCATTACTGCCTGTCGAAAATACAGGCTAACACAATTAAAAAAAAATTATTGAAATTTTAATTATAGCAAAATTTAAATTATATATCTGACATTCCAAATAAACCGTGTATCGCACGGGGTGGAGTCTAGTTATATTAAAACAAGTTAAATAAAACAAAAACTTAAAACCTAAGATTACATTGTCAACCAATCAAACTCAACCAATTTTCCATGTCACATAAAAAAAATTAAATAAAAAAAAATCCTAAAACCTAAGAAATAGGAACATTTAGGCGTGAAATATTGTTTATTTTTATATCCTAAAATTAGTGTTAATTTTACTTAGTAACAAGGAGATATTAGACTCTTGAAGTAAACAATTGTATGCTTTTTTTTCGAAAAAAGTAATAATACCAAAATATTATTTTCATTATTTTAAAAAATATATAATCTCTAACTATTATTTCTTCTTCTTTTCATCACAATTGTTCATTTTATAAGTCTCACATCTTTTCACTAGCAAGTTAAAATGAACACGTATTTTTGACAAAAAAAATAAACAGATATTTTATAAAATGAAAATAAAAAATATTTTATAAAGTAAACAGTTTCATAGCTTTCATGTAAAGAAAAAGCAGAGTGTGTTTATCTCTCTCTCTCTCTCTCTCTCTCAACATAGTTGCTTCCTTCCAAATTGGATCATCTCTTTCTCAATTCTCTACTTGAGAGAAAGGAGAGAGATGTAAAGAATTGAAAAGGAGAGGATCCAAATCCGCTTTCTTTCTTTCTTTTTCTATATATAAATCTTTGAAAAAGGTGAATAAAAAATTAATTTCAATAAAAAAGAAAATGACATGTTCCTTTGTTGTTAAAAAAAACGATTTCCTTTTATTATCCGAAATTGTTTTATGATTCTCATATGTTTGGCTCTCTCTCATTTAATTATTTTTTTGTGAAATTATCTACTTTCTTGTTTGGATATTCAAATAAAGGGTTACATCTAATTAACTCTTGTGACCATACAAAAATTATTCAGCGAGTAATTCTTGTCTCTTTCATTTGTGGCAAGTTAGAGAGTAGTGCAAGTACTAAAATTAAGCACGAGAAAAAATTAAAGTGCACAAAAAGGAGATGATAGTACATTTATCTAAATACTAGTTCACTCTCTTTCAAACTCTTTGTCCTTGGAAATTAAAGGTGCACAAGCTAGAGTCAAATTAAGATCAACATCACCATCAATAATATTATTGTGTACTTGCATGAAAGATTCATTATTTGTGGATGTGGTTGCATTGAAAGGATTCTCATTAGGCTCCTCTTCATAATGTTGTGTATTCCATATTGCTTCCGGTGACCGGCGGTGTGGATGCAAAAACACTACTCTAGGTGTTCCATGTGGTGCTATCATAGGACGATAAGGTGAACATGGTACAAAGCGTTGATGATGAGGAAGAATGGAAAGAAAATGTGCTCTTTGGCGATCTCTCTTATGAGCATTTTGATGGCCTCCTAACGCTTGAGAATTGGAAAATTCACGGCGACAAAAGTGGCATATGAATTTCTTGGTTTTATAAGGAACGGTTTTAGATGGTGTTAATGAGAAACCAAATAGCTTCAAGGTTGATGAGGAAGAAGAGGAAGGTTGCTCTTCATTGTTTATTATGTGGTTATTAGATGAACTACCACTCATGGTGATTTTGCTTTATTGGTGGATACTTGAGTGTTGGCGGGATATCAATCTATCTATGATTTTGTGCACATATATATAGCAATAAAAATAGTACTCTAAAGTTTAACATATTTCCCTTGACATAGTGTGAATGAATTTGACAAATTTTCAGTAAGAAATAGGCTTAAAATGGAGTTTTGGTTATTTAATACAATTGTTTGATTTTGGCCTTTAAATTTTAATCCGTTAAGTTTCACATTTGTTTGATTTGGGCACTTTAAGTTTGAACTGTTCAATTTTAGGCCCCAAGTTTATCATTTTTTGCATTTGTCAGTCTTCCGTTGAATTTTTTGACTAAAGTTTGCTTTTGTGGCATTTAATTATTTTTTGCATTTGATAGATGTTTTAAAAGAAAAATATTTTATAAAATAAAAATATTTTGTTTTAAAATAAATAAATAAATGAAAATAGTTTTTTTTTTAAAAAAATAGTTTTATTTTAAAAAAATACTTTATAAATTTTTAAAAAATAGTTCATAAAAAAATTAGTCAACTATTTTTTTTAACAAAATTATTTTATAAACTATTTTAAGAAAAACACAACTTTCCATTTATTTATTTTTTTAATCAAAAGAAAAATTTATTAAAATTCAAAGTGCAAAAGCTGTACAAGGTGATCATAAAGGATCCAACCCTCCAAAACATACAAAAAGAGGAAACTAAACTAGATAAGCAATTGAGCAATATGCTCCCTAAGCTTAGATTCTTCCAACCTCTGTATACTATAGTATCACTCATGTTTTCTCCTATACACAATTTTTCCATTTATTTTAATACAATTTAGCTTAATTTAGCTTAATTTGCATTGTTATCTTATACTGTTATATTATAGTTCAAGAAATCTCTCTTAATGAAATCAATTTTCAAACAATTTTTTTCTTATGATCTCTCAAAAAAGGAATATTTAGCTACAATGTGCTAAATTCCCCACTAGAGCTATAAGTTAAAATAACAAATTAACTTCCACCAAGTTACAAATAACGACGAAAAAAGGGCACAGTTAATTGAAGCTATAGCTTGAAACGATTTAGCACCAAGAAGCAAATTTAGATGCCAATGTAGGGGACGTTTTTCTAGCAAACGCTCACTTAGGTGATGATGATGGGATAAAGGCAGCACAAATTATTACTTGTTCAAATTCTTATGATGCATATTTTGTCTTTTATATAAACTTTTTACTATACAAACATAGCATATCTTTTTATCAATATTTGTTTTGACCGGGGACAAATTAGTTAACAGTTGAGAATCTAACTAAAGATTGAAAAGCAAAAAAAAAAAATACTCCATTCCTATTAGTTGTTTGTAAAAAAACCTACATTTTTTAAGTAACTTATTAAGCTATAGCCTACAGAGGCACTTATTAAGAATAGTGATGATTAGTTAGAAGTTCAAGTAGTTTAGAGGTTAAAATTAATTTGTTATTGGATAGTTAGTTAGTTAGTTAGTTAAGCCACTATAGTAACTTTATATAAGAGCACCAATTGTATCATTTTTATCAACCGGTGGCTTCCAATAACTTTGAAGTTGATACGTAAATGTTTTTTAATACTACCCTTTCATAATTTAGGAATATTTATTCAACAATCAATAAGTACAAGTCATATGCATGTGAAATAAAAATTAATTAAAAATTAGTTGTACGTAACACATGTACATTTGCTTATGTAATTTGCTCTCTTGATTGTTCTCATATTTATAACTTTATAACGAACTAAAAATAGAGAATATATCAAAATTGTTAAATTATGAGAGAAGTCCAGAGGAAAGAGGATCATCTACATTGAATCTAGACTGAACACCATATTTATATTCAAAATATTAAACTTATGAATTATTTCATTTACAATATGCTCAATCGTGACTTTTCTAAATAACATATAGGAGTACTAAGCTCACCATATCTATATGTTAGTAAGTTACTATCCAATAGACATTTTTGGCATGGTAAAAGGTATTCAACCATGTACATGTTGGGACATGTAGGATTGCTTTGAATAAAACGACAAACAGAAATTATGAAATATAAAGAAAGTGGTAGGGGACGGCTAACCCAATATTAATTAAGAAATTTGAGGCATGTTATCTTGTTCTGTCTCGTGCTAGTATCCATGTCAAATCCTTATCAACTTATATTGGTAGGGTTGGGAATAAGTCAGGCCGGCCTACAGGGGCCTATGGCCTAGTCTACATAGGCTCAGGCCAGGCCGGTCTATTTATTTAAATAGAGCAGGCCAAGGCTTTGCTATAAGCCTATTTAGCTAAAAAGGACAGGCTTCAGACCATGAAAAAAGCCTTTTAGGCCTACTAGGCCGGCCTATTTAAGTAAATATGAATAATATTTTTACATTTATTATTATTATATATTAAAACTTGTACATTGATTAAATTATAAATCTATTAAATTTTTTCAGTAGTTTAAGTTTATTGATCTACATTAACTTTTCACATATATAAATGTATTATTATAAACTAAAATTGAAATATCATGTCATATATAGTCAAATTTTCTAAAATATCATGTTAAATATCAAAAGGAAGTTTAATATCATTGATTTATTAGTTCATTAGTATATTTAAAAATAAATATAATTATTTATTTAAATATATTTATATGAAATAGGCTTTTAAACAGGCTAATAGGCCATACCAGACTTTTAAAAGGCTAGGCCCAGGCCTAAAAAATAAGCCTATGACAGGCCACATGCCAGACTTAGGACTTCAATTTTTTGGCAGGCCAGACTCAGGCTTGGCAAAGCCTAACTCGGCCTAGCCTATTCCCAACCCTAATTGGAGGACGTTTTCATTTTTTAACAAAATTATTTAATGGCTAAAAATTATTTTTTAAGATAAATAAGTGAAAGATACATATTCAAATTTTTGTTCAACAAATAAAATATAATATTCTTATTAATTGAATTATGCTTACAGAGATCATTTCTTCTCACTTTGATTTATAGTAATATAGCAATATTGGATATGTTAATTTAAATATTTTTATTTTTGTATTTCTTTTTTACTTTTTTAACGCTTTAGTTTAACTCTACTAGTGCAACATTGTTCATTGTGAAGAAAATTGTTCTTCGTCCCACAAATATCATTACACAAATAGAAATTTCAACAATATTTTCACAAAAATATGAAATTTTTTGGTCTATATAAGAACAACGAGCAAATATTAATCTCATCAACATATATACTAATTTTTTTACACAAGATCGAATAAAAGAAAAGAACACAAAACAACCAAAAACAACTAACACATTAAGATACAATACATTGGATTGGAAATATATCCATTCATAAAATAAAATAAGAAAGGAGCACCCTTGTGCTTCGCCGTGATCCAATCCCAAGACCTTTTTTTTTTTATCAAATCTATGACATTTTCCTAAATCGACACTTTTGAAGAGAAAATAAATTCATTTCTACCCTTTCCAAATAGCCCACAAAATCGTATGTCAAATAAAAACAACTCTTCTTTCCCTTTCCATTGAGAAGAATGAACACAAAACATTTGAACCCAAATCAAAGGGTCATTGTGAATAACGTCAACTAAGCCTAATAAACTACTAATGCTATATCGAATCTTCAACACAAACTAGCAAATCTTCTTTTACTTATAAAAAGAAGCTCCTCATTAGCTCATAAGCCTCCATTTTATCTATGTGGCATGCTTAAGAAAGTTTCTTATATCTATTTAGAATTTGCCACACAATTTATTTTGTATGTCCATTCATTCTCCAAAGTAATTATCTATATGTTACAATAATAATGGCTCCTAATTTATTTATTTTTAAAAAATTTAAATTGATGTTAATAATTATGAATGTGAAAGTTCAAGTGACAAGAAAATTAGTAGCAAATGTAACATATACCATAAATTAATAGTAATAATATATTAAAAAATATTATAAAAGAAAAATGAATAAATATATGTGCTCATTCCTCTTTTACACTATAACATAAAAAATAAACCATGCATGCATAATTATAATTTGAAAAAGTTTATTAAATAAATATAGTTTTAATAAAAAAATTATCCGCAAAAAAATTTCGTTATAACCAGCTAAATAAATAATCTTTTATTTACTAATTTACTAAAAGGAAGCTCCTATATAGCTCCTAGGCCTCCATTGTGTCTATGTGGCACCTCTAAAAAAACTCCACATCCTTATTAAAACTTTCTACCAACTTCTCTTAATTATTTAATTTAAAAAATTCTTAGTGTTGATTCTAAAGAAACTTAAACAACCAATAATAATAATAATAATAATAATAATAATAGTGTTAATTTTAAAGAAAAAAGGTTGAACAAAAGTAATACGTTATGTTGATATGAAGGTGAAAGTTCAATGACAAATTAATAAATAGGAAGCAACACATAACATAAATTAATAGTGTTAATAAAAATGGAAAATGAATAGAAGGAAAGTGAATAGATGTTTGTGCTCCTTCATCTTATCTCCTAAAATGTGTTAAATTATGACTTGGTAATAATACACTTATTAGGTTGTTATGATTGATTGAAATTCTATGACTCAAAGAATTCCAACCAATGGACATAACTTCGTACAATTTAAGAAACTTTATATCCATATTTTATCTTATATATTGAGACTTTTGCAAGAAGAATCATATAGTGGGTTTTGTTTTGTGTGTTTGACAACTGAAAATATATTATTTCAATTCGTTTTCTCCCTTTATAAGGTATGTAATCTTTTGGAGTTTTCTTTTGAGTCTTTCTTTTTGCTACTTATACAATGACTAAAATATATTAATTTTATAGAATTTTGTATTCTTTAATTGATTTAGTTCATCAATTTTATAAATAAATATTTGTAAAAATTAGTAAGTTTTTTCTCTTCTAAAAAAATAGCAATTTTATCCTGCATCTCAAACACCAATATTGTAAGGCCATGATAATTTACTTTTCCATTATAACCATTTTAATTATATCATAATTATATCATGTAGGTAATTTGAATTTGAACAATTATAAATTTTTTAGTTTTTGTATTTTCATGTTTGAATCATTGAAGTGTAAAAGGAAGATTATCAGCTATTGATCGATGCATTCATTTTATTTATGTACTTATTTTTGTGAAACTTATGTTTAACTTTGTCACAAGTTGATGTAAACAATATATGGAGATATATATGGCTCACCAATGAAAATGTCTTTGATTTTTTTTTTTAGAAAGGGCATATTAGTTATGAATATTAGATTTCTTTTCTTCTTTTGAGATATGAGTAATGAATTAAAAAAGTTCAATTGTATTATGTTCTCACAAAATATATACTATAGTTCTTATTTTTCGCATTTACTTATTAATATTAGTTGTTCTTTTATTATCCGAAATATAGAACCAATTAAATTTTTTAAGATGTTTTACTATAACTATGACATGGTTTGTGTTTTGTATCTATGTTTTAAAGGAATTCACTTTCAAGTCTAACTATTAGTTTTTTCTTCTTCACATGCTTTAGAAGAAACCATTAATTGGTTCGATAATTGCATTTTCGTTAAATACATGAGAGCAAAAATTGCAAAGTGAAAAGTAAATGGTTAAATCATGTGGTACCTAATTTACGAAGAAAGAAAACAGTTAATGAATAGACAAAACTACCACATAGAAATTACATTCTACAACCAAAACTTATTTCAATCTTTCACACAAGTAATATATTCAGCAAGCATGACTGTATTTTACTCTTATTGAAAAAAAATAAGAGAACCAATAAAATAAAAAGCAAAGTGACTTATGGCTACACAAGTGAATAGACAAAACTACCATAGAAATTACATTCTACAACCAAAACTTATTTCAATCTTTCACACAAGTAATATATTCAGCAAGCATGACTGTATTTTACTCTTATTGAAAAAAAAAAAGAGAACCAACAAAATAAAAAACAAAGTGACTTATGGCTACACAAGTGAAAACTCAAAAAAGAAAATTAAGTTATATCCAAACTTTTTCATTAAATAAAAAAGGTAAACAAAACAACACACACTAAAAAAAATTCGAACAATATAATGCATAAAAGTGAATAAGTTGCTATGTTATTTTATACATACTTTCAAGAAATGGAATTTGCAAAAAAAAAAAAAAAAACTACCATATATATATATATATGAATCACATTCTATAATTAGAGCTTACTTCAACCTTTATCATGAACAATATTGTCAGTAAGCATAACTGCATCTAACTCTTATTGAAAAAAACTACCATATATATATGAATCACATTCTATAATTAGAGGCCTAAGGCAATATTTAAAGGCCCTTTGGCATTAGTTTTTATAATATTAAATAATACAAAAATAAATATAAAATACAATTAGTAGTAAAATTAATGAGTAAAATTTATATCATATGACGTAAAATAATTAAAACTAATGAAATGATATTATTTATTTAATTACTTAATAGTATAAAGCAAAATAATTAACTTGCAACTACACCACTACAATTCATAAAAAGATAATTAATTTTTTATACGATTACACTATCAGAATAAAATACAATATAGCACTTAAAACTTATAAAAAATTAATTTTCTTTAACTTAAACTAATTATCCTCAATACAGACACACAACACAAATATACTATATACACACCAATATAAAATCTCATATTTCTATATAACCTTATTATATATTTTTAATTAGATATTTTTAATATAGATTAAGATCAAACATAATTACGTCACTATATTTTAAAATATTACCGATATTATTTTTTAACAATCGATTATTTAATAATATATGTGATTATATTTATCATAACTATTATATTTTTAAAATTTTAAGAAATATTTTAAGTGTGTATTTTAATCAAACCGTGCAACGCACGGGTTTATTTCTAGTAATAAACAAATAATAAACATCTTCCCTACTCTCAAAACACCGCCAAGGCGCCAACAAACCCTATTCACCTCACTCCCTAAAAGCTTTTTTTTTGCAAGGTTCCATTTTGTCGGAAGTTGAGAGCAAAAAGTTGTTCTTCCACCATAAATGGTGGAATTATATAATACAATTAAATAAATATTAAAACTCAATAATGGACATACTATTACTAAATGATAAGAACAATTCGGAAATGTTGGACATACTATTTGAACTTAAAAAAATTTTAGGAAGATTGACAAATCTTAGTTTAACTGACAAAATATTGAAATTATTAGATCATATGTCGTAATTGAAGTTCGAACCCCAATTCTCCACTTATGTGTGTGAATTCCCAATAACTATTTTAATTTAGTTCATCTACAAAAAAAATAAAAAAATCAAAGAGATTATTACTCTTTTCACCGTCAAATGTGTGATGGGGTGGGTAGCTCAATTGGTCAAGCTAGCTAAGGATTAAGGAGTTAGAGGTCCATGATTCAAGTCCTGACAAGTAGAAAAACTAATGTAACATTGTAAATATACTAACAACTAACAATTTGCCATTAAAAACAAAAAAACCTATTACATGTGTCATTTTTTAGAAAACATTAGAAAGAAAACAAACAAATTTCTAATCTACCTCTTTATATGCTCAAATCTATCAAAATAAGTGGTTGCAAACACGATTACAATGGGTGAGATTTTCTTTTGCCACTCTATCTATTTTCCCGCGCGTCCTACGAATTTACCAAAATACCCTTGTCCGCTACTTAAGTAGCAGACGACATTTGCAAAATTTCTCAAAAATTTATCATTCTTACAATATTCGTTACTTAAACAGCAGAAGAATAAGATGAGAAAAATATAGGGTGCGCGGCAAATGAGTAAGGTTGCAAAAGTAGATCTCAATGTTATGTGTGTAAATCCATCCAAAGCAAAAACACATTTTCACAATTAAAATTAAAATGAAAAAATAAATAAAAAAGAAAATCAACTCACTCAGAAGCTCCATCATCAAGCTGCTGGAGTCACACTCACACGCAGCAGTGAACTGCTCAACTTCCCGGAAAACGATTCCGACCCGATTTACAGCCGCCATAGCCACCGCTACTTAACATAGTTCCATCGCAGAAGATCTCGAGTAACACTCACTTCAACTGAATCAAATTTCATATGTGACAAGGTTTGTGCTTTATAATTGAGTTTTTTTTTTTTTGTGCCCCATTTCTCATTTTATTAATTTTATCAATTTTAACTTAATCTATTATAATATGATGAAGTATTTAAGTATAAATTGCATTTTTTTTTAATATTTAAGTAACCTAATTTCCTACCTTAGAATTTAAACATGCTAGGTAACTATGGAATGTGGATTATCATTTCTTTTGAAATTTAGAGATATATATTAGTGTTGATTAGGTTTAAATTTCTATTTTTATAGCTGAGGGTGCATCTTATATCTATAAGAAGTTGCTTGCTGTTAAAAGTCCCCGGTCTGTGTATTTATAAGTGGGGTAGTCCTGGCCTTACAAGTCGATTTTGTATCAGAGTCTATCCAAGATTCGTTAGGCTGCCTGCTTGAGTAATGGTATGAATGTTCGGTAATCAATACCGGGCGTGAGGAGGTATCAATTTATAAGTGGGTGTAGAAGCCAACCCAAAATTCTAATACTTGATTATGATTCTAGGGATGAATTACATCTCGATGGGTTCTTGGTATCTTATTAGTTAGTTTTGTAAAGTTGAATTAGGCTCGACTCAAAATTCTAATATAGTATCACAGTTTATCCAAGATCTGTTAGGCCACTTGCTATCTGGTTATCTCTATGAGGCCACTTGGGTCATTTATAAGTGGGGGTAGAAGATTGTGTTAGGCCCGACCCAAAATTCTAATACTTGCTTTCCAATTCTAGGGATGAATTACATCTTAATGGGTGCTTGGTATCTCATAAGTTATTGGCAAGTCCCATATTGAATTAAGATATGGATTGTAAAAAGTGTACTAAGAATGACACTTTTCAACTTCTAAGCTGATTTTGTAAGGATGGGTTTGACCTGATATAAAAACCTAATACTCATTAAAAGAAAAGCTCAATTATAAATACAAACTTGCGGAACTTCAAGGGTCTGTATCCCTCTGCAAAAGACCTTTATTAGGTCATGGTTCAATTGATTTAAACCGGGATGAAATTGTGGTTGAACAGCTTAAATAACCAAACATTAGATATTTCCAGTTCATGGTTCAACTGATTGAACCATCCGGTTCGGTTAGTTTTCAAAACATTGATTTGTATACATCATAGCCAACCACTTTGACTATCTCAGTCCCACTCATCAGTCCTAACTAACTACTTAAGGTGCTGTGTGTTAACAAATATTTGTTTGACTTTGATCATTCTAGACTTGCTTTGTCTCTTTGGTCATCAAGTAATCTGATAAATTATTTTGTGCATAAGAAAGAAAAAGTGTAGTTTTGAATATTATATTCTCTGTTCTTTATGTTGCATACTTGTGTTGATTCATGTTTCAGTCGGATATTACTTTTGAGCTGATATCTTTCTTATTGCTCGTCTTTCAGGTTTAAATATCTGTAACCCAACTTTGCTGTTAATACTAACAACAGAATGTCAGAAGGAGCCAGTCTTGTGCTAGAATCGTCTGAAAATGGCACAGATTTGTCTCAGGATGACATTGGCACTGTTGAGGAAACACCAGAGGAAACAATTTTGTCAAGACAAACTTCTGTTAATCTTGTTCCTTTTATTGGTCAAAGATTTGTCTCTCAAGAAGCTGCTTATGAGTTTTATTGCAGTTTTGCTAAACAATTTGGCTTTTCTATTAGACGACACCGCACCCGAGGGAAAGATGGGGTTGGCCGAGGAGTTACAAGGAGGGATTTTACTTGCCATCGCGGTGGATTTCCCCAAAATAAACCTTCTGAAGATGGGGGAGGGGGAAAGGCGCAAAGGAACCGTAAATCATCTCGCTGTGGTTGCCAAGCATACATGCGGATAGTGAAAAGGGTAGATTTTGATGTCCCTGAATGGCGTGTTACTGGTTTTAGAAACATCCACAATCACGAGTTGTTAAAATCCAATGAGGTTCGTTTTCTTCCATCACACTGTCCGATATCTCCTGATGATAAGAGCCGCATATGCTTATTTGCTAAAGCTGGAATGTCGGTAAGGCAAATGCTAAGATTAATGGAGCTAGAGAAAGGCATCAAACTTGGTTGTCTTACTTTTACAGAGATAGATGTGAGAAACTTGTTGCAGTCTTTCAGAAATGTGGATAAAGATAATGATGCTATTGATCTGATTGCAATGTGTAAGAGATTAAAGGATGAAAATCACAGCTTCAAGTATGAATTCAAGATAGATAGTAATAACCGGCTTGAGTGCATCGCATGGTCCTACGGCTCATCAATTCAATCATATGAGGTATTTGGAGATGCTGTGGTTTTTGATACGACGTACCGAGTCGAAGCTTATGACATGCTGTTGGGAATATGGCTTGGAGTGGACAATAACGGAATGCTATGTTGCTTTAGTTGTGCACTTCTACGTGACGAAAATATGCTGTCTTTTTCATGGGCTATAAAGGTATGATAATAACTGTATGATGTTGCAACTTCAACTTGACCATTACTTCACGATTGCTTGCTATTTGGTGTAGGCTTTGAATTATTATGCCACACCTGCAATAGTACTAGCTATTGATAGTTTTGTTCGATAAAATATGATGGTATTGTTTTTTTCATTTTAGTTTCCTTTTTCAATGATAGCTAGCGTATAGATAATTAGGATAAATTGTTCATGCCGTTCACCTTTTCTACAATTCTCGTTACAAAACTGCCTATCTAGCTCGTTACGGGTGTAATATGGATTAATTGCTGTTGACATTGCTTCCTCAATTCACCCTTCTTATTTTCGGTTTTTCCACATATTCTCTTCCTTCTTCCTCGGTCACCACTCAAGGCTTTTCATCTATATCCTAAAACAGCATCAGTAGCATTGCAATCAGCCATGGCTCTAAAAACGGTTCTTTCCTTTGCTGTGACTGCATGGAATTCAATGAAGTACACTTCCTTCGGTCACACTCTCAATTCAATTGTCAATTTTTTTTGTGTTTGCAGGCCATGGTGCCCTTTCAGGCATTGCAAGCATTTGCTAATCAGTTATCTGTTTGCCAAAATTTCATGGATGAATGATGTTTTTGCATGTTTGCAACTTTAATTCAAAAGGATTTCAACATCCAGTCAGAAGGATTCCAACTTTAAAAGTTTCTATGTTTAATACCGTAACATCAGTAAAACCCCAAATACCAAAACCACAAAAATTTCTATATTCTTTTTATATTTAAAAAATATGTGATCCTTTGCTCCTTAAACGTATGATTTTTTAAAAATGTCCTCATCCGTGAGGAAAGGACTTGAGTAATCGGAGCATGTGATCGTGAGTCTGACTGAAAGAATAGTCTCTTGTCTATTGAATCAAAGCATTCCCTAGGAAACAAAAAATGTGAATCTAATTTTCTTCTTCATATGAAATCTGTAGCCGATGTTTTTGCACCAGTGTTTGTACGAGATCTGATTAATTTGACATTGCATCTTATTGACATTGTGCAGGCTTTCTTGGGCTTCATGAAAGGAAAAGCTCCACAAACAATACTGACGGATCACAATACGTGGCTGAAAGAAGCTATTGCTGTTGAAATGCCCGAAAGTAAACACGCCTTTTGTATATGGCATATTCTCTCCAAGTTCTCTGACTGGTTTTCTATACTTCTTGGATCACAATATGACGAGTGGAAAGCTGAGTTCCACCGGCTCTACAATTTGGAAATGGTAGAAGATTTCGAAGAAGGCTGGAGGCTAATGGTCAATAAATATGGACTCCATGCAAATAAACATATTATTAGCCTATACTCATTAAGGACATTTTGGGCTTTACCATTCTTGAGACGATACTTCTTTGCAGGATTAACCAGTACATGTCAGACCGAGTCCATTAATGTTTTCATCCAACGGTTCTTGAGTGCACAATCTCAACCAGAACGCTTTTTAGAGCAAGTCTGTGATATAATATCTTTCATTTTAGTTTCGTTTATCGGTATGCTATTCCATATTTTAACTGTCATTTACTACAGGTCGCTGATATCGTTGATTTTAATGACCGAGCCGGAGCAAAACAAAAGATGCAAAGGAAAATGCAGAAAGTGTGCCTCAAAACAGGTTCACCTATAGAATCCCATGCCGCCACTATACTTACTCCTTATGCCTTAAGTAAACTCCAAGAAGAGCTAGTTTCGGCACCACAATATGCATCCTTTCTGGTTGATGAAGGAGTTTTCCAGGTCAGACACCACTCTCAGACTGATGGAGGTTCCAAAGTGCTTTGGCTTCCTTGTCAAGAGCACATCAGCTGCAGCTGCCATCTGTTTGAGTTTTCAGGCATCTTATGTAAACATGTGCTACGAGTCATGTCAACTAATAACTGTTTTCACATCCCGGATCAATATTTACCGATCCGATGGCGAAGCATTGGTTCGTCTTCTCTTAACCATTTTCAGGGTACAACTAGCAGGGATCAGCCTGAAAGGATACAATTTTTGGAATCATTGGTTTCAACACTTCTAATGGAATCCGTTGAAACTGATGAAAGCCTTGATGTTGCTTGTGACCAAGTTTCCATGGTGTTATCTCGCATCAAAACTCTTCCTCGGTCATCACATGGGGTAAATGACATTACATTTAATTATGCATCAGATTCATTGATCCTGCCAGAGGTAGAAGATACTGACGAAATGATTCATGGTTTTACGATTGCAAATACTCATGATTCTATGGCTTTAGGCAAGTTAAAGGAGAAAAGGGCAAGAGATGGAGTTGATCTCAGTAGAAAACATAGGCAATTCTCGGCGCCATTATGTGCACAATATGGACATGATGGATCCGATTGCTCAATAATGGCGGATGATAATATAAACGAAGATGCATTAGGGTATATGCAGTAATCAGTAGAAGTAACTAGGTGTACAAAGTAAATGCATTATTTTGGGGGGTTTCATAAATGCATTTTTATTGTAATGTTTATTTTTTCTTTCCCTCCATTTGTTTCCTCCAATTCAGTGATACATAAATTGTCCAACACTGAAAATATTTCAGTCCTATTTATATTAATTTTATGATCATTCAGAAGTCCTGATTATTTTATATCTAGGCATAGGCATAGAAATCTTGTTTGGATAAGCTTATTTAGATGAGCTTATAGAAAAACATATTCCTAGAAGCTCAGATGTGAAGTTTTTCTAGGTAAGTAAATATTCTGTTTTGATGAAAACTTGCTTCTAAAAGCTTTTACAATTACATAAGCTGAGAATAGAAAAGCTATTTGAATAAGTTATAACATGAGCTCTTTTTGGAGCTTTTTGTACAAAACTGATTTATCTAAACCACTTGTAGATTAGTCGCTAAAAGCATTCTTGGCCTACACGAGAGCAGCAGTTGAATGAGATGATACAAGTCTCTTTCAAATTTAACGAGCAGTTCTAATTTCTAAATTAGTTATATCATATAGAGTATTACATGTTATATACAATATAGAATTATATATAATACATGTTACTAGTTATATCATACACAAACATTTTAGATGTCTTATTACAATATAGAATTATGCATTTTGGTCATTGCCATACCTATATAGGCTCATTCTGAAGAATCTTGATCTTCCAAAGAAACTTTACTTAGGCTCCGTTTGGCCCGGCTTATTTTTCTCTTTTTTTCTTCTCCTTAAAAATAGTAAAGAAGGAAAAAATTGTGTTTGACTTTATTTTTTTTTATTTTTTACTTCCTTACTTTATTTCTCTAATACTTTTAAGGAGAAATAGTGTCAAATATAATTTTATACTTCTTTATTTTGTTTAAGCTAAAATAAAAAGTAAAAAATAAGCCGGGCCAAACGGGGCCTAATCTACTTGGCAACAACTTAACATTGTTATTTCTTGCAAATTTTCTTCTTCCATTTTTGTGTAGATGAGATCTCAATAGAGCTCTCCTTGCAAGTTCTTTCCCCACATTGGATTTATTTGAAACATTTGTAGAAGAAATTTCTTCTGAAGAGATTCCTTGGTTAGAAGAAGGGGTTTTCTCTGAAGCCATGATTTTGGTTTTAGAACATATATATGAAGAACATACCCAATTAGATATGTTTAAGAAAGAACAAAGGTGTTAGGCTTTTTAAGATGGTTTCATAGACACTTTACCACACTTACATACATCACAAGCAAAGAGAATATGTGTTGGATAGCAAAGAAGTTAATGGGGTGCAAAAGGAATCACTTGTTAAAAGTTTCTTACTTGTGAAATATGAATGATTATATGCTATCTTGTTAATTAACCTTGTAAAAACATATGGTTAAAATATTTGTTTATTTTACTTGTTAAACTATCCGCTTTTAAGTCAGTGAAAAAATTTATATGCGGATATCTGTGACTATCAATTTTTATTTTGTCATCCACAATCTAGAGTTTTTTTTATCCAATTGCGTGTGATTGCCACTAACCATATATTTCTTTAAGAGCGTCGAAAAATCAAACTTGAGAACATTAGCCCAAGAGGCAATTCGTTATAGTCTATACACGCATCTGATTTTTCATAGAAGAGAATCTTATTCGAGACATGTTTACATTCTAAGCGTAAGTATTTCTTTCAACTACGAATTTTGAATTTTTATTTACAATATTATGAGAAACTAACCAAACCAAACTCAACCCTAATTGGTTATATAGTCTAGACTAATTTTGTTGATGCATAGAGATATTTTTTATGTTTTGGATAAGTTTACAACTGATGTTGGAGAAAAATCTTGCACATACCAAAGATTTAGGACCAAAGGACAAACAAAATAGACCACTTAGAAAATAATACAGTACTACAAACATGATTGACGTATTTTGGCATTTTGTTTATCTTCACCAAATTAAATACATTTTTAAAATAATTGTTCACTACATTATAAATTATAAATAAAATTATAATTTTTTGTGAAAGCTTGGAAATCTATCAAGGATGTACAAAGTATGAGTTCTTAACTGAAGACTACCTCCTAGCAAACCGATTCATTAGTTTTTAAGGTATAAATAATCTTTATTAATTTATAAATTACAAATAATTTTTTAACTTTTTTTCTTATATTTAACTCATATATAGTAGGAAAAAACTGATTAAATTGAATCAGTTTGTTTAGGATTAGGACATTTTTCTAGTATTATGATTTCTATTTGAATTTGACATATTTTTTAGCTTATGATAATAATTTATGCAAATAAATAAAATTTTATATAAATTCATAAGTTTTCACTAATAAAAATTGTATATTTATAAGCTAGTTGTCTTCTCATAATAAATCAACTTGTATAATTATGAGTTCTACAATATCAAAATGAATCAAATGTAAGTCGTTTAGGCAAAAAAATTGTACTAAAATGTAAGTCGTTTTACAATATCAATGTATAATTATTATTGATCTTCCTAAATTATCTTTTTTATTCTCTTTTTTCAATGAGAAGTTATTAAGTCTTTTTTTTTTCTTTTACAAGCTTTAAATGTTATGTAAAGAGTAAAAAAAAAAAAAAAGACATTATAATTTTTTATAACATTCATAAAAGTTAGTAATTTCTTAATATGCGTAAAAATGTCAAAGTAACTTATAATTTAAAACGAAGAAAATACATAAAAATTATTTATTTACATTTTTCGTCTAAACGAAAAAATAAGTTAATTCAAACGGACTCGTAATACCTAAAAACTAATGAATCTGTTTTGCTAGGAGGGTAGTCTTCCACGCAGAGCATCAATGATTGGTTGTCAAGTAGCCAACCTCTTTGAGTTGCTAACTAGCTCTAGGTCTAGATTTTTGGTATGATCACCACAACTCCATTTAATAATTTCTGTTAGATAATTATATTATTATTTTTTTTAACTAGTGAGTGTATAAATAACTAACCAGATCCTATTTGTTTGGTATTTAGACAAAGTGTTATGACACAGATTGCATTTTCTGATTCTTAAAGAAAATTGCTACTTGTAAATGGCCCGTACAGATTATGTTGGGACAACTATGACATGGACAAGATTAGGTGGGATCCAACATCTTAATTAAATTTAGAGCAATTATCAGGTTAACATAAATTTAAGTTCTTGTTTGTTTGCTTAAAATATTGTTTTAGATTAGTTCATTATTTGGGGACTCTTGTGATAAGTTATTTTTTAATTTATTTCAAATAAGACAGGAAGAAGTAGAAAGATAATTAGGTAGATGGAAAATGGTATTTAGCAAGAATTTTTTGATGCAAGAAAGAGAAGAATCTTAGGTGGCAATATTTAATTGGTCAAATTATAATCACCCTCTCTCCCATGTATGGTTATTCAAGTTTTTAATTGGTCAAATTTCCTAATTTTATGGATTCTTCTCTTTCTTGCATCAATAATTCTTGCTAAATAGCATTACTCATAGGTAGATAGATAAGATATTTTAAAATAAGGTTTTCGTTAACAAGTATTTCATAATATTTGTTAAAGAACTAAAAAATTAAATGAAAAAACTAAAATATTGGATTCAAATGGTTAATGAGTCATTTTTAGGATGAATTATTTGGAAGAACTCGAGTTTGATTTAAGGTGAAAATAATTCTTTGCCAGACTTTACTCATCCCGCGTCCGAACTCTAAATTATCGAGACTTCTTATTCTAAAAATCAGAGGGTTAATAAAAAATAAAAAAATTGTACATTGAAAAAAATATATCTTGATTTAATTTTTAAGATGTTGAGAAATATTTTTAAATTTGAAGTCTTATCAAATGTCATAGAATACTTATTAGCATTTTTTAAAATATATCAATTATTAAAGAGGTGAAGTATAAAAACCAAGGGCATTATTAGATAGTCGAATACCTTACCAATTAGTATATGCACATCATATCTATTACTATATACAAAAAGATACAAATTTTTGGGATGACTTTTTCATTATTCCTATTTTATCCTTAAAAAAAACTACAAAAAAAAAGTAACCACAGATCCAAATTATTGATGGTTTGTTATCTATTATCTATTATTATTATCTATACCAATATATAAAGAGGATACCCCTTTCGCATGGACTTTTCTTATTGCAATTTTTGTCCTTCAGTCTGTTTAAATATTTGTATATGTTGAAAAAAATAAGTTGCACAATAAAGAATATCAATCACACAAATGGGCACGGTTGGCTACCGGTGAATATAAAAATTGTCAAAAATAATTTTTTGTCAAATCCATATTGCTATGTCTATTGTGGCTATTTTTTGTCCCCATTCTTCTTCACTTTTCCACCTCAGAATAACAACTTTTTTAGGCAATACTTTTTGGAGCTTTAGAGAAGAATATTCATGAACTTTAGAGAATAATAACAACCGTTCATTCATCTCTTATATAATGCTTTGCCCCAAGTTTGAAGCAGAGAATTCATTCTATTTCTAATGTTTAACTATTTTGATTCCTTTTCTTTTACCTTGGATTTCTCCTTCCTTGTTTAGAAAGTCTTGCTCATCAAGCATACGCTTCAACTTTGTATTCCTCATTTTCTTTTTAGTAGGAGAGTCATAAAGAGAGAAAAAAATCTTGAATTAGAAATGAATATAATAAGGATGACTTGATTGCTGACCCGAGAAATGAATAAGTTAGAGATTGAAGTGATAAGAAGGTTTGAATTTTGTTTTGGCGGATGGAGGTTTGAAGCTTGACCCTTTAAATATTTGTCGTTAAATATAAATCGCACTTTATATGATTCAACTGTTGATATTTTGGCTATATGATATGATCTATGTTTAGAACAACAACTCAAACTCATTATAATTGTCCATTATCCAGTCAAATCTCGGTCGTTGAATTTAAATTGTAGTTCAGTCAAATGATCGAGATTGTTCAAGTTAATCCCTAAAATAAATTAGACAGGCCTTATAAAATTATGTGTGGGTCCTCTGACTAAAGGTTTAAGATGTTAAGATCACGAATGATTGATTATAACATGTACATATAGGGATTGAGGTGGTATGCAGTCAGAAAATAATGATTACAGTATAGTCAGCTATATATGGAGGTCAAGTCAAAATAAAACGATTTAAATTTAAAGTTTAAAATTTATATTTATAAATGATTAAAATCTAACCTTTAATCTAAACAATCTAATTTTAATCAAATAGTTCAAATTTACTGACTGAATAGTGAATACAGTGTGACCGCACTTAATTCAAGTAAGTACATATAATTGTACAACCTCATCCTAAAACAACTTTAACTAAAAAAAAAAAAAACTTATGATTAAAAAAAACTGAAATTTAACTGAAAGTCACACTCAACTTTTATGAATCAAAGTGTCATCATTTACACGTGTTTGCTTTGTCATAAAACATTATAGCAATATCTTTGTTTTTCATCACTTATAACATCACAATTTACAAAGATAAACTTATGGTGCTAATTAACAATAACACCTATGGTACTACTTAGTATAAAATTTCATATGGTGGGAATCTTTGGCCTTTAAGCAACCTTTGCTCCAAGCAATTCTAGAATTTACTCTTCCTTCTTTTTCATATTCATTTCCTCTTCTTCATTTTTCCTTAAGAATTATCTCTCTTTTTTTGTGAGCTCAAAAAAAAAACCAAAAGGGTCATTGAAAATGGCTGTCACACATGCAGACCTTGAACCAAAAAGAAGTAAAACAGATTTGAGTAGCAAAACAGGAGCTTTTCTTATGGTTGTCACAATTTTATTAGGTTTGTTCTGTTTCATCTTATGTCTCATAGCCGAAGCCACGCGTTCCGAGGTACGATTTTATTATTGTACTTTTTTTATAGACAAATGTTAGTAATTAATTTATTAAATAAAGCAAAAAAATTGTTAGCAGCAGAGATCAAACCTTGAACCTACTTCAGCGTCCCAATTTATGTTATTGCTTACTGAGCTATGCTTACGGGAACAACTTTTTTTCATTTTTTGTAAATTTGAAAACTAACACAATCCAATCCATTGAGATTTAGTTGCTGCCGCTTCGATTCGTTAAATCATAAAAAAAAAAAATTTAAAAAAAAACACTAACAATTAGCAATGGCCATAATTTATACCACCAAAAGGTGCATGAAATTTTCATGAAGTTTAATTTAATTTGGTTTGGTTAATATGATAGGTGACATGGATAAATAGAGATGGAAAAGAAAAGGGAAAAAAATATGAATGTGTTTATAATGGTAATGGGAAAGTACCTTTGTTATGTGCTGCTTGTGCTTTTGTTGGATTAGCAATAGCTTTGGTTATGGAGCATACATACATGTTGATAGCAGTGAGTAAATCATCACCTTCTTTAATTAATTGGGATCCTGATTCTCCTTCTGCTAAGTCCTTAACATGGTTGGCTGGTTTTTTCTTCATTTCTACTTGGTAAGGTAAATATATATTAAATATCTTTGTTGCCTTTTTCTTTATTTAAGTTACAAAAATTTAAGTTCCTTGTTCATATAAAATTTGAGAAAGTTTTTACTAGTGCTTAATAGAAATATACTTATAAGACAAAGAGAGAAAGCAGATAAAGGAAAAAACATTAATTGGAAGAGAGGTGATCATTGATCAAAGAGAAGAAAGAACATGTGTTGATTGCATGGTCCCATCATTAGACCATTAATTGAAGATATTTGCAATCGATCATTAATATTTTTAATTATGTATATTATTAGAAATTATAAAAAAAATTATTATTTTAAAAATATTTATTAAGTCAAATCGAACAACATTTTATATATGTGCTAACATTTGTTTTTATATACACATTCTAAAATTTATATTACCCCACCCCCTCCAATTACAAGTCCAAAATTAACTCAAACATATAAATTTAATCTATGAAACACTGTAAAAAAAATACATAGAGATAGACACAAACATTGAACATGTGTGAACCTAACTATCACTAATATGTATTGGTGTTGTGTTGGTTGTGTCGGATATTAGATTCACTTTCAATCTGAAATATCCACAATACATAGAATCTAATACTTTTTGTATATTGTAGGATTTGTTTTGCGGTTGCGGAGGTTTTATTATTGGCAGGGCTCAGTGTAGAATCAGGCCATTTAAAAAATTGGTCTAAGCCAAGAACCAGTTGCTATACAATTAAAGAAGGTTTATTCTCAGCCGCCGGAGTGTTTTCTTTAACAACGGTCTTCTTAGCGGCTGGTTTATACCTAACAGCACTTCGAGCACAAAGAATGTCGGAAGAGCTAGCAATTGTTCGAAGAGAGGTTCTAGAAGCTTCTACCTACTATGCTTCTCCACCAAGATCGCCTCAAAGACATATCGCAACCGTTGCAAGAGAGAACCCTACAACAATAGAGAGTCAAAATGATGAACTATTATTATCAGTTTTTCCTACTCCTTTTAATAAAAGTTATACCTTTGTATAAATTTATAGAGTATAGTTTAAATATCTTATCCTTTGGTTTGGCCAAATGGCCCAAATTTTTAAAGGACCCCGAGAGTGGAGTGTGTCACAAAATTACATTTATAACTTTACACTAACTATAGAGTAAAAAATAAATCATTTAATTGTGTATATGACAACTTGAGATTTTCTTTTATTTGTGGCCACGATCTAATGTTAATAGTTTTGAATTTTAGAAAGTATTTGTGATGGTCGTATTTCTTTTTAATTTGTGATGCCATTGGTACGATATACCGTTACTTTTCGTTGACATAAGTGTTAGGAAACTATGCAAAATTTTCCCATATTATCAGATTTGTGGAAGAGCAAAATAATGCGGAAGCACACTAATATTAATAATAATAAAATGTACAAAGTGTTTTTCTCACAGAACCCACAACTCAGTTACACCCAAAGAAATATTTCTCTTTAAATATTTCTCACAAAACTCTTATACTGAAATTTTCTCCTTTGTAACTAGCTGGTTGTTATAACTCTTGCACTTATTGTTGTTGTGTTAAGAAATGAAATGCACTCTGCTTTTATAGCTAAGCAGAAGGAAAAACAAATAGTTCAAATGAAAGAGAATGTTTCTCATTCTCTCTCCATGTTTTCCGTCCATGAATTGCTCTGAACCTTACTTATTTCATTTCCTTGTTTTTCTCATCCATTTTGACCAACAATAATCACACAACAAACAAACAAAAATGGTCAATAAAGGGTTATAATACAAATCCTAGACCAACCACACATTTTGATGGGTACATTAATTTCTGATAAGGTTGCAAATGAGAAAGTAGGATTCATGGTGATGTGAATTTTTTTTTTTTTATTTTGATAACGATGATGTGATTTTTTTAATAAAAAGAAAATTTGAACGGTTAATTTTATAAAAAAAAAACACGTTGCAAACATATATAAAAAATGTGTATGCTATATCCACAGGACAATTATTAAGCACTAGCCGCCAAACGGGCACGTCCCGTGCCCGTTTGTGTGATCAATATTCTTTTTTTTCGTTTGTTGTGATCGATATTCTCTATTGTGCAAATATAAATAACTACTTAATCTTCTTTTTTATTGGACTTAGTTAATTGATAACTACTTGACCTCCTTTTTTGTTGTGGCTAGTTATTAAGAAGAAAAAAATATTTTTTTTACTATAAAAAAACTGAAAACCTACTTTTATGTGGAAGTTGTGCTTAGTTTTTTTTTTGTAGTTTTTTTTAAGGGTAAAATAGGAATAATGAAAAAGTCATCCCAAAAATTTGTATCCCCTTTATATATTAGTATAGATATAAAAAAGAAAATTCAAAATAAAGTTAATACTAAAAAAATAATTTTTTATAGGTATTGAATACATTGTGAGATAAAAAAAAAAATTATTAACATGTTTAACAAATACTCTAGGGTAGTGTTTAACATTTTCCACAAATGATTAATGGAACAATTTAGCTTCTTGTACTATAATATTTCTTCGGTCAATATCTTTTCTATTTATACCATCTCAATTTCTTTTGGTATCAAAGTTTTTAGGAATATAAATAGAAGGTACAATTGTTTTCTTTATATTTCAAAACTCTTTAAAATCATAGGAATGAGAAAACTTTAACAATCCCAACTCATATTTCTTATTGAGAGGTCTAATACAATCATTTATTTAAGATAACACCAACTCATACATTAATTTTGCTTACCATTGTGAAAGTCATCAACCACTCATACCTCATTTAGAACTCAATTCAAAATTAAAATTCTCCAATCCGAGATCATAGACCCAATTCAAGGCAATCAAAGGATCACAATGTTTGCCTTCATCCATCAAACATATAGATGAGAATCATTCCATCTTGCCAAACACAAACTCTCATTCTCATATATATTGTCAATGAGAGTCAAATCTAGGATTTCATACATACTATTTAAATCTCTTACTATTAGACCAAACATAGTAACTTAATATCCACTTGATTTTGATGAGTATGAAAAGAAGCATCTATATTACACTTGAATTGAATCTACCAACTGCTGATATACTACGCGTATTGAGTTTGTAAGCTCCAACATCGTTGTTGATGCTTAGTCAAAGGCAAGAAACATATGCATGTTTCTCAAAGGCAAAATCCCTTAGAAATGCAAAACAACTTGGAACACCCTCAGGGCTTAAACTCCGCTGAAATTCCTGACACGCTATATACGATGCTCTACCGGATGCTCTAGCACTCTATCCGGTCTTGCACGCAATGAAATAAAACAAGTAAAGAAAAAACAAATAAAGGAGACAAGTTATTTGTTAACCCAGTTCGGCGCAAACAACAACCTACGTCTGGGGGATACCAATCCAGGAAGGAATATCACTATAATAGTCCTAGTTCTAAGTCTACAGCAAACCACCCGTTTACAACTTAAAACCTAGGCCCTACCAATGACTCTTCTACCTAGGAACTCCTAGATATGAGATCCCATCTCACTCCCTTACAACCTTACCAACAGCAAGGATTTCAATACACAAATACAAAAACGTTTTGGAGACACACTCCTAACACTACACACTCGTACCTAAAGGCTTAGAGTGTTAAACACACCAAGAGTCCTAACTCCGTACTTCAAAGCTTAGGAGAAGGATCACACAATTACAACTCAAAAACACGTCCTAAGCTTGCATCAAGGTGACACAAGAAAGGCTCACAATGCACAATACACACGCAAAACCTAGAATACTAGTTAAAGCACAATAACGGCGTGAACAACTGTTCAATTAGGGTTTTGCAGCTACTTTAAATACTTCAGACAAAGAGACAAACATGGGCTTGGTTTATTTGACCCAAGCATTAACTTCATATTAAATAAAAGAGATTCTTCCAAAATATATTCTTCAAAGAAGATACTCTTCAGAAATATTCTTGAACAAAATCTGAAGCATTAAAAACCTTCCTTACATAAAATCTTATAAAACGCGCCAAACAAGATTCATGAGAGAAAAACCAATATTCCAAAAATAGAACTTGTCATGAGCGCTCCTCCTGAGGCATTTACAATGCTCTACGCAATGCCAGAGCATCAGATCGCACATCTTGCACCAAGTTTATTTTTCCAAAAATGCAGCCAATTATCAAAGACTCAACAAACTCCCCCTTTGGCAAATTTTTGGCTAAAACAAATTATGACCATACAGATTTTGGTTAAAGAGATACTTCAACTACATTTCTTTTTCTCAACATAAACACACAAGCATAAAGATCAGTAGAGGCTATCCTTCAAAATGTTACCATACTACTCCTTCATGAAAAACAGTAGAAAAGAATAAATTGTATCTTTTAAGAATATCAGAGAGGCATGCAACAGCGGAACACAAAAATAACTACTTCGCCTTAAATGGTCAGGAAAATAAACTTGATAGGATGTGGGATAGAATGCTTCAGCATTTTCACAAAACTACTCCCCCTGCACACATGCATGGGATGTTGGAGCATTGTGTCCAACATCTCCCCCTGCATAATACAATTCAGCTCCCCCTCACAACCTGCATATCAGATCACAGCCACATAGCTACATACTCCTACATACTCCATTCAAGATACACTACTAGCTAAACTATATCATAACCAGAGAATATGCAGATAATACCACCAGAGTAGAGCATATCATAATTAAACAAACCAGTTTTTTACTCCCCCTTTTTGCCACAAAATTTGGCAAAGGTAATAGTGTAGAGTTAATAGGTACAGAGCCTTAATACAAACCAGCAGAAATAACAAGAACTATGCCCAGAAACAGCTTAACAGACTACAAAACAAACAGGGCAACAAATCATTACATCAACTAAACAGAACCACTGGAATCAGACACTTCCAACTCCTCTGTGTCACCTCCTTCTTCACCAACTTCATTCCCACCTGCATTATCATCAGCAGCATCAACACCATCACCAGCATCATGAACACCAGCATTCTCAGCAATCAACCCCTCTTCCTCAGCTTCCTCTTGCTTCAGGGCAGTGATAACCTTTTCAAGCTCTATCTTCTGCTCATCCAAGGCTTTCACAGCAGCTTCCATAGAGATGATCATAGTTTTTCTGTTCATGGATGAAGAAGCAACCTTCCCAGCAGGAGCTACTTTCTTGGGAAGCACAGTGATATCAGCAGCATGCTTACCCTCAAACAACTTATAGGATAAAGCCATGAGTGATTCTCTCTTACATGGCACATCCTCAGGTAGGAGAATGTTGGGGTGTTGATCCAGAATAATATCACAGATAAGAGATGGAAAGGAAATGGCAAGTTTGACAGCCCAAGATTTTCCATGTTCAACAATTTGGTCAAAAATTAAGGATCCAAAATCAACAGTAGCACCAGTCCCTATAGCATAAATAAATTTTGCCAAACTAGTTGCTATAGTGGAGGTATGAGAGGTTGGAACCCAGTTTACTGCACCTATTCTATTCAATATAGCATACTTAACAGACGGCATTACAGAGGGTACCTTACCTTTAAGAGGCCACACCTTGACCTGGTTGGCAGTGATAGTCTTACAAACCTGGTTATTAGTTGGTTCAAATCCAGGATAGCCATACTCCCTTCTTCCAAGGTATGCATTGATCACAGCTGGAGAAAATTGTACACACTTACCTCTTACAAACACCTGATGAAACTCTTTGCTGAGTCTATTGTCATAGTCCTCACCAATGTTAACAATAAACTCCTTCACCAGCTTCTCATAACACCTTCTTATCCCACTTACAGTCTTCATTAACCCAGCTTGAAGAATCAAGTCCATCACCTCCTTACACTTTAGGGCTTCATCAGACAGTTCCCTTTCTAAAGTCAATCTCCTATGATAGACAAATTTCCATTTGGCAGCACTTGCACTGAAGTGAAAGGACACATTGTCCATTGGCACATCAGGGACATTTTGTGGAATGCTTCTCCCAGCTTTCTTCTTCTTTGCAGATATAATGCTTGGAGCATTCACTTCAGCATCATCCGCAGTAACATCTGCAGCAACCTTTCTCTTCTTTGGTGTCTTTTGCTTGGATGCTGTAGAGATTGGTGGAACATCCTCCTCAGCATCAAATTCTGAATCACTCAGATCAATAGCCTTTCTTTTTTATGCCTGCTTTTTCTGCTTGGTAGGTATCTCTACTCTGCTTGATCTCCTAACAGGACCATACATCTTCTTCTTTGTGGATGTGGTAGCCTCAGCTGCTACCTTCTTTTTCTTAGGAGATTTTGTTGCTTCAGTTACAACATTCTTCTTCTTCTTTGTTGATTTTGGTTCTTCAGCCACAACCTCAGTCACTTTCTCTTTTCTTACTCTTAGCCTGCTACCAACACCAGACTTTCCGCTCTTCTTCTTAGAGTCACCAACAATCTTCATGATTGTTACATCATCTTCAGTGCTGTCATCTTCATTAGCACCTTCATCTTCATCAGCAGTCACATAGTCCAAATTTTCTGACATAGCATTGTCAGTGTTCACAGCACCTGTCACACCTTCGTCTTGTTGCACAGGTGAATCAGCAACCACATCATTAGCCATCTCATCTTGAGATTTGTCTTGTGCCAAAGATGTTGGAGCATCTGGCACGACCCTATCACTAGAAACAGAACCCACAAGTGATTTAAGGGCATCTTCAGCAATCTTGATATTCTGGGTTTCTTCATCAACATTGTCATCAGTAGAGGTGTTGGAAACATCTTGTTCAGCCACCTCAGCAGTTTCCCCCCTTTTTGGAACCTAGGGTTTGAGTACAATCCTCCTTGTTCGCTTCAATTTGATTATCAGGACACGGTGTTGCGACATCAGATGCAACATTGGTGCTAACATTACCCAGATCACTAAGATACAACTCTTGCATGTTAAAGTTCGATGAATATCGAGACTTGGATTTTTGGTTCTTGGGTTTTCTGGTGGTTACGGATTTGGTTCTCTTTGTGGGTTTAGATTTGTGTGAAGGTGAAGGGTTTGAAGGTGTGGGGTTAAGAATAGAGTTGAAGGATGGGTGAATCATGGTTAGAGGAGAAACATCGGTAATGACAGTAGAAGGTTGAGGTAAGGGAACAGAAGTGTTTTCAGTGACGTTGGGAGTGGTGGTGGTTGTTTTCGACGGTGAAGGTTTTTGGGGTGAGGTTTTGGTTGGAGAGGTTTGAATGGATGGTTGAGACATTGTAGTGAGATTGAGAAAATAGGATTCACAGAGAAAGATGAGTTTGGGTTTGATGAAAAGATTTGGAGAGGAAGTTGGGAAGTTGTAAGTATAAGGAGATATATTTGGAAAGAAAATATTTGGTAAAGATTTGAAATTGAAATAACCAACTATTGATGGTGGCGTGTAAATGTGACGGTTTTGGCCATGATTACCTTGATCACCGTGTTGAACTTGATGAGGAGAGATAAAGACAACTGCCACACGCCACTCCCCAAATAACGGTAATTGCTATGCTTCTTCATGGAGGCAAATTCCTAACTTGCCCCTCAACTTCTCAAACTGCACAGCATCAAGAGCCTTGGTGAAAATATCTGCTATTTGTTCCTTTGTACCCACATGCTCCAAAATCACAATCTTGTTCTCAACCAGATCCCTTATGTAGTGATGACGAATGTCAATATGTTTTGTCTTGCTATGCTGAACTGGATTTTTTGAGATGTTTATGGCACTCATGTTGCCACAATACAATGTTAGAGCATCCTGCTCAACATCGTATTCCTTCAGCATTTGTTTCATCCACACTAACTGAGAGCAGCTACTCCCAACTGCCACGTATTCAGCCCCAGCTGTAGATAGGGCCACACAGTTCTGTTTTTTACTAAACCAGGATATCAAATTAGTGCCTAAGAAGAAACAACCTCATGAAGTGCTTTTTCTATCGTCTGCACTTCCAGCCCAATCAGCATCACAATAACCATATAAGGTAGAATTTTCACAATGGGAATACATTATCCCATAATCACTAGTTCCATTTACATACTTCAAGATCCTCTTAACTTGAGTCAAGTGACTTACTTTAGGATCAGCTTGATATCTAGCACACACTCCAACAGCATAAGTTATGTCAGGTCTACTTGCAGTTAAGTACAACAAGCTTCCAATCTTGCTTCTATAGAGACTTTGACCCACACTTATTCCCTTCTCATCTTTGGTGAGTTTCAAATGAGTAGGTGCTGGTGTTCTCTTGTGTGTAGCATTGTCCATCCCAAATTTTTTGATGATGTTTCTGGCATACTTGCTTTGGGATATAAAGATAGTGTCTTCCATTTGCTTAATCTGGAGACCAAGGAAGTAAGTCAGTTCTCCAACAAGACTCATTTCAAACTTTGACTGCATTTGCTTGACAAAATGCTGGACCATTGTGTTCGACATTCCTCCAAACACAATGTCATCAACATAGATTTGAGCTATTATAAATTTTCCTCTTTCTTCCTTCACAAACAGAGTTTTGTCTGATCCTCCCTTTCTGTATCATTGCTCTTCCAAGAATTGAGTCAACCTTTCATACCATGTCCTAGGTGCCTGTTTTAGACCGTACAGGGCTTTCTTCAATTTATAGACATAGTTGGGATGTTCTGGATCCACAAAACCTTTTGGTTGCTCAACATACACCTCTTCCTGTAGGTATCCATTTAAAAATGCACTTTTCACGTCCATTTGGTATAATTTGAACTTGAGGATGCAAGCCACTCCTAGAAGTAATCTGATGGACTCTAGTCTGGTCACAGGTGCAAAGGTTTCATCAAAGTCAAGTCCTTCAGTCTAGGTATATCCTTGGGCCACAAGCCTTGCTTTGTTTCTAGTAACCGTACCATTCTCATCTGACTTGTTTTTATACACCCATTTGGTTCCAATAACATTCACATCTTCAGGCCTTGGAACCAAATCCCACACTTCACTTCTCTCGAATTGGTTTAGCTCTTCCTGCATGGCCTCAATCCAGGCTTCATCAGTCAAAGCTTCTTTGACATTCTTTGGCTCAAACAAAGACACAAAACAAGAATTTGCAACAACATCATTTGTCCTTCTTGTGGTTATCCCTTGTTGAGGGTTCCCTATTACCAGCTCTAGGGGATGGTTTTTCTGGACACGAACAGAGGGACTTTTACTTATTGCTTGAGGTCTTCCACTTTCCTCACCTTCCTCTTCAATAGTCTCTTCATCAGATTTATCAATCAGTGGTTGTTTGGATGCTGCAGCATCTTGTTCAGCATTCACACTGACAGGAGTACCTTGATTTATTCCTTCATTTTCCTTTACTGGGGAGTCCTTTACAACAACATTCACAGATTCCATCACAACTTGAGTCTTTGTGTTATAGACTCTGTAAGCTCTACTGTTTGTGGAGTACCCAAGGAAAAATCCCTCATCACTTTTAGGGTCAAGTTTCCTTCTAGGTTCTCTATCAGCTAGAATATAACACTTACTTCCAAAGATATGAAAGTGCTTGACAGTTGGTTTTCTATCTTTCCATAGTTCATATAGAGTAGAGGTTGTACCTTTTCTCAGGGTGACTCTGTTGTGTACATAGCAAGCAGTATTCATTGCTTCAGCCCAAAAATGATAAGGAATGTTTTTGGCATGAAGCATGACTCTAGCTGATTCTTGAATCGTTCTATTCTTTCTTTCTACTATGCCATTCTGTTGAGGGGTTATTGGAGAAGAGTACTCATGCTTAATTCCTTCAGTAGAACATAATTCATTAAACTTGGAGTTCTCAAACTCTCTACCATGATCACTCCTTATTCTCACAACATTGCTACCTTTTTCTCTTTGAATCTGGATGCACAGCTCCTTGAACACATCAAAAGCATCTGATTTTTCTCTAATGAAGTTCACCCAAGTATATCTAGAGTAATCATCTACTACTACAAAAGCATACCTTTTTCCTCCCAAGCTTTCAACCTGCATGGGTCCCATGAGATCCATGTGTAATAATTCAAGAACCTTGGAGGTTGTCTGATGCTCCAGCATCGGGTGTGACATTCTGATTTGCTTTCCAATCTGACATTCACCACACACTTTTCCTTCAACAATCTTGAGTTTGGGTAGACCTCTAATGGCTTCCAGTGATATAGCTTTCTTCATTCCTTTCAAGTTGAGATGTCCCAATTTCTGGTGCCACAGTTGAACTTCATCTTTTGTGGTAACAAGGCAGGTGGATGTGAGGGCTTCTTCCTGAGGCATCCACAAGTAACAATGGTCTTTAGATCTAGTACCTCTTAGCACCAGTTCTCCTTCTTCATTGTTCACTAGACATTCTGATTTCGTGAAATTGACTTTCATGCCTTGGTCACACAGCTGGCTAATGCTAATCAGATTTGCTTTGAGGCCTTTAATTAAAAGCACATTCTCTAGATTGGGAAATCCATGGTTGATCAGATCCCCAATTCCCACTATTTCTCCTTTTGCACCATCTCCAAAAGTTACAAAGCTGGCCTTGTAGGATTTTACATTCATGAGATACTTCTCTTCACCAGTCATATGTCTAGAGCACCCACTATCAAAGTACCAATCTTCCCTAGAAGAAGCTCTTAGGTATGTGTGAGAAATTAGCCCAACATTTTCTTCTTTAGGCTCTCCAATACTTTCTTCTATAGGCCTCCATTCCTTTTTAATAGGATTCTTTTCCTGTACCACATTGGGTTTAGCCTCCTGATTGGGGTATCCATGCAGCTTGTAGCAAAAAGGTCTAATGTGCCCCCATTTTCCACAATGGTGACATACCCACCTACGATATCTCCTTTAGTTATTAGGCCTTTGATGAACAAATGGTCTAAGTCTTTGATGCACAGAAGATTTGGGATCAAGAGCAAACTTTGAAACAGGAAAAACTTTAGAATGTCGAGGCTGATGCTCCAGCATTACCTTTCCAGTGCAGGGATCAATGATATTTTCTCCTGATGTGAACTTGGTTTCAGGGTCCTGTTGGTACTGATTCAAACTTGAGTAGTTGTATCCAACAGACCTAAGCTTCCCATTTGGCACATTGTCTAGAATTTCTTCAAGGAGATCTGTTCTTGAGTTCAGCTGGCATACACGTTTCCTTAGATCATCCATTTGGACATTAACTTGAATGACCTTTTCTTCTGCTTGAGTAGTCTTTTAAACCTGGATATTAACTTCAGTTTGAAGTTTGTTGATGGTTTTCTTTTGCTTCTCAAGAATCCTGCACATCTCTTCATATCTGGTCAGCAAGTCTTTGTAGGTACTAGCTAGTTCCTAATAAGACACATCTTCATCTTCATCAGATTCTCAATCCTCAACATTAACACATGTTCCAGTGAGAGCAGTCACGTGTCTTGCTGATTCACTTTCTTCATCAGTATCTTCATCTGACCAAGAGACAGTTAGCCCTTTCTTTTGTCTTTTCTGATATGTTCCACATTCTGACCTTATGTGCCCATACCCTTCGCACTCATGACACTGAACTCCCTTGCCTTGACTGCTCTTTTATTCAGGCTTGATTTTCTTCAGACTATTCTGTTGCTTGTTGATGTCGAATCGGATGCTTTGCCCATTCTGTCGATTCCTGCGATCAACTCGTTTTAGCACTTTGTTGAATTGTCTGCCCAGCATGGCAATGGCATCTGCTATGCTATCTTCCTCCCCATCTTCAATTTGATCACTTTCCTCATAAGTGTTTGAGACAAAAGCAATGCTCTTGTTCTTCTTGTCTCCACGTTCATCCAACACAATTTCAAAGGTCTGGAGAGATCCAACAAGTTCATCCATCTTCATGGTGGAGATGTCATGTGCTTCCTCAATATCCGTTACCTTCATGTCAAACCTTTTGGGAAGAGATCTAAGAAGCTTCCTTGACAGTTTCTCATCAGACATCTTTTCTCCCAGGGCTTCAAAAGAGTTACCAATGTCCAACAGGCTCAAGTGAAAATCCTGAATACTCTCATCATCTTTCATTCTTAGAGCTTCAAACTTGGATGTGAGGTGTTGAATCTTTGACTGTTTTACTTTGGTAGTGCCTTCATAACACTTTTGCAATATCTCCCACGCATCTTTAGCTGACACACAATTTTTTATAAGTTTGAAAACGCTAGTGTCAACTCCATTAAACAAAGCATAAATGGCCTTGTGGTTATGATGGGCTGCAGCTTCCTCTTCTATAGTCCATTCTACTTCAGGATTCGTTACCCCCGTTGAGGTACCTTCCTTGCTAGCATAGGTGGGTTGTTCCCATCCAGTCAAAACAACCTTCCAAACTTTGCTATCAATAGATCTCAAGAAAGCTGTCATTTTGGATTTCCAAGAGTCATAGTTGGCAGATCCATTGAGCAAAGGTGGCCTGTTCATGTATCCTCCTTCCTTTTCCATAGCGCCAGACATTTCAGGTCCTGAATCTCACCCAAATAAACAGGCAGGGTGCATGCTCTGATGCCAATTGAAATTCCTGGCACGCTATACACGATGCTCTACCGGATGCTCTAGCACTCTATCCGGTCTTGCACGCAATGAAATAAAACAAGTAAAGAAAAAACAAATAAAGGAGACAAGTTATTTGTTAACCCAGTTCGGCGCAAACAACAACCTACGTCTGGGGGATACCAATCCAGGAAGGAATATCACTATAATAGTCCTAGTTCTAAGTCTACAGCAAACCACCCGTTTACAACTTAAAACCTAGGCCCTACCAATGACTCTTCTACCTAGGAACTCCTAGATATGAGATCCCATCTCACTTCCTTACAACCTTACCAACAGCAAGGATTTCAATACACAAATACAAAAACGTTTTGGAGACACGCTTCTAACACTACACACTCGTACCTAAAGGCTTAGAGTGTTAAACACACCAAGAGTCCTAACTCCGTACTTCAAAGCTTAGGAGAAGGATCACACAATTACAACTCAAGAACACGTCCTAAGCTTGCATCAAGGTGACACAAGAAAGGCTCACAATGCACAATACACACGCAAAACCTAGAATACTAGTTAAAGCACAATAACGGCGTGAACAACTGTTCAATTAGGGTTTTGCAGCTCCTTTAAATACTTCAGATAAAGAGACAAACATGGGCTTGGTTTATTTGACCCAAGCATTAACTTCATATTAAATAAAAGAGATTCTTCCAAAATATATTCTTCAAAGAAGATACTCTTCAGAAATATTCTTGAACAGAATCTGAAGCATTAAAAACCTTCCTTACATAAAACCTTATAAAACGTGCCAAACAAGATTCATGAGAGAGAAACCAATATTCCAAAAATAGAACTTGTCATGAGCGCTCCTCCTGAGGCATTTACAATGCTCTACGCAATGTCAGAGCATCGGATCGCACATCTTGCACCAAGTTTATTTTTCCAAAAATGCAGCCAATTATCAAAGAGTACTCAACATCCGCGAATAATAGTGGATCAAAAAACATTTTTCAAAGGTTTTAGCCTTCGAAAATAATTTTTCAGAGATTTTGCTTCTTAGAAATTACTCAAGGGCAACCTCTGGTAATTGATGTTAGGGCATATGTCAGCATGTCAACGACTTTGACAGTGTATCAATGTATTTCTAAGGGATAATCTCTTGGGAATTTTTTAATTCTTTATTAAAAAAATTACAAAACTATTTAAAAGAAGATAAAAGACTTAAATATTAAAAAAAAACAAAGAAAAAAAAAAGATAAAGGGCTGACTATAACATAAAATTAAGTTAAGTGATCAATTGTGTAATTTTTCCCTATATGCTTTATAAAATTATTTGGTAAGTCTTTGATGAAAGGTTTATGATATATTGGGATGGTTTTTTTTTTTTCTAATCAAATATATTGTGATGATTGTTTTGTGTACATGCATGATGCACATGGATGTCTACTTGTTCATGCTTCACGCAGTTACACGCAATAGATAATCTCGACCCTTTATAATAAATTAGATGGTTCAAATTTACTTGATCAATTTATTAACTTTATACAAATTTTAATCTCAATCATTTATTATTGATGAGGGTCAGAATTAATTACTACTTTGACACAATAACTGCGTCAAATCTATTTCCGATGCACATATATAGTTGTACTAAATTTTTTGGTAACTACTTGTGACTTAAAAAACTGAATTAACTGAAAGGCACACTCAGCTCTATGAGTGAAAGTGTAAATGTAAACGTGTTTGCTTTGTCATAAAACATTAGCACTATCTTTTTTGATCAAAGCACTATCTTTGTCTTCATGACTTCATCACTCAAAGATAAACTTATAGTGCCAATTAACAATAGCATTTTTGGTATTCCTTAGTATATAACTTCACTTCACACGGTTGGAATCTTGGTCTTTAAGCAACACCTTTGCTACAAACAATTCTAGAACACTTTTTTTTCTCTTATTTATACCAATGGAACTAATAGTTCCATTCCCTCTTCTTCTTTTCAGCCTTAGAATGGCAGTTACACATGCAGACCTTGAACCAAGAACAAGTAAAACAAATTTGAGTTGCAAAACAAGAGTTTTTCTTGTTATCACAATACTATTAGGCTTATTCTGTTTCATCCTCTGTCTCATAGCTGAATCTACACGTTCTGAGGTACAATGTTTCATTATGTTTTTACTACAAGCAAAGATTAATAGTGTATAATTTGTTAGAGAAAAGGTTAATAGTGATTAATTTTAGATCGGACAAATTTTTTTTTTACAGTGGACGACTGACATTATAACTTCCCTAAATTATAGCTCCATCATTAAATTAAGATCGGACGGTTAAAATAACTTGTTAACCGATCAAACTTTGAACCTACTTTTAACTTTTCAACTCATACTACTCTAAAAGAGTATGGAGTTGCAATAAATTTTCATGAAGTTTAAATTGTTAGAATATACGAAAATATTTTTTTTTTTGGGAGAAGAATATACGAAAATATATTTAGTATAAATATATGGGCCATGCTAAAGACATGAAATTAAAAATAAAAATTTGTGTTGAAAAAAATACTTTCTAAACTTTTAAAAATTGACTACACATATTTTCTATACAAATACTACAGACTATTATTTAGGATATTTTTTGTTTTTTTCACATCTAATATACATCTCGATATTTTGTTTTTTTATTAAATCTTATACTAAATAACTGCAATTAAATCCAACTGCAGGGAATCTAAATCCAAACGCTATTTTATTTATTTCAAAATACTTGTTAGCATTCTTCTAAAAAAGAAACTAAATATATTTTCTTATATTCTAACCTATATGATATATAGTTGACATGGATCAATGGAAAAGAAAAGGGAGATAAATCTGAATGTGTTTACAATAGTAATGGGAAAGTGCCTTTGCTTTGTGCTGCTTCTGCCTTTGTTGGAGTAGCAATTGCCTTGGTTATGGAGCATGCTTACATGTTGATTGCAGTAAGTGAATCATCACATTCATTGCTTGATTTGGATCCTGATTCTCCTTCTGCCAAGTCCATAACATTGGCTAGTTATTTCTACATTACAACTTGGTAAGAAGAAACATAATTTGTTCTTCATTTATTACAAAATATTTAGTTCTTTCCATTATCACTTTTTCTTGTAAATTTGGAGAATTCTTTTTTTACCAGTGTTGAATAGATAGATATATTGAGATAGAGTGGAAGATTTAAAGGCCGATATATAGAAAACACAGAAAGAGATGATTTTTTGCTTTTAGTAAAGAGAAAGAGAGGATAAAAATTATGAAACATGGACACTTATGAACTTAACTGTCCATGTGTCGATATTTGATATTAATTCACTCGTATGAATTCTTGTCTCTTCACGACTAGCTCAACAAACAATCGAAAAATAATGTTTTTCACTTAAAAATCATAGACACAAACAAACTTTGGACATTTTACTAACATTGACATATGTTGACATCGCGTTTAATAAAACTATATGTGTTGGTGTCATCTCGTTAGACACAACTTGCATTGGACGGTGTGTAAATGCACTTTAACATTGTTTTACTATGTTGTAGGATTTGTTTTGCAGTTGCGGAGATTTTATTATCGGTGGGACTTATTGTAGAATCAGGCCATTTAAAAAGTTGGTATAAGCCGAGAACAGATTGTTACACAATTAGAGAAGGGTTGTTCTCAGCTGCTGGAGTGTTTGCTTTAACAACAATTTTCTTAATTGTTGGTTTATACCTAACAACATTTTATGCACAAAAAATGTTAGAGGTAGCAATTGATAGAAGAGAAATTCTAGAAGCTTCTACCTTAAATGCTTCCACACCAAGATCATCTCAAAGGCATATCCCAACTATTGCAAGAGAGAATCCTAAAACAATAGAGAGTCAAAATGATCAACTATTATTATATGTGTTTCCAACTCCTTTTAATAAAAGTTATACCTTTGTATAAATAATTTGTAGAGTATGGTTTGATATTTGATTTGCTAAAATTTATCAAAATTTTAAGGTACATGGAGAATGAAGTGTGTGACAAAATTAAGCAACACGTGGGAGGAGATAAATAAAATGAGATGTGCATATTAATGAACTCTTTTGACTCAACCGTTGGATTAAATTCGATGGTTATTATATGATGCTCTCATCTCTCATTTTAATAACTTCTCTCACTTGAAAGATCTCATATATATATATATATATATATATATATATATATATATATATATATATATGGTAGATTTTAATTAAATTAAGTCATAATTGTATATTTGGTTCTTACATTTATTTTAAGTTTTAATTGATTTCTTATTATTGATATTAATATGAGTTCGTCCTTTTCATTAATTTTGAATTAATTTCGTCTAATTTTCGAATAAATTTTGAGTCAATTTTGTTTAAAAGTTTCACATGGAACTCTCTTCTAAGTAGTTCACGTAAGCAATTCTATTAGTTACGTGGACAATTTAAACATAAATTTGATTAAAAAGACTTAATTTAAATTTTTAACTATAAGAGACTAAATTGAAACATAAAATAAATATAAGGGATTAAATAACTAGGTAGACAATTAAGCATTAATTTTTTTACTAATGAGAGAGAAATGTTATCTATGAAGAGCTCCATGGTTAGACTTTACATTAATGTATTTGATCCAAAATTTGAACCAAGTGAATTGAATAAAATTGACTAAGTTTTACTTATACTTGAGACCATCGTAAAATATACATATTGCCCCATCTGCTCAAAATGTCTGGGTCCGTCCCTGTATGAGGTCCTATGACTACGCTTGCGGATGAATCAAGCTTTACAAAACCTAATCATAAATATCAAAGAGAAAGAATTTCGGTGTCCTTTATAGATTGTACTACCAAGTTGGCTCAATTTCTTACAATTGGATGAAGATGTCTTAAACCCAACTTGAATACATAAATTGGATGAAACTCAAATTCACATGATAAGAAGCATTTATGACTATGAGTTGATTTGTGATATAATAATATTGGTGGATTCTAGAGTGAGGGTTTTATCAAGTCTCTCACCGGTATACCACTTAATTTTATCATTAGATTGAATTTGTCTACTTGATCCAATATTTCATCACCACACCAGATCCAAGTTTTTATCTCTCTCTTCCTTGATAGTTCTCTCTCCCTCTTAATTTTCTTTCACTCCGCCCCTTACACATAACTGTTTGGAAATAGAGAAGTCTTAGTTTTGTATCAAATGCGGGGTAAACTGCCAATTTCAATCAATCAAAACAATTGTAGTAAGTTAAGAAACAATATTATAAAATGCCAATTCAATCAAAGCAATTGTAGTAAGTATTTTCTATTTCGTAGTAGCAAGTTGGTCATAGGCACTAAATCCCAACTTCAAATGGTCAAAAAGATCATTTAAGAGGGACTTAATAGAGAAACTGAGAGAGGGAAACAGAGAGAGAAAGAAATTGGATCTAGTGTAGTGATAAAATATTTGATCAAGTAGGATAATTTAATCTAACGGTGAATTTAAGTGGTATACCAGTGAGAGACTTAATAGAGCCCTCACCTAGAATCCACTAATAATATTGGATAAAATAGAAAATAATCAAGTCCAATATTCTTTTTTTATATATGCAATATTTGTTTTATTTTATAGGTGGATTTTTTAAATCTTTAGTTTTCTCCTAACCTTTCTAGATGTTTTTGGTTCTGCGGCGAAAAGAATGAATTCTAACATAATTGAATTTAAAATAATTGATTTTGGTTAAAAGTGAGTTTAGTATGAAGTGAATTATGTTTGGATACATTTAAGTAAAAGAAATATATATTCATATATGTTGTTTGGATAGTTTGAAATTGCTTTAAATGTATAATTACCAAAATAAATTTTATAAACATTGATACAAAATATGAACCAAATCAATGAAAAAAAACATGTTAGTTTGGTTCAATTTATTTTACTAGTTTACACTCAAAATACATATCACATTTTCTATAGACAAATTTTTAAATTTAATTATTTAATTATTTTCATCATCATCAAATAAAAGTATGAAAAAGTAGAAAGAAAATATCATTGGTTTGAAGGTGAAATTGGATCATGATGATGAAGTGCATTGGATCATGACCAATAACCATGATTGAATAGCAAGGGTCCATTAACATCACCACAAAACCATAACCCACCCGTTTTCATTTATAGTCGGCACGATCCACCATAATAAAAATCACAACACGAAACGACACACCTAATCACATTATTATCACATTAAACGCACTTCCTTTTCAAAATTCCGGTTCAACCCGATCCATATACCAGATCCACAAAACCACCTTCACACGCAAATACACCTATTAAAATTTCCTCCAACCATCTTCTCTCTCTCTCTCTCTCTTAATTCTCAATCGTAAATTAGGGTTTTGAATTTTCAATTCCCAAATCGTTTTCATCTTCAATTAGTTCCACCTATCACTAGCGAAACGATGTCGCTCAGACCAAATGCTAGAACCGAGGTTCGTCGTAACCGTTACAAAGTTGCCGTCGATGCCGACGAAGGTCGCCGGAGAAGAGAGGATAACATGGTTGAGATCCGTAAAAATAAGCGTGAAGAGAGTCTCTTGAAGAAAAGACATTTAGGTCTTCAAAATCAACAGCAGTTTTCTACTCCTCTTCAGTCTTCTTCCATTGTTGAGAAAAAGGTAATCATCGATCGCGGTTATTTTTGGGTTCCATCGTAAATTTCGGATTCGGATTCTGTTAATCCGTTTACGCGTTTTGATTTGATTGGGTTGTTTTTGTGATGTTAGGTTCAGCGATAGTTAGGTAAAGCCATTCAAAAAAAAAAAAAAAAGGATAGTTAGTTAAAAAGCGGTTTTGACGGTTATTTATTTTTGTTTGTCTTTTTGTTGATGTTGTTGCAGTTGGAGAGTCTTCCTGCAATGGTTGCTGGGGTTTGGTCGGATGATAATACCCAACAATTGGAAGCAACTACGCAATTTCGGAAGCTTCTTTCGATTGGTAAATGTTGATTTTATTCGATGTTTTCAATTCATTATTAAGTTGATTTGAGTTGAAATGTTAATATGTTTCGGTGTTTGTTGTGTAGAACGCAGCCCTCCGATTGAGGAAGTTATTCAATCTGGTGTTGTTCCTCGTTTTGTTGAGTTTCTAGTTAGGGAGGATTTTCCTCAACTTCAGGTATGAAACTCTTCTCTTTTTTTTTTGTTATTCTTTTGAAATTTTACATATTTTGGTGCATGTAATGTATTTGGTTTTGATTGGTTGTTTGTATGACATGTTTGTTTAGTTTGAGGCTGCATGGGCACTCACAAACATAGCATCTGGAACTTCTGACAACACTAAGGTTGTAATTGATCATGGGGCTGTGCCAATATTTGTCAAGCTACTAAGTTCTCCTAGTGATGATGTTCGGGAGCAGGTATATTGATTAGTGGAATGTGATAGCATGATTAGCCTAGCAACCATTATACTGTTTTTATGATTTTTTGCCGAACTATCCTGATAATACTCTGAAATTTATAGGCTGTATGGGCATTGGGAAATGTTGCTGGTGACTCCCCTAGGTGCCGTGATCTTGTTCTCGGTCATGGTGCCCTGATCCCGTTGTTATCCCAGTTGAATGAGCAGGCAAAGCTTTCTATGCTGAGAAATGCCACGTGGACCCTGTCAAACTTTTGCAGGGGCAAGCCACAACCTCCATTTGAGCAGGTGAAGCCAGCGCTTCCTGCTCTTCAGCGTTTGGTTTTTTCCGATGATGAAGAAGTCTTGACAGACGCATGCTGGGCACTCTCGTATCTTTCTGATGGAACAAATGACAAAATTCAAGCGGTGATTGATGCAGGTGTATGTGGCAGACTGGTGCAGCTCCTTCTGTGAGTACCAATTCTTTTATTATGTCAACCAATACTCTGTTGCCATTATTGATTGTTTTGGCTCTAAATGTACCTTCATGTTTTGAAGGCACCCTTCTCCTTCAGTGCTGATTCCTGCACTTCGCACTGTGGGAAACATTGTAACTGGAGATGATAATCAGACTCAGGTAATGTCATAATGACTTGTGAATTGCTGCAATATTTAATTGCTATCTCATTATTTCTAATTAAATTTAACTTTCATTGAGTTATGTACTGACTTAGTATTGTGTTAAACACTTTTGGAAACAAATTAAAATTTTAAATAATATAACCTGAAATTATTGATTGGTAAATTTTGCAAGTCTAATTTGATTATGAGAAAACACCAAAATGCTTTAGTATGTGGTTGAAGATTGATTGACAATTTTAGGAATATTAGCCTATGTATGGATGTTGTTTTTTGAGAGTGAGTATGAAAGATTGTAGACTGTAGAGCCATATTTGATAGTCATTGCTGGTGATGAATTACTATTTATGACCATGAAACTTGCCTCTTCTTGCCCCCTGTCTTTTATCATCTCATGTGTCACTTGTGAGAATCATCTGATTTTGGTTGGACAATTTTTGCCAGGCCATTATCAACCATGGGTCACTCCCTTGTCTTTTGAGCTTGTTGACCCATAATCATAAGAAAAGCATTAAGAAAGAAGCTTGCTGGACTATATCAAACATTACAGCTGGAAACAGAGAGCAGATACAGGTAATATAGAAAATCCCATCTTTTTAATAATCTACTGATCGATGTTAAGAATCATATATAATAAAGTGTGGTGTTAATTTGTTTATGTTATTCTTCAAGTTTGATGTGTTGGTATCACTTGAATATAAAATTATAAATTGAATTTTTCAGTTGAGTTATTGACCTTATGAAGTTGATAATTGATAGTGTTCCAAGTTTCATGTCCTGTTATTATGTTACTGTTGCTTTGGTCCTGCCATATGGGGAGCTAAATGCTGTGTAGCCCGGGGATGTGATGCAATAATAACCATTGTAGTCTTGTAGATATATTTAGTTCTTAGATTACACCAATCTGAGAAGATAATGTTATTGCACTCTGTGTTGTCTCATAGAGTACTAATTAGACTGTTAGGTAAATGTAATCCTTTTTTTACCATTTTATTGTAGAAACATCACTGAATGGAATGTAATGCGTTACTTGACGAATGACATTAACATTATGTTTTCTGTTTTGGGTCTTGAGATTAGTTTGCATTTTACTGCAAAGCATGTGGTTTTTGTTCGCTTATTTACTAATGATGCGCTCTGAACTCTACCATCTATGTATGATGTAGGCTGTTATTGAAGCTGGTTTGATTGCTCCTATAATCAATCTTCTTCAAAATGCTGAGTTTGACATTAAAAAAGAAGCTGCATGGGCACTCTCTAATGCTACATCTGGTGGTACCCATGAGCAAATCAAGTATGTGAAATGGATTTTTATTATTTTCTAGCTCTGCTTCATGCATGCAACATTTAGAGTTTATGTATTAACTTGCCAAATGTTGTTGTTACAAGGTACTTGGTGAGCCAGGGTTGCATTAAGCCTCTCTGTGATTTGCTTATTTGCCCTGATCCAAGAATTGTCACAGTCTGTTTAGAAGGTCTTGAGAATATACTAAAGGTTGGAGAAGTGGAGAAAAGCCTTGGTAACACGGGAGATGTCAACTTGTATGCTCAGATGATAGATGATGCTGAGGGATTGGAGAAGATTGAAAACTTGCAGAGTCATGACAACAATGAGATTTATGAAAAGGCTGTTAAAATTCTTGAGACATATTGGTTGGAAGATGAAGATGAGACACTGCCTTCAGGCGATGGTTCTCAACCTGGTTTTAATTTTGGAAGCAATGACCTTTCGGTTCCATCTGGTGGATTCAACTTCAGTTGAAGACTTCTTCTCTTCAGTGGGTAATATGCCTTAGTTGGGGTCATAATCATAGTTTACATCCAACTTCATTTTATTCCTATGTTCTCTAAACCAATTGTTCTCAATAACTGTAGGAACTTGGTTGGGTGGAGCAGGGTTGATCTAGGGTGACTGTTGGGGTTGAGTCCGGGTGGGGTTGGGGGGGGTGGGGGTCGGTCCATGTACTTCATGGTGTCTGGTGTCAGTCTGGTCTAGTGTCTGTAATGAAGTGCTGGGGTGGGTCAGTCTAAACTGCCATGTCCAAATAAGAATGGGAGTGGTGGGTTCCGTTCGCAGCATAATGTGAGCATTGCATCTTCTACAAGAAATATATTTTACTGAAGAAAAAGTATGTTGCAGCGGCAAGGACCTGTTTTGTGTGTGGCAATGGGGAGGGGGGGAGGGTTTTCTTTGAAGCGGCTTTTGGGTCCTATTTTTTATCGAGTCCTAGTTTGTATTGGTAATTTATACCAAGTCAGTATTTTATTTGAGTGAATACAGTGTTCAGTAACAAATCTTATGGTCTATTCTATTAAAAAATTAGTGTTATATTTTTTGCTTGCATTTGCATACATTTTTAGCAGGAATCTCCACCTTGTATGATTAGCTAACTAACAGAAAATTTCAATTCTGATGGTGATGAAACCACTTTCTTTTGATGTAAAAGAATGAGGATAAGTTCATATGAATTACGCACACGACACAAGTACTGTCACACTAGTGTTCAACTTATTTTTAATTCCTAAAGGAACAGTATCAGGGAAAGTGGGAAACAGAAAAGCTTTGACAACTGGAGAAGAGTCTTTCTTTATTCTCTGTAGACTTCAAAATCAAAACCACCAGCTTTATTAAAGGTAGGACTAAAAAGCCCAATTTTACAAAGATTTTTTTTTGACACACTATTTTTATAAAGATTTAAATTTTAAAATAGGGTGAACGTATGCTATTTAATTAAATAAAAAATTAAATGTTTTATGAATATTAAAACATAATAGTGGTCACATTTATAAACAAATATTTGTTGTAAAAATTGTCATTTTTTATTTCCATGGTGACTTTAATTACTTTATTTCAGTTGTATTTCTTTTGGTCTTTTCTACAAGAGGCACATTATTTTTTAAAATCATTGAATAATTGATCAGATAAATATAAAATGGATATTAGAAAGTATTACCCGGCTAATATACATCAATTTAAAAATTTTAGAAAGTACTACTATAATTTCTACCAAAAAAACTACTACTACAATATCTTTCCTCTGTCCTAAAATATAAGCAAAAATTGGTCAATCAAAACGAATGTATTTGATATAAATCTTTAACTAAATACATCATGTTTCTTTGACTCATTTTTTTTATATTTTGACAAGGGGGTACATCAATTTAAAAAATTTATTTTAAAATTTCTTAAATATGTTCTTAAAACACAAGGACTTTAAACTTCAAAGAGAAATCCATTAAAACTATGAAAACCTGGCTGGCTGATATGGCCCGTATTATCTATGGATGGAAGAAGAAGGAGGGTGGACTGGACGACAGCCATGCTGGATCCCTCAACTTTTTGTCTGTAGAATTTTATAGTATTCTATTCAACTGTGAATTCTAAAAAGCTTGATAATTGACACACGAATTAATTCAATCAGAAATGAATCATTGGTGTCAGTATGCCAGATCATTCTGACAGCTACCCAAGGATTCTCTCATTGGATGAATACATACAGCCAGTGTTTTAAAAACCGGACCGGACCGGCCGGTCGAACCGGTCGGACCGGGAACCGGAGGTGTAGCGGTCTGGTCTGATTACTGGACCGGGTAAGCAATTGAACCGGTCAAAACCGGTGAACCGGCGGTTTTGAAAACCGGCGGGTTGACTGCATCAGACAGAAACGACGCCATTTTAGTATTTTTTAAAAAAAGAAAAATGAAATGTCATGTCTTTCTTCTTCCAAGAGTTTCACAGAAATAGATCAGAAGAAGAAAAAAGTGTTAATTAAGAAAAAGAGAAATAGAGAAGATAAATTTCACTTTTACTGAAACAACTCCTACAAGAAGAGAAGAGGGTGATGAAACAAAATAGATATAAAAGGAAGAGGTTGAGATCTAAACTGTCAGCACACAACTTTTCTACTTCACTCATGAGTCTAAACTTTCTTCTCTCTTGTGTGAGGAAAACCTTATCTCTTCAATTAATTTGTTTTGTAAAATTGGTAGTTATGACTTGTGGTAGTAGTTAGGGGTGTACATGGATTGGGCAAACCCACTTGATCCGGTCAAACCCACCCAATCCAACCCAAAAAAGTGGGTTGGGTCGGGCAAGTGGGTGGATATGGATTTCAAAAATGAAAAATCCATAAAAAAATTTGGGTTTTGGGTAAAACCGGATCCAATCCAAAAAACCCACCAACCCATTAGTGTTATGTTTTTTGAAATATTTTTATGAAAATACTAAAGATTTTGTCTTTGATCAATAAATATTTTTATATTGAAAATAAGTTATACTATTTTTTAAGAAAATAAAAATATTGAATAATTTTTATAAACAAATACGATAATTCATGGCACTATTTTAAAAATAAAAATATTGAATAATTTTTATAAACAAATATGATGATTCTTCGTTTAGTCATTTGATATTATAAAAAATGAAAAAAAATCAATTGGATAACACACTATCCAACCCATAAATTAGTGGGTGTACATAAAAAATAGGTGATTATTTTTTATAGTGAAAAAAAGTAACACTATTTTTCAAAAAAATACAAAGGTTGAGTTAATTTTATGAAAATATATGATGATTCGATATTTATATTTTTAATATAAAAAAATAGAAAAATAGTTTGGGTAACCCACTACCCAACCCAATCCAACCCGGAAATTAGTGGGTTGGCCCAACCCGGCCCAATGTTATAACGGGTGGTTATTTTTCTAGACCCAACCCATAGTACCTTATGTGGTTCGGGTTTTGGTTTTGGCCAAACCCAACCCAACCCGGTCCACGTACACCCCTAGTAGTAGTAGGTTGTAGGTTTTTTCTGTGTTTTTGTTGAATGGTAGTAAGAAGAAAGCATGATGGAAAATAGAGAGAGAAAGGTTTTTTTTCTTTCTATAAAGATATAACAATTGTTAGAGTTTTTTTTTTAAAGTTGAAGAAACTAGTATTCCTATTTTCAACTTCCAAGTAATAGAAGACAGCTAACACATACTCCCATTCAACAAGGCATCCGTTGGAAACTTGTAAGCAGACTTTCATAGAGAAGATAAATGTATTTGTGAGAGTGTAGTCCCAAGACAAGGCATGTCAAGTCATAATAAAAGTCTTGGAAAGTAGAAATACCGAGTAGTACTATACAAGACAGATGTTTACTAGCATTAAATAGGATAGATGTTATCTAAAATTAAAATTATGATATTTTAAAATTTTAAATTTTTGTAAGTGTCATAATTTTTGTAGAAGTAAGTGACCCGGTTTAATCATGCGGTTCGACCAGTGACTCAGTGGTTCAACCAATGAACCAGTGAACCAGTACTCTTCCAGTTCGATGTCCGGTCCGGTTTTTAAGGCTTTCAGTGGTATGATACAGCAACAGCTATACAGTACTGCTCCTTTGAGGCTTTCAGCATGCTAGTATAACGATTATGAATTTTATGGCTCCCCATTGGTGTTAGTATGTCGTATTATTTCGAGAAACTCATTTAGAAAGCCATAAAATTAATATCGTTATGTGTAACAACCCGTTTTCCAAGGCCTGAAAAGGCAGTATATTTTTTTTTTTTTTTCTTTTTCAACTAACACTCAGAGTGCGCATATAATATTTTTCAATGAGCCGGCATTCAAATATACAAAAGACTCATTACCATAGGTGCTTCGACAAGCAAAGTGTATTTCCTGAATAATTACAATCCAAGTCTAAGCATTCAAATACTTACAACAAACCAGTTAGAAACCCTATGCTAACCAAAAAGCACGGTGCACAAAACACACCGGCGCATAGTCTAACTACTCGAGCTAAAACTCCAGCCGCTCACTGGGGCCTGGAACAGCCACCGTCGTCACCACTACCTAACCCATCATCTGGGTGGGATGAGCCCGCAAATGAAAGAAAGGGTCACCACAAAATAAAAGGTATATGTATAACCGGTGCGAAAGATTGTACACATAACAATAATTCCACAAAACACAAGAGAAAGCTCTTAACCAACAAAGCAATTCCCACCAACGGGTTTATAAATATAATGCACACCAAGCCTAATGCAGACTTCTACAATGCGTGGTACTAACCCTAGCTACCACAATGCATGAATTCTGGAATCGTAGGTCCAACCCCTACTAACACACCAACGAAATCACAAAGGATTAAGGTGGATCCACTCCCGCAATCACACCCCATGGTCCACTCCCGCAACCATGTATCGACTCAACCAAATCACAAAGGATTAAGGTGGATCCACTCCCGCAATCACACCCCATGGTCCACTCCCGCAACCATGTATCGAACTCAACTAAATCACACAAGATTTAGGTGGATCCACTCCCGCAATCACACCCCATGGTCCACTCCCGCAACCATGTGTTGAACTCAATAACACCCTATAAGAATCAGGTGGGTCCACTCCCGCAACCACACCTCGTAGTCCACTCCCGCAACTACACCTCGTAGTCCACTCCCGCAACTACGCGCTAACAATGCATGAGCATACGATTCCCCATGTATACTAATGCAACAAATACATATCTCCCTAGCATATGTAAACCATCCCAACAAAATACATACATATCCAATCATATGTAACAAACCACAACAAACATACATACATTTCCAATCATATGTATTCACCCACATGTTCATACATACATCCCTAATCATATGTAAAACAACGCACGTATTGTAAACACTTTCTCATCACGAGAATACATAACACATACATGCCAAACACACAAACACGCATCACCGAAAATAACCAACAAACATGTTATAACTCAGTGAAAAGACAGAAATAAAGTGATGCCCTTACCTCGGCAAGCTTCCGTCAACAACACACGCTCAAAACAACACAACGCGCTTCCTAAAACAAGCAGCGCAACAATCAATACATTGTTCTCTAACCAATCGTATTGAAACTACACCAATCCCCCAAAAACCTAAAGGTTCCTAAGGAAAACCACTCTTTCGGATACCATACCAAAAACTATCGTATTGATCAACCACCATGAGTTATTTGTACTATTTTTAGGACCCAAAACAATTGTCAAAAGTCTTAAATAATTTGAAATGCAAAATGGCCGTTTTCTTGCGTTACAAGCTACGTACTTTCCGAGTACCCGAAAAACTCGTTTCCAATCCCAACCACTTCCATAAATTAATAAAAAGGGATTAGAAAGCTAAAAACCAAGTTTGGAAATCAGAATCCAAAATCTCAACTCCCAGAGCTCGCCCTGGCGAGTTGGTGGCGAGTGGAGGCAGGGAGTGCTGGTCTTACTCGCCCTGGAGCTCGCCCTGGCGTGTTGTCATGACCTGTGACACTCGCCCTGGCGAGTAACCACTCGCCCAGCGAGTTGCACCTGTCATGACAGCAAAAGACAGCAACTCACACCTCCTTTTTCCACCCCAAGCCTAGTTTGATTCTATTAGTTCCCAACATCTTTTCAAGGCATAAAAGCAAACCATTTTTATAAGCAAGCAACACATTTCCGAAAACATGTTGGTTGCTTCGAGTGCAAGTTATTTGATTTTCATTTTCAAAAATCAAAACCAAATCCAAGCACAAGTTTTATTACGGGCCTTAACCGTCCGGTACTCATTTTCAAACATGTTTTCAAAGTAAAAAGTAACACCACGTGTCACAATAGTTTTAAACCACTTTGACCCCAAAATACTACCCAAAAACTCTTAGAAAATATTTTCATAAACCACAAAATATTTTTCATCGGATTTTTCTAAAACAAAACCATACAACGCATTTCCCTTTTGCTCAAAGGTCCAAAGACAACTTTTCTTTTCAAAACCTTACAACATAACCTCATGTTATTGATCAATACATAAACCAACCAAAACCCTAACTTTTCTCATGAGATTTTTCACCAACTCATGGAAAACAAAACAACCAAGCCTAAACATTTAAGCTAAGCACTCATGAACCACTTTCATGAAGCAAGAATCAACCAACACCAAATTTTATGAAATTTCTCTCAAGAACAAAATCATAAAATTCCACTAAACTACATGAGCTTGGCTAGTAAAGAGAAAGGAATGGATCAAGTTACCTTAGAAAAAGCTTCTCTACAATTTCCCTTAGAGCTTCCAAGCTTGAAATCCAAGTAAATGGTGAAGAAATGAAATTTGCTCAAGGAAGGGAAGAAGAAGGAAGGCCACGGTTAAGAGAAGAGAGAATGAGAGTCTTGTGATCAATTTTTCCTTCCTAAGTCAACAAAACATAAACCTCCTTACTATTACCACTTGTCTTGCTTGCCAACCACCATTGGATCAAATAGTAAAAAGTTTTCTAGACTAATCCCTAGCCCTTGGATCAAAAGCAAGTCTATCCTCACAAGATAATTTCTAAGCTTCTAGAACAACTGACGTGTTCAGCTCTCGCACGTCGCGACGAACAAAACTCGCAAAATAGAAAACCTACGGAATAAAAGTCCGTCGTAAAACATTTCCAAATATTATCGCCGAATCTTTTTCCGCGACTGTGATTTTCTTCCATACCTTAGAAAATTAATCTCAGGACATATCCTAACTCGCGCAGATATATAAAACTCCCATCCGAAACCTCACTCAAAACAGACGCAGTAAGATTTTCCATCCGCGGGTAAAATCCTACTCGTTTTTCCAAAAACAAGAATAATCCAAAACTCGTTATTCTAAGACCACAGAAATCTCCTCATACTTAAAAGAGTATCACGACCCGAAAGTCTGTGCCTTTCCAGCGCACGAGCACAAAACAGGCTCCGTTTCAGCAAAAATCTCATTAATGTGACGATATTCACAAAACCGCCTCACCAAAAACCCTAAAACTCGTAGCCGACACTAGAGTTCCTTAGAAAACTGTACAGTGAAATCTTGGGTCTTACATTACTACCCTCCAAAAAGAAGTTTCGTCCTCGAAACTAAAGGTAAGAGTAACAACTCAACTAATTATTACCATCACCAACACAACAAAATCCCTTCGGATTAGGTGCAGCCACACAGATGCTAACACCGGGTGAAGTCACACAGATACTCTCACCAACACACTGGCACAACCGTGCACCAACCGCAACTCTCAACGAGTTCACCCCTCAAAATTAACCTCACAACAGAGGTTCTCAACCTCTAGTTCCTCTAAAGTCCAAAGTTTCACCCAAAAGTTTTCCACAATCCATTCTTTTGCCTCCGCGACGTAGCCTAAACCACTAGGTTCACGCGAAGCAGTGACTAGCTACCCTCCAAAAAGAAACACAGCACTCTCTGTGCACCACTAAGTTTAGCAAAACTAGTCAACTCCAGACAACACGACTTATAATCAAAACCCAAACAAACAGCATACATCCAAACATACAAGAGTGGGTTGCCCTCCAACAATAAACAATGCAGTAAAATGTTACCTGCAACTAGTAATCCTCATGCATGGCATTACCGGTCTGACCGTTCACTCCAGTGCCCATACAGTAAGCACCTCCTCTAGCAGCGGGTCGAACTCCTTGTGCCACATCTGCCGACGTCCCGGCCTTTGGGGCTTTGCAATCCCTAGCAAAGTGACCCGGTTTCCGGCAGTTGAAACAAATATTCCCCGGACTCGGACATTCGTTTGCATAATGCCCTGCTTGTCCACATCTGAAGCAACCTTGCTTCTCTCCACCCCGACTCCCCTGAGTCTCTTGATTCTCCGAGCGACCTGGTCCTCTATTATTTTGGAAACGGTTACCAGACATATCCCCTTGCTTCCTCTTATTTTGACCCGAACTCGGATTCTGACCACTTGAATTACTAGGTCCTCCAACACTAAAATCACCCTGGCGGTTCTCCCGCTTCTTCCTCATATCCTCCACCTCTTGGCACTTCTCTACCAAGACTTGAAACTGACGAATACCCAACGGCACCACTGCATCTTGCAGTTCATACCTCAAACCATCCTGGAAGCGACGACACATATAGGTCTCATCTATCCCATCCCTAAAGAAGCGGAAGTAACGGGACAGTGATTCAAACTTTTTGGCATAGGCTTCCACTTTCATGCCCCCCTGCCGCAGCTGCAGGAATTCCTCTCCGTACCTCTCCCTCGCAGTCTCGGGAAAGTACTTAGCTAAGAACCTCCTCTTGAAGTTCTCCCAATTTACCTCCTCATCAACATTTCCCATAAGGAGCCTGGTGTTCCCCCACCAATATTCAGAACTACCCTGTAACTGATAGGTAGCTAAGACTACCTTCTCCCTTTCTGGACAATGAATTGCCCCGAATATCCTCTCCACAGATTGGAGCCACAAGTCAGCAGTTTCCGAACCTCCCTCCCCATTAAACTTTGGAGGAGTCTGCTGATTGAAACTCGTAAGAACCCGAGATGCAGCAGCTATAATCTCCCTCTCACGCTTCTCTGCATCCCTCTGCGCCTTAGCATGAGTTTGCGCAGTCACAGCAGCTGCCATGGTATGGATGGCATAAGCCATCTGATTCACATCAACCTCTGGTACTACAGGAACTGGATTCGCCCTTCTTGGCGGCATGATTCCCTGTACATACCAATCCTTTTGATTAGATCCTTAATCAAACAATTCTGAATCTCAACAGAAAACTCACTCAACGGATTACTAACACAAGACCCGACACCAAACATACACTAGAACTAACACGACTCTAGTTATGTTCTAACCGACTCTGGACTAACGACTCAAGTATACACTTTCCCTTTGAAGATTTAAAGCCGTGCTCTGATACCAAATGTAACAACCCGTTTTCCAAGGCCTGAAAAGGCAGTATATTTTTTTTTTTTTTCTTTTTCAACTAACACTCAGAGTGCGCATATAATATTTTTCAATGAGCCGGCATTCAAATATACAAAAGACTCATTACCATAGGTGCTTCGACAAGCAAAGTGTATTTCCTGAATAATTACAATCCAAGTCTAAGCATTCAAATACTTACAACAAACCAGTTAGAAACCCTATGCTAACCAAAAAGCACGGTGCACAAAACACACCGGCGCATAGTCTAACTACTCGAGCTAAAACTCCAGCCGCTCACTGGGGCCTGGAACAGCCACCGTCGTCACCACTACCTAACCCATCATCTGGGTGGGATGAGCCCGCAAATGAAAGAAAGGGTCACCACAAAATAAAAGGTATATGTATAACCGGTGCGAAAGATTGTACACATAACAATAATTCCACAAAACACAAGAGAAAGCTCTTAACCAACAAAGCAATTCCCACCAACGGGTTTATAAATATAATGCACACCAAGCCTAATGCAGACTTCTACAATGCGTGGTACTAACCCTAGCTACCACAATGCATGAATTCTGGAATCGTAGGTCCAACCCCTACTAACACACCAACGAAATCACAAAGGATTAAGGTGGATCCACTCCCGCAATCACACCCCATGGTCCACTCCCGCAACCATGTATCGACTCAACCAAATCACAAAGGATTAAGGTGGATCCACTCCTGCAATCACACCCCATGGTCCACTCCCGCAACCATGTATCGAACTCAACTAAATCACACAAGATTTAGGTGGATCCACTCCCGCAATCACACCCCATGGTCCACTCCCGCAACCATGTGTTGAACTCAATAACACCCTATAAGAATCAGGTGGGTCCACTCCCGCAACCACACCTCGTAGTCCACTCCCGCAACTACACCTCGTAGTCCACTCCCGCAACTACGCGCTAACAATGCATGAGCATACGATTCCCCATGTATACTAATGCAACAAATACATATCTCCCTAGCATATGTAAACCATCCCAACAAAATACATACATATCCAATCATATGTAACAAACCACAACAAACATACATACATTTCCAATCATATGTATTCACCCACATGTTCATACATACATCCCTAATCATATGTAAAACAACGCACGTATTGTAAACACTTTCTCATCACGAGAATACATAACACATACATGCCAAACACACAAACACGCATCACCGAAAATAACCAACAAACATGTTATAACTCAGTGAAAAGACAGAAATAAAGTGATGCCCTTACCTCGGCAAGCTTCCGTCAACAACACACGCTCAAAACAACACAACGCGCTTCCTAAAACAAGCAGCGCAACAATCAATACATTGTTCTCTAACCAATCGTATTGAAACTACACCAATCCCCCAAAAACCTAAAGGTTCCTAAGGAAAACCACTCTTTCGGATACCATACCAAAAACTATCGTATTGATCAACCACCATGAGTTATTTGTACTATTTTTAGGACCCAAAACAATTGTCAAAAGTCTTAAATAATTTGAAATGCAAAATGGCCGTTTTCTTGCGTTACAAGCTACGTACTTTCCGAGTACCCGAAAAACTCGTTTCCAATCCCAACCACTTCCATAAATTAATAAAAAGGGATTAGAAAGCTAAAAACCAAGTTTGGAAATCAGAATCCAAAATCTCAACTCCCAGAGCTCGCCCTGGCGAGTTGGTGGCGAGTGGAGGCAGGGAGTGCTGGTCTTACTCGCCCTGGAGCTCGCCCTGGCGTGTTGTCATGACCTGTGACACTCGCCCTGGCGAGTAACCACTCGCCCAGCGAGTTGCACCTGTCATGACAGCAAAAGACAGCAACTCACACCTCCTTTTTCCACCCCAAGCCTAGTTTGATTCTATTAGTTCCCAACATCTTTTCAAGGCATAAAAGCAAACCATTTTTATAAGCAAGCAACACATTTCCGAAAACATGTTGGTTGCTTCGAGTGCAAGTTATTTGATTTTCATTTTCAAAAATCAAAACCAAATCCAAGCACAAGTTTTATTACGGGCCTTAACCGTCCGGTACTCATTTTCAAACATGTTTTCAAAGTAAAAAGTAACACCACGTGTCACAATAGTTTTAAACCACTTTGACCCCAAAATACTACCCAAAAACTCTTAGAAAATATTTTCATAAACCACAAAATATTTTTCATCGGATTTTTCTAAAACAAAACCATACAACGCATTTCCCTTTTGCTCAAAGGTCCAAAGACAACTTTTCTTTTCAAAACCTTACAACATAACCTCATGTTATTGATCAATACATAAACCAACCAAAACCCTAACTTTTCTCATGAGATTTTTCACCAACTCATGGAAAACAAAACAACCAAGCCTAAACATTTAAGCTAAGCACTCATGAACCACTTTCATGAAGCAAGAATCAACCAACACCAAATTTTATGAAATTTCTCTCAAGAACAAAATCATAAAATTCCACTAAACTACATGAGCTTGGCTAGTAAAGAGAAAGGAATGGATCAAGTTACCTTAGAAAAAGCTTCTCTACAATTTCCCTTAGAGCTTCCAAGCTTGAAATCCAAGTAAATGGTGAAGAAATGAAATTTGCTCAAGGAAGGGAAGAAGAAGGAAGGCCACGGTTAAGAGAAGAGAGAATGAGAGTCTTGTGATCAATTTTTCCTTCCTAAGTCAACAAAACATAAACCTCCTTACTATTACCACTTGTCTTGCTTGCCAACCACCATTGGATCAAATAGTAAAAAGTTTTCTAGACTAATCCCTAGCCCTTGGATCAAAAGCAAGTCTATCCTCACAAGATAATTTCTAAGCTTCTAGAACAACTGACGTGTTCAGCTCTCGCACGTCGCGACGAACAAAACTCGCAAAATAGAAAACCTACGGAATAAAAGTCCGTCGTAAAACATTTCCAAATATTATCGCCGAATCTTTTTCCGCGACTGTGATTTTCTTCCATACCTTAGAAAATTAATCTCAGGACATATCCTAACTCGCGCAGATATATAAAACTCCCATCCGAAACCTCACTCAAAACAGACGCAGTAAGATTTTCCATCCGCGGGTAAAATCCTACTCGTTTTTCCAAAAACAAGAATAATCCAAAACTCGTTATTCTAAGACCACAGAAATCTCCTCATACTTAAAAGAGTATCACGACCCGAAAGTCTGTGCCTTTCCAGCGCACGAGCACAAAACAGGCTCCGTTTCAGCAAAAATCTCATTAATGTGACGATATTCACAAAACCGCCTCACCAAAAACCCTAAAACTCGTAGCCGACACTAGAGTTCCTTAGAAAACTGTACAGTGAAATCTTGGGTCTTACATTATGGCTCCCTAGGGTCATGCTAAACAGTGCCCCTGGGGCACTTGTTAAACATACTATAAAAGGAAATAAAAAATAAAATTAATATCTCTAAAACAACTTTTTTTGCTTTTGATGTATTGAATGCACGGAATTTGAGACAGAATTTCTATTTTAGTATGCTTAACCAATGCTCCGGGGGCACTGTTTAACATTTTCCAATAAAAAAATATAAATTATTAATTTTGATGAGTTTTAATAATAGTATATCAAATGATTTTAAAGCTTTTTAAAAAAATTATGAATGATTTATATAATATAGTATAAACTTTTAATTCATTGATGAATTTTTGTAAAATTCGTAAGCGTTATTCCTTCTGTCCCAAAATAAATGACTTGTTTGACCACTGACACGTTTGCCAATGCACAACTTAATCGTTAATATCTCAAATTATCTATTATTAAAAATTATAAAAATTGTATATTTTGAAAGTACTTGTCGAGACAAATCAAACAGCATCTCATATGCTAATATTTGCATGTATATATTAATAAAAAAATAAGGTCAAAGCAGGTCAAATGAATAGTACATTAAGTCAAAAAAAATCATTTAAAATGGGACGGAGAGAGTATAATAATATTGACGACTTGCGAGCGGTGGAAGACTTGATGAAGTCTTTCACCATAGAATTGACCATCTTATATATTAATTATACAATAAAATTTAAAAGTAAAATTTAATTTGTATTTTATCATGAAGGAAAGAAATATTATTTTTTCTTAGATATATTGCGAAACTAATGTAGAATTGGAGAAAATACAACTTATATTGCGAAATTAATGTAGATATATTGCGAAATATTATAAGAATTGGAGAAAATACAAGTAGTAATTTTTTTTGGTGCAACAAGTACTCCCTCCGTCCCAAAATGTAAGCAAAAATTGATCAACAAAAATGAATGTATTTGGTCCAAATTTTTAACCAAATACATTCACTTTTGTTGACCAACTTTTGCTTACATTTTGGGACGGAGGGAGTAGTAATATTTAATTAAATTGTTGTATCATTTGAACATTATTTTCGGCAATCCTATTATTTTGACACAGTTTAGGACATTATACTTCAGAGCAAGTCTTACCTAGGCACAATCATTTATGCACAAAATTTAGGCACACTCACACAAATAAAAAAAATTAAAAGAAAAATAAAATTGTCACATCAATCTATATCACTTTAATTTATATATCTTGAATTTTATCTACTTGTTGTGAGTGTGCCCAACACTATTTATTTGTGATTGTGCCTATACAAGTATTTTCCTTATACTTCAACATTGCGTATTATTATTACGTTTGGAGTTTAATTTTCAGTATAGAGAACAATCATCCAAACGAAGATTAAAAACAAGTTTTTTTTTTTTTTGATTTTACCACCAGTTTAATCTGGTTCGGGGGTCAGTTCTGGCATCAAGTGGTTTCAGCCTCCTTCCGATCGCAGTTGCGGGGGATCAAACCGTGGTCCTCCCTACCAAGTTCAGCGTCAATCATCATTGAACCAACTAACGATTGGTAAGATTAAAAACAAGTTATTGATACAATTATGTAACCCAAAAATAGTTTGGAGGGGTCATAATTTTTTTTAATAAATAAATTAAATTAGAAATTTATATTGCATATAAAAATATAAGTTATGAAAAGTACAAAAATCTATATAGTAATTTTTTTTATGAGCTTATAACTTATTTATATTAGTTTATATAATTTATTTAGATAAATTAATTCAGTGTATTTTTTATTATAATTCCCCCATATTATCTCACTTAAAAAATTAAATATTAATAAACATATTTCTTTATCACATTTCATATTTATATATGCTAGTTCAATTGTTAATTTTATCCAATAATATAAATTCAATAGTTATCAATTATTTTTGACAAACAGAATCAAAGTTCGTTATTATAAAATTAGACTGTATAACTTAAAATAATATTCAACATATATATATATATATATATATATATATATATATATATATATATATCGAGTGACTTGAAATCATCAATAATAGACTACAAACTAATATTTGCACTAATAATTGAACTAATAAATGCACCGAATTTCGTATAGTCATTAATAATAAACTATAAATTAATATTTACGTTAATATTTATACAAATACATATACAGAATTACTTAACATAATTTATAATATAATGAAATTAATACCCTTACTTATAAATATTTTTTTTGGAGTGGTGGAGGGTTGTGGCCACCCTCAGCCGCCCCCGGTACCGCCACTGCCTAGACAGCAAAAATAAAATTTTAAACTTTTTAATATGTAAGATGGTAGCTAATACTAATATATTGCCCAGAATATAGAAATATTTTTTAGAAAATTTTGAATTTTTTTTGTGACTAGAAAATTTTGTATTTAATACTTTAAAATTTCAAACTTTTTTATATTTTCAAGACTATTTTTCTTTTATTTCTCCTTTTGATTTTTCGAGACATTTATTGATGCTTTAATAAGTGCCCCAAGCGCATTTGTTTGCAACACTTTTTACGTAAACTATTAATTTATGGGAAATGCTTTTTGGTAAGAAAATTTAAGGAGAAGAATCGTAAGAATAAATCTTCACCATTGATTACATCCATAACCACCTATGTTTTCCACAAAAAAATGAGATTAAATGACATCATCCTTTAAGATTTTGCCATGTATTGATTCTTGCATTTCTTATGTAAAAATTTCATGTTAAATAACAATGCTCTTAATTTATTCTCTCTAATATCACTTTTTCCTATTCAATTCTCAAAATATAAAAAAATTGTTAGAAATAATATAAAATCATTGATGTGGCCAATCCTAACAACTTAAGCTTTTGGGATAATCGGTTATTTGACATGGTATCAGAGCATATCCTAGATCCATTTGTTGTTTGTTGTGGAGACCTCCCATATTTGGGCCACCCGTTGTTGTTGATTTCCCTCATCAAGCCCAATAGTGCTGGGCGTGGGGGGTGTGTTAGAAGTCCCACATTGGCTAGAGATATGACAAAGATAGCCTTTATAAGTGTAGTGTAAACCTCAACTCTCAAGCCAGCTTTTGTGGTTGAGTATAGGCCTCACAAATTCTAATATGACTATGTGGTCTAGAGTTCGATCCCGGCTCCCAACACTTTCTAATTAAAAAGTGGAATTTAAGCATATGGTAGGTGGACCTATGCATTATCCACGCTTCAAGCCCAAGTGAGCTCTTGCGTGAGGGGGCGTGTTAGAAATAATATAAAATCATTGATGTGGCCAATCCTAACAGCTTAAGCTTTTGGGATAATCGGTTATTTGACAATTAAGTTTGGTCAAATGGACTATCAGAACAAATTTACCTAAATATAAAAATTATTTATATTTTTAAATATAGGAATCAATAAAAATATGCTGATATTTATAAGATCAAATTAATGGTTTACTATAAAATTTGATTGGAACCAACTTTGCAGAAATTGTTTGTAGTGCAATATTTGTAAACGTTATTTTGTAAACGTCATTTTGCAAACTTGTAAGGACCCGTTAGCGAGACGCTCCTACAATGAGTGGGCTAGAAGAGGAAAAGAATACTAAAATATAGATCGAAAGAAACAAGATACAAAATTATTAGGCTTAACTTAAAAATATAGTGCAGATATCATCTAGCTTAACCGGCTCTTGAGTTCGATCACTAATTTGAAGATGTATTAATGTTAAAAAATTTAGGAAAAATTTGTCATTTATTTGAGTTTCACAAGGCTCAAAAGATCAATCTCTCCGGTTGCACGTAGAAAATACTTGTGTGTAAACAAAAAAAAAAATTGACTTGGCTTAATTACAATTTATTTCCCTTATTTTTTTCACTTATGAAATTAATTTTCTTACTTGAAAATTACTTGGTTTTACTTGCTCCATCCGATTTTATACTTTAAAATGTTAATTTAATAAATTTCAAATGACATAGAATACGATTTGATGATATAGATTCATCCAAGCGGAATAATTATTTACATTTTATTAATTAAATTACAAAAATGAATAATATTTAAAGTTAAAATTGAAGTTTTTAATGAGTTTTCTTTTAATATTCTACCATAAAAGAAATACTTTTTAATATTAATTTTTTTTTTAATATTAAATACAAATTTCTAGTTTAAAATACTTTAACATGTATCGTAAGACACATGTTAACATGTCTCTTTATTTATTGTCTATTATATGATAAATAGATTGACATAGTGAAAAATTAATGAACTCATCAATACTTCTATTTACTTCCTCGGGTTCTTTTTAGTACCTTCGTTCCAAAATATTAGAACTCATTGACCATTGCACGTATGTCAATGCATGATTTTAATAACGAATATCTTAAATTGTCTATTAGTAAAATTTATAAAAATTAGATATTTTGAAAATAGTCTTCGAAAAAATCAAACAATATCTTATATGATGATATTTACATTTATAGATTTTTTAAAAAATATGGTCAAAGCAAAACATATAAATAGTACATTTAATCAAATGAGTTCTAATAAAATGGAACGGAGATAGTATAAGAGATAGTTGATTTTTTAGATTCATTCAATAATGAATATATTTAAGCTAGTAGACCAAATACATCAATTATTAAATGAAGGCAAATGCTAACGAGTGCCCCCGGGGCACTCTTTAAGACCTTAAATAGTAAGTTTTTTTATAGAATTTTTATAGAAATGCGTAAAGTCAGCGCATTGGAAATTGTGTGTTTAATTTTTTGAATTTTTTTTTTCTTTAAATGGAATGCTTAAAGAGTGCCCCGGGGGCACTCGTTAGCAAAACCCTTAAATGAATCTAAGAAATAAATTGTCTCTTATAAAAAAACCGGAGGAAGTATTAAAATGAGTCTCACACTCTCATTAATTAATCTATCACATAAATAAATGAATAGTAATTAATAGAGTGGAGATAAATTAATGAAGCAAATCTAAAATCTTTCTAAGCAATTAAAAACCCTCATCAACAATTTTTTTTAAGCTGAAATAACAAACACACTTAAAACTTAAACACAATTATGAAGAGATTCAAACTCATATGAAAATATTTAAATTTGTATAATATTGTCGATTAAGATTCAATTTCTAACCGATACGTATAAAAAATAGTTGTTGAAAAGAATCAACCATTTAAATATATCTTACTTGTTCTAAGGAAATTAGTCTCTAAAATAGCGCGCAAAGAATATTTCAAAAACAAAAACAAAAAAAAAATTGTCAAATCAAATTAGGTTCAATGAACATTTCATAACCAATTATACATATGGAGATAGTTTTAGTTAGACACCATTAATTTCAATTACTTGGGTTGATAACAATTTCCTACCTATGATATATGCTAGCTCCAACGAACCACGATCCCTTTGATATTCCAGCTGTAACCCTATATCTCATCACTAACATCACCACTCACCATATAGAAACAATAATTTCAATCCTACTATTTGAGGTATCTATTTTTTGGTTCAAGAAATTAAAGAGGTATCTTATTTGAGGTATCTTATTTAAACATACAAAAATGAACACCATATTTAATATGGTATACTCACTTTAGAACAAAATATAAATAAAAAATAGTAATAATACTAATATATACTTTAAGAATACATGTAAGAAAATGTAAATAAAGAACTTTTTAATTAAATACTACAAAAAAATTAGTTTTTATAAAGTTCATTACACACATTTTAAAAAATATTTTAACTTATATCAATAGAAAAAATACATGTTAACATTTTTTATTAAAAAAATACATATAATTGGATTATATTTAGCCCTACTTTTTTTTTTTGTTTATTTTTTGTCATATAGAGTAAAATACAACTTACTTGCATAATCTTGAAATTGATGAGAGAAAAAACAACATAAAAGTTAAAATGTTATCCACATTCTATGTTACTTGAAAAATATTTACAAACAAATTCATGGTAATTAAAAAAAAAATCAGATCAAAATTACTTCTGTTAGATCACTTACTAGAACACTAACAATAGTATTATAAGCAACTTCAAATTTTAAGTGTTTTCTTATCAAATGTTGATGATAATTAATTAATTAACACCAAAACAAACTCAGTTATATGTAACAAGCACAAAATAAAGGAAAATAAATAAAACTTAATTTATTTCATAAATCTATTTTTCATACTAAATAAACAAAATAAAAAAGCTAAATACAATTATAAATTATAAATTATAAATTACAAATTGTCAACAAATTGCAGATCTTCGATCAAGCTACATTACCATTAGAAATTAAAAGAGAAAGAACAAAAAATAACTACACTTTCCATTTTTCACTGACCTCACTTTTCCATTTTTGCCCTTCAAGATCTGAAAAATTCCATCCACTTATTTTCTTTCTTCCCATTTTCCTCTCATTTTTTTTCTTCTATCAAAACAAAGCAAGAAAAATAGATAAAATAGACACAGCACAGAGCATCATTGATCCCTTCACCGGCGCCGCCGTGGACCGTCCTCCGGGCGGTGTATGGTAGTAGAAAGGAAAATACGGCACAATTGGATTCGGTGGCGGCGGTGTCGGATAATTCCCACCCCCACTCCAACCAGTTGGCGGAGGATAATACAAGCCGCCACCTCCACCACCACCAGTACTCGCCGGCGGCGGCGGCGATGAGTAGTAGTACACAGACGGAGGAGGTGGAGAGTAATAAGTTGAACCACCACCGCCGCCGCCGGAGCTCGGCGGCGAAGGTGGCGGAGGACAGTTACTGGTGGAAGCAGGAGGCGGAGATGGCGGTGGTGGAGAAGGTGGCGGCGGAGACGGAACTTGACCACACGGCGTGCACTTCACTTCATCTTTTGAGTTAGCTGTAAGATTCTTCTGATCTATTAAATCGCTAACCGCTATAGTAACGGTTTGAAATAGCAACACAATCATGAAACAACACAATCTTAGTGTTGTTGTTGAGTGAAGTGTTCCCATTTTTTTTCTTCTTTCTTAAATTTGTGAGAACAATGAGAATGATGAAATTCTTAAAATGAAATGAGGTAGTATAGTATATAATAATGTTGCTTAGTAAACAAGGGTGTGAGAGAGTGGAAAGTTTTTGATAAAGAAAAGTGAAAGGAGTTTTTGTGTTGCTATTTGATGTGTGAGGTGTGAAACAACTTACTCTTATCTTTTGAAGCTATCTATCAATGCACTGTTTTTATTTTTATAAAATTGTAAATATATTTTATAAACAAAATTATATAATCGGTATCTGGTTTAAAGATCGACTAATTAGATGAACTATGGACCAATTTCGCTATCCATCAGAGGTGGTCAATTGAAGTGAGAACAAACTCTCAACATATAAATTATTAGCACCGAAAGGATGATTCGAAATTGAAATTTAAATATGAGTGTGCATTTGATTTGCTAAAAATAAAGGATTGGACATAATTTACTGTATTTGATTTTTAAAACCGTTTTTGAATTGATCAAACTAGGACCTAGAAATTGGACAAAAATTAAAAATTTTTAAAAAAATTTCATCCACCAAACAATCTGACCATTTTTTGTATTATGTACGAATTGTTTAAAATATCAAAATAACTTTTTATCAAATATACTCTTAGATCTCAAATATTGACAACCAAACCAACCATTAAATTATATATTTTATTTTCAATTGAAAAAAATGAGTGACAAGAGAATAGTTAAGTCAGCACAAGACAGAAAACAATGGAAGACACCGACACGTTTTACTTTACCAAAAAGTAGCCACGTTTGAATAGAGTTATGAAACATAGACTTAGGCCCCGTTTGGCCCGGCTTATTTTTTACTTTTTATTTTAGCTTAAACGAAATAAAAAAGTATAAAATTATATTTGACACTATTTCTCCTTAAAAGTATTAGAGAAATAAAGTAAAGAAGTAAAAAATAAAAAAAAGTAAAGTCAAACACAATTTTTTCCTTCTTTACTATTTTTAAGGAGAAGAAAAAAAGAGGAAAATAAGCCGGGCCAAACGGGGTTTTAGTTTGGACGGTAATTTAACTACGTAACAAGTAACAACATTTCTAATGTACGTGTTCAATGTTCATACATGAGTTTTTGTAAGAATTAGTTTTACCATTGTATTATTAGCAACCTTTGACATAAACACTATATGTAAAAATAGTTTAATCTCAAAATATGAAATTTTTGGTGGATTAAAATTCATGATTTTGTCCTTTAAGTAAAAAGATTATCTTTAATCTCAAAATATGAAATTTTTGGTGGACTAAAATAGTAAAACGAGACACATGAAATTATTTTATCTACATTATTATTTTCAATTTCATTTAATAGCATTTGATTTAATCTATATATAAATCAGATATATTAATTATTTAATAAATTTGAGGAGCAAAATTTTGCTAATTGTTGTGTTGAATGAAGAGTACTACAATAAAAATTTGTTTGAAATTTTTAATCTTATGTGGAATTATATATAAGTCTCACTTAAAATAAGTTAAGAAATTAAAATAGAATCTAATCATTGAAGATAAGGTCAAAGTTGTCAACCACAAGGACAATTTCGGGGCTCTTTTATGTATTTTATTTTACTTACCACTTGGTAGTTTTTTATAGTAAGGTATGGTGACAGTTACTTTAATTAGTTAGATGAGGTCATAATTAGGAGTGAGTAAGCCAATGTGTCTCATTCTACAAGCCACAAGTCACCAACTTGGTGTTTATTTTGGAGTTAATATTTTAGGTAAATAAGGTTAATATGAGTTATTATGGTAGTATGATATGATGTGTGTATAGTAGGAGGAGGTAATAATGTGTCGGAGATGGTCCTATAATGAAGAGACGTAAAGGGAACGTAAGAAGCTATTAAGAAAGAGATGCAAAATGCAAAGCAAAGTTGTATTCATGTGATTGTTTGTTTGTTTGTTTATTTGTTTTGGGGGAAGAAATGCATTGGATCTATTTGTGTACAAATTACTTCTTCTCTCTCTCTTTTAATGTATGTACTATTATTTTTATATTTTTTTAACCCATGTACTATTATTATTTATTATTATTGGTTTCTTCATATAGTATACTAATTTCTCAATTTGTGTTGGTATTTTTGTGTTTGGCTGATAATTTAATTTCTTGTGATGTATCAAATGTGTGTTACTTACTTACTTTTATATATTGATGATACAAATATGTTTGGTAATGAATCAAGAGTGAAATTAGTTTTTTGTCCTATAAATTTTGACCATCAAATATTTTCCATCACGATAGTTTAAGTCTATTTGCGTGATTTTAACCTTAATATGCAATTTAGTATGAGTCATAAAAAGTTAACGGATTAGGGTTTTCGATCCTATTAATTTAAGTTGGTTCCCCTCATTTAAACCGCTGAAAAATTTACGGTGAATTAATCTACCGAGTCAATTTTTAAAATTGGCTTTCTTTTTTCAATTAAGTTTTTATTGATTTGGTAATATTTTCAGCCACTATTAGATTGTTTTCTCGCAATAAGCCAATAATCATCAGGGGCGTCTCAAAGTTTTTGGAGATCCTGTGTAAAATATAAAAGTGGTCCTTTAATAATAAAAAAAATAAAAAATAAATTATCGATTTAAATTGTATATAATTTTTTTTAAAAAAATAATCATTCTTATTCTTGTAAACATATAACTTATCAATATTAAGAGCTCAAAAAAGATTATCAATATTAAACCAATTGCATTAAATCAAATAGGACAAAAAAAAATACCTCAAAAAAAAAAGGACAAAAAATACAAAATAATTATCTTTGTATATAACGTCAAAAAGGAACATCCTAATCTAAGATTAAATTTTATACAAAGATTAAAATGGACTAGAACTATATTTACGAGTATAGATAACTAATATATTGATACTCATTTGAAATTTTAAGATCATTAACAATAAATAACTATTATTTTAGGGCATAAAAATTAATCTATTAATATACATCTGATATTTTATGGGTATAAATAATACTCCCTCCGTTTCTTTTTAATTGTCTTTTATTATCATCTTTAGTGTTTCTATTTAATTGTCCTTTTTGTATTTTATGGGTATGATTTGTCAATTATACCATTTGTCAATTGCTTTTATCTTTTTTCCATAAAACCAATTAATGCTATATATTTGGAAAACTAAATCTTTTTTTTTTTTAAGTTTTTGTTGGTACATAACATATTAAATTTTGTTTTTTTTTTGTATATAATATTGGAAAGAGAAAGTGTGGGCAAAAAAATAGGAATTTATTGGGGGATTAAAACGATGATATAATAGGAAGATAACGTGCAAAAATACACTTCCTTAATTTTGTGTTATTTTTCTAAAAAGACAATTAAAAAGAAACGGAGGGAGTATATAAGTAATATTATATGACCTCAAAATTTTGAGTTGAGGCCCTCAAAATTTAGAGGTCCGGTATCGTCGCACATCTGCACATGTGTGCGGGACGCCCCCTGATAATAATAGCATTTTATTATTTAGGAGATGATTGTTGAATTGCGTCAATTTTTAGTGAATTAGATTGTTTAAAGTTTTTTTAAGAGTCAACTCATATAATTATATTTTATTTATTTTTGTTATTTATAGGTTAATCCACCAATTTAAGTTGATCAATCCAACCCATTTTTAGACGAATTGTTAAAAGGACAGTTGAAAATGGGATAGGTGTTGGAGCAAAGTGTTACTCACACACACGAAAAAGAAGATGAATCAGAGAAAGAGAGAGAATAGGAGAAATAGTGTTTATTGAATGGAATGAATAATTGGATTGTATGAATACAAACTACAAGACTATGTACACTATTATATAGATCCTCCTAACTAGTGTGAGTTACTTGTTAATCAAGTAACTACCTCAACTAACTCTTAGCTGTTACAACAGCTGTGTAACTAACTAACTAACCAAAGACAACTAACTAAAAGATAAGGATTTGAAATTACAAAACAACATGCTCCCTTAATTTCAAATCCGTTGTCTTCAGTAATTTGAAGCTTCAGAATCTGAGTACTTCAGAACTTGAGTTTCAGAGTCTGCCTCTTCAGAGCTTGAGTTTCAGAGTCTTCAGAACCTCTGAACCTTTCGAGCTTCTGAGATATTTCAGAACTTGTTGAACCCTTCTGAAACACTCCTAGTGCACTTCTCAGAGCCAAGAACCTATCTGTTTTCAAACTCTTTGTCAGAACATCTGCTATTTGTGAACCCGTGGCACAATGCTTCACTTCTAGGTTGCCTTGATTGACTTGTTCCCTTAGAAAATGAAATCTAGCCTCTATGTGCTTGCTTCTACCGTGTAGAACTGGATTCTTTGCAAGATTGATGGCTGACTGATTATCAATCTGCAACACAATTGGCTTCCCAACATCAATCTTCAACTCCTTCAGAACTGAATCAATCCATAGTGCTTGACAAGCTGCATAAGACCCAGCTATATACTCAGCTTCACATGATGACAGTGCAACAACTGGTTGCTTTCTTGAACACCAAGCAACTGGAGCTTCCAAGAATCTGAAGTAATACCCTGTAGTGCTTCTTCTATCTACCTTGTCACCACACCAATCAGCATCTGAATAACAAACTATCTCTGATTTTGCTTTCATTGCTGACTTTGGAAAGAGAATTCCAAAATCAAGTGTGCCTGCTATGTACCTCAGTATTCTTCTTATTGCATTCATATGAGACCTTCTAGGACTCTCCATGAATCTACTCACTAGTCCCACTGCAAAGCATATGTCAGGCCTGCTATTGCAAAGATATCTCAATGATCCTACAATTTGCTTGAAGATTGTAGAATCTACTGCTTCTTCAGTCTGGTTCTTCTCTAACTTGAGATTCACCTCCATAGGAGTCACAGCATATGTGCAATCAGTCATGTTAAACCTCTTCAGAATCTCTCCAGCATACTTCCTCTGATGTAGCACTAACCCTTTTGAAGTTCTCAGGAATTCAATTCCTAAGAAGTAAGAAATTTCCCCCAAGTCTGTCATTTCAAATTCAGTCATCATGACATTCTTGAAATCTCTAATCTTGGCCAAATTACTCCCAGTTACTAGAAGATCATCAACATATAAACAAATCAAAATAGTACTTGATGTTGAATCCTGCACATACACACCATACTCTGACTTGCACTTACTGAAACCTTGCTTCTGAAGAAACCCATCTATTCTTTTATTCCAAGCTCTTGGAGCTTGTTTCAACCCATATAGAGCTTTCTTCAACCTATATACCATATTTTCCTTGTCTTTTAAGATGAAGCCAGGTGGTTGAGTTACAAAAACTAGCTCCTCTAATGGCCCATTTAGGAAAGCAGATTTAACATCAAGGTGATACATTGGCCATTCTCTTGCATTTGCTACTGCCACTACAAGTCTCACAGTTTCAATTCTTGCTACAGGTGAATAGACTTCTGAGTAATCTAACCCTTCTTTCTGTAAGAATCCTTTTGCCACCAGCCTTGCTTTGTATTTTGCTATTGTACCATCAGGATTGAGCTTCAATTTGAACACCCACTTTACCTGTATTGCCTTCTTATTTGGTGGTAGTTCAACTAACTCCCATGTCTGATTCTTCTCAATGGAAGCTAATTCTTCTATCATAGCTTGCTTCCACTTCAAGTTGCTCAGAGCTTCAATGTAGTTGAGAGGTTCTGACCCAGCTAGTAGTGCAAAATGTACTAAGTCCCCTTCAGCAGTTACCTCATTATCATTAACTAGTTCACAATCTTGTAACCTGGCAGGAGTGCTCCTTACCCTTGTTGATCTTGTTCTGACTTCAACATTAGGTACTTCAATCTCATCATCTGACTCCACTGTACCAACTTCATCATCTGAAATGTGGCTTGCTTGTGACTTGTTTGTACTGCTACTAGCTATCCAATCCCAGGACTTTGCTTCATCTACTATAACATCTCTGCTGAATGTCATTTTCTTCGTCTTTGGATTATACAACTTGTATGCACCAGTTGCATGATATCCAACCAAAATCATAGCCTCACTTTTGTCATCCAACTTCTTTCTCTTTGCATCAGGCACATGCTTGTGACATAATGCACCAAAGACCTTGAAATGACTCACACTAGGCTTCTTACCACTCCAAAGCTCTTCTGGAACTTTATCTTTGAGCCTTTTAGTTGGACATCTGTTCAACACATAAACTGCAGTGTTGACTGCCTCACCCCAAAATGACTTAGGCAAGTTCCTATGCTTCACCATGCATCTTGCCATGTCAAGGATAGTTCTATTCCTTCTTTCAGCCAAACCATTGTGTTGCGGTGTATAGGGAGCTGTAACTTCATGTTCCACACCATTCTCAACACAAAATGATTCAAATTTCTTGGAAGTGTACTCACCTCCTCCATCAGTCCTCAGAATCTTAAGCTTCTTGCTACTTTGATTCTCTACCAGGACTTTAAATCTCTGGAACACATCAAAAACTTCATCCTTTGTCTGTATCAGGTATATCCACATCTTTCTGCTATACTCATCTACAAACGTAATGAAGTATCTGTTTCCACCAAGAGATTTCTCATCAAATGGTCCACACACATCAGAGTGTACAACATCTAGAACATTTGATGATCTCATAGGCAATGCCTTGTTGAAGACATTCCTGGATTGCTTACCCACCAAGCAACCATCACAAATCTCATTTGGTATTTGAATTTTAGGCAAACCTGACACCATTCCTTTACTTACCAACTGATTCAAGTATTTAAAATTCAAATGCCCAAATCTCAAGTGTCACAGCCAATTCTCTTTATCTTCAGTCACTGCTTTCATACATTCAACTTCTGTAGTGTTGATCAGAGTCTTGAAGGTTCTGTTCTTAGCCAATGGTGTTCTCAGGACCAAAGTGCCAGCAGGATCATATAGCTCAAATTTCTCATTTTTAATAACTACTGAGAACCTCTTCTCAATAAGCTGACCAATACTAAGTAGATTACAGTCCATACCTGGTACATACAACACATCTTCAATCACTGCAGAGCTTCCATTGCTTCTTTTGATTACCATGTCACCAGTACCTTCTGCCTGCAATGAACTATTATTGGCAAGCTTCACTTTGCTTTTCTTTGAGCTATCAAACTTTGTCAACCAATTCTTGTGACCTGTCATGTGGTTAGAACAACCAGTATCCAAGAACCATTCTCCATTTGCAATCTTATCTTCTGATATTGCAGCCATGAAGGTTACAGCTCCTTCAATTGGTTCTTCTTGCACCAGCTTTGCTTCATCTTTGCTGTCTTTGGCTTTCTTGGATCTACAGTCAGAAGCATAGTGACCCCATTTCTCACAATTATAGCACTGAATATGACTCTTATCTTTCTTCTTTGATGTTCCTCCTCCTTTCTTGAAGGATTCAGATTTTTCATCAAAGTTTTGCTGTTTTTGTGAGAATTTTTTTGACTTACTTTGATTCTTTCCTTTGTAACCACCATTCTTCTTGACTGTTTGAGCTTGCAAGGCTTGAACTGATTCTTGTACACCCTTTCTTTCATTGATCATTAATTCATGTGCCTCTAAGGATCCAACAAGATCCTCCATCTGCATTGTAGCTACATTCCCAGCTTCTTGGATTGCAACTATCACATGATCAAAATCTGGAGTCAGAGTCCTCATTACCTTCTCAACAATCATTCTTTCAGTCATCACTTCACCACAAGCCTTCATTGTATGAACCAAACCTTGAACCTTAGAGACATAAGATCCAATTGATTCATCTTTCTCCATTTGTAGCAACTCATATTGTCTTCTTAGTGACTGTAACTTCACACCTTTAACCTTTTCTCCACCTTCATAGTATTTCACCAAAATATCTCACGCTTCTTTAGAGGATTCAGCATGTGATATTTTATCAAAATTTGTTGCATCTACAGCTGCTTGTATTGCATACATTGCCTTACAATCTTTCTTTTTCAGATCTCTGTGAGTGGTTCTTTGCGCTTCTGTTGCGTTGGCTGCCAAGTCTTGAACCCATTAGTCACAACTTCAAGTGTGTCCTGAAATCCGAACAAAGACTTCATCTGTTTGCTCCATCTTTCCCAATTCTTGCCCTCAAGAGTGGGAAGATTGTTGGGTAATCCATTCCCTGACATAGCTGCTGAATGTTGGAAGGAATTCACCCAAGAATCTTGGATCTTTGTGTATCTTACACCAAGAACCAGAGCTCACGATACCAATTTGTTGGAGCAAAGTGTTACTCACACACACGAAGAAGAAGATGAATCAGAGAAAGAGAGAGAATAGGAGAAATAGTGTTTATTGAATGGAATGAATAATTGGATTGTATGAATACAAACTACAAGACTATGTACACTATTATATAGATCCTCCTAACTAGTGTGAGTTACTTGTTAATCAAGTAACTACTTCAACTAACTCTTAGCTGTTACAACAGCTGTGTAACTAACTAACTAACTAAAGACAACTAACTAAAAGATAGGATTTGAAATTACAAAACAACAATAGGTTGCTTAATTAATATTTCTCACTTAATCTTATTCCACTTAGAAGGTTGATTTTTAGGCTTAATTTTCTTTAGTTATATTATATCCAATCCCAATTATAGACATGTTAGAGATACATGTTTCCTTATGGCTTAAAATAACCACATGAAACCATCCAATTATTAAAAATAAATATTCCATATATATAGACAAAGGCAAAGCACTCCAATGCAAAATCCATAAATTAAAAACCAAACTTTGCTTTGTAGTAAAATTATTGACTTCATTTTCAAATGCAAATGATGTTAAAAAGCCAATTTTCCACCGTAAATAGTTGTCCATGTTACCTTTCCAGGCTGGTTTGGCTTAATTAAATAATCCATAAAGTTCAGTCACTACTCACTCATCCATCGGCCTCTGCCGTAGGCTCCACCACCAAAGGTGTTGTTTCACTTTAGTTTCAAAAACAAAATTATGATTAGTCAACAATTTTCTGTTTAGGCTATAAAGGTTATTGAAAAAAAACAGCTATAAAGGTTATTGAAAAAAAAACATGAAAAGATGTTGAATTTTGCTTTTTCGCCCCCCCCCCCCCCCCCCCCGCCCCCTATATTACTTTCGGATCTCCCCTCCTTCTTGACCAGAATGCCCTTATAAAAGATTTTGTAATGTACAATCCGAAATAACCTTATTTTGTAATGCGGACAATGTCAAATAAGACAAAGATTGGTAAGCAGGTCTTGTGTAGCACGACCACGCCTAAAAAACACCCCATTTTGTACCGTAGTTTACGATATATGTCTGATTTGAAAAAAAAATTATGGTTTCGGAACGTACAATACGAAAACGCTTAGTTTCGTGAAATACCTATATATGCCAGCTGCCCTAACTGTACACTTATTCAACCGGGAGAAATGTGATCAAGGGTGATTTTGTGACATTTGAAAGCATTGAAATTAACGTTTCTTCACTCATAAAAGGTTTCATCACTCATTTAGAGTCGTACAAAAGGTAGTGTGCCCTTTAAACGGTTTATTTTTTGAGTTTTTATGATTTTGCGGTCAAAGGTGATTTTGTAAGATAGGTTCCGAAATACTGAAAAAGTTGGTTTCGTATCCTAGGATCCGATATTTACAGTTTCTACATTATGCATTATACTGTTCTGTCTCTTCTTCTTTCGCTCTTTTCTTTTACCGTAGTGTCTCTTCCTCTTGCATCGCACTGAATATATCGTCACAAGCTCCAAATCATTGTAAACATTTTCGAGTGCTTCCCTTGCATATTCCAAAGTAAGGTCACTATCAAGCTTTTCCCTCACATCTGCTCGGACCGTCCTACAAATTTTAAACACGTCACATTTCTCATTTGCATTGTCCTCCTCAATCAGCACTTCATGATTTGAAGGTTTTCGTCACGTATGATCCGAAACGAGGAATTTTCGTCACGTAGGATATGAAACTGTATGTTTTCTGGGTAAATATGTGTCATAACTATGTAGTTTTTTCTTAGCTTGTGTGTGGCGACTTTAGAGACTAATGGTTTGGCCATAGACATGGTTATATTATGTTGTTTGATTTATGCAATTGATCTTACCTAATGGATGAGACTTGTGATGGGTTGTATCGAAAGAAAAGTTCGATATTGAGATGTGAACAACTACATAATTGACTTGAATGCCATATTTTAAACTAAAATCTTAAGAAAATAAGTTATGGTCCAATCGCTTGTATGAACTCTATAGGTATATGTATAATGCCTCTAAACCAACAAGACTCGTTAATTAGTAATTATTTGTTCATATTTTTTACAATATCTTAATTTGCAGAGTAACCGGTTAACCACAACTGAAATTTAAATTCATATATAAATTAGAAGAAATTTTTTATGAGTTTGAACTCTATAACAACAAATTAAGTGGAGTGAAAAACAAAGAATGTAGCTTAAGAATACTTGTTAATTAACCTATGAACTCCTTATAACCTAAGAATTCTACTTGCACCTATCTATTGATTATTGAAGGGAAACTCTTACTATGAGGGCCAATCAAATAATAGGTTGAAAATCTCGTAAAATCTGGCACTAGTTAAAGGGTGTTTTTGAATTTCCACATTGTTGAGCATATATATTCTTGGGATTGACATACAAATGATACATTATATTCAAACTTTCCGTTCCCGTTGCCTTTGCATTATTTTCAATGGATGTCCTTGTCCAAGATATAATATCTACCCTTTTAAAATATGATAATAATTAATATAACTTTATTATTTTCACTTTCTAAGCATTCCTTTTCATATTTTTGATTTGGTGAAATATGTCAACTTTTCATAATCCTCATATTTTCCCTTTGTGGTCACTTCGATGGATCTATATATATATACAAAAGATTCATGTGGTAAGAATATTTGGGCCAGGTCCTTTAATAAACTTGAAGAACATATACATTAATTTACCCCGCAAGACTTTATTATTTTGAAAAGTTGTTTGAATATTTGAGTTTCCTAACTCCTCTACATATGAGTTTTTTTTTTTTTTAATCAAAATATTTGAGTTTCCTAGCTACACTATATTTAGACAAAAATTAATTAAAGGAAAATATTGCATTTTTTTAGTGCATTTAAGAAATGTAGAAAACTGTGATTTAGGGAATCAAAAACCTATTTATCATATCCAAACTAAGTCAAATGTGTGTGAAGGTCACCTTGTGCAGCCTTGAATGATACTCATTTGTTCTTTCATTTTTTTATTTTTTTTGGTACAAGGAGGTAAAGGAAAGGAAAAAAACAAATAACGTACTATCTAAAAAATAAAGTCTCGCTAGTATTAACTAGTAGGAGGAGACTATTCCATTAAGTGGAATATCTATAGGAGAATAAGCTTCAGGGTTGCATACTCTATGTTTGGCTAAATAGTTTGCACAGATGTTGCTCTCTCAAAGGATTTTATTTTTGGATTTTGTATTGTTTCTGTTCAATCATATTTAAATATTATTGGATGGCCGATTTTGTCGGCCCGAATCCTTCAACAAAAATTGCTTTTTGTGTATAGCTCGGTGGTTAAAGGGTTCACCATGTATTTATTTTGTCCGGTTTACTTTTTTGTTTTGGATTGAATTGACATCAATATTGCTAGTATTTTTTTTTGCTTTCACCATCAGTTTAATCTGGTTCGGGTGTCACTTCTGGCATCAAGTGGTTCCAGCCCCCTCCCGGTCGCAGTTGTGGGGGATCGAACTATGATCATCCTACCAAGTTTCGCGTTAATCACTACTAAATCAACTAAAGATTGATTATACTGCTAGTATTTTTCATCACTCAGGCTTAGTTCACACACATTAATTTTGTGGTCTATCTAAAAATTTAATTATTGTTAGTGTCTTGGGGATCATTTAATATATAAATGCTATTTTATTTTATTTTGCCTTTCACCACCAGTTTAATCTGGTTTGGAGGTCAATTATGGTATCAAGTGGTTTCAGCCTCCTCTCGATCGCAGTTATGGGAGATCGAAAGTTTGGTCTATCTGAGATTTTATTTAGAAATAATGTGATATTATTTCGGCTTTAGAAGTGTGATATCCGACCTGTTTGGACAAAATTAACTATTTTGATAAGATAGGGTTAAATATAAGATGAAGGATTATATTATGATAGTTTTATTAGTGACATATTTTTTGAGTATTGATTTTCTTCTAATCTTTGTTGTTGGTTATGCTTTGTCTTTTGTTTTTGTTTGGCCTTTGATTGATCATTTGGCTTGAATTTTTGTATCTTTTTTTTCACGCATTTTGTGATTAGAGTTCTTTTTATCATTGGACACTAAATGTTAAATTCTCTTTCATACAAAAAATGGATACTTTAAAATATTCTTAGTGAAATGTTTACAAATGTGCATATTAACGAAGAAAAAATTACAAAAATTATAAGTGTTATATTCAATCTCTTAAAAATTTAAGTATTATTTTTTTATATAGTTATATTTTTACTTTTAGTTTCTCATGGTCTTGCCACTTGTTAACAAAATCTCTTTTTTTTTTTTTAGGCTTAAATAAGTAATTACTCCTTGCAGTTACATCTACTTTTGCCATTAATCTCTAATTTTTTTTTTCGGTTTTTAACCCCTGCAATTTCAAAGACTTTTGATTTTAGTCCATCTGTTACTTTAGGCATCAAAAAATGGTAACACTTAACGGAGTGCCACATGGCCCAATCAGTATAAGCCATGTGGCACAATAAAAGACAAAACCTATTTTGAATGTAAAGAAAAATAAAATAAATGGGTGATGATTTAATATTATTATTTTACTAATATTAATAAATGCTTAAAAAATAAAGGTTTTTATTAAATAGGTTTTTAATAAAAAAACAATGTGAAGGTGTGAAAAACACAAGAAGGGGGGGTTGAATTGTGTTTTGGGTAATTTAAAAATTTCTTCTAAGTTACAGAGAACTTATCAGAGTTTGCAGCGGATATAAAAACAAAACACAATCACAAGCAACTAAGAGGGTAGAGTGAAAGAGAGAGAGAGAGAAAGAGACGGAGATTTTATACTGGTTCCCCTCACAAACCGAGAGTACGTCCAGTCCTCTTGTACTACAAGAGAGTTCACTATAATCACCAAAGATTACAATTGCTCAAGCACACAAGCAAGAGACTTCCAATGCTCAAGTATACAAACAAGAGACTTCCTAATGCTCAAGTACACAGGCAAGAGACTTCAATACACAAGTTTAGAAAACAGAGTATGAACAATTGATATAAAGATCAATGTTCAGTTACAAATTAAATACAACTTTTGATACAAGACTTAACTTAGAATCTTAATACAAAATTCTAAGGTTCAACTAATGAATTAACAGAAGCTGAAACTGGAGTCTTGGATTTTGAATATGAGTTCAAGTTGTATTTGCAGTTTTGTGTGCTTTAGGATGAATTTGGCAGAGTAACAGCTCTTTTCAAATTGTTCAAGTGTCGTATCCTAAAGCTTCAAACTCGCTCCAATTTATAGATGAAGGTGGAGCGTGTTTGATTTGAATTAGCGCGGTGAGATTGCGCCAGCTGTAGATAGTACCTTGATATCCAAATCAGGTAACCTTGTATGCGATCAATCTTGGAGAGAAAGTTTTATCCAAATCAGGTAAAGAGTTCGTACAATAGTACTAACGTCACTTTTCTGTGGATAAGATTGATTCCATCAGCTTTTGGAATGTCAGAGTATAATCATTGATGCAGAGAATGTTCTTCTGACTAAAACGGCTCTCACTGCTCTTTATCAGAGTCTGATATGCATCTTCTGATGAACAAAAAAATTTCATCCTCTGATGAACCAAATATGCATCTTCTGATGTCTTCAGGTTCTGATCAGAGTTTGCTTTGCCATATCAGAGCTTCCAATGTGCTTTAAATGAATATAAAAATTAACTTGAATATCTGCACACTTGGATTAAATAATTAGTATACCCTATTGTATATTAATACTTTTGTTATCATCAAAACTTAATTGGATCATGTCAGAACCTCTTTTGTTCCAACAATCTCCCCTTTTTTGATTGATGACAAACCAAGTATTAATTTACAATGGTTGTTGATAAAATTTATCAAGCATCTCTTAGGTTGATGAGTTTTGCAAGCTCCCCCTAAGTTCAGCAATGATTAATTAAATCAGTTTAAAAATATTCATTTGAATTTTGAACTTAAACTAATACACTAGACTTTCAGAGGCTAGGTTTGCAAGCTCTCCCCCTAAGTCTGATACCTATGAAAGAAAAGTGCAATTTTCTTTTATACGTACCATGTATCAGAAGTTCAAATTTCAATTGATATTTTCCTCAAAATCATATTGTATATAGACAATAACGCGAAAAATAAATAAAAATTTGGAATTTGGTTTCAGTTTAGCATCTCATAAATTAATAACAGCTCTTACTCCCCCTTTTGTCATTAAACAAAAAGATAAAACTGACAAGAAATTAATGACAATTTTGAAAAAAAATGGTCAAAAGTAGAGTTTCAATGCAGTCAAGGTGGTTACAACTACTCCAATTAAATGGCTTGTCGTAAGAACCAAGAACTTGTCCATTTTGAAACTACTATATAAGGACCATGAACTTTGTCATTTCACTCAACACTTCCATTTCATTGTGAAAAATCAACAATGGAGAAGGATAGAAAAGTGATCAAAAGTAAGAGAGTGCAGGAGAAGAAGAAGAAGAAAGTGAAGATTCAACAAGACTCAGAGTCTAAGAAGAAACTTCAGAAGATGAGGACATCAACTTCTGCTCCTGTCAGAGTCAAATATCAAACGAGATCCAAGACTAAACAACAAGAGTCCTTATCTGGGTCAGAATCTGAATGGGATTCTGATTGGAAGGAATTCTTGAGTACATACGTCCCTCCCAAGGAAGAATACTTCTCTTCATAATCAATGAGATCACTTTTCATTGATTTCCCAATAAGGAAGTGAAGAGAATGTCGTGAACTCTTCCATTTCCCTTAGATTCAAATAAGCTAGATTTAGGACTAGCTGTTTTATGTAGGATCCAAGTGAAAAGTTGGATAGAAACTTATGTAATCAACAATTTTCAATTGAATAAACTCATTATTTAGCTTTGAAATCTTTGTGTTGATTTTTGTCTCAAAATTATTTATGAAAGCATAAAAGAAATAGACCACAAATAATATAAACATATGAATAAATAATGAACACAGAAGATAATTGAATAAACAATAGAGTACTTAAAAGAAAATATTCAACAAGTTACAAATTAGATATCAGAACATGATAAACATTAAACAAATAATCAGAACATGTGCTTAGAATCCTAGGGGTTAAGGTTGATCAGGTTGCTGAGGCAATCTTGCATTGATGCTCTGAAGAGTAGTCATAATAGCAGCCAACATGGAGGAATGCTCATCAAGTTGTCTCTGGAAATTTTCCTGATTTTCCAATACATGCTGAGCATACTCTGGTGCATTTCTAGCCAGTTGCTCAAGCCTTGCTTGTTCAGCAGCTCTTCTAGCTTCCTCTGCTGGCCTAGCTTGCTCAGCAGCTTGCCTTTCCCTTTCTATACGCTCATCTTCCAACCTTTTTCTCTCCCTCTCCTCAGCTTCCAATCTCTCCCTTTCACGCCTCTCTTCCTCTTCCTTCCTAGCAATCTCATTCCTTAATTCCAAATCAGTGGTATAAGCCTTCCTAGCAGCACGAATCATAAGCACAAGATGCTCTTCCATAAGGTCACACTCTTTGTCAATATGAGCTGAATTAATAGACCTTGTTGGAATTGCACTTGACATTCTCCTAAGATTCTTGTCAACAGCTTGCAGCAAACTAGAGATACCATCTTGTGTTTGGTCAAGGGGTTCATTGAGGATTCTTGAGGGTAGGTGAGGTGGGAAAAATATGCAGTCCATAGATAGATCCTGCAGAAGGTGTTGGAGATGTTGTGATTGGTTAGGAGGAGTTCGTTGTAAGACTTCAAGATTCATAGACTCATTTATCTGTTGAACATGTGCCTTGATTGGTGTTGGTAACTCAAATGAGTTATCCATAGCCACATGTTGTGGAGATTTCTCATGGCCATGTTCATCAGCATGATGAGTTTCTGATGCTTGACCGTGATCAGGTTCTGATGATTTTTGTTGTTCAGGTTCTGATTGGGTAGTCTCTGGTTCAGTATTTTCTGGTTGGGGTTGATTTTCTGGTTCATGTTCTGGTGGAGGTGTTGTTGTTTTCTCTTGAGTGTTCTCAGGTTGAACTTTCTCAGAGCTAGGTTGGGGGTCATTTTGTGGTTCAGTTTGTTTTGGTGTTGTTTTGGTAGGAATTTCTTTGTGAGTAATGGTTATTTGAGGAGGTGGTGAAGGTGTCTTATCAGAATCTTCATCTAACATCACTTGTGCAGAGCTTGTTGAAGCGTGTTCTGCAGCATAGTATATATTATTAATTTGAGATTCTGATGGGTAGGATAGGATGGGGTTAAACTGCTCTGATGGTGGTTGATTCTCAGAAATGTCATTGACTTTCTCAGAATTAACTCCTTTTAAAATCTTATCAAAAGCATGTTTAACACTGATTTTAGAAGGAAATTGAAGCCTTCTAAAATAATCCCTAAATGCTGAGCTGCCTCCAATAAAATTAGAATACTTACCAAATGCTGGACCATACAGAGTCTGTTGCTCCAGTTGATTATGAGGATCATTCCTTTGTGGCAGCTTCTTGTGCATATTATCAAAAGCAGATGCTTCTATACCACAGTCATAACTATCCTTGAGAGCCTCTTCTTTCTTATTAAGCTCTGCAACCTTTGCCAGAGCCTCCTGTATCTTAGCTTCTTCCTTTTCTTCTTCTGTTAGATCCAACAACAACTTTTTGACCTTTGGTTTCCTTGATGTTCTTGGAGCTGTGGTCTTTGGAGCCTTAGCAGCTTTTCTTCCAGCAGGACTTTTGACAGCCTTTCTCTTAACTGGTGCTAGCTTAAGAGGCTGTTCCAAGAGCCTTGATTGACGAACTGTCAGTCTTGTAGGTTCTCCATCACCTATATCAGCACCCAGCTTTTTCATGAAATCTGCATGTGCTTCTATTACTCTCTTTGCTTCACTATCTCTGACATGCACAAGCCAACTTTCACCAATGCCTTTCTCAGAGTTTCTGAGTAACAGAGGATGTGTTGGATGAATTATCTCATTAGTCTTTACCAGCTTTAAATACCTTAGTGAAGTACTATTCACAATCTTGGAACCAAGCATGAAGGTACATAATCCAGGAAGATATGGAGTAACAGCATCCAACAAACCACACTGTGCAAACATGTGGCTCAGTAGTCTTGAGTGTCTAACAATAGCTTTGCTAGAGATAATAGAAGTGCACAAGTTATCAAAAATCAGCCTTCCAATATCAACTATGTTCCCTTTAGCAACATTGTAGGTGAACAGCTTCTGAACACTTGATATTTGATCAGTGCCTCCTAACTTGGGCAGAACACTATCAATCAGGATCCTGTAGATTATCTTACAATTGTCTGTCCATTCAAACTTATCCTTAGGATCGGTCTTAGGTTTGAACAGATATTCCTCCACTTCAGGACCTACTACATCAGACTGCTTGATGATCACACCATCACGCTTGAGCTTCAGAGCCTCAAGAATGTGGCAGAGTCTGATTGAGATTCTGAATCCAGCCACGAAGGATTCAATCTCTGTTGAGTAAAAGGATCTCAAACCCATTTCTTCTGGGGTTCTTTCTTTCCATTCAGGGTGTTTTTCCATCGTTTCCTTGACTTTCTTATCATAGATATCTCTTGTTATGACTGAAGCTTTCATCCAAAACTCCTTTACCAATTCAGAGTATGTTGGTCCGTTGAGAAAATCAAAGTAGTATTCCAAACCTTGCTTTTTGAAGAGGTTTACCACATCAGCGAAACCGTTTACCCTTATGCTTTCTAGATCAACGGGACTTTCAATAGCCACATTGATTTCGTCATATTTGTACGGTCGTTGATCTTTTGCAAATTCAGTCGGGTTGGATTCATTTGGTAAGATCATACATGTTCTATTCAAGAAAGTTGATGAGGATGCCATGGATGAGATATGGAATTTAGGGTTACTAAAGAGGAAGAAAGAAATATCTCTGTGGTTTAGAAGAATGAAAGTGTAGGTTGTGAGAGTGCAAAAGTGTGAATGTGAACAGTTAGTGCGTTTAAATAGAAACTTACGCGCAAAAAAAAACAAGTACACATACACAGGGGCAGTAGAGTATTTTACCATAATTGGGAATATGAAATGCTAATCATCATTAACCAACTTCTTTACCCTCTTGCAACAAGACATGTGTATTAGAAGATTGTTAAATAACTGACACGTAAGTTTGAGAAAACGAAAGGGTTTTTACAAAAGATTTTTACTTACGCGCTAGAACCATTTACCTTCTAATCAGATTCTGATAGTATGTCAGAAGATATTCTCATCACAACTTCTGATACAGAAGGTTCTGATGACTTCATCTTCTGATTACTATTAGATTCTCACAAACTCAATTTTTTCATCAGAGTCTAAGTTAATCAGAGATTTCCATCATGTTCAGATTCTTTTTGATAAAATCAAAACGTTCAACAGCTAAAGGTTTTGTAAAGATATCAGCCCATTGATTTTCAGTTTCAATGAACTTGAGATCAATTACACCTTTTTGAACATAGTCTCTGATGAAATGATGTTTAATCTCAATATGCTTAGCTCTTGAATGTAAAATAGGGTTTTTAGAAAGGTGAATAGCTGCAGTATTGTCACAATATAAAGGAATATTGTTACTGCTGATTTGATAATCTTCCAATTGATATTTCATCCAGAGTAATTGTGTGCAACATTTAGCTGCTGATATGTATTCAGCTTCTGCTGTTGACATAGCTATGGTGGTTTGCCTTTTACTAGCCCATGAAATCAAATTCTCACCAATAAACTGGCAGTTACCACTGGTGGATTTTCTTTCAACTCTATCACCAGCATAGTCAGCATCACAGAATCCAATCAGCTTGTAATCATTGGATTTCTGATACAGTAATCCAATGTTACATGTAGCTTTCAGATATCTAAAGATTCTCTTCACAGCAGTGAGATGAGATTCTCTAGGATCTGATTGAAATCTTGCACATAAACATACACTGAATAAAATATCAGGTCTTGAGGCAGTTAGATAAAGAAGAGATCCAATCATACCTCTATACAGTTTCTGATCAACTTTGCCTTCAGATTCTTCTATGCCTAGACTTGATGTAGGATGCATAGGAGTATTCATAGGTTTGCAATCTTCTAGGTTGAACTTTTTCAGAAGATCTTTTATATATTTGGACTGATGAATGAAGGTTCCTTTCTCTGTTTGATTTATTTGAATTCCAAGAAAGAACTTCAATTCTCCCATCATGCTCATTTCAAACTCATCCTGCATCATCTGATTGCTTCCAGTCTAGCTACTGGAGCATATGTCTCAGTGAAGTCAATTCCTTCTTGTTGACTATATCCTTGTGCAACAAGTCTAGCTTTGTTTCTTGTGACTTCACCTTGTTCATTCAGCTTGTTTCTGTATACCCATTTTGTTCCAATAATGTTCTTATGCTTTGGTTTGGGTACCAGATCCCATACATCATTTCTCTTAAATTGATTTAACTCTTCTTCCATTGCGACTATCCAAGCATCATCTGACAGAGCTTCACTTGTTGTCTTGGGTTCAATTAAGGAAACTAATCCAAATAATGATTCTTCAACTCTGAAGTTTGACCTTGTTTTTCTTGGACTATTCTTGTTTCCTAAGATGAGCTCTTCAGGATGTGATGATTTATATTTGAATGTGTTCCTTGGAATATCAGATTCTTCAGGGTTATCATCAATAGTTTGATGTTCTTGAGCAACATCAGAAGGTCCATCTTCTTGAGCTTCAGAGTCTTCTATAGATTCTATGTTGTTATCATACTCTGGAGCTTCATCTTCTGACTCATCAGATCCTGACAAATCTTTAACAGGCTCTGACTTTTTATCATCAGGCTCTTTGTCATCAAACTTTACGTGCATTGATTCTTCCACTATATTAGTTTCAGAATTATACACCCTGTATGACTTAGAGCGTTCAGAGTATCCAATGAAGATACCCTTACAGGCTTTAGAGTCAAATTTCTTAAGATGGACTTTGTTATTCAGAATGTAACATGTACAACCAAATTGATGAAAATAAGAAATATTTGGTTTTCTTCCCTTAAAGAGTTCATATGTTGTTTTGTTCAAAATAGGTCTTATATAGATTCTATTCTGAATATAACAAGCAGTGTTAACAGCTTCTGCCCAAAAGAATTTTGCTAAATTATTTTCATGCATCATGGTGCGTGCCATTTCTTGTAAAGATCTATTCTTTCTCTCAACAACTCCATTTTGTTGTGGAGTTCTGGGAGAAGAGAATTCATGGAGAATTCCATGTTCTTCACAGAATTTTTCAAAAGGTTCATTTTCAAATTCACCACCATGATCACTTCTCACTTTCAAAATTTTTGAATTCTTTTCATTTTGAATCTGAGTGCAGAAGATGCTGAACACTTCATATGTATCATCTTTATTTCTCAGAAATTTTACCCAAGTCCATCTACTATAATCATCCACAATGACTAATCCATATTTCTTACCATTGATTGAGGCAGTGCTAACTGGTCCAAAAAGATCAATGTGTAAGAGTTCCAAAGGTCTAGTAGTAGAGACAATGTTCTTATTCTTAAAAGAACTTTTGACAATTTTTCCTTTTTGACAAGAACCACAAAGTGAGTCTGAGTGATATTTTATTTTTGGAAGGCCTCTGACAAGATTGTCCTTGCTAAGCTTAGAAATTAATCTCCAGTTAGCATGACCCAATCTTTTATGTCAGATCCATTTTTCATCACTCAGTGTCAAAAGACAAAACACTTGTTGTTCCTTTAAATCAGAAAAATTGACTTTGTACACATTGCCTTTTCTATTTCCCTTGAAAACAATGGATTGATCAGAGTTTCTAATTACAGTACATGAATCCTTATTAAACACAACATCATAATTACTATCACACAATTGACTTATGCTAAGTAAGTTATGATGTAGTCCATCTACTAACCAAACATTAGAAATTGACAAAGAAGAATTACCAACTGTACCTATACCAATGATCCTTCCCTTCTGGTTGCCACCAAACCCTACTGTTCCTCCCTCTTGCTGATTCAGGGTGTGGAATAAGAGCTTGTCTCCTGTCATGTGACGTGAGCAGCCAGAGTCCAGATACCATGAGCTTTCTTTTCTTCTTTGGGTGCATACCTGCAGCATACACTATTTCAGATTTTGGTACCCATACTCTGATGGGTCCTTTTTGGTTAGTTTTGAGAATCTTATCCTTCTTGTTAGAATAATCAGAAGATCTGGAGTCAACTGAGCCTTTAGAAAATTGTTTAGGCTTATGTTGTCTCTGAGACTTTCCTCTTGAGTGTGTCAGAGAACCAGTTACCAAGTTTGCCTTAGAAGTACTAGTGCCCCGCTTATTAACAGGCTTTGGTACTTTGACAGCTTTAACTTGAGTAGACATGGGTACTGATGTGAGGGGAACCTTAGTTTTAGAAGACTTAGGTTCAGAAGATGAGTTATCTTCTGGTACCTTATCTTGTGGTTCCAAGCTCGCAAGAGTACCAGACACAGTCAGAGGTTCTGATGTACCCTTAGTGAAGTTTGAATAAGATTCTGATGGTGACTTGCTCAACACGACAGGTTTACTTGATTTTCCTACATCAGGACATGTAAGAGAACCAAGTCCTTGCCTTTTATAATAGTTGCTGAGTCCACCATGAATTATAGAAGTTACCCTAGTCTTATCTATGTTATGGTGCACAAACTCTTGTAGAGAGATTTCATACTCGTCATAAGGTTTGTGACATGTTCTGCATCCAGTCTCAAGCACTTTAATTGTTTTAAGTGATTTTTGATAATTTGCTTAAGTCTGGGTGAGATTTTCATTGAGAAGTTTCATTTTTTGTTTGCAAAAATCTAACTCACTCAATTTTTCCATGTACTTCACCATTACATCTTTCAAAGCTTTGGTCATTTGAGTATTAGACATTTTAGATATTACCTCATCAATGTCGTCAGTATCAGACTCTGAATCATCTTCATTGTTTGATTCACCAATGGCCATAAGCGCTAGGTTTGCTTCCTCAGAGTCTTCGTCCTCAGATAATTCATTTATATCTTCCCATGTTGCCATTAGGCTCTTCTTGGCTTTGTTCTTGATTGTGCTCTTTCTTCCTTTACCCTTGGTGTTGAGTTCAGGACAATCAGCCATGAAGTGCCCAGGCTTGTGACAATTGAAACAATTTTTGGAGTCATCCTTCTTCTCCCTGTTGGTATTGTATCTTGATCCAGATCCTCTGCCTTGAAAATTTCTGCCCTTCCTTAGTGACCACTTTTGAAAGTTTTTGGATAAGAGTGCAAAGAAGTCATCATCTGATCCTTCCTCTTGATTATCTATGGAAGATTCCTCAGCTTCAGACTCTACAACTTTGGCTTTCAGAGCCTTAGATGAAACTGAAATAGATGGCAAGGCCACAGATTTTAGCTTCTTCTGAGGCTCATCAGAAGATAGTTCCATCTCATGAGTGAACTTATCAATTCTTCCAAGCCAAGTTTGTCCAAATCTTTAGCTTCTTGAATAGCTGTTACCTTAGGCCTCCACCTTGAAGGTAAGCTTCTCAGAATCTTCCTTACATGATCAGAGGTTGTATAACTTCTTTTTAGAACTTGGAGACCAGCCACAAGAATTTTGAATCTAGAATACATTGATTCAATATTCTCATCATCCTTCATTCTAAAAAGTTCATACTGTTGAATCAAAAGAGTAGCCTTTGCCTCTTGAACCTGTTTGTTCCCTTCATATGTGGAACACAAGGAGTCATAGATGCTCTTGGCAGTGGATTTGTCTGTAATCTTGAGATACTCATCATGAGTTATACATCCAATGAGAAGATCCTTAACCTTGTGATGCTTCTTGTAAAGTTTCTTGTCTGTAGGAGTGAACTTCTTTCTTTCTTCAACAGATAGCCTTCCCTTTTCATCTAGTCCTTGGAAAGTTACCCCTTCTTCAACCAAGTCCCAAAGTTCATCATCTAAACCAATAAGATGACTGTAGATTCTATCTTTCCACCAGGAAAAAGTAGATGCATCTCCATTGAACTTTGGTGCTTTGTTGCTTGACTTTTCTTCAACATCATAGTCATGTGGAACTGATTTCAAGCTACCACTTGGAGTTTCAGTCATAGTGTCTTTCAACAGGAAACTGTCTCACTGTTAGGTGATTAAAAAACAGAACCAGGCTCTTGATGCCAATTGAAGGTGTGAAAAACACAAGAAGGGGGGGTTGAATTGTGTTTTGGGTAATTTAAAAATTTCTTCTAAGTTACAGAGAACTTATCAGAGTTTGCAGCGGATATAAAAACAAAACACAATCACAAGCAACTAAGAGGGTAGAGTGAAAGAGAGAGAGAGAGAAAGAGACAGAGATTTTATACTGGTTCCCCTCACAAACCGAGAGTACGTCCAGTCCTCTTGTACTACAAGAGAGTTCACTATAATCACCAAAGATTACAATTGCTCAAGCACACAAGCAAGAGACTTCCAATGCTCAAGTATACAAACAAGAGACTTCCTAATGCTCAAGTACGCAGGCAAGAGACTTCAATACACAAGTTTAGAAAACAGAGTATGAACAATTGATATAAAGATCAATGTTCAGTTACAAATTAAATACAACTTTTGATACAAGACTTAACTTAGAATCTTAATACAAAATTCTAAGGTTCAACTAATGAATTAACAGAAGCTGAAACTGGAGTCTTGGATTTTGAATATGAGTTCAAGTTGTATTTGCAGTTTTGTGTGCTTTAGGATGAATTTGGCAGAGTAACAGCTCTTTTCAAATTGTTCAAGTGTCGTATCCCAAAGCTTCAAACTCGCTCCAATTTATAGATGAAGGTGGAGCGTGTTTGATTTGAATTAGCGCGGTGAGATTGCGCCAGCTGTAGATAGTACCTTGATATCCAAATCAGGTAACCTTGTATGCGATCAATCTTGGAGAGAAAGTTTTATCCAAATCAGGTAAAGAGTTCGTACAATAGTACTAACGTCACTTTTCTGTGGATAAGATTGATTCCATCAGCTTTTGGAATGTCAGAGTATAATCATTGATGCAGAGAATGTTCTTCTGACTAAAACGGCTCTCACTACTCTTTATCAGAGTCTGATATGCATCTTCTGATGAACAAAAAAATTTCATCCTCTGATGAACCAAATATGCATCTTCTGATGTCTTCAGGTTCTGATCAGAGTTTGCTTTGCCATATCAGAGCTTCCAATGTGCTTTAAATGAATATAAAAATTAACTTGAATATCTGCACACTTGGATTAAATAATTAGTATACCCTATTGTATATTAATACTTTTGTTATCATCAAAACTTAATTGGATCATGTCAGAACCTCTTTTGTTCCAACACAATGAATAATTAATAGGTTTTTTCTTTTACTGTGCCACATGGCTTATATTGATTGGGCCACGTGGTATTCTGTTAAGTGTTACCATTTTTTCAACGTCTGAGGTAAAAGAGGGATGAAAATCAAAAGTCTTTGAAATGCAAGGACTATAATGTCAAAAGTAGGTGTAATTGCAAGAACCAATAACATATTTAAGCTGCTGAGGGTTTGAATGTGATTATGAGGGCGTTGGTTGAGGGGAATAAGTTAACAGGGTACAGTGTGGGTTGTCAGGACGCTGTCATTGTGTCTCACTTGGAATTCGCCGATGATACTTTACTGCTAGGGACCACAAGTTGGGCAAACGTTCGAGCTTTGAGTGCGGTGCTTGGGTTGTTCGAGTTAATGTCTGGCCTGAAAGTGAATTTTCATAAAAGCATGTTGGTCGGAGTTAATATATCTGATTCCTGGTTGACTGAGGCTGCTGCGTCTGCGTTGCGGTGTAAGGTGGGGAAAAACCCTTTTCTCTATATGGGCCTACCTATTTGTGGTGATCTGAGGCGTCTGGGTTTCTGGGAACCGGTGTTAGCTCGCATTAGGAATACATTTTCTGGGTGGAAGAGTTGTTTCCGATCTTTTGGGGGTCGACTAATTCTGCTTAAAGCTGTCTTGACATCTCTGCCTGTCTATGCTCTTTTCTTTTTCAAAGCACCCTCACGTACTATCTCTTCTATTGAGTCTCTTTTACTTAATTTTTTTTAGGGGGATGTGAGGATTCTAAGAAATTTTCATGGATTGATTGGAAAACAGTTTGCTTGTGTAAAGAGTATGGAGGGTTGGGGGTTAGGCAGCTTAGGGAGTTAACACTGCTCTTTTGGGCAAATGGTGTTGGAGGATGTTGGTGGACAGTGAGGGATTGTGGTTCCGCGTGTTGGCAGCCCGTTATGAGGTGGAGCTGGGCAGGGTGAGGGAGGATGGGGTCGGCGTGGTGGAGGGAGATAGTGAGGATCCGGGATGGAGGAGGTGGACTTAGGGACGGTTGGTTTGGGGGGTGTGTGACGAGGATAGTGGGGGATGGGACAAGTACTCTTTTCTGGTCTGATCCCTAGTTAGGTGAGATCCCTTTGTGTGTGAGGTTTGAGCACTTGTTTGATTTGGCGGTGACCAAGTCATGTACGATAGCGGAGATGTATTCTTTAGGGTGGGAGGCTGGAGGGGAGGCGTGGGTGTGGAGGAGATAGTTGAAGGCGTGGGAGGATGAGATGTTGGGGGAGTGTCATACTTTACTTTCTCCTGTGACTCTGCAGGTTGAGTCTCCAGACAGGTGGCAGTGGCGGTCGGATCCTGTTACGTGTTATACTGCTCATGAGTTATACTGCTCATGAGGCTTATTAGATTCTGACTTCTCAGGATGCAGTTCCTTTAGGGGCAGCTGAAGACCTACTGTGGCACAAACAGGTCCCCCTGAAGGTGTCTATTTTAGCGTGACGTCTCTTGCGTGATAGGTTGCCAACGAAGACAAACTTGGTGACTCGAGGCATTCTTTCTCCGGATCTTGCCCTTTGTGTTACTGGTTGTGGTGGCACAGATTCTGCCCATCACTTGTTTCTCTCATGTGGCACCTTTGGTTTCCTTTGGCCTCTTGTTCGTGCTTGGATTGACTTCTCGACAGCAGATGCGTACAACCTCTCAGATCATTTTGTTCAGTTCACATTTTCAGCAGGTGATCTCCGTACTCGGCGGTCTTTTCTGCAACTTGTTTGGCTTGCTTGTGTCTGGGTCATTTGGAATGAAAAAAATTTAGGATTTTCAGAAATTCAGAGAATTCCGTGCATCAGCTTTTGGACAAAGTCAAACTGTTTTCTTATTGGTGGTTAAGGACGACAAATGTCACTTTAGTTTCAAACTTCCATTGTTGGTGGTCGAGACCCCTGCTCTGTTTGGGGATCGACTGATTATTGTTTATCGTTCTGTTTCTTCTGTACTCTCTTGTAAACTTTTGTAGCCCTCCTCGGCACACCTTGTGCTGAGGGAGCCACCTGTTTCAGTGATTATATATTTCATTTTTGTCTGTTTAAAAAAATATATATTTAAGCTTTTTTTTATGATAACTAATCTCATTACTTGTATTTTGGCTTAAATATGATTTTAGTCTCTGTAATTATGTCTCATTTTGAAAACAATCCCTGTAAAAAAAAGTTTCATTTTAGTCCCTGTAAAATCTCAAAACTTTTAAAATAGCCCCTGAGCATGATTCTCTGATGACATGTCACAATTTTTTTGACGTGGCAGATGCTGACTAGGATCCAGAGTTGATATGTCCAATTTTTGCTTCTGTGGACTAATACATTCATTTTTCTTTAAATTTATAAATAAAAATTACTTTTTCCTATTTTCAGAAAAATAATTACCATTTTCACTGTAATGAAGCACGAAAACAATAGTAATTGGACACATCGACCTTAAATCCTAATCAGCATCTGTCACGTCAAAAAAAATTGTGACATTTCATCGGAAAATCCTACACAAGGGCTATTTTAAAAGTTGAGATTTTGCAGGTATTAAAATATTTTTTTTTACAGAGACTATTTTCAAAATGAAGCATAATTACAGAGATTAAAATCATATTTAAGCCTTGTATTTTTTCAGTTTCTTCCACGCATTTTTTTTCCTGCACACACTTCAATAGAGAAGGTAAGCACCATTAAATTAATATATGGAGGATGGATCGAGATGTTGACCTCAATGTCTAAGTCACACCCTTTATACCAATAATGGAAACTAAATTAAATTATTTTTTTTCACTAGTTCGGGAGTCAGTTCAGACATCAAGTAATTCCAGCTCTCTTCTGTTCGTAGTTGTGGAAATCGAACTGTTATCCTCCCTACTAAATTCAGCGTCAATCATCACTGAACCAACTAACGGTCGCTAATTAAATATGCTTTTTTTTCAATTAGAAGATAACTGTTTTGGCATACACAACATTAATTAATTATCACATTATCGACAACAGTTTTTTGTTTCTTGATAAAGACATTGTATAGTATACAAAAGCATCATTATAAAATTGATATAAAGAAAAAAGCATCATTATAAAGGGACACTCATTTATCACAAAATAATATCACAATTATAAAGAAATGGCTTTGTCAAAAAAAAATAGTTGAGAAGAGATAATTCAGGTTTTATGTCCTCTACTTTCAACCGATTGATAGTGAAAGTTTTTTTTTTGATAAGCAAAAAGAATAGAATTATAAGGAGTACAAGAGGTACTCGGCCCTTACAATTCAAGAATAGTCACTTTAGAGTCGACTAAAACAATCTAGAGGATTATTACACCAATCCGTAAAAGAGAAATCAATGGTACTCCCTAGTCTACCTATAAACCAAAGCCAAGCAATATACACAATTTGGTTCACTAGAGATAGAATATTAATGGGAGCTCCTCTAAACAAAATATTGTTGCGAGTTCGCCAAATGCACCAAGTTGTGGCCATCCAAATAATATACCGGACTTTCTTAGCTTTCTTTCCACTAAGTAAACCACCAAAAGCTATAAAATGTTCAGTAACAGAAGGTGAGGAAAAGACATGAACTCCCATCCACTTGAAAATACAATCCCATACTTGAGAAATCATGTGACAATTGAGAAACACATGCAAAGTATCTTCCACATCAATGGAACAAAACACGCAGCATCTATCAAAATGGCTAGTGATAATACCTTTAGTAAACAATGCATCTTTGGTGGGCAGTTTATCAAGCATCAACCTCCACCCAAAGACACCAACTTTTGATGGTACATTAGTCCTCCAAAGCTTATTCAGCGCCAATGTCGTATTCGAGTGTAAAGCTTCCAACTCCAACCTGTTCAACAAAGAGATATACGTGGAATTGTGTATATTGCATGATAATGAAAGTGAAAGTGAAAATTCGTACGTATAGCATGATAATAAAGACAATATTGATGTTAAATTTATAGGTTAACTTAAAAATTGTAAAATTTATGTTTTTTTTTTTGGGCCAAATTGTAAAATCTATATAATTTACATATGTGTTATGGACTGTTCGCACATTTTGGGATATTATAAATTTTTATATGTATTATTACTCTATGGAGAGGACTATGAATGACCATGGAGACCAGTGTTTTAAAAACCGGACCGGTCATCGAACCGGCAGAGTGCTGGTTTACTGGTTCACTAGTCGAATCGCATGACTAAACCGGATGACTCGGTCAATATAAAAAATAATTATATGTATTAAATTAGATTTAATTAGTGATTATGCATCTATTTATTTTAATTTTTTTAAAAAAAGTATAGCATATATATTTTAATTGTAAATATAACAAATTAGAATAATTATGAAAACAATAAATAAAATTTAAAGTCCATAAAGAAAACGAAAAAAATAAAATCAAATGTATTTCTGAAACAAATCAAAACTTGTGAGAAATCCTATCTTGATATAAAAATAATAGCAATATATTGAATTAAAAGTAAAAATAAGCACAAATGAATAATTTAGCATAGTGGTAGTATGCCTCTCCTTTTATGAGGAGGTCACTAGTTCAATATTTGCTGATGACAATTTTATTATGTTTTTGAACATTTAAAATCTTCTTTAAAAAAATGCATGCATGTTATGTTACTTAAAAAAAAGCACCTTTTAATAAATAAAAAATAATTAAGGGCACATTTAAAAACACAAATTTCCAAAAAAAAAAAAAAACAAAATTCAGGCTTGCACGTTAAACCGGCCGGTTTAGAAAACCGCCAGTTTTCCCGGTTCTTTCCAGTTTTCACCGGTTCAACTGCATGTCCGGTCCAGTAATCAGACCAGACCGATTACCCTCCGGTTCCCGATTCAACCGGTTCGGTCCGGTTTTTAAAACACTGACGGAGACACTTGACAACGAGCTCTTCAAATTTGACCAATCAATGTGGGCCATTATCCTCTGACATGAGAAGGATTTGTCAGCTGGTCACAATGTAGCTTTCCTGTTCGTCATGTGAATTGATTCGATTTTGAGCATAAATATCATTTATATCGTTATACAAAAATGTATGCTATTCAGTTTAATTCGGTTGGTTTATTAAAAATTCATCCAAATCAAACCAAACCAATGCGGTTAAGATTAGTTCAGTTTGTGCGGTTTATCGCGATATAAAAAATATGAAACTATTACCAATTTATTACAAAATATACATAACAAATTTTAATTTATTTTATTATTTACATGATACAATATGTATATACATAAATTGTATATATATAAGAACTTATTTTTAATACCAACAATATCCTTATGAATCGCGTGAAAATGATATGTTTTGACAGTCTACTGTTTTATGGACTCAATTTGGGTTGGACTTGCTAAGTTGGACTAGGTAATATGTTAATTGCTACTAGTTGATAAAGTTAACTTAAGTATTACGGTTTGGTTCGGTTTTCCAAAATGAAAATCACAAACCAAACCAAATCGCATGGTTTAGAAGAAAAATGATTTGTGCGGTTTAAACTAAATGTTGTTTTCAGTTTACGATTTTATTTTTGATTGGTTGGGATATGAACACCCCCTACTTTCATCCATTTTATTAAGTATACAATTAAATTAGTGTAAGGTGGGTTCAATTCTAGAGGAGCTAGGATTGATTTTAGGGGTGTAGAATTGATTTAACTTGTTTGATTTCTGAAAATTAGAATTGATTCTGATTCCAGAATTGACTTTATTTGAGGTTGGAAATCGTAGCTTATGATTCTAGAATTGATTTTTACATTTAATTTTTTCTTCAACTCACTTTTGCAAAAATATATCCAAACATAAATAATCACTATATCTTCAAATCAATTTTTTTCAGAATCAATTTTACAAAATCAATCTTGCAAAACTCAATTTTTCTCACCGCATAACCAAATATATACAACCTTCAGCCTTAATTATAAGCAAATTTTAATTTTTTAGATTCATTGGAAAACTGATGTATTTAGCTTTAATTATAGACCAAAGGCATTAGTTATCAATAGATCTAACAAGTGAAAATTTGTTTATAATTAAGGCTGGAAGTAGTACTTTATAAAGACATTTTTAATAGATTTCTGCACAAAAATATGTTAGGGACTAAATTAATAATAAGTGTATAATATTAAAGATAAAATTAATAGTAAATTATTAAAATATAGCATTTAATTGATAATAAATAATTAAATACATGTACGCGGGTTAATAAAGTCAATATTTTTTTGAGATATTCACAAAATTATGAACCTAATCAAAGAATGTCTTGTAACGATAGATACCAAATTGGTAGTTCACTCTCCATAAATTAAAGATTTAAATATTATTATAAGGGAGTACAAGGAGTACTCAATCCCTTATAATACAAAGCAAGTTATAGCTAGTATGCTTTGAAAACAAGCCATCGGATCAACATACCAACTCGAAAAAGGAATACAAGTTTTTCGGCCATAGTGCCCGGTAAACCAAAACCAAGCAAAAGTTTTGATGTCGTCTAAAAGAGGAGAGACCTCCAGTATACCTCCGTTAAAAACCACGTTGTTTCGGAGCTTCCATATATTCCACGTTGTTGCTAACCAAATTAAATACTTAATTCTCCCCCCTTTTTTCATTTTGACTAAATCACTGAATGACAGAAAATGATGCCACCCCTCATCACCTAATGGGATGGCCTTACCAATCTATCTTGAAACTTCACCCCACACCGCTTGGCTAAAAGAGCACATGAAGAAGAGGTGTTCGGTATCCTCATTATGTTGAGAACAAAAGACACAATTCAGTTCATGGGCATTGAGTAGAATACCTCGGCGCTTGAGAGCAACTCTAGTTGGTAACCTTTGATGCTAATTTTAGATGGTACATCGTTTTCCCAAAACTTGTTAACATAACAGCGACTAACACACACATTAGCATTCAGTGGTTCTACTTGTCTATGCTGTGATAATAAATTATAGCAAAGACTTAACTAAAAAAATACCGTGTGAGTCCGGTATCCACTTCCACTTGTCAGACGTTGTGGGGTGAAGAAAAAGCCGTAACAATAGCTCCTACTCCCTCCGGCTACTATTATAAGAAAATTTGACTTTTTTGGTACATTGAAAAAGTAATGTATCTAGTCCATATTATGAACCAAATACATCACTTTTTCAATGTATCAAAAAAGTCAAATTTGCTTATAATAATAGCCGGAGGGAATATAGTTCTTTGACTTGTTGAACTTCACCATCAGACAAAGAATCATTCCACACCCAACTCCATGTAGGCAAAAAGAGAAGGATATGTTTTAAGTCCTTACATTTTGGTGGATTTTTAAAAATAGTCCCTACATTTTTTATATTATATTTTTAGTTTTCATGTTTTTGTTGTTTTCAATATTGGTCCTTAATTTGAAATTATAGTTGACTAGATAAATGAAAAATGACACATAAATGTTACACTGACACATTTAAAGCTTACTATTTGCGCATCCACGTCATTAATAAAGTCTGTATGGTATCTGTGTGTCATTTTTTGTCTGTCCAGTCAACGAAAATTTCACAGTAGGAAAAGAACCAATGTTAAATTAATGGCTAAATGATTGTTTTTTAAAATAAATAATTTTTTCTATCATTAAAAATATTATAATAACCAAATATTATTTATCAATACTGTCAAAAATATAAAATTTGATATTTTTTGAATTTGTATCCCCCATAATAGTCAATATTGAATTTTTAAAAAAAAAGACTAAATTGTTTATTTGGTCCCTTACGTTTATTTTAGGTTTGAATCAGGTTCCTTACGTTTTAAAAGTTTGAATTTGATCTCTCACGTTATCAACATTTGCATTAGTTAGTCCATTATGTCAAATTTTTCACTAACTTTGTTTGATCCTTACACATGGCTGACGGTTTACACATGTGGAAGTGATTTTGGACACGTGGAATGCCAAATAATAAACAGAACCTTCGCAAATAGAAAAAAAAATACGACAAAGACTTTTGAAAACACTAACTCTTTTTTTATATTTGTGAAGGTTCTGTTTATTATATGGCTGTCAATGTGTCCAAAATCACTTCCACCTATCCAAACCGTCAGCCATGTGTAAGGATCAAACGAAATTAGTGAAAAATTTGACGGAATGGACTAACTAATGCAAACGTTGATAACGTGAGGGACCAAATTCAAACTTTTAAAACATAAGAGACTTGATTCAAACCTAAAATAAACGTAAGGGAACAAATAAACAGTTTAGCCTTAAAAAATATATTAAAAAAGTAGTGTGATGCTTGTAAACAATGAAATTGTGTTTTTTCCTGTGATATTATTATCTCTAAAATACAATAATGGACTAGTAGTTATTTAATTCATAAAAATAATGATTAATTTATGATATAATGTACCGGTACATTAGAATTATTCTAATGTTAATATACCATAGAAGCTCCCATGTTGAAGACACGAAAAAACTCAAGAAACTATAAAATGTATAGTAAAAAAATGTAGGGACTATTTTTAAAAGTTTCTCAAAAAGTAGGAACTATGAATTATAACCGTCTAGAGAACGGAGGTTGGTTCAATTTGAGTTAACTATGAATGTATATATCATTTTCTCTACATATTTATGTTAGAACTGATTAAATATCATTAATTAAAAAAATGTTTCTTAGTAGATAAAGTCAATGTTTGTGTCCTGTGAGCTTGGCTCAATTGGTAGGATATTACATTATATGTGCAGGAGATTAGGGTTCGAATTCCGGTCATCCCACTTATCCACCTTAATAGTGAAATTTCTAGCCTCTAAACTACTTGACAAAAAAAAAGACAAATATTTGTAGCAACAATGAATTAGTTCAAGTGGTAAGGAATTTGGTCCCCTTAAATATGTGATCTGAGGTTCATTGCATTGCACATGCGTATAAATAAAATTCGATTGAGAGGAAAAAAAAGACGAATATTTATATTAATATTGCTAATATTAGAGACATGAATGTTAACGGGGACAAATGTTATATTATAAATTTCTTTTAATTTGTACCTTACTTCATTTGATGACATTAATATTATGATACCATTTTTTGACCGTGAGGGAAATCATCACTAAGTTGAATTAATATATTGGAATAAGAGTAATCATATAAGTGATTTTTTGGCAGCACACATTCACCTAAATCTTTAAGGCATTAAGTTTATTAGATTTATGGCTCACCCTCTACTCTTATATTCAATGTGAGATTTTCGCTCACACTTTCTATATCACAACACAAGCAGAGATGGCAAAACTGTCCAACTAGTCCCGCCTCGCTCCGTCATTAATCCGCCTAAAAAGGGTTGTGGCGGGCTAACTAGTGGTAGTGAGTTGAAAATCGCATCCGCCCCTTTTTATGGTAGATTGCGAATAGGCAGGGGTGCCCCGTCAATATATTTGTAAAAATAAAAATTAGAAACCATTCAAAGAAATCAAAATATAAGACAAACAAGATGACCAAAAAATAAAATTATCATTTAAAATTTCAAACATCCATCAATTCCTTATGCAATAGTAAGTGAAATGAGTCTTTTATTAAATATAAGCCTTATTACTATTAAGACCCTTTTTACTATTGGGTCAATAAATATTACTATTAGATCAAATGTGATGTAACATATTGATTAAAAAATAAGCAACAATTTATATACTTCTTCGTCTTAAAATATAAATAAAAATTTGTCAAAAAAAATAAATATATTTAGTCCAAATTTTGAACCAAATACATCAAATTTTTTTAACTCATTTTTATTTATATTTTGGACGGAAAAAATATCTTCCTCCAGAAGCAAGGTACAGAATACCTCTACAATTTACGAATTTGAAAGGGTCTTTTATCCCTGTCAGGATTTCCATTTTCTTACCTTATATATACTGTCACATCATTTGGCAAAAGCTTCAACATCAACTATTTAAATTACTTCATTTTTTTTTTTTGACAAAAATTACTTCATATTATTAGAAACTGCATTAGTTGTTAGTCTTTCTTTTGTTTAATTAGTTTCTCATAAGTTTGTTATTAAGAAAGCTTCAACAACTATTCAAATTGCTATGTAAACATGATTATAGTACTTTGTAATCTTACTTTTAATCAATTGTCATACCCCCCTATATAAACATTAAAAAGTGCACTAAAATGGAGTTTATCATTATCATGTTAAACATTTTCTTCAATTTGTATCTCATGTTGTATGTACACATTTGAAATTAATATTCCAAGAAGCATTAGATATTTCCAATTTTCAATTGCCAACACACAGTTTGGTGTTTTGTTTTAGTTATGAAAATCATCTTTAATTATTCATACGCATGATTCAGAGATGAAACCTCTGATCTCATACTTAAGGAGATCAAGACTATTCACTTGGACTAATTCATAGTTGGCAGAATCACAACTATCTATTATTTTATATTAAGTTATAATCTATAGAAACAGTAGGTGGCTTAATCGATATGTTTGATACCATCTTAGTTTTTATATTATGCCTCAATCATTTTTACAAAAATCGGTTTATAAGGTGAGTGGTATATTCCTCTATGAACTTTTACAAAAAAGAAGAGATTATTGATCACACAAACGGGCACGGGGCGGCTAATAATGAATAAGTAAAACTTTTCTTGACCGGAGAGGGAGTACTTCATCCCTTCCAAAATATAAGTAAAAGATGATCAACAAAAATCAATGTATTTGTCTAAATCTTTAACTAAATATATCAAGTTTATTTAGGCAAATTCTAAAATGGATCACTTCATCAAGTGGTTCATAGTGGATCACTTATGAATAACCCTATAACGAATACGAATTTTACAAAATTGACCGTTAGATTGAAAGTTTGTTTCATATAGCTTATCCATACAAATTTTTAGAAAAATTAAAAATCATTTGATATGTTATTGAGACCTATTAAGATTAACGGTTTATGAGTTTTTATTAAATACCGTTAAACTTGATAGATTTCAATAACACATCAAATGATTTCCAATTTTTCTAAAAATTTGTATGGATGATCTATATGATACAAATTTTTAATCCAACGGTGAATTTTATAAAATTTGTATTCATTATAATAGTAATGATCACTTCACCACGGTAGCATTAACCGAAATTTGTACTCTATAAACTTTTACTCGGTCTTCTGTCATTTCTATAACAGGACTTGAGTTTTTGCAATAGTTTCATCGAGTTAGATTGATCATAACTTAGTTTTTTTGTAAATCACCCAATAGGAATCTGTAAACAAAAAAGTTCAACCTACCCTCAATACCTTTTCAATTGTCAACTCAATCCATTTGGCAAAACCAACTTTGTCCTTGGATCGTTGACCATGTCTCTCTCTCTCTCTCTCTATACTATATGTCCATAATTTTAGAGCAGTAATGCATGATTATTTATCATTAGCCAAAAAAAATGTATGATTATAACAGCTATTACTCCTTCCATCCTTAATTATAAGCAAAAGTCAACTTTTTATATTTATTGAATAACTAATGTATCTGGTATGTATTATAGACCAAATACATCAGTTTTTGAATGAATGAATTTTGCTTATAAATAAAGATAGGGAGTAACAGATTAAACAGTCAAAATAAACAAAAGCATCCCCTACATGGGACTAATGTCATCTATTTAACAATGCAAACAAACATAAGCAGACAGGGCACTCATAATGATGTTAGCTTTTGTATTGGAGCCTGCAGCCAATATAAAAATCTTGCAAATTTTATATATCCCTTTGAAATACTCAACACAAATTAAGACATTAAACACTTCAATTAATTAATATTCATGACTCCATTCTTAATAATTCTTAACAAGTTCACGTACACATATACATATATATGATGCATTAGTATTACTAGTTCTTACTCTTTTTAGTTTCAAATACCTCTCTTCAATAAAACACATCATAAGTAACTGTTGAATGGCCTCAAACTTGTGTAGCTGCTTCTTTATCGTCGCCGTGTTATCAATCCTCTTTGCAACGCGGACAACATCTCAGCCACAAACATCAGATGCATGCAATGGAATATTCGTGTCGTACGCCTACACCGGCGGAACAAGGCTACCGCCAAACATATCAGACGCGGTGGAGCAACCATATCGGTTTGAGTCGACACTGACGGTGCTCAACAACGGACTCGTGGAGCTGAAGTCTTGGAAGGTGGTGTTATTAGAAATATAGTTAGTTAATACTAGTTTGTTATTAGTTACAGCAGTTACTAACTAACTCTATAATTCAAATAGGTATTCGTTGGGTTTCGGCATCAAGAGTGGTTGGTATCTGCATCCAATGCAATCCTCGCTGACGGGACGAGCATCCCCGGCGCAGTTGGGAACGGCACCATTTTTGCAGGATCTTCAGTAATTGATTTGAAGACAGCAGCAGCAACTGCAGGCGACTTAACGCAAATGCAGGTTCAGGTAAAGATGGTGGGGACAACATTAGGGGTTGCGCCACCAAGCGTTCCTATGCCTTCTACCATAAACCTTGCCAATGATGGATTCGTATGCAGTGAACCCGCTTCTCACGGTTCGTACGTTGTAGTGTAAATCACAATTTCTTGCATATTTATATGCTAGGAATGTAATATGGTGTCTAAATTGATACTCCATCCGGTTCTAAATAGAAGCAAAAAGTCAATTTTCAGATTCATTAAATAATGAATGAATATTGACTAGATTCATCTATTATTCAATAAATCTGAAAAGTGACTTTTTGTTTATATTTAGAATCGGAGGGAGTATAACTTTACTTGATTTTGATTTTAATGACTTGTGACTCTTCTGCAGGGAACAATGAAACTCATGTATGTTGCAAAAGTGATCCTAATTTCAAGACAAAAATCACACCAAATGAAAAATTTCTACCTAGACAAAATGGTGATCTTACCATAATGTATGATGTGATCAAAGCATACAATTCCAATTATTGGTCAGAAGTAACAATTTCAAACCATAACACTCTAGGACGTCTTGACAATTGGAAATTAAGCTGGAATTGGACAAATGATGAATTTATACACACAATGAAAGGTGCTTATCCATCAACTATAGATTCTTCTAACTGTATTTTTGGTTCACAAGGTGAATTTTACAAGGAACTTGATTTTTCCAATGTATTGAATTGTGAAAAAAGACCTACAATAATTGATTTACCTCCAACAAGGTTCAATGATACACAACTTGGTAAAGTACCATATTGTTGTAGGAATGGTACTATATTACCACCATATATGGACCTTAGTAAGTCAATTTCAAGGTTTCAAATAAATGTCTTTAAAATGCCACCAAATATCAATCGGTCAAACCTTATACCGCCACAAAATTGGGAGATTAAAGGTGAACCGATTAACCCTAATTACAAATGTGGCGCACCGATTAGGGTTAGTCCTAGTCAATCTCAAGATCCAACAGGGTTGCCTTCAAACATATCTTCAATTGCAAGTTGGCAAGTTGTGTGCAACATAACTACAAAGTCATTATCAAAAAGTGATTCTCCTAAATGTTGTGTCTCATTTTCAGCTTATTATAATGAATCAGTTATTCCTTGCAATACATGTGCATGTGGATGTCCTAGTAATCAAGAGAAAACATGTAGTGCTAATACACCAGCTATGTGGCTTCCACCAAAAGCACTTCTTGTTCCATTTGAGAATAGAAGTGAAATAGCACATGATTGGGCTAGGTACAAAAAATTACAAGTATCTAACCCTATACCATGTGGTGATAATTGTGGTGTGAGTATAAATTGGCATGTAAACACAGATGATAAAAAAGGTTGGACTGCAAGGATAACAATTTTTAACTGGGGTGAGACGAATTTCGCCGATTGGTTTGCTGCGGTACAAATGGACAAAGGTGCAATAGGTTTTAAGGAAATGTATTCATTCAATGGAAGCTTATTAGAGAGATTAAACACTACAATATTCATGCAAGGTAAGAAAGGATTGAACTTTCTTGTAGCAGAAGCAAATGGGTCGAACCCTCGAAGAGATCCGAGGGTGCCTGGGAAACAACAGTCGGTAATTTTGTTTACGAAGAAAAATAAGGATGAAATCAATGTCGCAGGTGGTGATGGTTTTCCTAGTAAAGTGTTCTTCAATGGAGAGGAATGCTCTCTCCCTTCTGTGTATCCAAGCAATGGTTTGAGGAATGAATTTTCCTCGCTTACTATTACGATCCTAATATTGTTGTCAATCATCTTGATGCAACAATGGTGACATTGTATTTATATTTTGGATGATTCGTTGTTGTTCTAAGTTTTCAGATTTGTGTAAGACGATATAATTTAAACATTAATTTTTTTATGATAAAACTGAAATATTTGCATAAACTAATTTCTATATTTTGAACAATTTAAACTCGGATATGAGCTAGCCAATTGCATAATGATGATTAGATTCATGTGGCGCGCCAACTATTTACATTGGCAACTACAATTAGAAAGAGAACTAACATGATCTGTTATAAACCGGAATGTTGTCTATGGAATATCCATCAAAGTCAAACTCATTTTGAACTGGACCGATGCCTTCGTGCTGCGAGAAACCGAAAGGAAAATAAATTTATTTGTCCGTAAAGGAAAACTAAGGAAACGTAAAAATATTTAGAGCCAATGGAAAGGAAGAACCAACCTGATTCAGAAATGCACTCATGAGATCCTCTTGACTGAATTGATCAGAGAAAGGGTTAATTTCGGAGTTTGTATCCGGAATTGTTTCGCTCTTAACTCTTAATGAATTGTCAACAAAAGGTGTATTGAGGTGTTGACCAACATTTTGGAGATTAATTTGACTCATACCATCTCTATTTTGTCGAGTCTGTTGGATAGAGTGAAAACCACGATTGCCTAAAATTGGCGGCGACACATCAATATTTCCTTGTAAAGGATTTGCATGTTGAGAAGCATCATATGTCAGGTTTGTATTTGCTATGTCCCAATCATTCGACTTCTGATGGAGTTCATTAAAAATATCATAACTAAATCCACCTGATTCTTTAATTCCCGAAGTAGCTTCTGCATGAAACACACCTTTTGAACTGCTACTGGATAAACTCGGAGTGCATCTAAGAGGGAAACTATTGATCGATATTCCATTTGGTCCTGTAGGTTGCATCGAAGATGATGGAAACCTTGTAGTATGAGAATTGATATTCTCATTTAGCATATGACCTCTTGGTTGAGACTGAGACTGAGACTGAGCCTGAGCCATCTGCATCAACCAGGGGCTTCTCTTTGCAGAAGAAGCATTGACTCGCGTATTCGTGCTACCAAATGATTGAGCAGATTGATGGAAATTGGCAAACTGTTTTGGCTCCATGTTGGTAGGGATTCCGTGAAGAAAGCTCGTCGGTTTAATGCTGCTCATATGTTGCACTTGTCCTTCTCCAAATCTTAGTTTTGAGTTCTCAGAACTGAAAAGTCCTGCTGCTTGAAGCTTGGCTAGACTTTGAGGTGAGAGGTGGCCAGCAGTTGAAAGAGTTTGAAGATCAATTCCATTTATTGGCGTCGCACCAAATATTAACTCTTGTGGATTCATGAAGTTGTTCAAGTTACTCTGCTGTTGGGAAACTCCACTCAACCGTCGAAGATACAAACGGTATTTCTGTACAAAAAACCAGATGAAAAAAGTTAGCTTCTTAGATTTTGAGTTCGGTCTAACTTTAACCCTTATAAACACATTTTCAGTAAGAAAAATAGAAATATGATAACGGCAATTCCTGAGTCTCTCCAAAAGTAAATGTAGCATGTGTCATTATAGTGTCGTACCTGAAGATGGCTAGCAACGTTTTCTCTAGTGAGTCCAGGAACATTCATCATTTCCATAATCTTTTTAGGAACAGCCTCTGCACATGAAAATCAAATCGGAAGACAAAAGATGAGACCGTTGCAATATACAAAAAGAGCTAATTTAGATATTAAAAAAAAAAAAAAAAAGTTGTTATGCTAAAGCCACCAAGAGATCTTAATAGGTTAATTGTATATGAAAGTTCAACATTAGACATGTAGAATCACACGGATCATATCTCAGAAAAACTATAAGGTAATGTTTTTCGCGTTAGATGAGACACCGTGGAAAACAAAGATGAAAGCGAACATTTTTTGCAAGGACGTAACATATTTGAGGGATACATACTGTCTAATCCCAATTGATTCACAACAGCCATAAACTGTTGGTGGAGCTCAATAGACCAAACAACTCGCGGCTTCTTCGACGTGGAAGAATCATCCCTCTCATCCGCCTCATCTTCCTCTTCCCTCCTCTTCTTTGACGAGCTCTTGCCTTCATTAGCTGAAGATGAGTAATCAACATCGCTAGACACCTTTTTTTCTCGATCTCTTTCATCTAATCCACTAGATTGATTCAGATCCTTCCACTTATTATTTCTCTTCCTAACCACATGCTGCCATATATTCTTCAAAGCTTCAATTCTCACCGGTTTGATTAGATAATCACAAGCACCGTGTGTCACACCTTTCATTACCACATTTTTTCCATCATCGGCCGACATCACTATAAACACATTACACATACAATATGTCACTTAATGTCAATACTCAACTATGAAGCACAGACACTCCTCGGACTATGCGTGTCTGTGTCCGTGCATCATAGATACTCAATATAAATCAATAAAAAACAATGCTTACTAATGACAGGAAGATCCATTTCCAATCCAATATGTTCTAAAAGTTTGAATCCATCCATATCAGGCATATGCACATCACTTAAAACAATGTCAAACCCATTTTTGTTCTCTCTGAGAAGTGATAATGCAACCTCAGCTCTCTTGCATTTGGTAACTGAAAATTGAAATAGACCCAACAAACAAAATAGAATCAAATGATAAATAACAAATCTTACACAACATATTCAAGTCTCAAACTTTCATTTGAAATCTATAAAGCACAGACACTCATCAGATTAGGTGTGTCCCGATGTCATTTGAAACCTAAAATGACACGGGCACTTACACAGAATCAAGTTATTTTCTCAAATTATTATCGGTGTCAAGGTGTCAGTGTCGTGTTCGATGTCAACTAAAAAAGCAACTTTCAAGTTTCAAACAAATTTGCCATTAAAGGGTTAAACCATATCAAAAGCATAAATTCAAAAGAAAAACGGTTGCAATTTGCAAACAAGAATCTAAAGAAGAAGAAAAAAATGAAATGGGTCAGAATAAAAAAAACTCAATCAAACTTCATAACAAAAGGGTATTACTAATTTGCATCTATAAGAACATAACCGTTGAAAAATGAAGAAAAAGTTAAGATTTTTAGTTCTAAATAATCATGAAGACATGAAGATTGAAACCTTCGTAGAGACAAAAACGAAGCATCCTTTCAAGGATCATGAGACATGTTGGGTCATCATCAACAACAAGTACACGAAGACCCGCCGGAAACTGGTCGGAGATGAGGTTGTTGCCGGAGTTTAATGGTGAAGTTGGTGTTGGCATGGAAATTTTGTTGTTGGTGAGTTTCATAGTTGGTTTAGAGATCCAACAAAAAAACAAAGAAAAGACAACACTTTTGTTGTTTTTCACATGGTTGAAAATGTGTTGGAAGTGAAAATTAATGATTTTATGGAGCTTGTGGAAGAACTAGAGAAAAGGGTAAATTCAATTTAATTTTTTTAGTACAAGATAATGTTGTGATTATTTATACTTCTATTAAAAAATAGTAATAAATAGGTTTGATGCTGAAGTTGAAAGTTTTGAAGTTTTGACGTTGATGTTTTTGTTGGAGTTTGTTGGAGTACATTAACATGAAATTGGATTTTTGGGCATATTTTTTTTGGTCGGGATCAGGATATCCATCGCCGAATACAGTAATTATTTCTCTTGCTAGATTGGAGACACTTCAAAGGATGAGATAGCTAGCCTGAAGATTTAAAGTTGCTCCATACTCAAGTCGATGATCGAACCCTCGACCATTGGTTAAGGGAGGATGAGCCCTAACCGCTCAACCACACCCCTAGGTTTGATTTTTGGGCATATGCGTAACACATCTAGAGCGGTTTCGGACATAAATAATTAGTGGTGTTAATATACTTGAAATCATATATAATAGATATACGAATACATATATAAAATGACTTAAAAATTATTTATAAGCTATTTTAAAAAAATAAAAATTTGGACTGGTGTGGTGTGGTTATAATCACACCAAGCCTTACATAGGTCCTATGAACACAGCTATTGCTATCAATTGTTTAATTTAAATTAATGGTTGAGATTATTAAACAATGTTAAAATTGATATGTAATTTAAACCATTTAATCTTAACATGGTTAATTATAAGAGTTTTGAACTAGATAATAAAAATGGTGAAAGGTTTGATCTCTTGCCCACCTTATGTTTTAAAGGATTTTTTTTATATAAATTAGTCATTTATTTTATTAGTTTCACTTATATTTACAAGTCCCTCTTCTTTTGTTAAGTTATTTTGCGGGCAAAATTTCACCATTAAAGTTAATAAATAGAGAATTTTTAGTTCAAATATCAATCTAGGCATACTGCAATGTTTTTGTTAAGTGAAATATGTTCAACCTATTTAATACTAGCCTAAATTTTTAAAGAAAAAACATTTGTATATATGTTATTTCTTTCATATTTATCAGTTAATTTAGTAATTAATTTTATCAAATAATTTTAGTTGGTTTGGTGATAATTGTTGTTGGATTTGGTAAGAAAGACTACGGTTTGATCTCACAATTTCATTTGGAAGGGAACTATAACCACTTGATATCAGAACCAACCCTCAAACCAAATTAAACAGTTCATTAGATCAAATACTGATGGTGAAAAAAATGTAATTAATTTTATCAAAATATTACAATTTTATTTATTTGTTACCTAGTTTATTAGTAATCCACTATAAATTCATTTGTTATCAATTATCTACAGGAGAAATGTATTAGATATAAAATTGGATAAATGAAAAATGGAGGACAAAATTGTAGCATAATGCTTGAAAGACTAAAATAAGTTAATTCAAAATACGTATAACACATTTTGAAATTTTTGAACTACTATTTTAAACTTTTTAAAATGTTTAAAGTTGAAACAAATATTGTAGATAACCTTCTACTTTTCATTAAAACAAAATTGCAATTAATATTTTAAAATATAGTATTTATTTTAAAATATACTCCCTCCGGTCTTGATTGTAAGAAGAAATCTACTTTTTAGATTCATAAAATATTTGATATATTTGAACTATATTATGATCTAAAGACATCAAATATTCTACCAATCTAAAAAAAAACTTCTTATAATTAGGACTATAAGCAGTAGTAACAATTAGGAAAATGTTAAATGGTGCTCTTAGAGCACTATTTAAGGAAGCAAATATAATTATATAATATTGAATTTTTTGCAATCAACTTCTTAAAAATCTAAAAAAATTATTTTTAATTTAAAATTTTATTCTTTTACTATTCTTATCCGGTGCCTAGGACCACCACATAACCCTAACGATTACTCCTATAAAAGATACTCCATCTATTCTTATTTATAAGCAAAATTCTACTTTTTAGATTCATTAAAAAACTTATGTATCTGATTTATAATACAGACCAGATACATAAGTTATTTAATATTCGATCCCTCTGTCCCAAAATAAATGACATGTTTGACCACTGACACGTTTGTCAATGCACAACTTTAATCGTTAATATTTCTAATTATATATTATTAAAAATTATAAAAATGGTATATTTTGAAAGTACTCGTCGAGACAAATCAAACAACATCTCATATGCTAATACTTGCATATATATATTAGTAGAAAAATAAGGTCAAAGCAGGTCAAATCAATAGTATACTAAGTCAAAAAAATGTCATTTAAAATGGAACGGAGGAAGTAAATCTAAAAGGTTGACTTTTGCTTATAATTAAAGACGAAGGAAGTAGGCAAATAGATCTTGATGAGATGTGCTATGATGTGTGGACCCTATGTTAGAGAGTACTAGAGCCACGTGCAAGGACAGGGAGGGATTTTAGGTTGGACCACTGTACAAAACAGTAATAATTGGCCCATTCTGACGAGTAAATACCATAAAGTGTTATAATCTCATAAATGTGGATCAGGACATGTTTGTTTTGATCAATAAATATAGGCCATACTAACAAAATGAAGGAAATGTACAAGTCTATTATTGCAATTTGTACATTTGATGATAAACAGCACATGTCAAATTACAAATTAATGAGCCTTTTAATATGATTTACTATAGGATTAAAGAGATTATTAAAAAAATTATCATTAAAAGCTACACTCTATAGTATTTGCAAAATTGTGGTAGATCATTGTGATTGTGATATATCCTATATGATACCAAACATATCTTTGATTTATACACATTATGGGTTAGACTATTCTATTAAGCCTAATAAGCTTAATGGGAGATGTGTTAGATCATAATTGTTCTTTTTTATCAAAGCATATGGCTAGATTCACACGCTATAAAAGTAAATAAGTGAAATTTAGAATTTAAACATGGCTTCTTTAATAATGTCCTAAATAGTTATCACTTGAGCTAATTTTACGGTAGGCTCTCAAAACTGTCCTTTATCACTAACTATTTTTTTTTTGAACAACAAATATAATATATAAATATTTGATCTCCGTTCAAGATGAATAGAGACCAAAAAAGGAGGCTACAAACAAAGGCGCCGTATATATGCGGAACACCAATGATAACACAAAAACACACAACGTCTAAACTCCCCAACCATCTGAGGCCCTCTACCCGAACCCAAAAGGAAACATCTAGACACTAACTTTCAATCTCGAAGCAAAATTAACTCGTCCATCTGTATCTAAAAGACAGTTCCTTAAGTCATAAGTTGAAGGGACACCAATATAAGTAAAGCTTAGGCGGATACGTCTCAGCTACCAGACCACCTCCAAAATAGTCAATACAAGTACAATTGAGGTTACTCAGATAACTTGAAACCTGCAAATCTCAACAGATTTGGACACCATCAGAGACTCAAAGAATCTTGCAAATCTCAGCAGATTTGGGAAACGGTCAAAGAATCAAGAAACAAAGGATTACCTTACGCACAAACATTAACGACACACCCAAGCACCAAAAGCCATGTAACAACACCTCACCAACCCCAACTCGTCATATGGGTGCGATAAAACAACAACTACCGTCAACACGGAATGTCTACGTGCCTAACTCTTTCGAGCACAACAGGACAGAACCACCAAAGTCAACTCAAATCCAAACTGAACCACAACACCTCACCACCTTCACTGCGACAGAAACCACCGCCGGAATCAAAACAAAAACCACCAAACCACCACGGCCACCAGGAACCAAAACTTCACCAACAACACCATAACCTCATCAACAACACCACCTCTAGCCACCCCGCCCCAACACAACACTAACACCCACCGAACTACCACCCACCGCGACCACCTTAACAGCACCACAACCACCTCACCACGCCTCCTCCAACCGTGACACAGCCACACTGGAGTCGAAACTATTAGAGATATAGTTAGTTACTAGTTAATTAGTCTAGTTAGTTAGCCTATAAATAAGCTTACACTATTCAATTGTATTCAACTTTTCTCATATTGTAATATTTTAGTTTGATCAATACAAAGAGTTTATAGCTTTTCTCTTATTTCTTCCATGGATGCCATGTTTCATAACATGGTATCAGAGCAAATATGGTATCCACCTTGAAGGATTTTTCCGCTGCATTTTCTCGAGAAAATCCAATTTTCTCGATTTTCATCTTTCTCATTTTCTTTTCTTTTGTCAATTTTTTTTCCACTATATTTTCTGTTATCCTTTACCGAGAAAATAATTTTCTCTTTTTCTCATTGTGTGATTTTTACATTCATATACACTCTCCTCCATACATGATTCATCTTTGATCCATTTTCTGTTTCGATTTTCATTCAATCGTCTTTGCTCTGTTCGATCTATTTCTGTTCCAAGATCCATTTGCTTCTACGATCCGTTCTTTTGGATCGCTGATTTCTTGATTCCGTGAAGGTTTTCTGTTTGCTTTGTGAAACTTGGTTTAGATTTCGGTTCTCCTCTTCGTTTAGGTTTGCATGTTGAAGTTGTTTCGTTTTTTGAAGATCCATTAATGGTCGCATCAAAGATCTCTTTTTAGATTCGAAGCATTGGTGTTGTTCACCGATCTTGATTACCTCATCTTCGGCAAGGTTACAAATCTATTATTCTTAGTTTGTGAACTTGAATCGTTGTTGCTCGTTCTTGGCGATGTTCCCATTCTGCTTTGTTTTTGGTTCTGCAATTTGGAAATTTTGGTGAGTCACAATAATGCTCCCAAGGTGTTTGTGAAAAGTCCTTTTGAAGCCAGGATCATTGTTGTGATTTGGTGGAGTCTGGATCATTCTTGAGGTATTCCTTTGAAGAATTACTTGATTCTCATAGTTGTTTAAGAGTTTTTCGAATGATGTAAGTGCAGTTTTGAGTGCAATCTTTAGAACTACTTGCTTCTGTTCAATGTAGTTTATTGCTAGAGTTTGGAATTTGCTGGATTTGTTTTGGTGGAGCAGTAGTTGTATATATACTATATTGGATGGAAAATCTCGATTACATTTTTTTGTTTGTTCTTGTGGTATAGTGAGTTTTGCTATGGTATGAAAACTTCATGGAGTTTTGGTTTTCTGAGATTGAAGAATCACTTTGGTCTACTGTTTTAGTTGCTAAAGTTGCCATGGTATTGAATTTTAGAGGTTCAACAATAATTGGTCATCGGTGGTTTTTGGATAATTGGCAATTTTTATGGCTGCATTGTGTTTTCAATTGAGATGGATCAATTTGATTATTCAGCACTTTTATTCATGGATTATGGATTATTGGTACCTGCTTCGTGGCTTAGCATGTGAGTTTGGACCAATGTTGCAGTTTAGGATTTATCTTTCTTCACTTTACATTCTTGGATTTGGAGCACACCTTGATTGGATTTGTAAGCACTTTTGCTCTGTTTTATGAGCTGAAGACCGGTACGTCTCTTTGATTGGTGTAGTTTATGGTGCTGCCTACAAGTATTGCAGTATAGTCTTGTTTGAATTGCTATTAGAGATATAGTGCTTCTTGATTTAATGGATGAACTAGTTCTCTGATATATGGTTGGAGTTGTTTAGTGAAGTTGGTTTGACATTTTGGCAGCTCATACGTTGTTACTAATGGCGTTTTGTATCCATTGATTGGTGTTTCATTTCTTGGTTGGTTAGCCGTATTGGCTTTCTTGGTATGCCCTGTTTTGTACAGGTTGCATTTGGTTATTTTGGATTGACTAGCTGTTTTATGATGTGCTATTTCATCTTGAGCACAACCTTGGTTTTGTTGCTTCATTCTCTAGCCATCAAACACGCTACTTGGTCGTTGTCTTGTTGATTTGTTGGTCCTTTGATGTGCTAATTACCTCTAGCACAACTTGAGTATTGTTGCTTCACTTCGTAGCCATTAGACCTTCCGACATTTCTTATTGTGCTTCTGTCTTGAGTGATTGAGTGCTCTTGATGGTTAAGCTTTGTGCCTTCATTGGCTTTGTTGATTTGCTTCTGCCTATGGTGGTTAAGCGTCGATTTGTTGCTTCCTCCGAGTAGTATAGCCTTGAGTTGTGGTTTCTACTTAATGGTTAAGCGTCTTGCCTTATGGCTTTGTTTTTGGCCGATGTATTTCCGGCATCTCTCATTGTTTTTCCTTTGATTCGATGTACTTTTGTATTCCTTATCTCAAGCTAGAAGTGTTGTGAACACGTTCTAGCTTGCGGGAGGCTATTAGAGATATAGTTAGTTACTAGTTAATTAGTCTAGTTAGTTAGCCTATAAATAAGTTTACACTATTCAATTGTATTCAACTTTTCTCGTATTGTAATATTTTAGTTTGATCAATACAAAGAGTTTATAGCTTTTCTCTTATTTCTTCCATGGATGCCATGTTTCATAACAGAAACAGAGCCACAAATCCGCCCACGCCTACACCCAAACCAAATCGGTCAAAACCCGAAACAGGACCAGCACCACCTGATCCAAACACCAGACCAGAAAACCATGTCGGCGGACACGAAAATCGGCGCCGGGGACGAAAACGAACCACACCACTCCGGCGGAGCACAGAGAAACGAGAGGAGGAAACCGGGAAAGCAGAAGCACAAGCACTGGACGGAAACTCCGATAACAACCAGAAAAGGAGGTGTCGGCGCCTGAACAGTAGGTGGTGCGGAGGACCAGCACCATCCTTATCGCACCACCACCACCAAAGCTACATGAGGCTGATGTATTTGGATTTTGAGGGAAAAGCAAGAACTCGATCTAGATCTAGATTTTTAGAGAGAGAAAATCCTTTATCAATAACTATATTTCTGCAAATCTAAGTTACATTGTTGTTTAATGTTATGAGCATACATGCTAGTACTAGTATTCTTTTTGCCGAATTTGTATATATAATTAGGATTTATCTAATATGTGCAATATTACACATGTTAAAGTAGTTAAAAGTAATAATTTTTTATTGAAAGACAACAATTAAAATTTATTAAAAAGTTATATATTTAATATAAAATACATAAGTTTCAATGCAAATTTATTATTTTAAACTTCTTAATATATACAAATTTGCACATAATAGAAAAACTCATATAATTAATCTACATGGGTGGATTGGTGCGGTGGTAAAAGCTTAAAACTTTAGAGTGTGTTACTTTTAATATCTCATATTCAAATTTTTCTAATGTCATTTTCTATATTGAATCAGTTTATAAAGAACAAAAAGAAAAATATCGAATCTTAAAAGAAAAATCAACGATAATCATAATAAATTTACAATGTGTCCATAAAACATGTCCTTATCATTGTGTCCTTCCAGTTGGAATGAATAATCATTAATTTTTTTTCTTTGCATCATCTACTCAATTGGTAGAATCTTAAATTATGATTGCTAAAAGTCAAAAACCTGGCCTTATTGCAGTTACAATATGGTGTAAGTGTTGTGAGAGAAACTGTAAATAGCACGTACTCTGAATTATAAGCTCTACCCAGTTTTGTTTAAGCAGAAAAACAACAAGTACATCACATACATACAACACAACTTCATCTGACAGATTCTATGAATAAAGGGATTTAAATAGCGACCTACCAATGGCTAATCAACTTTATGTTGTTCTTGTCTTTTAACAGAATTAACTTGTTTTCATGTACATAATTTTTTTACTCATAACATTTGATTAATTTGTAAGATATTTTAAGAATTGATTTAAGAAAATGATAATTCATAAAAATTATAACAATATATATTTAAGATAATTACATACGAACAAAAAGTTGATGGGTAATAAACTGAGTCGTTAAATTTTTTTATATGGCAAAATTAATTCTTCGACAAATTACATCCACAAATCTAGGAAACATAATATTGTTATACAACGCTTTGAAACTCTTTTAAGAATAATAATTTGAAATGATTTAATTGGATATCTATGTAAAGAGAATAAGATTATTCTCTTAATTAAAGTTTGGGCTAAATTTGGCCCACCATAGTTTCATTTTACGGGACCAATAGATATTCCCTTAAAAATATGAAAAATAAACCATATTTGTATTTATTTTTGTATTAACTCTCTAATTCTTAAAAAAATTTTGTAATAATTTAAAGTTCAAACAGAAAGTAAGTAAAACTAGACAAAAAGTTATTTCATCCTTAGATTAGCACATTAATTAGTAACTACATAAGCTCAATAACTTAGTTCATATCTATTTATTTTTAAAATACAGAGTGCTTTTTTTTTTTTATCAATTTTATTTGTACCCTGACATAAATTTCATCAAGTCATTGATTTCTTTATAATCTATCTGTTTAATAGACATGTACAGTATGAAAAAGTTTTATGTATGAATTCGTTCTTTTTATAAAGACTCGGTATCTAATTTAATGGTCAATTAATGATAAATATATATACAACTATCTATTAATGTAGGTTATTTAAATTCAGAACTTTTCTTTGTTTAGACGAGTTCGACACAAAAAATGACACCGAGAAAATTCAAACTTAAAATCTTGAAAAGACCACACTCATAATGTAATAGACGACTTACATTATTTCCATACCTAAATTCATCCGAACAACAACCAGGACCAGCCTAAAGGCCAAAATCAAATGGTCTAAATTGTGTTTTATACTTTATAAGTTTGGGATAAAAACGATCACAAGAGAATTTAATTTAATTCTATATAAATATATAATACAACAAATATTTTTTTTGACAAACTATAATATGACAAATTAGTTATCGGTGTTTGTCCTACCCGGTTAATCAAGATGAAGACCTTGTCATCTTTTATCCAAGTTCAAACATTCAACTCAACAAAATTAGTTTTTTTTATTTTTTTTATCAGTCTTTTTTTATTTTATTAGATATCTAAACCTGTTGCTACATTTTTATTTTACAATAAAATAAACTTAATTTAATCATATACTAAATTAGCAATACTACAAAGATGAAAATAATTAAATATTCATTAAAAATACATTTAAAACTTTCAACCAACAATATATTGTTAACAAACAAAATTTCAAATCTTAACAATCAGACTAAATTCTTTCACATATGACCAAAATCAATAATAATATGAGATCCACAGTTTTTAATGAGATTCAACTTTGGAAAAAAGAATATATGCATGTGTTTGCACAAACAATCGACTATATGTGATATTTGAGATGACTAATTCTGTCACATATTGACAAGAGATTTGCGAGACTGAAAGAAAATTGATCTTAGTGACAGCTTCCATAAGCCCTTTACTCGAGCAATAGTACACATTGCTTCAAATTTGTTTATCATTGTTTAAACCTATAATCAGTAGCAATTAAAACACTAATTTTTCGCATGGCTAAAATTGAAACAAATTTGTGGATGACTTAGGTAGAAACTGTAAAACAAAAATTCCAATATACATTTGGACCAAATTACAAACTACAAACAAGCAACCAACAAAGCACAAAAATATATTATTTGAAGTTAGAACCCTTAATTGAATAATCAATCAATTTATCACTATTGAAGTTATATAAACAAATCCCAAATTTTAAAACCCGAAACCATAATTATTCTTGTTGATTACCTTAGTGTTGTTTTAACTACTGTACGTATTTGGTTTGTTATTTTGTTTGAGAGAATTTAATTTTAGATTGAAGTTGGAAATGAGAGTAGTGAAATTTTTTTTTGAACTTTAATTAAGTAGTGCAAAGCAAAAAAAATAATCAGGGGGTTCAAAATGCAAAAAGTATAAAATATTAGCAAAAAATTTAAAATTCCTGGAGGTGCACTTGCACCCCTTCACTTATACACAATACCGTCCATATCTGTAATGAGTTAAAGTTTATCTTTCACTCCGAACAAAACAAAAATCACACTAAGACATAACAAAAAAATGTGATACACGACGACGAACAAAACAACAATTCCGCACTTAGGCAACAAAAACAAAAAATAGTAACTCAAAAATATGTGAATAACACTTCTTCTAAAAACAAAACGATTTCGAATAAAAAAAACTCAAAAACACTCATCTCGTTGTTGAAGTACAATAGTAAGTATAGTTTTTATCGTCTCCACAGGGACTGGTGCGATATCGATGCCGTTCAACATTTAATATAATCTTAAGTAACGTAATTCAAAGGTATTTGTTTATGAAAACTTTAAGAAAACATAACAGTGGTAAATGAGAAAGTGATTAACAGAGAGATGAGATTGCTGGGATTATATTTCATTAACTCATTCATATGTATTTCCCTGATCAGTTATACCGAATCTAGTTATTAACCAATATTATCACGTATTGCTCATCGTGCGTTTCCGTCCCCAGAGAACGACGAGAGATGTATTATATCTATCAAACCCCGATCCCTCAAGTGATTAATCGAAATAATAACATTAAGTTTCAATACTTTAGGTGAATATTAAACCTAAATCCATTCCTAGAGTTTAGAATTTAATAGATATCATCCTAGTTCTAGATTCAAAAAGTATATTCCTATATCATTTCAAATCATAGATTAAACATTGAAAACAAAGATAATATCAATATGGATGAATAACTAAAATCATATATAACGACATGATCAAAAGAAATACATACTAATAGAATCAATTAAATATAATCTCAACAACAATGTCTTTAGCTACTCATTACCATGGTAGCTTTACATAAATGAGAAGAAAAGAGATGAAATTACAATATCCGTCGATTCCTCAAACAGTTGGTGTGCATCCACTTCGTTTCCTCCATCATTCCGTGCACTTACTCACTCCTCTGTTCTCTCTTTGTTTCTTCTATGCGTGTGTGAGAGAATTAATCCCAATGGAGTGGTCTTGCATGCCTTTTATAGACTTGGAAAGCAACTAGAATTCTTTGTGATTAAGAAACATAAAGACGGTGGTGGTTACTAGTTGGGCACTTGATCACCTCTCTGCTTCATAATTTGTTCCTTTCCTAAGCCACTTGACCGCCTCTTAGCTTCTCAATTGACTGCTATGTCTCCATTTCTTTAAGCTTTCTATTTTCTTCTTATTTTTCTTTTACAACCTGTTATATAAATATAACTAATAAAAGACAATAATAAATATATAAACTAGTAATAATAAATATAACTAATAATATATACTAGTATCTATTATACACTAGGGGATTTATCAATATATTTAAGTTAATAAGTGTCTTTAATTTAAATCAATTTTAAGTAAAATTGACACTTATCATTAATCTCATAAAAAACCTACAAAAGTGAGATGGAATAGATAAAAATAGCTAAAATACTAATTTACAGATAAAGACTAATATTTACAAATAGTTGGGATTTTTAATTCAAATAACTTACAAAACAAGTCAATAAATGCTTAAAATATATATCTAAAATCATTGATTTTTAGCACTTATCAGTAAAATTGATACTTATCATTAATCTCATAAAAACCTACAAAAGTGAGATGGAATAGATAAAAATAGCTAAAATACTAATTTGCGGATAAAGACTAATATTTACAAATAGTTGGGATTTTTAATTCAAATAACTTACAAAACAAGTCAATAAATGCTTAAAATATATATCTAAAATCATTGATTTTTAGCACTTATCACTCGTGAATGAATGAAGAAGAAAAGTTTAGATAGAAAATAGAGCTTTCTCACAAGTACTCGAGTGCAATTTTTTTCAAAGTAATATACTCACTTGTTCTATGCGCTTGAATCCAACATTATTATTCCACGCACACAAAATAATACTTCTTCTAGTCTTTATTATAATAAAAAAAAATTAGAGGGACTATTTTCTTATTCACACAACTTTGTCTCATTTTCATTTTTTTTATAGTGATAATAATAAAAAATAAATTAGATGTTGGCGTCTTCTAGATCTTTAGATGTAGTGTTTAAAAGGATTGGTTTTACCATCCAAAAAGGATTGGCGGCGCAGCTTGTTGCTCGTTTTCCTTCCATTAAAGTGTAATTAATCATATTATATATGGACTAAAAACAAAAATAAATTAACAAAAATTTCAAATGTTGATGATACTTTTGAATTGAGAGTTGTTTGTTCTATAGAAAACCTTAGAACTAGGAAAATTTCTCTTTTGCCCCCCCATGTTTCTTCTAACCCCCCCCCCCCGAGATTCCAAATTTGCCCTCATAAAAATTTTCGGAAAACGTTTTCCAAATATTCACAATTTTCGGAATCTATTTTCCGAAGTCAAGTTATGCATGAAAATCTACAAAACAGGCACAAGGATAAAACACAGTTCGGAAAATATTTTCCATATGCAATTCGGAAAACGTTTTCTGAAATTTATGTTTTTTCGGATAACGTTTTCCAAAACCGGAGATATTTATAGAAACCTTACCTACTGTATTGCCACTTATTCATCCTCACTCAACCTTAACCCTTATGAGATGTGTTGCGTTTTTTGGTGATTTCGGGATCTACAATCAACATTGAAGCATTGGCAAAGGGTTTCAACGCCTATTTCAGGATCTTCAAAGAAGGGTTTTGGTCGGATTGAAGAATAAGGGTTTTAGCGCGTGACAAGAAGAAGAGTTTTCTGTGAGAAGAAGAAGAACAAAGATTTTGTGTGATTGAAGAATAAGAAGAAACAAGGGTTTTTGTTTCTAACTGCGTGTTTTTGTTTCTAATAAGCGTGTTTCTGATTTTGAGAAAATGAAACATTCAAGTTTATTTTGGAAAATAGATTCCGAAAATTGTGAATATTTAGAAAACGTTTTCCGAAAATTTTATGAGGGCAAATTTGGATTTTTGGGGGGGTTAGAAGAAACATGGGGGGGCAAAAGAGAAATTTTCTAGAACTAGAAAGCCACAGTTCATTTTCTTTTGGGCTTCAACAAAATAGCGAAAGGCCCAACTGTTCAGAAAAGTAGAAAAAAACCAAAACATAAACAACTTTGCTCTCGTTGAGAGTTGAACTCAAGACCTCCCGCTTACTAAACGGGTGCTCTAACCAACTGAGCTACGAGAGCTATTTGATATAACTTTCCAACTAAATCTATTTATACTTATTTATTCAAATTCAATATTGTGCGAAATTGAGTGACCGGCAATGAAGTACAAACATTTCTTTGATTAGGCGTGTCCGTGTCCGACACGTGTTCGTGTCAGTGTCTGACACTGACACTACACTTATGATTACACTGAATTATGTAATTTTTTCAAATTATCATCGGTGTCTCCGTGTCAGTATGTCCGGTGTCCGTGCTTCATAGGTGACCGGTAGTTAACAAAATAAAGGGCATTTTCGTCATTTAAAACACCATCCACATGTCCATTTTCTTCTCCTTGCAATGCAATTTCACAACACAACACACTCTTCACAAAAACACACTGTTATCTTCAACAAACACTCTCAATTTAGGGTTCATCTTCAATTTCAATTTCTCACCAAATGGATTCTGATTCATGGATCTCTTCTCGTCTCTCTAACTCATCACGACGTTACTATTCTCGATCCGGTTAGCATAATATATTTTTTTTCAATTTTTCGTTATTTTTTTTATTTATTTTATTGAGATTTTTGTGATGATGATTCTGTTTTTGTTGTTGTTTTAGATCTGTTTCTCGGTGGAAATGATGATTCTGAACCTGGTGGTGATGATTTAAGAGCTGAATATCTTTGTCCTTTTTGTGCTGAAGATTACGACGTCGTTTCTCTTTGTTGTCACATTGATGAAGAACATCCACTTCAAGCTAACACTGGGGTGGGTTTCCATAAACACTGAATTTTATTTATTAGTAAGATTTATTAAGGAAAAATAGTGTATTTAATGTGTTTGTGAATGTTTCTAAATTGCTAGTACTTTTTTCAAGGAAAAAAAACTTTTTGTTATACAAAAAAAAATCTTTTTTTTACCGCATAGAAGTGTGTTTAATTTTTAATTTTTCATCTTACAAACACTTAGTAATATTAATTAAGGATACATCATATATGTGAACGATAGTAACAAGGGTCATGCTGAACAGTGTCCCTGAGGCACTTGTTAAACATACCAAAATAGGAAATCAAAGACAAAATTAATGTTGTGAGTGAAGAGAACATTTTATATTTTTAAGGTATTGAGTACACCTAGTGTGCCCCGGGCACTGTTTAGCATTTCCCTAATAAATTATAATAAGAGTTTAATGGATATGTTCATCCAATAAGAATAATCTAATGATTCTAATCTTCCATGTCATATAAAAAAAAGAGGTGACATGGCAGAATACAAGGTTGTTATTGGTTGGCACACTATCTGTGTATATTCTTTTTTCTCATAATAAAAATAAATGTGTCTAGTAATTTGAGTGACAATGTTGGCATGAGTTTGTGTTGAGTGGTATTTTTTTTTGGGTTACTGTTGAGTGGTCTGTGTTATTTGTTACACTTGATAAGTTTGTTGGTTAGTTACATGATAGTTAAATCAGTTACTTAGTTTTCATTTATGCCAGTATCATTTATGGTTAGTTGTATTTTATAACATTGTGCAATATTTGTTTAGTTCATATTTTCTCTAAAGTTTTAGTCTTTATTAATACATGAGTTTGTCTTCTCTGAGTTTAGTTTTGTGCTGAAAAGATAACTTTTCTTCTTTCTTTTCTGTTCTACCGATTCTTGTATGGTGCTCAAAATGACGCGTGTGGTTGCTTCTTTTTGGATTTCACGAGGCATGTTTTTATTAATCTTGGTCATGATAAGTGTTTCTTTGTTTTTGGTGTTTATATGGTGATAATTGATGGCATTGTTTATACAATTTTCAGGTGTGTCCTGCTTGTGGGCAAAAGGTGGGAATGGATCTTGTTGGACATATTACCACGCAACATTCGAAGTTTTTTAAAATATCCTTTTTGAAAGTTTGTTTCTTTGTTCTTGTTTTTATATACATCTTTTAGTTTGATTCTTGCTCATTTTGATTGCTGCACCAGGTTTTGGGGAAAAAGTTAAATGTCAATTTTAAAACAATTGATACACAAGTTTGTTGTAAATTTAAATTTTCAATGTTCATATTTTATTGCATTCCCAAAAAGCAAATTTAACGTGATGTGTTGAAGTTTCATGCTGAAAAATGTGTACAATTATGAATGGTTAGGCTGCTTAAAAATAATGTACGGATTATTTCAACGAACAATCAGAAAACATGTTTCGATTTAGCCTGGGTTTGCTTTTATTTGAAATGAAGACTAAAACAGGTTATTGTCTCTTAAATGTGCTTTATATATGATAGTTCTTGTGTTTAGTTATTTATTCTTGTTTTTTTAGCATTGTTAGATGTATCTTCTTGTGCTGTCTCTGCTGTTCTATCAATTTCATTTAAATTTAAATATTTAAACGTAACAAAGTCTTTTGTCTGGTGAATACATCTCTTTATTTCGATTGCTTTGAGACTTAAAAGTTTTTCCATAACCAGAAGTTTACGTGCAGCGTAAAAGGAGGGTGAGGAAAGGAGTATCTAACTCAACGTTATTTAGAAAAGAGTTGAGGGAAGGAGCATTGCATTCTCTTCTTGGAGGTTCTTCGTCCACAGCTTACTCCAATTCCGAACCTGATACTTTGTTGTCATCATTTATTTTTAACCCAGTTGTAGGTGATGAAGCCGTGAGTGAACAATCTAGTTCTTCCATTGAAGCTGCCATAGTAAAAGAAAGCTCGAAAGATGATTTCGTGGAAAGGTAGGAATGTGGATACTATTGATGGATTAAGATTTTGTTTTGTTTTTTAGAAATGGATGCTGAGTTGTAGGTTTTTTTTATAGGGTAGAACAACTTCACGCTATCTTGTTATATCATATTATATCTTGTTTTAGGAATGTCATTTCAAGTTTGGTTCAAAACAACGTCTGACAATAGGGTATGTTTACAGAAAACCCCAACAGGTACAGCTGTCAGATGAGGACCGAGTAGAGAAGGCTCGAAGGTTTGATTTCGTGCAAGGGCTGCTGATGTCCACCATTCTTGATGATAAATTATAACTGCAATTGTAGCTGGTATATTGTAATAGGAGCAAGGGCTGATCGCGAGGGAGGAGTTCGTTCAAGTGTTACAAAGTGGCATTAGCTAGATTGGATTAAATATGTAATGAATGTATCTATAGTTATTATGTTCATAGAATGCAAAAGATGAAGAAACCTTTTTCGAGTAAATATGTATGTAATGAATGTATCTATTAAAGGTCCATCTAATATGCATGTCTTTCCAAACATGGACCCTTTATTGAAGCTGCTACATTAGACTTACATAATTGGTTAACATAAATAAGGCAACTCAGATAATTGGAGACTTATTTTGATTCCTAAAAACAATGTTTCTGTCTGGTTTGTTCCCTATAAAAATTTCAACGAGTAGTCCTTGAGAATCCAGAATTTTAACACATTGTGTAGATTGTTAATGATGTGAAATATTGTATTTTAGCAATCTCTATTATATACATTACGAGATTCCCACTGAGCTCTCTCGTACATTCTCAAGAAAAAAATCCTACGTGTCATTATTATAAAGCTTCTATTTATGCGGAGCTTTTAGCACGAGATCTGTGGTTCGAATCTCATTGACAACAATAATTCAATTTTTATAATTTTATATGGAATTTTACCTTTTTTTTTGTTTTTATAGAAAACTACCTTATTATTAGTATAAGGTCTATTGTTCGAATCTCATTGACAACAATAATCTAATTTTTATAATATTTTAATTTTATGGAAAGCTACTATCTTTTTTTTAGAAAAAACAACCTTATTGTTTAAAAAAAAATTGTTGGATATATACAACTAAACTAGAGCTGTTTTTTGTTGTATCTTTTTTTTATCGAGTTTGTATTATTTTTTGTCATTCAATTAGATTTTTTTTTTGTAGAAACTATAATATTATATATATTTTTTGTAGAAACTCTAATTTTTTTTTTGTAGAATCTTCGATATTATATTTTTTTATGTAGAAATCTTTCTTTTTGTAGGGATTGGTATTTTTTTATTTAGAAACTCTAATATTACTGTATATTTTAATATTATTGCATAGGTGAAATTCAATTAAAACTTTTTTAATAAATTTTTTTTGGTAGAAATTCAAATATTACCGTTTAATTATTAATATATTATATTTTTAATGACGACAAATTTTATTTAATCCATGATTAAATATTATATATTTTCTATGTCAAAACTATGTGAACACTTCGACTAAAATTTGATTGGACATGTATCTATTACTCAATCATTCAATTACATGTTATATTTCTATGTTGATTTGTTTTAAAATAAATTTAAATCACATTTCATATTTTTTATGAAATCACTCATTTAAAATTTTATCTAGCACGATGAAAAGATCCTGTGATGAAATGTGTCTGTGGATGATATGAGAACTGAACACGATAACAGAGAGAGAGAGAGAGAGAGAGAGAGTCTCCGTGGGTATAGAATGAAAAAGGGGAGCATTCCTCACCCCACTATTAAAAACACATTGAATAATAAAAATTTGAATTTCAAGTGTGGATCCATATTTTTATATTTTATCGTGGGGATTACTTATTCAAAATTTTATCTAGCACAATGAAAGTGATTCTCATGATGAAAAATTTATGTATATGATAGTGAAAACTGAGAATGAGAATTTTATTAATATTCATTATAAAATAATATATATATATATATATATATATATATAGAGAGAGAGAGAGAGAGAGAGAGAGAGAGAAATCTATTAATGTTGGAGAAATAAGAAACGGGGAGAACTTCTAACCCCCACTATTAAAAATACCTAACGACGAATTAAAATTTGAATTTCGACTACAGAAGTTATCCATATTTTCATATTTTATCATGGGGATTACTTATTCAAAATTTTATTTAGCACGATGGAACATGATCCTCATGATGAAAAGTGAATGTATAGATGATAATGAGAACTGAGCACGAGAATTTTATTGATATTCATTAAAAAAATATAAAATTAACAACTTTTTTGTTGATAGGGCCCCGATAGAGTTCTGTAATGGAGGCGATTCAGGCGATAAAGAGATAGAAATAGAGAGAGAGAGAGAGAGAGAGAGAGAGAGAGAGATCTCAGTTGTGTAGAATGGAAAACAGGGAACACTTCCTCGAACTATTAAAAATATACATTGACTAATTAAAATTTAAATTCTGACTGCGGGGCATACCCATATTTTTTTATTTCATATTTTATCACGTGGGTCCCTTATTCAAAATGTTATTTAGCACGATAAAAATTGGTTCTCCATGAAGAAAAGTGTATGTAGAAGATAATAATAAATGAGCACGAGAATTTTATTGATATTCATTTTAAAAATAATATAGAATTAACAACTATTTGTTGTTGATGAAGCCCCTATAGAGTCGTGTAACGGAGACAGATGAGAGATAGAAATAAATAATGGAAAACAGGAAACACTTCCCACACTACTATTAAAAATATATATTGACTAATTAAAATTTGAATTCCAATTACGGGATTTTTTTCCATATTTTGTGTTTATCGGACCTTCATTATATTACATCCAACTGAAAAAATCTATGGAAATTGAAACCTAAAATAAATTAATATAATTTTAATTTTTTATAATCAATGGATTTTTTAAAAAATTCCAATTTTAAGCTTTGTATAAACATTCGTTCAAATCTTTTTCGGGATGCTAATTTATCAATGTGAGTGGAGATTCATATATAGATTTTTTCATTTAAAGCTCACACGTGAAAATTGTTTTGTTGTGGACAATGACAAAAAAAATTTGAGAATACGAACATGATCAAAGTATGTTAATTTTCATTTGAGAAATAGTATAAAATTTACAATTACTTTTTGTTGACGGAGTCCCCGTAGAGATGTGAGAGAGAGGGAGGAAGAGAGAATCTCGTGGTATTGTTGAACGGGGAATGACAGAGTATTTCCCACCCCACTATGCCACTCTAACATCTTTAAACATATTTCGTATTTTTATACTCAAGTAGCAAATAAATATTATTAAAAAATAAAAATTATCATGTGGAAGAGAGGTAGAAATAGTGAGAGAGAGAACTCTCACGAATGTAGAATGAGAAACACATAACATTTTCGACCCCACTATTAAAAATGCACCTAGACTAATTAAATTTTCATTTGAGAATAAAGTTTAAAATTATTTTATATTTAAAGGATCACTATATAGTCTCGGGGATGAAAATGAGAGAAAAAATCTATCTCTTAATAGTGTAGAACGAGAAGCTAAATAATATTCTTCATCTCGCTCTATCTTATAACATTGCTAAACATATATTTTGCAAAATCTATCTCAATTTTATCTTACCATTTTTAACTAAATTACTCAAATAATATATTAAAATAAACCATAATAAATAATATTAAAAAAGAAAATAATCCCGTGCACGGCACGGGCTAACATACTAGTTATTATAAAAGATTAACCTCTAAATCAGTTTCTTTCTTCAAAATGAGAAATGATTATCTCATTTTGTTGCATTCATTAAATACACATTTCTTCCAATTTTTACTTTGAAAACCCCTTCTCTAATTTTTCCATGGCCAAGATTATACTAAACCCTAAACTTTCAAGTATCTCAAGTCTTTTATTGCTTGAGCCATTCTAAGTATACCCTAAACGCAGATTTTAACTATATGTTACTTTCCATTCTAAATGGAACACCGGTCCTTATTAGTATAACTCAGTTGGTGGTAGGAACATTGCATATAACATGCAGAGACCGAGGTACGAACTCTGGTACACTCACTTATTCACCTTAAAAGGTGAAGCTTTAACTACTAAGCTACTTGACGAGAAAAAAAAAATCAAAAACCAGTTACAATGTACTATTGGTCCCATAATAGAAAGACAAAAAAGATGTCCAAATAATAATTTAATATCCCATTAATTTAGCCTATCATGAATAAACCAGAAGTACTGGAATTCTGTAGGATAAATACATCCCACAATAAGGATGTGACTGAGAATTATAATGTTACTCATCCTCTGTACAATCCTAGGCACAAAAAGCCATCTAAAATATACATTTCAGCAGAGACAACCTTTTCTACATAAAAGCAGAAACTGTGGGTTAAAGGCCTTGCATCATCTGAAAACTGAAGAACAGATCCTTTAAATATATGATGATTTTATGAGAGCACTTTAAAGTGTTCCATGCAACAAATAAAACAACAGTATACCAGGTGGGGACTTCATAAGCTGGGACTTGACTACTTCAGTTTATTAGAGAAAACTCAGGCTCACACCTCACCTAGAATATGTATAGTGAGAATTAAAGAATTTGTAATCAGGATGGTTAACTTGCAATTGCCTAATCCAGTTGTCAGCAGCTCGCCACAGAGAATTGGATTTCTGACCTTCAGAATCCCCTTCAGGATCCCAGACAGAAATTTTGAACTTGTTAAAGGCAAGGCCAAATATTGGTAGTGATAGCTTCGATGATGTATCCTTATCTTTTGAACAATTTATGGTAGTTGGACCTGATTCAAGTAACACAGTTATAATTGAAATCCTTGCATATATTCTTGGTTGGAATTGGATTCTGTGCAGTCACATTGCAGGCAGTGTGGACATCTGGACCTGGACCGTCCGATCAATATCAGACGGTCCAGATTTTGAGATAAGATTTTAACTGTTTTTAAATATAAATCAAACTAAAAATCTGGACAGTCTAATCTTAATCAAACAGTTCATATATTACCGACTGCAGTGCAGTCACCACTCTCTGACTGCACAGAATCTGAATCCTTCTCGGCTATTATAGAAACTAAAGAAAGAGAGCAAGACATACTTTTTGAAGGTGTTGACAGGGAATGGAAGGTGAGGAAGCACGCGCTCAGGTCCTGTAGCGTGGGACCGACAGGTATTCTATATATCGGATACCTTCATGATACAAGAAGGAACAAATCATGTTAAATTAGTTATCATTACAATGTTCCAGTGCTGTAAACTAGTGAAAACAATAGCGCATATCGTAGCGGAATTTTAACAGACCTCTGTTCCGCAATATGCGATTTAATACAATGTTTTTGCTAAATAGAGGTATAGTAGTGCTATAGCACTGTAGGATAACAAAATTTGAACAAATTGTTATTTTCCGCAATCACGATTGGCAACACTGTGATGTGCACTATCCAACACTAATAACATCTTATTTAAAAGTATATAACATACCAAGCCAATGAAACCCAACTTGAAGGTGAAAGATCACAGCTCCGGTATGTCTTCAACTCAGGAAATTTTTCGGCAAGATCATAAATCTGAGGCAAAAAAGATGAATCTTTGTCAAAATTAGAAAGCAACATAATCTCAAAGTGGAACTGAACAAAAGGATAATGGTCTTGCCTTATCTGCTAATGGTTCGCGATTATAAGGTGTTTCCCGCTCAAAGTATTCGTATACAAGCTGACCAACTGCACTGCAGCTTCCGTTCTCGTCACTTGATGAACCTGCTAAAGGTTTACTTCCAAGTGACAGTCTTTCCAGACTAAGATTGCTTGCATCTGAAAAGTTAGGCTGGTTCGAACTGCCATTAACTACACTCTTAGCTCCTCTATCATGACGATAGCCACTGCTGCTATCACTGCTTGTGTCTCTAGCTGATTCAGAATCACTTTCCTTACTGGGTTTCCTGTAACATGATGGAAAAGAGAATGAATCTATAGCATAGATGCACTAAAAAAGTGGTTTGCTAAGTCTTTGTAACTCAGCTAAAGCGGGGAAATAGTGTACAGAAAATGCTAGGATATGATGTCTATCACTTAAAAAAGAGAGGATCAAAACAGATAATATGAAAATGATAAAATACTGCCTAATATAAATTACTATATCTATATGATTTGGTTTTCATTATAAAGTTACAGGTTAAATTCTTATCCTATTGAGCGTAGTTTAGAAATTACAAGCAATATCAAGGCTATGAGCAATACGGCAAAATAGTTTCAGAGCAACATCCGGAGGCTGGTAACAATATTACTAACAAAAATGTGATCTATGAGTTATATCAGCACTCTGTAGTCCTGTACAGATTAGAGATAATTTGTTGAATTTAAGTTGCATGCATTGTTGGTGTGAAAATGTATCACATTCATCCAAAATGTTGCAGTCCATCATTAGAACTAGTTTTACAATGATACTACATCACAATTGAAATCTAGTTAGTGTATAGGCCACACAATTTTGCAGGTTAGAAGATTAATTCTCTAAGTATGTGTACAGCTGAGGGTGGCTCAAACTTAGTAACAGATAGCATCACAAGCAACAAAATGCGCTAATCAACATGACATTGGCATGCAACGATCTTTAGTCTTAGTGATACTGATAGTCTGGTAAGTTCAAATCAAAGGATACTCTCTAGTTTGTATCACATTACTAACCAGAATATCAAAGTAACGACCTATAAGATCTTACTTCTGAGCTATGTAGTACCAACACCTTCAGATTGAATATGTGTCTGGCATTTGACACTGATACGAACACGACACCGCCGCCGACAAAGGGGTTACACTAAATTACTTTCATTTTCTCGAATTATTACCGGTGTTTACGTGTCAATAACGTGTTCCATGTCTATGTCAATGCTTCATAGCTTATGAGATTTTTCTTCTAAATGCTTTTAGTTTATAGTATACTAGTAGCAAAGGACTAGGTATAAAGTATAATTTGAACATCCGACTTTCCAGCAAGTTGGAAAAGGAAAAAAATAAAATAAAAATCTCATAAACTGTTATAGTGAACAATCTAAATTAAGAACAAATCATCAACATAGAATATGTCTGGTTTGCCATTAAATGAAACAATACATCAGAATGTTAAATCAAAGTAATTGAGTCAATCATTGGAAAGGCACATGTAGAAGAATAATTTTTCATAGTGAAGAAAGCACTAACCTTAACTGCGGGGAAGGTTTTGATGGATCAATATAAAGCTGAATAGCAGACAAAGATACATTGTAATATTGCGTAACGGATTCATTCCCAGACAACACCAATGGAACACCAGCCCCATATGCACTCCACTCCTTGAAAGATTCCCACAAGTCCCCAAGCACAAAGTATGGTTGCAATTCTGTCTCCATTGGTCTCCATCTCCTTTTACTTTTCTGTTTGTTTACACACAAAAATAAGCTCAACAATGCCTTTGAAATAAACCCGAAGAAGAAAACTGACACTGCCATAAAATAGTTCAAAAGAAACACATTATACAATTTCTTTACACTCTTAACACAATTTAAGATAGTAAATCTCATCCTAACAATCAATTGAATACTTGATTGCATTAATTCATAAACCAAATTAGTCTCAATAAGTAGCTCGGTTGGTGAGCTAAGAGACACTGAAACAATTATCAAATCCTGAAAACCGACATAACCTATGAAGCACAAACATAAACACAAACATAAACACCAGATCCAACACTGACACTGACACGTCAACACCAATAATAATTTAAGAAAGAACAATGCCGTTTGTTGCAACGATGCTTTCATTGAAAACACATGAATAGAGTAATTGGCCAATGAAAAAGCAGCTAACCATAAAAAAGTTAAGTGTTGGGCGAAAAACACGGAACATGTGGGAAAAAGAAACGGTTTTAATTGATTTGTCTACTCTCGTATCGTACTAGAAAGCATTTGCCTTTGAGAAAATAACATAATTAATGTAATCTTCTGTCGTTTACTTACACGCGTCGAAACGGTTACAGTGCTTCATAGCACAACCACTACCTTACCAACATTTGTCTAAAAACTTCTTTTTCATAAACCAAACACAAAAATCAAACCCTAAAAACTAACATAATAAATACCTTATCAAAATTTGTCTATTAAAACAATTCATAAACCAAAAACATAGTTTGAATCCTAAAAACCAACATAATCACTAACTAACTAACAATTGTTGATAAAATTTATAAACCAAACATAAATTTGATTGAAATTTCAAAAATTTCACATAAAATTGAGAAAAAAATTGAAAAGCATTATTTTACTTTACCATAGGAAAATATTGAGCGGGAACATGAGGAGTGGTATGTTCCAAGAACCGACACAAATTGGAAGCATCGCATGTTGTCTCAATCGAAGAAGAAGAAACAGAGTTATCGGAAGAGGAACAAGGCATGTTATTCTCAATTAACGTAGATTCTTGTTCCTGTTGCTCCTGTTGTTGTTGTCTCTGTTTTCGTAGCGCTGGTGGACAGTAAAAACGATTCTCGACGTGATGGCGGGTGTTACGACGGCCGACGATGACGGCGCCACCAGAGACCGACATTGTTGATTGTTTCCGGCGTTGGCAGTTGGTTACAGAGATGAAACGACGACGTTAAGATGTAGGTCACGACTTCTGAGTCCACAAAATAAACAAAAGTTTTTTTTGCTACTGTCAAGTGATACTGTGAAAAACAGGGTTTTATCGTTTATGATTTTATAAAATCTTTTAATTGATTTTTTTTATTAAAACTTTTAATCTAAAATTGTTAATACTTCCTGTGTCCCATTTTAAATGACCTCTTTTTGACTTAGTATACTATTCATTTGACCCGCTTTGACCTTATTTTTTTACTAATATATACATGCAAATATTAGCATATGAAATGTTGTTTGATTTGTCTCGACGAGTACTTTCAAAATATACAATTTTTATAATTTTTAATAATATATAATTAGAGATATTAACGATTAAAGTTGTACATTGGCAAACGTGTCAGTTGTCAAACAGGTCATTTATTTTGGGACAGAGGGAGTACTATCTTTTTTGGGTCAAAAAATTTAATAGTTGTTAGGAATATAGTTTATCATAAAACAACTTATAAAAATACAATTTTTATCGTTGAGAACTTATAAATCAATATAAAAGTTTATTTATTTACATAAGCTATTTTCATAGTTTAAAAATAAGTCAAATTCAAACAAACTTTAAAAAGTGTTTATCACAATTTCATATACTACTTATGTCATATTTTAATAAACTCTCATAATATTTTATTATTGGACTCAATATGGGGGTTAGAAAACAATATTTCACTTTGATTCTCTCCTAACGCCTGCTACATTCTACACAATTAGCATATTTTTTAAATTCAACGGTTTTCAAGCAATCAAACTCACAAACAATGTTATTATAATCTTTATTGCGACAAAATTCGAAGTCACATTATAATAGCACGCAACTCAGTCAACAACGCATCACCTCAAACTTCATAATGAGAAAAGTTTGTCACCTAATCACCTTCGTGGTTGCGAACAATCCCACCATCACCTATGCACAAAGAATCTTATAGGAAACTACCATCCACATTTAACTTGAGAGTACATTTTAGAGTAGGGTTCCAAACATTTAACTCGAGAGTATATTTTAGAAGAGGGCTCCAATGAGCCAAGAGACGTGATGAATGTAAGACAAAAGTCTTTCACACCACTTCATGGATAGCAATTCACCCATATATCGTGTAAGACAAAGTCTTTTACACCACGAAACTTCGTGGATACATCAATGTTGTTCTAAAAAATAATAGTGTTTCTCTAATGTAGTAAGTTAATGTTAATGCTCTAGTTAATGTTAATGCTCTGTTTAGCATGCACAAGAAGTTAGCTTATAGCTTATATCTTTATAGCTTATAAACTAAAATACTTGTTTGGTAGCAGTCTTTTCATTATGAGTTTATACATTATGGCTTATCATATTTTTTCAACCTTTACCCTTATTATTTTAACTAAAACTAATATTTACCCTTTTATAATTTCTTTTATGGCAAAAGGAGATACCTTAGCAAAAAAATAATCCAACTATGTTAGCACCCCTTTATTCGCTCACAAGCAAGTTAACTCTCAAATTTATTAAAACAAGAAAAATGATATACAAGAGAACTTGGGGGACTAGAACAATATCAAAGTGGGAGCAAGCAAAAATAATTGTCTCATTAAAAATCTTACATATAAAACCCGTAGGGAAAACCGGGTGAAGAAAAAAGATAGTGCAATGCTCCAAAAAAGATTAACAAAATATAAATTCATGCAAACCAAATTTATTTCTAATGAACATGTGTATACTATTAAAAATCGCATCCCCTTGTTGAAATTCTTGAATTTACACTCCAAGAGTAATAATACCATAAACACACTGATTGTCTTTTCTTTTCTATAAATATGTGAAATAATGAAAAACATATGCTTTGTGAGCTCAACATAATTTAACCAGCAATTATGATTGGATCCAAGGAATCATAGACGAATTTCTAAAAGCAAGAATAACTGGATTAGATTTAGAATCAGTCTCAATCCAAAGTAAATTATTTCCAACTCTTACTATAGCTATCTCTATAGCTAACATGACCCTAACAATCTCAACTTGAAAAAGCATATGTAATACCAAATTTCTTAGCAAAACAACCAAGAGTAGCTGCATAACTATCTCGAAATATACCGCTGCACGCATCCAAGCTTGGACACCCGAGTGCAGCCCCATCAGTGTTGCATTTAATCTAGTAGGCCTTTGGCGGATACCAATAAATGTTTGGAAAATGCTAAAGAATGCACCCGGTGCACTAGTTATGCATATTAATATAGAAATATTTTCTAGCATTGACTTTATATTTTTATTTCCTTTTTGAGTATGTTTAACTAGTGCACCGAATGTATTGTTTAACATTTATTTTAGGAGCATTACAGGGATGCACCTTAATCGAATAGACACATCCAAAAGTAATCGCATAACTATCTCAACAAATACCTGCTACACGCAGCCAAGCCTGACACCCGAGCGCATCCCCGTCAGTATTGGATTTGATCTAGTAGGCCTTTGACGGATACCAATAAATTTCTTTTATTTTAGGAGCATTAAAGGGATGCATCTTTTTTGTTTTGTTTTTTGAACAGCTTAAAGGATGCATCTTAATCGAATAAACTTTAAGAATTTGAAATTCGTGAATAGACGCAGAAGCAACTGACTTTGAAAACTGTCTATTAATATTTACACTTTATAATTTATTTTAATTTAAAGTAAAACAGTTAGTATTCTCTCCGGTCATTTTTATAAAAAGCAATTCACTTTTTAGATTCATTCCATAATTGATGTATTTGGTTTATTTTATAGGTTAAATACATCCATTATTGAATGAATCTAAAAAGTCAACTGTCTTTTATAAAAAAGACCGAGGTAGTAGTACTATGTTTTAAGTGATACTCCAAAATATTGTTGGGAATAACACCCACAAAGATGAACAACAAAGAACACTAGGAAATAAAAGAGAAACTATGAATAATATTGAAGAGAATGAATTAAGGGAAAAATTATCTTTATTAATCACCAAAATTACCTATATATAGGTGTATGTATAATAGGCGGGAGAGGTAGTTTATGAAACAAGCCAACTAACAAACCTATAACCTCTCTAACTAACTAACATAAAAATACAGTTGTACAAAACAAACTATCCTAACTGACTAAACAGACAAACTAACTGAACCAGAGGTTCAGAGCCTGAGAATCATCAGAAGCTGTGCTTACTTGTTCAGAAGCTAGTTGCTTCATAACCTGGTTGAGTGAGAGTCTGAGACAGAGTCTTGTAGTCATCAGAAGTTAAGTGATTACAAGAGCATGCACCCTTCAGAAGCTGTTCTCGTCAGAAGCTTGAATTACAAAAACTAACAAATATCACATTCTATCCTTTTTCTTAAAGAGTAAATAATTATTAATTAATAACAAAAGATTATAAAGTGCAGAACAAGAAATGCTTTCTTCTTATACAACACCTCCAGCAGCTTTGATGGAAAAGCTTTTCTCTCCGTAGGGTTCATATTCCCATTTCCAAATTGGATCCTTTGTGAGTGCTTGTTGTTGGTACGATTTGAATTCTAAATCAAATTGATTTCTGATTCCAATCTGTCCGTGCGGTGCGGTTGATTTTGTTTCTTCTCTATCTTCTTTATTCATGAGGTGCGTATCATGGTTTTAATTCAACAGATTTGTCCAGATCCTGGTATTTGTTGTCAAAGTCAGAAGGTTAATTTTGGATACAGCTGGCCCTTAATCTTTATTATTTTGATATGGTGTGTATCGGCTCTTAATTTTCTCCTCTCCAAGAATGATAATTTGGGATTCAAATACAAAACGATGCGGTTTTCCTGAGATTTCTGCGTTATGTGGCGATTTGATTTTGATCTGATTCGAGTAGAAGACTATCAACTTTCAATGTCCAGGTTATCTATTTCCTTGATTTTGGCTTGGAATTTTGTTGTTTATGCTGATTTACAGGAATGGAGCGTCTATTCTCTTCATCTATATATTGAGTTACGATCGGTACCTTTAGACACAACAAACCAATTCATGCTCTCAATCAAAAACACCTCTGTTTTCTCTATTCTGTTCTTTTTGTTCATTTTCACTATGGAGAATCTCAATATCAATGATAATAACGGCAGAAACTATGTCGATCCTTCCGATTTGTCTTCTGATGAATTACTAGAATTGTGCCTTGTTGGAACCCTTCTGTCCAACAAATTCAACAGATTTCATGTGATGAAGGAGCATCTTGCTAATTTGTGGAAGCCTGGGCAGGGAGTTTCCATTTCTGCCATCGAGGAGAACAAATTTCTGTTCCAGTTTTTCCATCTGTGGGATATGGAACGTGTCTTCCAGGGAGGACCTTGGTTATTTGATAACCACATGCTTGTCCTCAAGAAACTGAAAGTTGGTGATGACCCTCTTACTACAAAGTTAGATGCTGCTGAGATGTGGGTGCAAATCTTCAATTTACCATTTGGCTACATGTCTCCATCAATTGGAGAGCTGATCAGAAGTCATCTCGGTCGCTTTGTCAAGTACGATGATTACAACAGCTATGGTGCTTGGAGACTATATATGCGTATCCGTGTTGCTGTGAATGTCAAGGAGGCTTTGAAGAAAAGCTATACTTTTGAAAATGAGGATGGAGGTATTGTTCATTTGCATTTCAAATATGAAAAACTAGGCGTTTTCTGTTTTGAATGTGGTTTGATTGGGCATTCAGAAAGTTTTTGTCCTAAGAAGTTTGATCCTAATTATGTGGAGGGGGAGAAAGGTTGGGGAAATTTTATTCGTGCCGGTAACAGTGCTATAGGGGGAGGAGCCACAATTAATAAGTGGCTGCGGGGAGGAAGGTCACAAAATCATGGTGGACGAGGTGGAGGTCGTAGTAATAATGGAGGGGCTGAAGACACAACTACTGCAACTGAAAATCTTGGTGTCAATGTGGGCCAACCGATCCAACATGCTATTTTCGGTAGAGTTAAGGTTATAAGAGGTGGACAGGGCAGAGGCTTCACTTTTCATGCTGCTGTAACAAACTCGGCAAATCCTCTTTCTGCTTATGATGAAGGAGTTAAGTGGGTTCCTTTTGTTATTAGTACCGAAACTTTGGCTAGGCCTCTTATTAATTCTGCTATGGGTCAGAGGATTGTTGCGGAGCGTAGTACTAATATGCTGCAAACTATAACAAGAACCTCTGTACCTATGCTTGCTGCTGCCGCTGCTGTTTCTGATGCAAACTCTGCACTGGTTGTGAGTTCCAATTATGCTGCTGCTGATCGTGTTCGTTTGACCACTGCTGGAGGGACAAATGTTGCTCCTTTACCTATTGCAACCATGACTAATGTGATGGGTCAGAGTTCTGCTAGTATGACTGACAAGCTGGTGACAATTCCTAAGAAGCGTCTCAGAATTGATCAAACTGTCCAAACTGAAAATTCTGAAGTGGAGCAAGGTATAGGGCTGGAATCCGAGAATATGCAGGTTGATAAACATGATGAAGGCTTGTGTGCTGCTGGAGTTAGTGTTAAGATGCAGTCAAATCCTTTATTTGTTGAAAATATTGTAAAGGCGGGATCTGGTAACCATACCCGCCAGTATAAATGAGTATTATAAGTTGGAATTGTCGCGGTTTAGGTAGTCCGCGTACAATTCCTAGTTTAAATTACCTCGTCCGTGTCTATAAACCGGATGTATTGTTTCTTAGTGAGACATTATGTGATTCTAATAAAACTGAAGAGCTTCGTTATTTGTTGGGTTTTGATTCTTGTTTTACTGTTAATCGAGACGGAAGAGGAGGAAGTCTAGCCTTATATTGGAACTCATCTTTTAATTGCTCTATTACAAATTATTCTCAAAATCATATTGATATTGAAGTTGTTGACACTAGTCATGGTAACTGGAGATTAACAGGTTATTATGGTTTTCCCGGGAGTGGGCGGAGAAGGGCTGCTTGGAATTTTCTTAAACAATTATCACAACTCTCTAATCTTCCTTGGTGTGTTATCGGTGACTTTAATGACATTCTGGCGCCATCTGAAAAGAAAGGCAGACATGAAAGAGTTTCTTGGCTAATTAATGGTTTTCGTTCTGCTGTATTAGATTCCGGACTGAGTGATGTCCACATGGAGGAGTACCCTTTTACTTGGTTTAAAAGTCTTGGAACAGTTAGAGCGGTGGAGGAAAAGCTAGATCGTGCTCTTGCTACTGAATCTTGGCACAATTATTATCCAAATGCTATCTTGGAAAATTTACCGGCTCCTGCCTCTGATCATTATCCAATACTGCTGATCCGTGAACCTGGGCCTCGTATTAGGCGCAGACAAAATCGATTCAAGTTTGAAAATGCTTGGCTTGTCGACCCGGACTGCAGCTCCTTTGTTCAAGAGCAATGGAATTCCTATGGCTCTCAAGAGATTGTGCAGAAGCTTAATTGTTGTGCCTCAGATTTAACTTTTTGGAGTAAAACTCATTTTCATCATATCCGACGTGAGGTGGACAAGTGTAGGAAACAAATTGAAAAGGTGAGAACTCAAGTTGATTCACACAATATTAATTTGTTTAATGCACTGCAGAAGCGTATCTCTTTTCTCTTGGTTCAAGAAAATACTTTTTGGCGTCAACGTGCCAAAACTCATTGGTTGAAGGACGGGGATCTCAATACTAAATTCTTTCATGCTTCAGCCACATCCAGGCGCAAGATTAACAGAATTACTTCCTTGATAGATTCTTCTGATTCCTTGGTCACCAGCAACATTGAGTTATGTACAATCGCTCGTGATTATTTTGTGGATATTTTTCAAAGACAAGATAGTGTTATTGATCCTGTCATCAGTCTGATTAACTCTAGCATCTCTCAGACTGATAATGACATGCTCACAGCGCATCTTACTTTAGAGGAATTTAAAGAGGCTATGTTCTCCATGAAGCCTGATAAATGTGCAGGTCCAGATGGTTTTAATCCGGGTTTTTTTCAGCACTTTTGGCCTATTTGTGGGCACGAAATCTATCAACAATGCTGCTCCTGGCTGGCATCAGGTACCTTTCCGGCTAGTCTTAACATGACTAATATCTCTCTTATTCCTAAAGGTGATGTTCAAGTTTCTATGAAAGATTGGAGACCCATCTCTTTGTGCAATGTTGTTTATAAACTAGTGGCTAAAGTCTTAGCTAATAGACTAAAGACTATCCTTCATAAGTGCATCTCTGACAATCAGTCAACATTTGTTCCTGATAGATCCATTTTAGATAATGCCATGACTGCTATTGAAGTTATTCATTATATGAAGTCCAAAACAAAAGGTAAGTTGGGTGATGTGGCTCTCAAGCTTGACATTAGTAAAGCTTATGATCGTATTGACTGGAACTACCTTAGAGGTGTTATGATTAAAATGGGTTTCTCTTCTGAGTGGATTAAATGGATTATGCTTTGTGTTGAAACCATCGACTATTCTGTCCTTGTTAATGATAATGTTACTGATCCTATTAAGCCAGGCCGTGGACTTCGTCAGGGAGACCCCTTATCGCCTTACTTGTTAATTATTTGTGCGGAAGGTTTAACAGCTCTAATTAGACAGGCTGAAGTAAGAGGAGATATTCATGGAGTGAAGATTTGCCGAAATGCTCCCATTATCTCTCATCTCCTCTTTGCAGATGACTGCTTTTTATTCTTTAGAGCTAACAATTTTGAAGCGACAATTATGAAGAATATTCTTGCTACCTATGAAGCGGCGTCTGGACAAGCTGTCAATTTTCAGAAATCAGAGATCTTTTGCAGTAGAAATGTGATTCAATCGGATCAACATATTATCTCAACTACTCTTGGTGTCCAAGCTGTGCTTGGAACTAGTAAATACTTGGGGTTACCATCGCTGATCGGCAGGAGTAAAAAATCTATTTTCAACTTTATCAAGGATAGAATTTGGAAGAAGGTTAATGCTTGGAACAGTAAATGCTTGTCGAAAGCGGGACGAGAAGTACTCATAAAATCTGTCCTTCAATCTATACCAACTTACTTTATGAGTATTTTTACGCTTCCCTCTTCTCTGATTGATGAAATTGAAAAGATGTTAAATGCCTTCTGGTGGGGGCACTCTGGAGCTCAGAACAAAGGCATTCATTGGCTTTCTTGGGATAAATTGTCTATGCATAAAAATGATGGAGGCATGGGCTTCAAAAATCTCTCTGTTTTCAATTTGGCAATGTTGGGTAAACAAGGTTGGCGCATTTTGGACTAATCCTGATACTCTTATTGCTAGATTGTACAAAGCAAAATATTTTCCAAAGTGTAGCTTTATTGATTCTAGTCTCGGCCACAACCCGAGCTTTGTCTGGAGGAGTATATGCAATTCCAAATTTATTCTCAGAGCAGGTAACAGGTGGAGAATTGGTGATGGTAATAACATTCCACTTTGGAATGAGAATTGGCTAGCTGATGTTTCACCTCTTGAACCTGTTAATAATGATGATTTGTTTTATGCTGACTTTCTTGTTTCTGACATTATGGAGCACAATCCAAAGGAGTGGAACACCGATATTGTGTTGTCCTTGTTTGATCAACCAACCGCAGATAGAATTCTTGCTACTCCACTTTATTCTTCAGTCACAGATGATAAACGCATTTGGCGTGGTGAAAGTAATGGAGATTATTCCGTTAAAAGTGCTTATAGAATATGTGTGGAGAATCTTGATACTTATCATTTGCGAGTTAATGGTGATTGGAATCTATTGTGGTCAATTAAAGCTCCTCCAAAGGTTAAAAATCTTCTTTGCCGTATTTGTCGAAATTGTGTTCCAACTCGGGTCCGATTAAGGACTAGAGGAGTGGATTGTCCATCAGTATGTGCTTTGTGTAATGTGGAGAAAGAAGATACTAAACATGTTTTTTTCAATTGTCCTAGTAGTCAAAATGTGTGGAGCATGTCTGTTTTCTCTCAGGTGGTATCCAGCGCTACTATCAGTGATAATGATGTTAAAACTGTGATTTTCCACATTATGCAGCAACTGTCAAAGAATGATGCAGCCTTGTTTGCTTGCATCTTGTGGAGCATTTGGAAGCAACGAAACAACCAAATTTGGAACAATGTCACTGATGCTCAAAGTTTTGTTTTTTCTCGTGCTGTTTCAATGTTGCAGGACTGGAGAGCTGTGCGTGATGCTGCTGTTTCATCAGGTACAACAACGCAGGCTGAAGTGCAGCGATCTTGGCGTAAACCTATGGCTGGCCGAGTAAAATGCAACATAGATGCTTCATTTCCAGTCAATTCTAACAGAGTCGGAATTGGTGTTTGTATTAGAGATGATCATGGAGCCTTTATTTCAGCCAAGACTGAATGGTTTTCACCCAAATGTGATGTTCATATTGGTGAAGCGCTTGGGTTACTGTCTGCCCTTACTTGGGTGCACGAGCTCAATTTAGGACCGGTGGAGTTTGAGTTGGATTCTAAAAGAGTGGTTGATAGATTTCATTCTTCAAGTCGAGACTTTACTGAATTTGGTGTTATTGTTGATCATTGTAAATTAATTTTCTCGTCTTATTATAGAAACTCGAGTGTAGAGTTTGTGCGGAGACAAGCAAATGAGGTTGCTCATAACTTAGCTAAGGCGGCCACATTGTCTGCTAGTTTCCAGATTTTGGTCGATGTACCAAATTGTATTGAACACATTTTAATTAATGGAATGCTATAAGCAATATTTAGTCAAAAAAAAAAAAATCCTTTTTTTTTTGTGTACAAAATCCAAGGTTGTCAAAACCGGACCGGCCGGTCGGACCGGTCGAACCGGTCGAACCGGGAACCGGACCTAAATCCGGTCCGGTTGATGCACAAAAACGGTCCGCAAATGAACCGGCAAAAAACCGCTAAAACCGGAAAAAAATCGGGAAAAAATCAGTGAATCGGCCGGGTTGAGCGGTCTGGCGGTTCAGGACTTTTTTTTTTTACTATTTTCAATATGATCTATTTTTTCTTTTTTTATTGAAAAAATATTTAAGGAAGAAAGGAAGAAGATGAAATTAAAATCTACTTCTTTTTTTTCTTGAGTCTCTCTATGTTTTCTAAGGAGAAATAGGGGAGGAAAAAGTTGAAACATAGAAAGGAGAAGGAAGAAAATGGGTTAGAAGTAGATAATGAGAAGCAAATGTGATAGATTTGAGCAAGCAAGTGAAGTAGATAGAATAGAAAGTGAACCTGGTAATACAATTGTACAAACCATTGAAAGAGAATATATATTCAATAAAGGGGAAAAGAAAAAGGTAAGAAAGAGAACAAATAACCATTAAATTTAATGTTTGTGGCAATTTCCAAAAGGCTTTGAAATAGGAAGAGATTAGGAATAGATTATCATGTTATTATTACTTAGTACAATGCAATGTTGCCTAATTAACCATAAGTTTGTTTTGGGGAAGAACCATGCAATTAATACAGTAGATAGTAGTGGTAGTCTTTTTTTGATGAATAGATAGTAGTGGTAGTCTAGTAAACATAAATGCATAGCCATAGTAGTGGTAGTATTTGATTTTTCGATGGCTATAAACCATTGATTAATACTAGTATTTGATATTATAACTAGTATTTATAATATAATACTATAATATTAATTGTGCCAATAATATTTTTGTACAAATATAATGTGTTTTTATATCAAAATATATTTATTTTATTGTATCTAAATTATGACTATATATAAATTAAATCTTTAAAATTAATTAATTTATTATTATGTGTATATAAAACAAAAAAAATCATATATTTAATTAAAAACGGTCCGACCGCGATCCGACCCCGGTTCGACCATTGAAACTTGAACCGCTAAGTTCACCGGTTCGATGACCGGTCCGGTTCTGACAAGACAAAATCACATTCTATATGCAAAAAATAATCAATGGTCCAAATCCCAATCGACAACTTTTAGACCGGAGAAATTCTTACCCTAAAAATTTACTCCATATGTTAGTGGAGTAGTTAGAAATTAGGTGACACTGAGAGGGTGCATTCAGTAAAATAGTACAGACATTAAAGAGTAGTGGAAGACAATTAAAGTTCACTCACCAACTACTCAGTTTAAAGCTTAGGGAGTTGAGTTTGGAAGTTTCTAGATACTTACGCTGCCACATGAGGCATCTTTTTGATTGAACTTTTCAAAATTAGTTTTACTGTCTAACATCCTAAATAAGGTACTCTTATCCCTAAAAAAAAAAAAAAAAAAAAAGGTACTCTTATCCCTACATTTGCGCAGATCCTCCCAGGGCGGAGCAATTAGCAAAGCTATTTTACACAAGGGACCAAAATAATTAAAGGGGAATTTTTCGGTCTACCGATAAATTTATTGATATGGACAATTATAATAGATTCACAAATAATAACTATTAGATTTCTGAAAAATTAAATGCACAACATTTTTAAAAATATATTTTTATACTATTAAGTTGTTTATCATGTTTCCTTAAAAAAATATAAATAATACTTAATAAAAAAACAGACATAAAATTAGTGCTATTAGATGTACCTATCATGTCTATTAGTCACTATGATATTTTATACTCCTTCCGTTCCTTTTTATTTGTTGTTTTAGAAAAATAAATTTGTTTCAAATTGTTTGTTGTTTTGATAATTTGAGGTTAATGTTGTCTATTATACCCTCCTTCCTAATTTTTTTTTTATTGACTAAATCTATTATCTATTACTATATATAAAAATGATACAAATTTTTGGGATGATTTTTTCATTATTCCTATTTTACCCTTAAAAAATAACTTCCACATAAAAATAGATTTTCAATTTTTTTTAGTAAATAATTTTTTTTTCTTTTTAATAACTAAGCACAACTTCCACATAAAAGTAGGTTTTCAGTTTTTTTACAGTAAAAAAAAAAATATACTTTTCTTCTTAATAACTAGCCACAAAAAAAAGGAGGTTACATAGTTATCAATTAACTAAGTCTAATAAAAAAGAAGATTAAGTAGTTATTTATATTTGCACAATAGAGAATATCGATCACAAAAAAAAAAGAATATCGATCACACAAACGGGCACATAATTTTATATAATTTTTTTATTGTATCTTTTTTTTACCAAACTTCTTCATATAATCTTTTTATTGTATTTTTTTAACTAAACTTCTTCATATATTCTTTTTTTTTTTTTGAAGGATATATTCTTTTTTTTGGAAAGAGAAAGTGTGTACAAACTTTTTTAATCCCTCATTCTTTCACGCATACCTAAACTCTTACCAATTGTTTCCCCTTGTGATCCGACATCAGATTTAAACTCAATATTTTTTTTATTCAACACCCACCTTTCATCCATGTAATGACAAATTACAACCATATAATTTATATTTTATATTGATGTCCAACAATCGGTGTTAAAATAAACCATTTGTTTATTTACATATAATTTGTTCTTTAGCATCCTATATTACCCATCCCTATCAACGTAGTTGAAATGTCAGTATAAATGTAATATTTTTACACTCTAATTTTTGCTTAAAAAATTATATTCAAAATCAATTTTACAAAATTATTTTTAAATATGTCTAACTAATTAAAGTAGTAGTATTAAATTCAGCATTCTAGAATGGCGTCTTGAGACTGCAATTTATAATTGAGAAAGACTGCAATATTTTGGTCCAACTTGAATATTATAAGATCAGGACTTCACAATTTCCTCTAATTATTTTTTGGGTTTGCATTTGATAATGTGAAGCAGAAAGCTACAACATTCAAATCCACCAAAGAGTACACTTAATTTGAATATATTGCCGTAACCCGTGATTGCTTCCAACTCAATTTTTGACCTGTTCACAAAATTCTTCAGAATATTCAATTTAAAATAAACTAAATCAACCAAAAATATAAACAAAGCTTGAAAATATTTTGTTATGTTTTAAAGATCAAAACGTCATCAAATTTAAGATTATTAATCATTCTAGTGGTAAACATAAATGATGGGTCGACACGCAACATATTCACACAAAAATAAAAGAAGTCAATATCATACTATTTTAATTTGTTAATACTTTATTTATCAATTTCAACTTTCAAGTTAAAAAACTAAGAACAAAGACAAGGGTACAAATGGAAATAAAATAGTTTTTCTTATCATTTAATACACTTTATCCATTTCATTAAAGGGTGTTTTTTTTTTTTGCTTACATACTCTACAAGATTAGAGAGAGTACATTCTAAAGTCTCAAATCATCACCGAACCAACTTATGTGAATTATATGAGAATGAATTCTCTCAATTGTTTTTCTTCTCATGTTTCTCAATTGTTCAATCCCCAATTTTTTTTTGTAGTAAAAGAGGGATAACACCCAAAAAAGAAAAGAATTATAGAGTTACATGAATATTTGACATACAAGCCCCTAAAACATCATAAAAAAAAAACTAGAAACCTCATTTGGAGGAGTCTCCATAACATAAATGTTAAAATAATTCATATATAAATTGAAATTAGCCAGCCAATCAACACTTCTTTTTCCCTCTCGCCAATTATGATCAAACTGCACATGCCAGCTCAACTTTAAAAACTCTTATATTAGCGCACCAATGCAACTGGGCATATTATTACCATTGAATTTAACTTTCTCAGTAACCATGTGGACCAAACTTTTTGAATCATTTTCCTCTTAAACATGATGGAAATTCTATCTTCAAACAAACTGCATTCTCAAATACATTCTTCACGTTTAATCTCCACCTTTACGGTCACCTTTTTTTATTTTTTCTTCTCTATCCTCTAAATTCAATGACTATTTTTTTGTATCATAATATACTATTACATAAAAGAATCCTCTCCCGTCAATTATATAATAATAATAAGAATTATTATTATTATTATTATTATTATTATTACTATTATATACTATATTTAAATGATAAGGTTTAAGTTCCACAACTTTTATTTAGTTCATAAAAATATCGCATTATATCTCTAAATTGAAGTTTAAATTGGAGTATCAAACATTTCATTAATTTATTCACTTAAATTCTAGCCACTAGCTAGACCAGTTTGACAAAAAAAAATCGTCAGATATGATAACTAAGTCTAAAACTATTTACAAAACTAATATATACAAATAGATATATTTGTATAATGGTAAATTCTAATATGAACTACCTCATCAAATGGTTTATGTTGGACCAGTTATGAATAATATTACAACGAATACAAATTTTATAAAATCCACCGTTGGATTGAAAGTTTATATCATATAGATCATTTATAGAAACTTTTAGAAAAATTGAAAATCATTTGACATGTTATTAAGACCCATCAAAATTAACGGTTTATTAAATACTGTAAATCTTGATAAATCCCAATAAAATATCAAATGATTTTCAATTTTTCTAAAAAAATTTATGAATAATCTGTATGTATAAACTTTCAATCTACCAGTAAATTTTATAAAATTCGTATTCAGTAGATCACTTATCCACAGTGGAAATAATCTGTATGTAACATTAGGCTTGTATGAATATATTGCATATAGTATTTTAATTTTAATCATGACACAAAGTAAATCTACCTCCCACATAACCTGTAATCAGGGCTAGATACACTTATAGCATGCATCGGAGACTAATGCCCCCACAAACTTAATTTTTGTTTTTGGTTATTTTACAGTTACAGATTTTTTACGGTCATTTAACGGTGGATACACAATATAATTTTTTTAAAGTTTTTTTTGAAAGTGTCTTTTTTTTATTTGGAGGCTGTTGAAAGATAGGTTGCCAACAAAATTAAATTTGGTGACTCGTGGTATTATCACTCTAGAGGCTCAGTCTTGTGTAGCCGGATGCAGAGACATGAAGTCAGCTCAACACTTATTTATTTCTTGCGGCATCTTTAGCTTTCTTTGGTTGTCAGTCAGGTCGTGGATTGACTTGTCATCGATGGATCCTCCAAATATGGCTGATCATTTTCTTCAAATTACGTTTTCATCTGGTGGTCTCAGAGCACGTCATTTCTTTATACAACTTATTTGGCTCTTATGTGTTTGAGTTATTTGGAACGAAAGAATTCAACGATTATTCGAAAACTCAGAACCGTTATTACCTCAGTTGCTTGACAAGGTCAAGCTTTATTCATACGAGTGGTTGAAGACAACAAATATCAATTTAGTCTCTAACTACCATAGGTGGTGGTTGAGTCCGTTTACTTGTTTGGACATGGTGTAATTGTGTATATGCGTTTTCATGATTGTTTTTACGCTTATTGTATCTGTAAACTTTTGTAATATCTTTTTTGGCACACATTATGCTGAATGGACTTATTGGTTGATTAATATATATCTCATTTTAGATTGTTAAAAAAAAAGAATTTATATTTCTAAAGTAATATAATGGCTAAAAATTTTATATTTAAAGTAAATAAATTGAATATTTAGAGTTTTAGATTCAAAAGATTTACAAGTTGAAATAAATTTTTCTACAAGGCAACATACCCACACAAAAGAATACTTGGAAGTCAGATTATCATGTTAATACTACTTCCATTTATAAATACTAGCCGCCCGTGCCCGTTTGTGTGATCGATATTTTTTTTTGTGATCGATATTCTCTATTGTGCAAATATAAATAACTACTTAATCTCCTTTTTTATTGGACTTAATTAATTGATAACCACGTAACATCCTTTTTTGTTGTGGCTAGTTATTAAGAAGAAAAATATATATATATATTTTTACTATAAAAAAACTGAAAACCTACTTTTATGTGGAAAGTTGTGCTTAGGTATTAAGAAGAAAAAAAATATTATTTATTAAAAAAACTGAAAATCTATTTCTATGTGAAAGTTATTTTTTAAGGGTAAAATAGGAATAATGAAAAAGTCATTCCTAAAATTTGTATCCTTTTTATATATGGTAATAGATAAAACTTTATTAAGATTTTTTTGTTGTCCCTTTTTTAGTATCATATCTTTAATTAAATCGCATATTTTTTAACAATTTACAATAAATATTCTAAAAAAACATTAATTTATTCTTTTTTTAATAAATAAAATTATAAAAATAATATTAATTGTTAATAAATTTAAATAAATTTTTGGAATATTTGAAATACAATATTCCTATCAATCGAGTCAAGTCCACAAAAACATATAAATTCAAGAAATTTACGCGCGAGTTCAAATAATTTTTTCTTAAAATATAAAAATAGTATGAAATACAGTATCATCCAAATTCATGTAATAATGTGAATAAAAAAATGGCCCAACGACCAGGTATTAGTCATCATCTTTATCTAATAAGCTATCATAAACAATTCATCTTCACTCCTATAAATACTAGACTTAACTTCACTCATAAAACACACACTAGCCAATTAAGCAACTTCTTAATTACATAATTATTTTCATTTATCTAGCCTCATAATTCAAAATCATCATCATGGGTGTTTTAAATTTTGAGGATGAGACAACTTCCATTGTAGCTCCTGCTAGACTTTACAAAGCTCTAGTTACGGATGCTGATGTCCTTACCCCAAAGGTTATTCCTGACATTAAGAGTGTTGAAATTGTTGAAGGAAACGGTGGTGCAGGAACTATCAAAAAACTCACTTACGTTGAAGGTCAGTATAAAAATTATATGTGTGCTATAGTATATAAATATGAAATTGATGAGGTCATGCCTAACATATTGTGTGACCTAATACGAATATTAAAATGAAGTCTTTTAATTTTTGTAAATAAAAGTTTTATTTTGCAAAAATAATTATTTTATTAAAATAATTTATATTATACTTTTAGATAATTAAATATAATAAAAAAATATATTATTATAAATACAGTCTCAAACAAATTACTAAAATATGAACTAACAAAAAAACAAACACGATTGCACTTTATTTTATATATATTTTATTGTATAAGTTTAACTCTAATTAGTTAAAATTGGTAATAATTAAGTGTTTTCAAATCTCTTTAGAGTTTGAGCTTTTTGGGCTGATCCTAATTTAATTGATATCCGGGTTTTGAACTCTATCTCATACATATATAATATGATGTTATTATCAATTAAGCTAAATTGATGGAAACTACAAAATTAATACTTTACCAAGCAAATGATTGAATTCAAGTAATCAATAAAATTTACCTAAAGAACAAATCGTTAAAAAATAATTTAATTAAAGTTCCTAGGTGAACAACTCTTGAAACCGAAAGTTTAAAAAAAGAAGAAAAAAAAACTATACTTATTCTTATTTTTTGTGTACTAGAAAAAGGTACTTGTTACAAAATTGACAATTAAACAAAGATTGCATACTAAAGTAAGTTTCTTCTACTTTTTACCAACAACAAAAATTGAGTTTCTACTTATATAAATAAAAATAGAGTACTGCCAAAAAAATAGAAGAGTAAAATTTTGGTCACAAAAAGAAGTAAATTTAGTGATCTCATCTTTTATATATGGAATGGGTCATCCTTTTAAAAGTATGAAAATAGTGGACCTTGGCATTTTTAATACAATTTGTGATGTGATGATATCATTACTAGTACATTTTTTGACTCATTACTTTGTTTTTTGTATAAAAAGTTTTATAATTTTTTAATTAATGACTATTTTTTTTTAATATTTTTTTTATTTTCATTACCTTCTTAATTTTAATATGGTACCTAACTACCTAAGTAATAATGATTATGTGCAGATGGTGAAACCAAGCATGTGTTGCACAAAGTGGATTTAGTAGATGATGTTAACTTTGATTACCACTACAGCATAGTTGGAGGTGATGGGCTTCCAGACACTGTTGAGAAGATTTCATTTGAGGCTAAATTGTCTGCAGGCCCAGATGGAGGATCCATTGCAAAGTTGAGTGTGAAGTACCACACCAAAGGTGATATTACTCCTAGTGAAGAGGAACTTAAGAGTGGCAAAGCTAAGGGTGATGGTCTTTTCAAGGCCCTTGAGGGTTATGTTTTGGCTAATCCTGATTGGTAAAGCATTTAATAATTAAGTGATTTTAAAAAAAAAAGTGCTTGCTTATACATGGTGTGTTGTGACACATTATATTATGTGTGCTTAATTTGGGTGGCAATGTAATTCTCTTGTGTTGTTTTGTTTTCTTCTTGCTGTGGAAGTGTGAGAGTGAGATTGTAAGTCATGTGTATTGTGTACCTCTCTCCAATAAATTATAATAATAATAATATATCATCTAAGTATTTCTTTTCACTTGTTGGCTTTTTATTTAAAGAAATTGTTACTATTTATATGTGGTTTATAGTCATCATAAAAAGAATGTCCTTCAATTCATTCTTGTCAATTGGTTTATAGTCAAGTCTATGAAAAATTTAGTCATGGAGGGAATTTAAGTGGGACTATTTCTCTCTGAAATAATTTTGAGAAAGTGAATTTGGAAGCGATTCTAAGCCTTTACTTGGAATCTACTTGATGAATCTTGATTTTGACTAATATCTAATCTCTATTCATGCTTTTGATTTACTTGGTTTATGGTCTAGGTGTCTAAACTTGTCCTAATTAATACTTTCTATTTGAGTATAATTATTTGAGAACAATTTCAAGTATGGGAGAGTTGATGACATATAAATATGCACGGTTTTTAGTATTATTTTAATTAAATAAATTAAACTTTTAAATAAGTTTATTAGGAGTTTTTACTGTTTATATTTATTTTCAATTATTAGGAATAATTCTTGGAATATGAAGAAAATAGTAGTTTTGATGCATATTATGGTGCCTTATAGTCCAAGACTTGTTTTATGGTAGTGGAAGACCTCCTTTTATGATGGATAGGTGAAAAATCAATGCAAATCAAGTGTGGGCGTACCTAAAAGATCAATAACTTATCACCAAAAACGGATGAGTTCGATCCCTTGCTTTGATATGCAGTAGTGTTGAAACTTATAAGGAAAGTCTATCGTTCATTTGAGTCCCACAGTACTCGAGAAATTAGTCTATTGCACACAGAGAATACATAATTTACATCATAAAGATACAATAGAATGTTTAAAACACTACTCGTGGTTTTTTTTGCATTAGTTATGGTTTTGTCTTCATTTATATGTTGCAAATGAATTGGTATGAGTAAATATTTTTAAATTTTACTTTTAATTACATTATTATTACTTTATTAATCAAGTGATTGAATTCAAGTGGTTAATAATTTAACTTAAGAATGAATCATTTTAAAAAAACTGAATTCGATTATTAGTGGAATAATTTTTTAACAAACCTTATGTATAACTTTTTGATAGTTGACAATTTTTTTAGACTTCCATTTACCAATTAGTAATTCTTAACTCTAAAAATAGGAGCATTGATACAAGGCCCTATTTAGGGTGGCTAAGAGGTATAAGTCTCTTAGGAGATCAATTTCTACCCTTAGATTGCAAATGTTTATATAATACACTATAATAAAGTTTCCACATTATATTTTATTCTCTTTTACCTATCTTTTTTTTTTTTTTGAGATTTTCTTTTTCACCATACTAATTTTTTCGCGCGCCTTACGAATTTATAAAAATATTTTTGTCCGCTATTTAGGTAGTGGATTCACCCCAAAAATATCCTATTAGCTTTGTTTTTTTTTTATAACATCTACTATTTAAGTAGCGGTCAAATTTTTTTAAAAAATCCTCAATTTTATAACGCCCGCTATTTGAGTAGCGGACGACATTTTTCAAAAAATCCTCAATTTTATAGAAATGGAAACACGTAGGACGCACGAGAAGCTGGTAGGACGACAAAAGAAGATATGTTTATCCGGTTTATGCATTTTCACAAGCTAATCTTTATACATGGATGGGCATAGCGACACCAACCCAACCCAACCCAATTATTTTAAAAAAAATATATTTTATGAATAAATTCAAGTCATTCTACCTATAATTAGTTCATAATCTATTATTGATGCTTTTAAATCTTTCGTTATACTTAAAATATTACTTTAAGTCATATAGTTTAATTTTATAATAATCAATTTTGATTTTGTTTGTCAGAAAATAATAGATAACTATAACTATAATTATATGTAAAAATAGTAGACTTTAATTTTATAATAATCAACTTTAAATTATAATTATAATAAATGGTAAAGGATAAAAATGGGTTTTAGTTAAAATAGTAAGGGTAGAAATGAAAAAAAGATTATAAGCAATAAACTAGTAAAATAAGTTATATGCTCATAGTGAAATGACAGTTACCAAACATGTCTTTTTTAATCATACGAGCTTATAAGATATAAGCTAATTTTATGCCTTGCCAAACAGAGCCTTAATTATATGCTAGTTCAGTTACTAATTTTATCCAATATTACTAATTCAATTGTTAGTAGGAGTAATTAATTTGCAACACAATTTGCAATCCACTTGTGTTGCAAATTAATAGATTTTTATTAAATGATCATTGTTAGTAGGAGTAATTAATATTTCAAGCACACAATATAACCAAACAAAGATCATTATAAAACTATGACTACGGCCAGGTAAGTGAACCAGTCAGTCATCGAGTAATAATTCACACACTATGTGTATAGAATGAGTTCTATCCACAAAGATCGTGCCAAAGTAACTAGTTTCGTTTAGGAATTCGGATAAATTGATCTCGCTTTATAGGTTGGGAGAGTTTTGATTCAAGAAACAAAGAATATAAAATATAAGAGAGATAAGTTTGAAGAAAAAGTTAAGTAGTTCGAATCCCTCCCCTATTCCTGCGTGATAACTGATGCATAATACAACTATTTCAGAACTACCAATTGTTCGGTGATTAATTATCTTTTATGGTAATATTATTATACTACCCTAAATACGTATAAGTTGCTATTGACCTGCCTATAATTAGCGCACCCACAGTGGCCTAATCCATGTTGTCACATACCCTAATTAACGTGCCGAGTCAACCTATACATAGTCATGATCGTGCAATTAATCTTTGCCACTAACTCCTAGTGTCGGCCGTTTCAGTCTCTCATAGCTCATGTACCAGCATGTCTGATCAATATGAAGGACCATAAATGTTGAAGGGACAAATTCATTATGGTAATATCATGTGTGCTGAAGAAATAATTGAATATGCTATTAGGAAAGACAACGTAATGGGTTGGACCATCGATAATTGTACAATTAATATGGGTCTTGGCCTAATCCAAAACAAGACTATTCTGTATTATTAAAAAATTAAAAAGTGGAAAGAAATAATTTAGCTCAATAAAACAATTTTGCGATAACAATTTTTTCAAGTTAGCAATTGTTGTGGCAAGTGTGAGTGGGTAAGTCCCACATTACTTAGAAAAGTGGAGGTTGAACACTTTATAAGTGAGAGAACCCATAAACCTAAAACCTTAAGGTTTTGGGTTAAAGTGTGGTGTCCAGCTCACTTGTGAAGTTGTTCTTAGACCTAGTGTGGATGATCCCCCGTGGCTGCCTCCTCATGGTGGCCCAACAGTGGTATCAGAGCCGATGGTTCGACAAAGGGTTCGACCAGCTCCTTGTATCGAAAGTCTTCTTGACAAAGGTGTTCAGACGGCGTGTCCCGTTGAGCAGCGACAACAACAGTGCAAGTATATGGATGAAGAAAGCTTCCGCCTGAGGGGGAGCATATCCAAAAGTGGATGGATTCACACTTGAGGGGAGATTGTTGTTGCAAGTGTGAGTGAGTAAATCCCACATTGTTTAGAAAAGTACAGGTTGAACACTTTATAAGTGAGATGATCCATAAACTTAAAACCTTAAGGTTTTGGGTTAAATTGTAGTGTCCAGCTCACTTGTAAAGTTGTTCTTAAACTCAATGTGGATGATCCTCCGTGACTACCTCTCATGGTGACCCAACATCAATTATAGTAGACTCATGATCGATCACTTAAATATGACAAGTCACCAATTAATTACCAATGAAATATAGGTTAAAATTTAAAAATAAACTAATGTGTTCATATAAAAATGTTATGGAGTAATTTATTTTGTGAGTGACTGAATTGAACCTTAAAAAATTTCAACGAGCAAGAACAAGATAGTCTATTAGTAAGAAACAATTAAAGTTGAATACTATTAGCACTATTATAAAAGTAGCACTCCTAAATTTCCTCTTCTTTTTATTGGTTTGCATATGATAATGTGAAGAATACAATATTCAAGTTCAACCCAAAGAATACTCATAATTTGAATATATTGCCGTATCCCTTGATTCTTTGAATGTGTCCAACTAAATTTTTGACCTGTTCACAAAATTCTTCTTATATTATTTTAAAATAAAACCAACTTGACCATTTGTTAATATTTTTCAAAGAGCTAAACGTCATAAAATTAATTTAGAGAGATTATTAATCATGGCGGTGCTAAACACAAATGGAGTATGGACATACCTGCGGTGGTTTAAGTGGTAAGGACTTGAGTCCTTAAACAGACCGTTAAAAATTTAATCTTTAATTTTTGTGTATAAAGAAAATTGGTTTGATAGGAAAAACTCACATTTATATTTCACAATTTTTTTAATAAAAATTAGTTTGATTTTAAAAGTGTTTCTGATACTGAACAAATTGGCCGGGGGATAAGGGACATGACAAAAACTAAAATTCTTGTTCTCCGCTGAACCACGGACAACTTTTTATTCTTTACACAAGTTGTCTTAAATACCAAAATAACATTTTGTCCATCAAAAACATCGTACAATACAAAATTTGTTCAATACCTTAAATGTTTATCATGTGCTTTTGTGTTTTATTATACTGTCATATACTGTTCTGTCCAATATTTACATTTTGCAGAACATAGACCCTATGATTTTTCTTTGACCCTTTTTTACTAACATATCCAAATTAAATTGCATATTTTTTAACAATTTATAATAAATAATCTAAAAAACACACTAACTCATTCCCTTTCATAAATGATAAAACTGTAAAAATAATTTTAATTGTCAACAAATTTAAATATTTAATAACAATTAATTTTCTTATGGACAAAACTTACATGCATTGCTTTATGTGAAGTTTTTGCTGTTCCACTCACAAAGAAGTGGTTTTTTATGTTTTTTAATTTAAAAAAAACAAAAGAAAACTGTTTTTCAATTAAAATAACTACCTTTTTGTGAGAGGAAAAGTAAAAACTACATGTATAGCAATGCACAATTTTGTCCTTTTCTTATTATTCCTAATTTTTTCAAATGAGTCTTATATTTAGAGAGAGAAGTACTCCCTTCATAACACTTTTTAAACAAAATTCACTTTTTAGTTTTTAGGTTCATTGTGTTTTAATGTACTTGGCCTATAATATAGACCATATATATTAAAATATAATAAATCTAAAAAATCAAATTTTTTGTGTTATTTTTTTAAAAAACTTATATTGGTCAAATTTATGTCCCGTGATTTTTGTATCCTTTTCATTTTAATCTATCTGGGTGTGCTAATGCTTCCCATTTAGATCCTCATTTGCTTAAAAAAATATATTCCGTAGTTAAGGCTTTATTCCAGAGTTTGAAGTGGAGAAAAAAACTTTGGAGCTAAAGAAAATTAAACGAAAAATAAAAAATATTTCGTGTATAATAAGAGAATGAATGTATATGGTCTTTCTAGAATAATAATAATAATAATAATAATAATAGTAATAATAATATGAGCTCGTTAAAAAAAATGCATTTTATTTTAGCCAAGACAAAGGAGAGGTCATTGTAATTTGTATGTTCTAATAAATGAACTATTTTATAGATTGTCTTTCTGACTTAATTAGCTTATTTGTTTTTTATTTGGGAGAAGGGTCCATCTTTTGGTTTTTTTTTCCTAATTGGAATACTTTTTTTATTTGTACATAATTGAAAAACTTCTTAAATTGTTTGAAAAAAAAATATTATCCAAATTGATGTAATAACGTGAATAAAAATATATCCCAATGACTAGTCATTATTTTCATCTAATGAACTATCTAAAGTCCAATACATCTACAATTCCTATAAATACATGACTCAAATTCACTCATAAATCACACATCTAGGCAATTAATTAAGCAACTTCTAAATTATTTTTTGCTAATATCTCTCTCAAACTATATTATCATGGGTGTTTTCAGCTTTGATGAAGAAACCACTTCAATTGTAGCTCCTGCTAGGCTTTACAAAGCTCTAGTTACGGATGCTGACATTATTACACCAAAGGTTATTGATGTCATTAAAAGTATTGAAATTGTTGAAGGAAATGGTGGTCCTGGAACCATCAAGAAACTTACTTTCGTTGAAGGTTAGAATAAATGTATTTGTTAACTTCAATATGCTCTCTCTAATATAGTATTGAGTAAAAACAAACAGAGAAAATAAAATATGCACTGACAATATAAAATTGACAATCACGAATTCTGCCAAATCACTCCACTATATACTACTTTAATAGCATGATGTTGAGTAATATATAACCGATTTTTATTGAACGTCCGTGTAAAAATAATTTACACAGACAGACTGTGTTCATTAAACTAAAAAGGGAATATTGTTTAGTATTATGTTGGTTGTATCGATTGAACTATCAAGTTATATATGATGTATGAGATTTTTATATTTGGTCTAATTTATTCTTATAAAATTAACTTATAAGGTAACTTCACTTTTCCGTCACGCTCAAAGTCAATAAGCTCTAATATATCCTATTAGATTTTTATATTAGACCTAACTTAGCATTATAAAATCAATTTATAAGATGGAGTATCACTTTTTACAAATTACAATAAGGTTTTATCTTTAATCAATGTGTAACTTGTTTTTACCAATGCAAGTTTTTTCTTACTCTATTTATGAATTCCCCTAACCCAATATTTGTTTGACATAATTTGTAAACAAAAATATTGATTTATGATTTTATAATTGTTCATTGTTTTTAATTTTTATATAAAAACTTTTATATATGATTTAAACAGCAGTTTTTTAATTATTTTCATCTTGTAATTTTTTTTAATAATCTATGTTAATTTGTGATTGTGAAACAAATCAATGATGTGCAGGTGGTGAAACCAAGTATAATATACACAAAGTGGAATTAGTAGATGATGCTAACTGGGCTTACAACTACAGCATAGTTGGAGGTGTTGGGCTTCCAGACTCAGTAGAGAAGATCTCATTTGAGTCTAAATTGATTGCAGGCCCAAATGGAGGATCCATTGCAAAGCTTGGTGTGAAGTACCACACCAAAGGTGATATTACTCCTAGTGAAGAGGAACTCAACAAGGGCAAAGCCAGGGGTAATGGTCTTTTCAAGGCCATTGAGGGTTATGTTTTGGCTAACCCTGATTACAACTAAATCATATAATTGGGTGCCTATTTCCTATTAGTGGACCATGCGATTAGTCTATCAGATTAGTCGATCATTGAGTCTGATATGAAATTTTCAATAAATGGTGTTTTTCTTATGACCCATCTAGTGTGCTTAATTTGGGTTTTTTTTTTCTTCTTTCCTTTTATTTTGGAAGTACGAGTTTGAGATTGTAAGTCATGTGTGTACTTCACTTCAATAAATTATAATAATACTTCAAATGTTTCTTTTTATTTGTTGATTTTTATAAAAGAAATTGTTACTATACCTGTTTTTCAAATTTTATGGTTAGATTAAGTATTTTCACTTCTTTTTATATATATAGCATATTGCCAAATAATATTTCCATGGCAAGAAACCCTAAGGAAAAAGTAAAAGATCAGAAAACCTTGGGCTATAATGTGGCAAAAATTAAGATGAAAATTATGCAATTGATTTCCTTGATGTAAGTGAGTGAGTAGGCTACCATAAGGATGAGGTTATGATTATGTAAATTGATTATTACTCGGTTTGTTTAATGTACACCATAGTTGAGTGATTAGAGTTTAATCTTGAAACTTCAAAGTATATAGTTTAAATTACATCGTAGACTATTAATATTTATTTTAATCAATAAAAAAAGTCACTTTATTAATAATGTTTAAGTTTGATATAGTCTTCGGTATAAGCAATTAAGACATCAAACTTAACTGATTAATGTTCTGAATGGGAAGAACTTGGAGAGCTCCTCTGGCAGATCTAGGTTCCAATAGATCCAGGAAAGATCATCTAACAATTTAACCTAAGGAATTTAGCTAGACATAGTAACAATAATAAAAAAAGTTTTGAGAATTATACATGAATTGCAGCATAGAAGAAATTTGGAGATTGAAGGTGTTTTCAATGATAAAAATTGAAAACTGAGTTCCTTTGATCTTTGGGAAATCCTTTGCTGTTTTGCTCTCTCAATTTTGGTGTGTCTAATCCTTGTGGCTTAATTCCTTATTTATAGTGCTGTTAAAATCGTGGCATGATAAACTGATTTGCTGAAATAGTTGAATTTTTTCTTCTGTTCAATCGTGGCACGATGACCCTTGTTCTGAAATGCCTATTTTTCATATTTTTTCACCTTGTTTTGTGCTATTTTTTCCTCAAACTCTCGACTTGTCTTCAAATGAGCTAAAATCCTTAGATGTTTACCATGTAATTCTACCTAAAAACTACTAAAAATAACTATTAAAACTAAAGTTTCTTTTGCCGTCCTACCTACTTCTCGCGCGCCTTACATATTTTCATTTTTACCCTTCTGCTACTTGCAGATGTTATAAAAAGAGAAATTTTCAAAAAATTTCGTAAATTTCGTCCGTTACTCAAGTAGCGGATGTTATAAAAAACAAATATAATAATGTTTTTGGGATGTACCTTCTACCTAAGTAGCGGATAGAGATATTTTTATAAAATTGTAGGGCGTGTAAAAAAATGAGTAGGATGGCAAAGAAAATTTCTTAAGACACTTCATGTGTCAAATACCTTAATTAGAGTGGCTTTGGAAAAATAGTACTCACTCTGGTTTATTTTAAGTGACTTAATTTGATTGAGTGTACTATTAATATATTTTGGTTTGAACATGTTTTTCTATTAATAAATAAAAAAAATATTAGTATATTTAATGTTGTTATAATATTTTTAAAATATTAATATTTTTTATAATTTTTACTAATATATACTATTAATTAAAATTATATATTAACAATCATGAAAGAGTCAAGTAGACATTTAATCTATGTTTAGTATTATAATGAATATATCAAAATTACATAAATCCACCGTCCATAATTTTACAAAAATTATATTTTATAACTATAAGAAAGATTTAATTCTAAATTCTAATATATCTATAGGACTTATTTGATTTTAGGATGGTCAACAATTTGTCCTTACTCCTTCCACCGCATCAATGTTTTGTCACCATTCTATTTCTAATGTTCTATTCTATATTCAAAGCCGCCATCTTGGACTGATCCGTGATACCCTTAAAAGAAAAATAGTTATACTTCAACAATATTTATAAGGATCTCATCACTATTTTTTATCAAATAATTTTGTGATTATATATAAATTCTATGTCTTACCAAGTGATATTCAAATAAAATTATATATTATTTAATTATTTTATCTATTCTATCAAACATGAATGTGTGATTAAAGTGATCCGAGACTTTCTCCTGTTAAAATTCCTCTAATTATTTTCTTGGCAAAATTATATTGCAGATTATTATTTTATTTTTTATATAATATTTTAGTTATTTATTTTATTTATTTGTCACACTTCGGTCCTTTATTTTTTTTCTTTTTATTCAAATCCTTTATCTTTTATAATTTTCACATATAAATCATTTTTCTCATTTTTTATTAAAAATGGTGATTTTTATCTTTTAAAATTCATTTTTATTAAAATTAAATAAAACTCATAATTTTGATGAATATGTTCATCATCTTCATCAATTTTTTCATATTTTCATCATCTTTCTAAAAAAAACTCATAAAATTCACATTTTTTAATAAATAAAAAAAAAGAGTTTATATGTGAATGTTACAAATGATAAAAGATTTAAATGAGATTAAAAAAAAATATTTTATTTTTTAAAATATATTTTCGCAAAAATTAACATAAAAAGCCATCACCAAACTCATAGTGAGCTTCATTTCACCTACCACCTAACATGGTAGTAGTACACAAACACCAACCAAATATATAATACCTTATATAATGTTTATGTTTATCTCTTCACTCCTCAGAATCTACACAGCAGCCACAATAATTAACATAATTTCATAGAGAATTTCTTTTTCATCATGGGTGTACAAACTCAGGAATATGCTACCCCTGCTTCAGTGCCCCCTACTAGGCTCTTCAAAGCCATGTCAATAGATTTTCATAATCTTTTCCCAAAGCTTGTGGAAATCATTCAGAGTATTGAGTTCACTGAAGGTACTGGTGGTGCTGGAACCATCAAGAAACTTACCACTATTGAAGGTAATTAGTAATTAAATCCTATCTTTTAATTTAATCCCATCTCATAGGAATTTGATTGCTTTGATTTAGAGTAAAAAGTGAGGAAAAATTGGAAAGTAGGAAATTTATTATTAATTAAAATTATAGTTAGCATGACTATATTTACAAATGTTTTTGAAGGGATTTAAATTCTGACTAACGAGGTTATAAGTTCAAACTCTTAGTGTTAAATTGACATTGTACGTACAAAATTGTAATAACTAAGACCTTTGTTTATATCAAGGTATTCTCGTTAATTTGGATCTCTTGGGTCGATTATGAGATTAATCCACATATTAATAATCCATCACAAACTTTGATGTATTAGAATTGACTTCAAGATTAATTAAAATAAATTACTTGAAATGATTATTTAACCCCTTAAAGTGTATTCATAATTTTTATTTTTTTTATAGACAAGTATTATTGATTAATAATTTGCAAAAGAAAAGAAATATGTAGTGTTAGTAGTAGGGGTCTACCTTCTATGTAAGAAGACACATTCATGTAATCAGTGTGTTTGAATCGTCTGATCTTGATTGAACGATAAAAAAATCATATTTGATTAAAAAACTAATAATTGATTTCTCAATTTGATGGGTGTAGGTGGAGAAACCAAGTATGTGCTACATAGAGTGGATGAAATTGATGAGACTAAATTTGTGTACAACTTTAGCATTATTGGAGGCACTGGATTGGCTGAAACATTAGAAAAGGTATCATTCAAAAGCCAATTGGTGGAAGGTCCAAATGGTGGATCCATTAGGAATGTACATGTTGATTATTTTACCAAAGGTGATTATATTCTCACTGAGGAGGAGCTAAAAGCTGGTAAAGCAAAGGTTGAAGGACTTGTAAAGCTTGTTGAAGGTTATCTTTTGGCAAATCCTGATTATTGAATGTGTTTAATTGGGATTAGTTAATAAGAACTTGGCTATGTAATGAAGCCTAAGTATGAGTTATGTGTATGTTTTTATATTTGCAATTATTGTGGTGCCCATTGGAGTATTATATGAAAAACAAACACAAGTTGATTAAAGGTGTTTTAACTTCCAATTTTTTTAATAGAAGATGAAATGTTTGGAAAGTGCATCATGGACTAAAGTTGGATTGTAATTTTTGTTTTAAAAGCAAAACTCATTAATAATCAAATTCGTATTTAAAATAATAGTCACTATATGATAATAATATATGTAGTCACCTCGATCATAGTCACTATATGAGCTATCTTCCTTAAAAACTCTACCGAAGAGTTGTAAAAATATGAAGATAAAATGTTTCTAGAATTTTAAATAATAGACCGGTATTCATATTTATTCTCCTTTTTAAATTCTTTGCCATCCGTCATGTTCTTTGAATCAAGCTTGAATATCACGTTAGTTATCAACTGAATAACATATTAACTTAATAGCAAACAAAGTATATGAAAGTGACCATAACATTTACTATGGAAGGATTGTTCTCTCTCTTATCAAACAAGATTAAAACTACTTTGTTAATCTCATAAATTACTTTTTAATGAGTACTCTCAAAAGAAGACTAAAATTTACCACTAATTTCTAGTAAATAACTAATTGCAAATGAATTTGATAAGTAAAAGGTGATCTTTGGAACTCAGACATTATTCAAAGTTTCCAACATTGGTGTTATTAGCAAAAGAAGATATTATAATATTAATAATAGAAATGGGCTTATTTTTTCTTGAAATATTTTGGGCTCATTTATAATTAAGGATTAAGATCCAAATTTCATAGTCCCGTGAAATTGATAGGTCTAGTTGGAAGCTTGCTATTTAGGCCCCTTAGTATTACTCGCAGGCCCCCCGTCATGACCAAAATGCCCTTATAAGCATTCGTATCCTAGGAAACGAAGGCAACAAATTTCGTCACCTAGAAGACGAAATTATGTTAAAACATAGTAAGTTTGCATTGTCGAGCACATCTGGGCACAAAACACGCAATTTCGTCTTGTAGTTACCGAAACGCCAATTTTTTGAAATTTTGTCATCTAGAAGACGAAATTGTGTGTTTTGTCACCTAGAAGACGAAATTTTGGTTAAACGTAGTAGGTCTGCCTTGTCGTTCACATCTGGGCACAAAACACACAATTTTGTCACCTAGAAGACGAAATTGTGTGTTTTGTCACCTAGAAGACGAAATTGTGTGTTTTGTCACCTAGAAGACGAAATTTTGGTTTTTTGCAATTTCGTTCCCTACGTGACGATAATTTTTCAACTGTAATTTAGGGGTATTTTGGGATTTTAGGGGGGCCTGATAGCAACCCAAGGGGCGTAAATAGCAATTTTCGTCTAGTTGGTTCAATGTTGATATTGATAATGTTGATTATATATGAGATGGAAAATCCAACTAAGTGATTTCTTGAATAAAAGTAACAATTGAAAGAAGAAAAAAAAAACAAGAAACAAACAAATGGAATAGATTGAGAAGATAAAAATGGAAGATGCCACAATCAAGGCGATTGATCATAAGTCTAGAGAAATTGTGCCGACTATTGCAAGTTTTTATGATCCAAGAACTCACAGAAAAGACCTAACTTATTGCCATTTTCTTTAGCAAAAAATTCTAATTCTCAAATGAGGTTCTAAATGACACTATTCTCTAGGCTGATATTAACTTACATAATGTTTTTCTAACTTAAGGAAGCAAAGTATTTCTATTTACACATGACATCAAAGTAAATCTAAAGAAAAACTATTACAATCCTAACTAATACAAACTTTGATTATTTCAAACAAAAATAAAATAAAATTCATTCTAATTAATTAAAACATGAACTCTTTTCATATTTTTGAGTTCATCATCATTGATCATTTCATCCTTCTCAAAAATCAACTACCATGAGTTCATCATAATGTTTTTTGTACATAGTACAACTATAAAAAAATATGAAAAAATTTATTTTAATTTCGAATATAAAAAGTATTATCTCTCTATCTCTCTGGGACAACTTTGTTCAGCCATGTACTATCTTATTCTATATTGTACTGTTCTGTCAAGTACTTACTGTTTTGCGAATCAAACGCACCCTTAAAGTCCGAATGAATCACAAGCATTGTTGAGATTACCAATTAACTTAAATTCAAAATCTGAAGATTCGCACTGATTATTTAGCACACATCATAGTTAACCAAAAATCACATATATAATTGTATATAAATTGCGATGCCCACAACTATGATTGAGAGGAACTAAAACCACTTGATGTCAGAACTGACCTCCAAATCGGATTAAATTGATGGTGAAAGAAAAAAAATCACAGTATATAAAAATTAAAATCTAAATTGGATGTTCATGTAAATGCTTAGAATAATCATGTAAACCAAATGGACTTCAACTCAATATATTCTATGCATATAATAAGGTAAGAGACAAATTTAATAACGGAGTCAAAATTCTATGACAATGAATGTGAAAGCATTAAGAAAACGATATGCATAGGTTGCCAATTTTGAAACTTGGCCGTCTTGAGTTTTTTATGATTTTGCATAAGTCAAGTCTCTATTTTATTTTAAAAAAAAAGTCTCTATTTATAGATTTATTTGCCCATCCCTTCATGATCAACCGCAACTTCTACTATACTAATTAAAGTTATTGTGTTGAAAAGTCTATATATTTTTATTTGTAGATAAATAAAATGATAAGATATTAGAAACTCGTACATATAAGATGGAGAGACGACCGGAATTTGAACTCTGGTTATGATGTCCGCTATTAGAAATTTTGACATTTTTGGTATTTAAACTAGGATTTGATGATGAAAAATCTATTTTTTTTTGGTACAACGGAAAATTTATATTTAAGTTGTAGCTAAACTGACAATTGATATTGACAGCTTAAACATTTTTATCCGATTTGAATTTAAGATCTTAACATGTTTGAATTTTAATGGTATTTGTTATTTTGTCAACATATAAAATAAATTGAGTTGAATTTTTTTTAGATATTGGTTAATAATGAGGGTTAAAGAATCCAAAAAGAAGAACTACAATTAATGAAATAAAATGATGGGTAGCAACCCCAACAATATATATATATATATATATATATATATATATATATATATATATATATATGCTAACAGAATTATGTGATAAAGGATATGGTTAGGCATCTCAAAGAAATTAACAAGGTGTCAACGTCTATACTACTTTGAAAAAAAATAATAATTAAAAGATATAATTTATCAGCTTAATATAAGGAATGAACATGGACGTGTAATTAAAATATTACGACCTATAATTTCATCCAGTCAAAAAAAGAAGTCATGATTTCATTGTCTATCTCATTTCCTGGGCGGTGAGTATGGCCAAGTCTCTTATAACTCCTAGACATACCCCACCTTTGGGCTTTGGACACTAGGGTCTATTTGGTTGAAGGGAGCAAGATTTTAATAGAAAGAAGGGTAGGGTTTAAGACCACGTGTCTTGCTCGATAGTTATAGAAGTTGACATTTTTGTAGTGATTAATATCAAAATATTAGTATTTACTGTTAATTATAATTTATTAATTGTTATTTTGATCATTTTGATTAGACTATATATATATCATTTCTATATATAATAATTAGATAATCTAATTTTTGCTCTTTAAACATTTCACTTCACACAAATACTAACTTGAGCGTTAGAGTATTTACCAATACAATTTTCTTCTTCTATCCACTATTGGAAGAGATCAAGAGACGTTCACCGGCCATAATGATCAGGTAAAATAAAAAACCAAATTACTTTTGTATCTTATAATTTTACAATATTATTTTTAAAACAACTCACTTCATAAATAGTTAAACAAGAAAATTCAATAAACACAAAAATGCCTTAAATAGTTGAATACAAAAGTAGTATTTATAAGTTATAGACATGCTAGTAACCGTTAAGAATACTTTTAAATAATAACTATGTCTTGAATAAAAAAATTGATTTTTACAAAGATAAAATACACAATTTTTAATATAAAATTACTATCTATAGTTCTTCCATATAAATTAAATAATAATTTTTCAATTGTGATGATTCATTGAACCTAGACTAAAAAATTATGAATATTCTCTTTGATATAATAAATACATAAAAAGATAACGAGTTTAAATCTTTAATCTCAAATATCTTTTTTTTTTTTTACCACAAGTATGATATCCATTGAACTGCATAATCTAATTCGGGAATTAGTTCTGACATCAACTGATTTGAACCCACTTCAAATTACCGTTGGGGGACTCAAATCTCAACGCATGTACCAAGAAAAGAAAAAACCAAAATAGCTTTTCTTCTAGCTACTTTTTTTTACTAATCTTATAATGTATTTTTTTTAATATATTAATCTTATAATGTATCCTAGCTACTTTAATATCAAACATTTATATAAGGATTAGTGTCACAGCCTCATAGGTTAGTTCACATTTTCTAACCAAAATGAATCCATCATTCATTTATGTCCATTTCACTTTCACCATTGTGTCACAAACTGTGAGTCTGTGACTCACAAATGTCCGATAGATATTTCTCTTTTAACAAATAATTAAGTACTTTATCACTAAACCAAGCCAGATTCATATAGTAAAAAACAAAATAAGCCAGATTCAGTTAGCACTTTTTATTTTTAAACTCCGGTATGTATTCACGTAGAAAACAAGTACCTAATTTGTTAGGCATACTATTAATGCGGATGAATCTAGCTAACTTTTTTTATTTTTTTAATTTTAACTAAAGTATATAGATATAGATAGATATTTTATCAATTTTTTTAACATAAAGTGAATAGAGTAAAAAAAAAACCTTCATCAATATCGAGCATTTCCATCCACCGATTCTAGAACCCTTTGAGATCAATTTTATATCATACAATAAAATGTACATGTTTACAACGAAAAATATATTTTGTTGGAAGAAATAATTAAGCTTATGACTTAGGGCCTATCTTTTTGTTGGTAGATTAATGATATTAAATTTCTTTAAAAAGATTTATAAAATTAACATTTTAACTCTCAAAATTATGTGTTAAAAAAAAAGTCTGAAAATTATATTTATAAGAAAAAAAAACTCAAAATTATAAGCACTCAATCGCTAACTTAACCTCATAAATTTGTGAAATACAAATATAGTCTATTAAATTTAAAAAACATCAAAGAATTTAGTTCTTTGAGTAAAATATATTTTTAAAAGGCTTAAATATTTTATAAAATTGCAAATCACATGTTTCAACTGAATTTTTTTTATGACATACCACTGATAAAACCTTAAAATAATTAGTTTAATAATTTAACTATTTAATCTTTAATTTTTATTAATTTACCTGTAACTTTAAATTAAAGATTTAATTGTTAAACTAAAAATTAAATACTAATAAAATTAATAAACTAATAATATTTTAAAAATTTTAATAATAACATGTCATACAAAAAGTAATTTGGAACATCTTATGGGAATTTTTATAAGAAAAAAGGGGGACTAGAAGTTAAACCATTAAATTTAAAAGGATCAAAAGAAACCTAATTAAATATAAGTTTAATTAATATACACTGACGGTGTAAAATAATTTTACACGGTCATCCAATAAGAAACTACCAATCTTCCATATCATAAGAAGAAAGTAGGATGACGTGGCGGAATACATTGTTGTCATTGATTAATAGTATAAAATTATTTTACACTATCGGTGCATACAAATTAAATCCATTAAATATTGTCAAAATTTTGTACCAAAAGAAATATATTGTCAAATTTATACGCATACAGGAGCATTGACCTAAGTTCACGGTCTACATTCACCAACAGCCTCAATGAACTAGGTAGGTCCTACAAAAGTCCTATAAATAGCATCCCTCACCATGTCAAAAATCGCATCACAACCTAAACTTGTTGTATTCAAAATTATAAACTTCTCCTCTCATTTTCTTCTTGCATATTGATCCATTTTAGTTATCTTAATATACATCATGGGTGTTTTTGCTTTTGATGATGATTTCGTTTCAACTATTGCACCACCTAAACTATACAAAGCTCTTGCAAAAGATGCCGATGAAATCGTCCCAAAGGTGATTCCAGTCATCCAGCCTGTTGAAATTGTTGAAGGAAATGGTGGACCTGGAACCATCAAGAAGCTAACTGTTGTTGAAGGTAATTAAGTTCATATATCGAAAGGCCGATTAAATAATTGGTTAAATAATTTGATTAATTTACTTTTAGTACAAGGAACCATATGAAGTAAAATAAAATGATTAAATGATTTGTTAATAGGGAAGTTAAATTCAAGGGTAGCAAAAGTTCAGTGTAGTAGCTCGATCTACTATAGGACATTTAATGGAATCAAGATCCTCTCAATAAATAACAATGTGTTTAAATTATCATAAGTTTTTTCCTTTTACACCATACATAAATAATGAAAATTGCTTAATGCATCCCCTATATTGCTTAGCGCACCCCCAAATTTCTAGCGCACACCCTAGATTTTTAAAGGGGTGCGATAAGAAATTTAGGGAATGCGCTAGAAATCTGTGGGGTACACTATGCAATTTGGGTATTCATGCACGGTGCATAAACATGACTTATGCACCATAAGTTGTGCTAGAAACAATATCATTGTCTAATTGTTCACTATAGTCAAATGAGACCCAACAAAAAAGTGATTGTATATTTGTATTCACCTGATTAATGATTTAGAGAATTTTAAATCAATCTCTGATTGATAAAAAGTTATATAAACGGTAATAATTGTACATGTAGATGGCAAAACCAGCTTTATTCTACACAAAGTAGAAGCAGTGGATGAGGCAAACTTGGGATACAACTACAGTTTAATTGGAGGAACAGGGTTGGATGAAAGTTTAGAGAAAGTTGAATTTGTGACAAGTGTTGTAGCAGGATCTGATGGTGGATCCATTGTTAAGATTTCAGTGAAATACCACACTAAAGGTGATGCAACTCTATCTGATGCAGTTCGTGAGGAAACTAAGGGCAAAGGAACTGGACTTCTTAAGGCTGTTGAGGGTTATGTTTTGGCTAATCCTAATTATTAATTTAATGTATACTTGGTTTAATTTTGGTTGTGTTGTGTGTCATGAGAATAATAATTGAAGTTTATGATATGGTTGTTTAATGTACTTCATGATGATCTCTAGTGTCAGTATAAATGTATACTTGGTTTAATTTTGGTTGTATTGTGTCATGAGAATAATAATTGAATTTTATAAGATGGTTGATTAATTTACATCAGGATCTCCAGTGTCGGTTGAGTTGCTTTGGGTGCTTTGGTTATATTGTGATTTTTTTATCTAATAGTTTATCTTTTGAGATATATAAGTGGTGAATCTTCAGTTTGAACTTCTTACCATATATATAATGCGGTATTTCTATGAATTGAGATATGTTTATAAATATGGTATTTTATTCATGGCAGAAACGACTTTTAATGAGAACTAAATTTACCACTAATTTCAAGTAAATAACTACTCCATCCGTCTCAAAATGATCGTCGTTTAAGATTCTTTTAGTTTTTACCCATATTAAAAAATATAATGATATAGTGAAAAAAAATGGTATTTTTATTAAATTACCCCTATAAGCTATAAATTTGTTTCCTTGGAAATAATGCATGTAGTATTAATTCTCAACTTTTTATGCATCTCCTTTTTTTAATGAATAATTAGTTTTTGAAAAACAATAAATTAAGTAACATAGAGAAATTTATTCCAATGTAAAAACCCTTAAGTGAAAAATTGAAGACCAAAATTTCTAATAGCCGTATCCCGTATAGTTATAGAGGGTCATTAACATCATAGAAAACTAAATTTTAAAATAAGGATCAAAATCTGAATTATTTGAAACGAACAAAAAATGCAATTAAATAAAAATTGTATTTTACTCGCATTGGTACGCATCATAAGTAAAACAATACATTATTATTGATATATGACTGAGATTTGAAAAGGACTACCAATTTTGTTTTTGAGATTTGAAAAGTACAACCAATTTTTTTTTAGATGTGAAGAATTTCAGAAAGAAATCATAACGTAATACATTTCATTAATGACATGTGAGATGTCAATGAATAAAAAACCTTGAATGATAAATAAAAATTCATTTACACTATAATTACCAAAATAATCTCTATTTAGTCGAGATAGGGGTTTTATTGAGGAGGTGACCATAAAGAGAGTTTTCAGGACTGTTGAGTTAATGCGTCTTCTTTTCAAGTTAAGAGATCCGCAAAATGAGTTTGTTTTACTTTAATTATGCATGAAAATCGCCAAACTTTTTATCGGTCTCAGGACGTGCCAACTAATTTACATGAAATAGGCGGCTGTTTTGTTTGATAAAGAGTTGCGGGATGCGGTTGAAAATATTGTGGTTGGGGGATGTCCGTTCTTTGGAGACCTACAATGGATGCTTGCTTCTTTATCCATTAAGTTTGAGGGGTTAGACTTATATTCAGCAGTAGAGACCACCTCATACATGACTTTGTGGCTTCCAGGGTCCAATCTTGGATTTTGCAAGATCATATATTGAGAGACAGCGGAGTATGTGGTATGGACTTGAATTTTGACAATGCTTGGACGATCTTCGGGATACTATTCCGACTTTTGACTTTAGCAATTTTGCAAGCAAGGAGAGATCAATAGTTAAATGATTGTTTAGTTGCTTATATAGAGAAAAATATTTTTATTGAGATCAAAAATGAGAAAATCATTCAATATTTTTAAAATATGGCAGGTCGTAGAGAACATTTATAATGTATATATTTATACTCTAAAAAATAAAATGTAAAATAAAATTAATGATACAAATTTATATGGTGCCCCTCTATTAAAAATTTCTGGCTCCGTCACTGCCAACAATGTCCCAGTAATTTTGAAAAAAGAATCCCCCAAAACCATCAGGGTCAGGTGAAGATGAACCGCCATGTTAAAAAAAAACAGCTTGCTTAATTTCTTTAAAAGAAGGAATTCTGGTCATCTTATCATTATCTGCTGGCTGCTGCAGTAATAATATATATATATATATATATATATAAAAGTTTTTTTAGTTTTCTTTTCTTACTTCCTACAATTACATCTTGTTCTCATTCATGTATCTTAAAAAAATCCTATGTTTTAACTTTTAATGCTTATTAAGTAAACTTTCTTTTAGGTTAGCCGCCACCCTTCTCTCAACTTTCTCTCTATTCATTCTTCCATTGTAGTACGGGGTTCGTTGGTTCAAATTCCCATATTTACTTCAACTCATTACAGATCTGATGAAGACTTTGACGCCAATGTTGTAGATTTGAAAGTATGAATATTCTGATGACTTTTATTTTGTCATATTTGTAGGCACTTTCATGTTGCCGTTGTATGCTATTAATCTATGTGCTGTAAGATTGTTTGCATATTCACCTTTTTTAGTTTTTAGCAATCTTGAATTTGTAATGATTTATATATTTTTTTAATTTGAATGAATGAATTTTTTTTCTGTAAAAAAAAAACTTTTAATGCTTAAAATATCATTTTTGTTCAAATTTCCGACATTTTCATGTCTTCCAACATTTGTTAAGTTGTTTTTTTCTTTTGAGACATTGCCCCTTTTTATATAATAAAAAAAATCATGTATATCAAATGGACTTCAATTCTATTCCGTAATAAGATATAAATAAAAATTCATTTTTTTAGTTTATTAAATAATTAATATATTTGATCAATATATTGTTTAAATACATTAATTACATACACAATGAATTTAAAAAGTAAGTTTTTATATATATTTTATTTTAAAATATATTCTTTTCAGTTCAATAATGACTTAAGATACAAATTTAAATGAATGTGAAAGCATTAAGAAAACGATTTGCATAGGTTGCCAATCTTGAAACTTGGCCGTCTTGTTTTTTTTTTTTTTAGTGGTTTTGCATAAGTCAAGCTTCTCTATTTTGTAGATTTATTTGCACATCCCTTCATTGACCACGACTTCTCTCGGATCTAATAAGTCATTGAGTTAAAAAGTGTGTAAATCTTCAGAAAAAAAGAGAAGTGTATAAATCTGTAATTGTTTTTTTCAAACTTTGTTTTGTTGTCAGATAATAGTGATTTATAAATAAACAAATTTTTTCCAAACCTCTAACCAGTAACAACACTAGTTTTTTTTTTAACAGCAAATATATTGATAATTAGGTCTTTGCACAAGACAGCGGCGAAGCTAGCCATATTTTTATGAGGTGGCCAAATATAAAAACAATTCAAAAGTGATAGTAAAATAACCTAATAAGCAAAAAGATTAACATTAACTTTTGGAAGATAGGGTTTGTTGATAACCCGATCGCTCGTTCCTTTATTCTTCCAATCTTATTCGCTATCCTCAAAAAAGAAATGAGCGATTGAAAGATAGGGTTTGTTGATAACCCAATCGCTCATTTCTTTATTCTTTCAATCGCTTATTCGTTATATTCAAATCGTTTTTCACTTTTTCAGCAAATCCTAATTTTTCGTTCCCCCAAAATTGATTTATGTTTTAATTTCATTTTTTGATTTTTTTAATCTTGAAGTGGTATTATTATTATATGTTAATTTATTTTTTTTATTTTTTAAAAATCCACATGTCGTCACCGTTAGCCATGTGTCAAAAAATAACGACGTTAAAAAAAATTGACGGAAGGGACCGATTAATGGTAACGTTCAAAACATAGGGGACTAACGCGAAACTTTTAAACATAAGGGACCAAATTAAGAATTAAGTCTTTTTTTAAAATCCATGTGGCGTCACCGTTAGTCACGTGTCAAAAAATAACGGCGTTAAAAAAAATTGGCGGAAGGGACAAATTAATGGTAACGTTCAAAACATAAGGGACTAACATGAAAATCTTTTAAAACAAAAAGGGACCAAATTGAGAGATAAAATAAACATAAGAGACCAAATTGAGAGCTAAAATAAACATAAGAGGTCAAATTATCAATTAAGTCATAATAATAATATAATAAAAATGTCTAGAAGTCCTAGCTCAACTGACAAATGTCGAAATTGCTAGGCCGGACATCATGACCCGGATTCGAACCTGGGACCTCACAGTTGTGTGTGAGTTTAATTTTAGTGGATTACCACTTCATCTAAGATAAAAATAAAATATAATAAAAATGGGTTATGGGCCTATATCTATTTGGACTAATAATAGACTAATATATTTGTTGTTCTTGTTAAACAAATAAATTTATTTAGGGTGGCCAAACATATATAATTAGGGGTAGCTAAATATATATTTATACCTACTAAATATATTTTTTTATTTTTTTTTGGGGTAGCAAGGGCTACCCCATTCATATACTACCCTTCGCCCCTGGCACAAGATGGACAGAGACTAGATAAAAGTAGCTACATAACAGCGATGCCGTATATAGACGGAACACCAAAAATAAACACCCAAACAAACACAACCAAGTCCTAGAGAAGACATCAACCTTGCCCATAAAGTTATCATTAAACACCAACTTCCGATCTCAAAGCAAAATTAATCGACCCATCAGAATTCAATAACTGCTTCGTGAGGCAAAGATTGACATGATCCAAGGAAAATCAGTCACCACTGCTGCTCCATCTCATCACCTCCAAACCACCCGTACCACCCAACACTCACTAGAGCCAAACCACCCGTACCACCCAACACTCACTAGAGCCAAACCACAGCAGACCCGTTGCCGCCACCAACACCATCGGTCGCACCAACCCCACCACACCATAACCACCTAAAACCACCGCTGAAAATCTCTAGACCCGCGCAAAACACTGCACCTCTGCTGCTACCACATCAGTACCACAACACTAGTACTATATATAATAGGACAAAACTTATCTGCATTGCTTTATATGCAGTTTTTGCTGTTCTACTTGCAAAGAAGTAATTTTTTGTGTTTTTTAATTTTAAAAAATAAAAGAAAACTATTTTTTAATTAAAATAACTACCTCTTTGTGAGGGGAAAAGTAAAAACTGCACGTAAGTTTTGTCCTATATAATATACTATAATATTTCTTTTTACAGAATACTATATATAATTATATATAATATATAATACACGCTAATATGGACACAGTAATTATTTATCAAAAAAAAAAGCAACCAGTAATTACACTTTATTAAAAAGAAATAACAAATAGTATGTTTGATTACTTATTGAAAACAAAATTGTGTGGATAAAGAATCTGTTTAAGCATCTCCAACAAAAATTAACAAGGTTACAAAAAGAAATTAGAAGATAGTACTACATATAATGATAATAAAAATTTATCAGCGTGATTTAAAGAATGAATATGAACGTGTAATTAAAGTATTATTATGCTGTATGATTTCATCCAGTCAAAAAAAGGGTCATGATTTCATTGTCTTACTTATTTTGACAAAAAAACAAATGTTTATTGTCGTTATGCTGACCACTTCAACCCGATTAAGTTTCGTGGATGGGGTGAGTATGATGTATTAACTCTAGGAAATAGACTTTGATATAGAGCTATCAAAATGGACTATTTCGAATAGACCGGTCCGATAAAGTTCAAATGGGCCAGCCCGAAATGAGATCGGTAGCCATTTTTGACAACTCTACTTTGATACATATGAACACAATTTTCTCTTCTCAATGAAATTTTTTCGATATACACCGAGTTAGAAATTTTGACCGAAGATTTAAAGAAATTAAGATTTTTACTGTCTAAATTAATTTATTATTGATATTAAATGACTTTGTCCAATATGAAAGACTTGGTAGGCCTTAAAATATTTCCACCAAAGAATCGAATTTGGATTCTCTTAAAGTTCATTATTTGGTGAAGATCATTAACCACTTGAGCCAATGACTCAGTTAAAATTAAATATTCTCTTTTATATAAATTGATAAATAAATGAAAGACAATAAGTTTAGGCACGGCAATAAAATTCAGACTCATAGGTATCCGCCCAAACTCTATCTATTTTGACGGGAAAAACCCGAGTTGACTTGTTTTGAGTTTTCCCCAATTTTAAAAGATGGTGTTGGGGCGGATAATGGAGACATTGACATCCACCCCGAATCCGCCTCACTTATAATAAAATTATATTTACCTCTTTTAAATTAGAAACCTTAAATAATCTCTTAAATTACATTAATATGTTTATTTTTTATTTGAGTATTAAACAAGCCGTTTTCTCTATTTCTTTTTTTTATTCAAAAAAATATTGTTGAAACAAAATAATTTTGGACTTTTAACTTCTTTTTTTAATAAAAAAATACTAAAATACAATCAAAATTCTTGTGGAAAAGAGGCGTAAGAGGAATACTCAAACTCTGTCGGGATACCAATCCCTATTGGATATAGATTTGAGGTTATAATTTTTATCCCCACTTAAAATTGAGATGAATTTAAAAATACTTAAACTTTATGAATTTGAATTTGAAAAAGGCAAAATTTGTAACAGCCCGTTTTTCAAAAGCCAGAAAAGGCATTATATTTTTATTTTTATTTTTAATTTTTTTTTTGTACACATCAGAGTTACGCATAAAAGATTTTAAATGAGCCGGCATTCAAATATAAAAAAGAACTCATTACCATAAGGTGCTTCGACAAGCAAAGTGTATTCCTGAATAATTACAATTCAAGTCTAAGTATTTAAATACTTACAACAGCACAAGTTAGAATTCTATGCCTAACCCAAAAAGCCACGGTGCACAACCCACACCGGCGCATAGTCTAACTAAGCCAAAGCTCCAACATCTCAATGGGGCCTGGAACAGCCACCGTCGTCACCACGACCTAACCCATCATCTGGGTGGGATGAGCCCGCAAATGAAAGAAAGGGTCACCACAAAATATATAGTATGTATATATATAACCGGTGCGAAAGATTGTACACATAACAATAATTCCACGAACACAAGAGAAAGCTCTTAACCACCAAAGCAATTCCCACCAACGGGTTTATATATATAATGCACACCAAGCCTAATGCAGACTTCTACAATGCGTGGTACTAACCCTAGCTACCACAATGCATGAGTTCCGAAATCGTAGGTCCAACCCACTAAAGCCACGAGGGCAGGTGATGCCACACAGACGCTATCACCGGGTGAAAATAGCCACACAGATGCTACCAGCCACACAGATGCTGTCAGCCACACAGACACTGTCACCCACTCAAAATAAAAGCCACAAGGATCAGGTGATGTCACACAGACGCTATCACCAGGTGAAAATAGCCACACAGATGCTACCAGCCACACAGATGCTGTCACCCCCTCAAAAGTGTAGCCACACAGATGCTAACACCAGGCGAACATAGCCACACAGATGCTATCGCCAACTAAGAAACGCATATACATAGGGCAGTCACACAGACACAGCCCCGGCGGAGTCACACAGACACATCCACCCGTGTAGTCCCAACTGACATACACGTTCCATCCATGCTCATGCCACAATTACATATCACACAGATATATGTAAATCAAACACAACGACATACATACATTTCCAACCATATGTATTCCAACAACCTGTTCATACATACATTCTCATAATCATATGTAAACAGCGTAAGTATTTTAAACACGTTCTCATCACGAGAATACATCAACTAGACATGCCAAACACACAACAAAGCATTACAGCAGAAATCCAAGCATGTCATAACCAGTTGAAAAGACAGAAATAAAGTGATGCCCTTACCTCGGTAAGCTTCCGTTAACCTTTCTCGCGAAATTCTACAATTCACGCTTCCTAAAATATAAGCAGCGTAATATCAATAAAATACTCTCACGGTATTCTATTGAAACGAAACCTATTCCCAAAATTCTAGAGGTGTTTAAGGTACTTTCTAACACTCTCGGATAGTGATTCCCAGTTCTCCCCATAGTGATTAAAAATTCACGAAGTTAAATACACTATTTTTTGCTATAAGAAATATAGTTTCGTTTCAAAACAAACTAAGAAACACTTTGATTCCTAACTCCAAGGCAATCAATTTTAACATACTAAAACCATTTGAAAACAAACCAAAAACTCTTTGAAAATTTTCACAAAAATAAAAGTTTACTTGCGCTACAAGTTACAAGTTTTTTTCTTTCAAATAAAATGGTCATCACTCGTTCATTCTTTATCCGATCGAGACGAGCCATACGCCGAAATCTTCGTCTCGAAAAGACGAATCAAATAGTTAAGTTTCCAGGTCACAAAACAATTTTAAAGGGACGAAAATACCCCTGTCCATTTCGGCCAGAATTCAAAAACAAAGGTAGTTCAAACATTTTTCATTGCACAACCATGGCATTGATCACTTAGTTCCCAAAATCATTTATTTGAACAACAAATACTTTTCAAAACACAAACTAAAATTCATAAAAGTTTTCTCTTGAACTCTCAAGAACAAATTTCTTGTTTTTCAAAACAAAACTATTTTTCACACATCCATTTCTCTAAAAGTCTTGAAACAATTCATTAAACACAAAAGCTAAAACAATTTTCCATGTTCTTGATCAATTAGAATTTTCTCCAAAACCCTAATCCAATTTCTTCATGAGATTCTCATCAAACTCATGGAATACAAACCATCTAGTTCTAAACAAACTAGTTAAACACTCATGAGCAACTCTCATGGAACAAAAATCAACTATAAACAAGTTCTAAGAAAAATCTCTCAAGAACATAAACCACCCAATCATAAACCCTAAGAGTTTGAACCAACAAAAGGAAGGGAATAGATTTAGTTACCTTAGAGAAAGTGATCCTTGCAATACTATGATTCCAACAAGCTTGAAATCCTTAGCTTTGGTGAAGAAATGAGAAATTTATGGAATGGTGAAGGACAAAGGGTGGTTCACGGCAATGGAGAGAAGAATGAGAGTCTTGTGCAATTTTTCTAAGTCTCCAAAGTGATCCAAAAGTCTTACTATAAAGTGGTCTTGGTTCATGGCAACCATTGGATCAAATAGTGTAAAGTTTCTAAGACTTAATCCTAGCCATTGGATCAATTCTAAGCTTATCCTTCCAAGATATTTTCTAAGCTTCCTCACATCTCAGCTCTCGCGTTCGCTCGTAAACGAGTCGCACCTCGCTAACGGACGGAAATCACAAAAATATAAAATCTACCAAATAAACGTCCGTCGTAAACCGTTTCCAAATATTATCGCTAAATCTTTTTCCCCGGCTGTAATTTTCTTCCTCACTCTTGAAAATTATTCTGAAAACATATTCCAACTCGCGCCGATATATAAAACTCCCATCTAAATTTCTACGGAATTCAGACATCGTAAAAATTTCCAACAGCGGGTAAAATTCCTACTCGTTTTTCCAAAGACGAGAATAACCCAAAACTCGGATTTCTGGCTTCACAGAAATCTCCTCATACTTAAAAGAGGATCACGACCCGAAAGTCTGTGCCTTTCCAGCGCACGAGCACAAAACAGGCTCAAATACAGCAAAAATCCTATTAACGCGACAATACTCACGAAACCGCTCCACCAAAAACCCTAAAACTTAGCCGACACTAAAGTTCCTTAGAAAAACCTGTACAGTGGAAATCTTGGGTCTTACATTACTACCCTCCAAAAACAAGTTTCGTCCTCGAAACTAAAGGTAAGAGTAACAACTCAACTAGTTATTACCATCACCAACACAACAAAATCCCTCAGGATTAGGTGTAGCCACACAGATGCTAACACCGGGTGAAGTCACACACATACTCTCACCAACACCCTGGCACAACCGTGCACCAACCGCAACTCTCAACGAGTTTACCACTCAAGAATTAACCTCACAACAGAGGTTCACAACCTCAAGTTCCTCAAATTTCCTAGGGTCCACACACAAAATTTCTAAAGTCACCTCTTTTGCCTCCGCGACGTAGCCTAAACCACTAGGTTCACGCGCAACAGTGACTGGCTACCCTCCAAAAAGAAACACTGAAACTCTCTGCGCATCACCAAAGCTAGCAAAACTAGTCAATTCCAGTCAACATGATTCCGTCTATTATTAACAAGAGATTAAGGGTGATCAGTTCCTCAATTTGTTAATAGATAGCCGACAATCATGATGGTGGCTTAGACCATCTTTACCTAACTTTAATAATGCTTCCTTTCAATTGTGCTTCAGGTCATCCGAGGCACAATGGTCCAACAATTCCTTCAAGGTTTTCCCACACGTTTCCCTCGATCTCTTACGAATCTCGATCTCGTCAATGAGACCAATTTGCCCAAAACACGTTACTTGGACTCTCATGCTTTCACTTAACTTTGCCATTAGCCAATTGTTTACCCTTTTTATATCCACATTCCACACACACACCGCCATGACATCCATTTAGGTGGTGCCTTTGAATCCTTACTACTCTCGCACAATCATAATTTTCCAAATTATGTGTGAGTCAATTCCTTTCGCCAATCCTTAATTGACATAAGCCACATGCTCGTGTGCTTGCCACATGCTCGTGTGCTTCTCTCTTACTTACTCTTAACATGTCTTTCCAATGACTAACTTTATTTGCGACTATCTCATCGATGTCATAAACTCTAAAAAAAAAACTCCAATTAAGTCTGTCTCATCGACCTACTAATTTACAACTTTCAAGTTCAACAACTGCCTAGAGTTGGTTCCCAAACCACCATGACCCATAACTTGTTAATTCCAAACAACATCTTTAACTCGCCGCACACAAAAATAATTACTCTCGTTCCACATCAACTTGTTCCCAATCAAGCACATTCTTCTCTGTTCGATTGGTCCTTCATCACCGTGAATATTCTAAAGTTATAAAGTCTGTTCCCTCCGGGGGATCAATTCCTAGATCTCAAGTTCTAGCTAATCTTGCTCTTACATCTCGTCACTCATCGTTTTCTTATTCACTTCTAACTTTTACTAACGATCATCTATTGTACTCTTCGTAATCGAACGCTCCAATTAATTAATTCCTCAAGTTCCTATTAGTATCTCTCTATGCATAACTATCTCTAATCTTATCTTCACCACGTCACTATATTTTACCTTTAAACAGACATATCTTACTCATACTTCAAGCCATTAAACACTTATCTCAAATCTTAATGCTTGACCTATCAAGAACAACTACCAACGCACAACACTTTGCTATGGTTTTATCCTTAGTACGTTCGATACCCAAATCAAACTCTTGAATCTAATCTTCTAGAACTCTAAATACTCGTCGTACCATCAAATTAATCTTAATATACAATAAAAGTCCTTCCAACAATCAACTTTCATTGTCTTGGTACTCTTACTAACGAACTCCTTTTCTACTCAAACAAAACATTTCTAGAAAATTGCCAAACATTGTCGTCCATAACCTGAATTTCTTAACGTTTGGTTACATCAACTCCTATAATTCCGTAATTTCAAGGTACTACTTGGTCCTTCAACCTCTTGGTCGATCAAAATCATTAACTTATATGCACATCCACACAGGATCTCTACTCAATCTTGACTAATCTTTTCAAACTACTCAATAACTTTACTTTCTCTTATGGTTTACCTGCCAATAATTAATAATTCTAGCTTACTATACTAAAATTCTCAAGGTATTTCCATACTATACACCTCTAGCATCACCTATCAGCGATGTGCAACTCACTTTCTAAGGTTGAACTCCCCGTTCTTACCTAACAATCACTCCAAAAATACCTTTATTCAACAATCGATCACCTTTAGCTCTATGTCACATCGACATCCATACTTACTATCTCTCGAACTATGTATAGATTGTCACTTATCAATGTGATACTTGGTCTCCTACCTTTAATCATCACGAGATTCATCCTTACAAATCATAGTTTCGAATCTAATTCATCTCGCACACTTAAATTAAACCCTTAAGTTATCCACCATTCGCATAAATGTTGTCTAACACCACCATGTTTCCTCACTCTTGACATACAACGTCCAATTCAAGTCGCCTGAATGATTATCCAATCATCGTAATTAAATCCAACTGACATCTCTGCATGCTCCACTATTCCACAGTGGTAACCTCTTCTTGACAGTCGAATGACTTCATCAAGTATCGTCCGAACTCACCAGAACGGATATCTAGCACCTTCTTCAAAAGGTATCCCAATCTGATCCTTACTTGCAATCCTTTATCAGTCGACGTCCACACGTCCGTACTCAACACCTCTGGGTGACAACGACCCATGCAAATTCAAGTTCATCGAATTTCTTCCAAGAATCCTTTGTGGTTCTCGTTCGCCTCAAGTCCATCCTCCTCGGACCACTCTGTCTAAGGGATTCAGAGACACTTGTCGACTAAATTCGACCAAGGCTCGGGGTTTCACAATTCCACTTACTGAAGCCTCACTCCCTGCATTACTTCGGTAAGACACAAACCAGTGTCTAAGCATATCCCATGCTAGACTCAAAACAACCAACAACATAACCCACAACACAACAAAAACAACCGCTAGAACTAACACAACTCTAGCTAAGTTCTAACCGACTCTGGACTAACGACTCAAGTTTACACTTTCCCTTTGAAGATTTAAAGCCGTGCTCTGATACCAATTGTAACAGTCCGTTTTTCAAAAGCCAGAAAAGGCATTATATATATATATATATTTTTTTTTTTTTGGTACACATCAGAGTTACGCATAAAAGATTTTAAATGAGCCGGCATTCAAATATACAAAAGAACTCATTACCATAAGGTGCTTCGACAAGCAAAGTGTATTCCTGAATAATTACAATCCAAGTCTAAGTATTTAAATACTTACAACAGCACAAGTTAGAATTCTATGTCTAACCCAAAAAGCCACGGTGCACAACCCACACCGGCGCATAGTCTAACTAAGCCAAAGCTCCAACATCTCAATGGGGCCTGGAACAGCCACCGTCGTCATCACGACCTAACCCATCATCTGGGTGGGATGAGCCCGCAAATGAAAGAAAGGGTCACCACAAAATATATAGTATGTATATATATAACCGGTGCGAAAGATTGTACACATAACAATAATTCCACGAACACAAGAGAAAACTCTTAACCACCAAAGCAATTCCCACCAACGGGTTTATATATATAATGCACACCAAGCCTAATGCAGACTTCTACAATGCGTGGTACTAACCCTAGCTACCACAATGCATGAGTTCCGGAATCGTAGGTCCAACCCACTAAAGCCACGAGGGCAGGTGATGCCACACAGACGCTATCACCGGGTGAAAATAGCCACACAGATGCTACCAGCCACACAGATGCTGTTAGCCACACAAACGCTGTCACCCACTCAAAAAAAAAGCCACAAGGATCAGGTGATGCCACACAGACGCTATCACCAGGTGAAAATAGCCACACAGATGCTACCAGCCACACAGATGCTGTCACCCCCTCAAAAGTGTAGCCACACAGATGCTAACACCAGGCGAACATAGCCACACAGATGCTATCGCCAACTAAGAAACGCATATACATAGGGCAGTCACGCAGACACAGCCCCGGCGGAGTCACACAGACACATCCACCCGTGTAGTCCCAACTGACATACACGTTCCATCCATGCTCATGCAACAATTACATATCACACAGATATATGTAAATCAAACACAACGACATACATACATTTCCAACCATATGTATTCCAACAACCTGTTCATACATTCATTCTCATAATCATATGTAAACAGCGTAAGTATTTTAAACACGTTCTCATCACGAGAATACATCAACTAGACATGCTAAACACACAGCAAAGCATTACAGCAGAAATCCAAGCATGTCATAACCAGTTGAAAAGACAGAAATAAAGTGATGCCCTTACCTCGGTAAGCTTCCGTTAACCTTTCTCGCGAAATTCTACAATTCACGCTTCCTAAAATATAAGCAGCGTAATATCAATAAAATACTCTCACGGTATTCTATTGAAACGAAACCTATTCCCAAAATTCTAGAGGTGTTTAAGGTACTTTCTAACACTCTCGGATAGTGATTCCCAGTTCTCCCCATAGTGATTAAAAATTCACGAAGTTAAATACACTATTTTTTGCTATAAGAAATATAGTTTCGTTTCAAAACAAACTAAGAAACACTTTGATTCCTAACTCCAAGGCAATCAATTTTAACATACTAAAACCATTTGAAAACAAACCAAAAACTCTTTGAAAATTTTCACAAAAATAAAAGTTTACTTGCGCTACAAGTTACAAGTTTTTTTCTTTCAAATAAAATGGTCATCACTCGTTCATTCTTTATCCGATCGAGACGAGCCATACGCCGAAATCTTCGTCTCGAAAAGACGAATCAAATAGTTAAGTTTCCAGGTCACAAAACAATTTTAAAGGGACGAAAATACCCCTGTCCATTTCGGCCAGAATTCAAAAACAAAGGTAGTTCAAACATTTTTCATTGCACAACCATGGCATTGATCACTTAGTTCCCAAAATCATTTATTTGAACAACAAATACTTTTCAAAACACAAACTAAAATTCATAAAAGTTTTCTCTTGAACTCTCAAGAACAAATTTCTTGTTTTTCAAAACAAAACTATTTTTCACACATCCATTTCTCTAAAAGTCTTGAAACAATTCATTAAACACAAAAGCTAAAACAATTTTCCATGTTCTTGATCAATTAGAATTTTCTCCAAAACCCTAATCCAATTTCTTCATGAGATTCTCATCAAACTCATGGAATACAAACCATCTAGTTCTAAACAAACTAGTTAAACACTCATGAGCAACTCTCATGGAACAAAAATCAACTATAAACAAGTTCTAAGAAAAATCTCTCAAGAACATAAACCACCCAATCATAAACCCTAAGAGTTTGAACCAACAAAAGGAAGGGAATAGATTTAGTTACCTTAGAGAAAGTGATCCTTGCAATACTATGATTCCAACAAGCTTGAAATCCTTAGCTTTGGTGAAGAAATGAGAAATTTATGGAATGGTGAAGGACAAAGGGTGGTTCACGGCAATGGAGAGAAGAATGAGAGTCTTGTGCAATTTTTCTAAGTCTCCAACGTGATCCAAAAGTCTTACTATAAAGTGGTCTTGGTTCATGGCAACCATTGGATCAAATAGTGTAAAGTTTCTAAGACTTAATCCTAGCCATTGGATCAATTCTAAGCTTATCCTTCCAAGATATTTTCTAAGCTTCCTCACATCTCAGCTCTCGCGTTCGCTCGTAAACGAGTCGCACCTCGCTAACGGACGGAAATCACAAAAATATAAAATCTACCAAATAAACGTCCGTCGTAAACCGTTTCCAAATATTATCGCTAAATCTTTTTCCCTGACTGTAATTTTCTTCCTCACTCTTGAAAATTATTCTGAAAACATATTCCAACTCGCGCCGATATATAAAACTCCCATCTAAATTTCTACGGAATTCAGACATCGTAAAAATTTTCAACAGCGGGTAAAATTCCTACTCGTTTTTCCAAAGACGAGAATAACCCAAAACTCGGATTTCTGGCTTCACAGAAATCTCCTCATACTTAAAAGAGGATCACGACCCGAAAGTCAGTGCCTTTCCAGCGCACGAGCACAAAACAGGCTCAAATACAGCAAAAATCCTATTAACGCGACAATACTCACGAAACCGCTCCACCAAAAACCCTAAAACTTAGCTGACACTAAAGTTCCTTAGAAAAACCTGTACAGTGGAAATCTTGGGTCTTACAAAATTCATCCCCGTCTCATTCGTCTAATTGCCTTCTTCATTTTTTTACTGATCTTATCATGTACTATATATCCTAGCTACTTTAATATCAAACATTTATATGAGGATCGGTGTCAATGTCTCATAGGTTAATTAATTAATTAATTAATTAATTCACATTTTCTAACGAAAATGAATCAATCATTCATTTTTGTGCATTTCACTTTCATCATTGTGTCAGAACTTTTGACTTACAAATGTTCAATAGATATTTCTTTAACAAATACTACCTCCTTCCCAAAAAGAACTAGTTTGACTACTGCACGTATATCAATTCACGATTTTGATCACTAATATCTTTAATTCTCTATTAGTAAAAATTATAAAAATTGGATATTTTGAAAATACTCATCAAAACAAATCAAATAAGATCTTATATGCTTATATTTATATCAATATATTATTTAAAAAATATCGTCAAAGCATGATAAGTGAATAGTATCGTTTAATCAAAATAGCTCTAATAAAATGGGACGGAGATAATAATAATTAAGTACTCTAAGTCTCTATCACTAAACCAGCCATATTCATGCATTCAGAAACAGAAACAAAAAATCAAAACCAAGCCAGATTCAGTGAGCAGTTTTTATTTTTTAACTCTAGTATCTTACTTTTTATTTTAAAAGCTTTGCTGAGATCTCATCCAACTCTAGTATCTTATAGCACCACGTAGATACAATTGTTAGGCACACTATAATCTAACCTTTTTTTTTTACCTAAAGTATATTGATATATTATATAATTTCTTTTTTACATAAATTGGACAGAGCCTAAAAAAAAAAATACAAAGATGAGATCAAGATCATGAAGTCACGAATACATTTGATCTAAACATGGGTGCTTTCGTTGATGTTTGCAACTCTCTATTATCATTATATAAACTGTAAAAAAATAGTCGAACTTTTTAATAGACATATATACCTTTTACCGAGTGAATTGATTTTAGTTTTTTTTATGAAAAATAACTCATTTTTTTGGTACAATAAAAATAACTCATTTCTATGTCAAACAAAATTAAATAAAACTTTAAAAACTAAACTAATAGTTTTAATCACACATTTTTATGTACAAATCAGCTCCTAACTACAAAATCTTTTAAAAAAAATTGAATTTAAAAACGTTACACCTTGATTAATGTTTAACCAACAATGAATTAATGCAAGTAATAAAAATTTTGAACCTATCAAACAAGTGGTTAGGAATTCAACTCATGACTCTTCCTCTAGCATAAGGGAAAAAAAATTGATTTAGAAGACATAAACCAAACAATATATGAATTATTCAAAACCTCTCATCCTCCTCAAACAATTAATGTTCTGATTTTTTTTTTTATGAAATTAATATTCTGACTTGAATGTTTGAATGACTTGAATGTTTACTGATACAACCCCATCATCCAGCCTCAATTTTTCATGAATTTTGGCCAAAACCTCCATCAATCAAGCATTTCCTTCCACTGATTCTAGAACACTGTGATGTTATCTATCCTATTTTTTTAGAATGGATCCTCTCCGGTGACAATAGAGGTCCAGCGAGATCTATTGGAAAATAGGATAGAAAAAAACTTAAAATAGGATAGAAAAAGTTTGAATGGTCCAGATTTACACATGAGGAAAATTAACGGGAGGAAAACCCCTATTTTATTAGAGCATACTTCCCCGATCTCATATATAAGCAACAAAAAAAATGAAAGTCTCAAATATAAGCAAAAATAATATCTAATCATTACAATAAATACCCCTTTTCCAAATATATCCCAACTTTTTTCACATTCTCATGTTTTAAACAGTTTTCAAGTTAAAAGATAAAGGTAAAATTAGAAAAGTGTATGAATATAGAATTTTTCTCTAGATGAATATTGAATTTTATCCGTACTTTTTTCACATTCCCATGTTTTCACATTCTCTTTTCTCTAGATGAATATAGAATTTTTAATATTGTATATAAATTTAAAATAAAAAATAGCCAAATGGACTCATTTTCCAATATAAATAACTAACTTGTTAATTTATAATTTAAAAAACTAAATAACCCATCTATTCCAATTTCAAAGACCAAAATAATTTATCCAACTCCTAATTAAATTGTGTGTAGTTCTTAAGAAAATAATTAATCAACTTGATTTTAATAATTAAAAGAATTTCATTTGCTAAAATTAGTGAAATAGTTAGGCGGTTGAAATTCAATATATAAAAGTATATTAATTGAAAAAAAAATTGATGTTCTAAAGTAACAATAATTTTAAGACAACTTTTTTTTTAGTAAATCAGATATTTTTCATGAGAGTGAGTAGTATGTATATTTTTTAAATCCGTCGACACTTTGAATCATGAAGTGGTAAACTAGTTCATACTTCGTACATCCTTGTCTTTAGCAACTCAATTAAACATTGTCAAAAATATACAGCATATACCTCCATTGACTCAATAATATTAAAAAATGACTAGTTCACGATCACCATTCACCAACAATCTCTATTAACTAGTTGAGATAAATAAATTGATACTTACAAAATAGGTAGGTCCTACAAAAGTCCTATAAATAGCATCTCTCACCATGTCAAAAATCGCATCACAACCTAAACTTGTTGTATTCATATCATAAACTTCTTCTCTCATTTTCTTCTTGCATATTGATCCATTTTAGTTATCTTAATATACATCATGGGTGTTTTTGCTTTTGATGATGATTTCGTTTCAACTATTGCTCCACCTAAACTATACAAAGCTCTTGCAAAAGATGCCGACGAAATCGTCCCAAAGGTGATTCCAGTTATCCAGCCTGTTGAAATTGTTGAAGGAAATGGTGGACCTGGAACCATCAAGAAGCTAACTGTTGTTGAAGGTAATTAAGTTCATATATCGAAAGGCCGATTAATTAATTGGTTAAATAATTTGATTAATTTACTTTTAGTACAAGGAACCATATGAAGTAAAAAATGATTAAATGTGAAGTTAAAAATTCAAGTGTAGCAAAAGTTCAGTGTAGTAGCTGGATCGATGATCAAAAGGACATTTAATAAGTTTTAAGCAGCAAGTTTCAGATTACTAATATTTACCTATAGTAAAAGTCTATCAAAAGATAATTCAATTCAATTCTATTTGAAATTTTGAGTAGGCATGTTAAGAAGTCGTTGATGTTAGACTTTTATTTTTATAATAATTGAATTTGAGAATTGAAGGATACAATACATAAACTAGTTGCATATTAAGATAACTTGAAAGATCTAAATAAATTATATTATAATAAATGCTTTAAGGGGAACTACAATAATTGAGATACTATAGACTATAACTATCAATAATTGAAATAGAGATTTTCAATTGATATAAAAAAAATAGAGATTTACAGTTAAACTTAAATTCGTAACCTCTAAAACATGACTCAAAAGTAATTTCTTATTATTTTAAATAAAAAGTAAATTTTATAATAATAAAAAATAAATAACAACGCCCCTGAATTAGGTCCATGTTAAAAGCCCGAGTAAATTTAGCTAAAATAATTTCAACCATCAATAATTCAATATATAAATTTTAATCAAAATATCTGATTGAAATAATTTTAATCAAATTTTAGTTAAATTTGGAAATTATATTATAATTGTATTGCAGATGGCAAAACTACCTTTATTCTACACAAAGTAGAAGCAGTGGATGAGGCAAACTTGGGATACAACTACAGTTTAATTGGAGGAACAGGGTTGGATGAAAGTTTAGAGAAAGTTGAATTTGTGACAAGTGTTGTAGCAGGATCTGATGGTGGATCCATTGTTAAGATTTCAGTGAAATACCACACTAAAGGTGATGCAACTCTATCTGATGCAGTTCGTGAGGAAACTAAGGGCAAAGGAACTGGACTTCTTAAGGCTGTTGAGGGTTATGTTTTGGCCAATCCTGATTACTAAATAAATGCACACTTGGTTTAATTTTGGTTGTGTGTCATGAGAATAATAATTGAAGTTTATGATATGGTTGTTTAATGTACTTCATGATGATCTCTAGTGTCGGTTTGAGTGTTGCTTTGGGTGTATTTGGTTGGTTCAATGTTTGAATATAAAAAACCTATGTTGTGTTGGTGTTGAGGTTTTGCACCATCTGTATTCTGCAATAAATAATGCAAAAGAATTTCATAGCACTTTCTCATTTTATTATTTAATTTAATGTTTTTTTTTTTCTAATTTGTGGACAAAGTATTAAATATTACTAAAACTTACACATAACTATAAAGTTTTAAGTTTAAATTTGAGTAAAGGTATTTAACCTAACCTAACAATATCAACTGTTAGGTTAACAGTATTAACATTTGCCGGTTGAATTAAGAGTATTAAAAACCTTATTTTACTATTTTAATTCAGGATAACTTAATGTGCTCCACTGTGGAAAGTTGTTATTTAATATGTCTACCTGCACTAAATAAAAATTAATTTTTAAAGTATATTACTTAGTATTGGATAATTTGCAGTAGAACTCACTACTTTATTCAATGAAATTTCACAACAAATACCATCAAATGTCTATATGCATTTAGCCTATAAATTGTATCAAATACATAGACAATTTTTTGCTTATTTTTTATACCAGAGTATTCATTTAAAAGTTTAATATTTAATAGCATCTCCAACTATGAATCAATGAGTTGGTTAATTATATTTTATGGTATCATCACATCAACTTTAAAGAATTTTATTATAATTTTTTATTAATGGAGCACTCACTAGTCTTAATTTAAAGGTTGTTAATATCTTGAGTGAAATACAAGTGGTGAAAGTGTACCTTAAGCTTAACCACATAAATCTAGTTTCAAATACGAGTGAAACTATTCATCTCAACTTGTTAAGTGTATGATTATGCTTTTGATTAAATATAAACAAGATAAACTAAACATTCCATAGCTACAATTAGTAGGAAATTTGAACCAAATACCCTTCTACAATGCCAAGAAAACATAAAAATTCCATAACTCTAATTAGCAGAATTTGCTGAACACAAAATGTAGAACTATATTCTTGCAGAGCTTAAGCCTTAAATTGATCAGGAGTAAATTAGAACCTAGTTAGTATATCACCATTTACCTCTATCAGCATAATTATATCACAATTGAGACATTGAAGAGTTAACAACTGATTAGGCAGTGTCCGTCATAATCTGCAAGAGAATCATTGTTTTAGAAAAAATGTATACAAACAATTTAAGAGTTTCAAATTCAACAACACAAGATAGTATTTTACTCGATGAAGAGTAATATTTATTGTCGTTCAACACAACACATGAGTTAGGACGTCTTCCCCCGGTTTTTCTTATTTTATATAAATCCAATTTTATTACTTCTGCTCAAGTATAGGTATCACCCATACTGCTATATCAGAGATAGTATACAAAATTTTAAAATTTCCGGCAAAACATAAACATACTAGAACAATTCTGCACATTCAGTTTTCTATTCGCTTCAGCTGTTTTTACAAAGTGGACAGACAACCACGTTAAGCAACAACTTAATAATGTAAATAGAAAAAATTAATAATTACTAGGCAAGACCTTCCCGGCTAAAAGTTAATAAAGATTAGACATCAACATTTAACCCGATGAATATGAAAAAGAATAAAAGACTTGCCACAAAACTAGCATAATTCTTTACCAAAAAAACAAAACTTGCATATTTTACTTTCCAAAACAGTACCTGAGATATATATTCCTTGACCTTGTCGTGGATAGGTCCAGCTGAAGCTCTCTCAGCAAGCTCATAATATATGGTATTGCCTTCAGGACCATGAACTTTGTCCTTCTGTAAATACCTACACAGAAAAAGATGAATCATAAATTGCTTCACTGCTATTGCTTTTTTAGGGAAACCATATGTGCCACAGAATGCAATGAATCCTGTAATTTAATTTCACCTTTGCTGAACAAGAAGTTCCAATGCCTCCTTAACGTTTCCAAGGACAGGATGCTTTGCTTCTGTGTCACTCAAACTCATTCTGTTCAACTGGCTCCACAGACTTTCTGCAATATCAAACCATATCGAGTTCTGTTACATCACAAATCTTAATTACTCTTGAAAAATGTAAATCTCAAAACCTTATATTTGCTTTTCATACGTACAACAGGTGCATAAAACTGTGTATATAATTATATATCAATATCATATTTGACACTTCAATCATACCTTCAGGAATTTTGCCACCAGCAAGATGTACAATACTAATTATAACAAATGTGAAACCAGACATGTATGCTGTATTCAAATCCACAACATATTTTTCATACAGATCAGGAGGAAGTTGACTAATGAGAATATATGATTTTGCATCCGCACCACCTGAAGAATCACGTGTCATAAGTCTATAATTAGAGGAAAATTCAATGGTAACATGTAAAACATAGTTGGAAAACTCTAAGGAATGCAGAGATATCTGAACAAGCAACAAAAAAGAGAAAGACAAAAAGTGAACTATTTCTGAATGTTTGGATTGTTGATAAAGCACATTTGCCAAAATCTTTAGTAAATAGGGGATGGCAGATTCCTTTCACATTTCAGAACACTAATATTCCTCCAGCCTATGTTTCTAACAGGTACTACCAGAAGAGTCGGATATACTCTGCACACACCCAAACAGATAGTGGAAAGGATGGGTGGAAAGATCTCACTTTCATGTATGATAAAGTTAGAATACGTTACTTGTTCAAATTTCCTCCATATTTTACCTAGTGAGGTAAGTTAGTCCTGTAGTTATTTGTCATCAACTCATCATCAATCACAAAGTCTTTCCAACTAATTTCCTACAGATTTTGGCTAGTAAGGTAAGCCGCGTTTACTTACATAAGGCCTCTGAATTTTGTTACTCACTTCACTTATTATTGGTTTAAAAAACTTATTTATTATTAGCATTTAACAAACTTTAATCCTTAGCTTAGCATAGAACGATGGTAACCAACATGTACTTTTTTCTCTGGGATTTGATCCCTGCTTAAGCAAGTGCAGATTGATCTCTATTTGAGCAAAAACCGCATTTATTTATGTGTGGGTTCCTGATTTTTCTATTACTTCCTTACATGTTATTAGTTTTTGATAGAAACTAGTATCAAATCAAATGTAATTTAATTTATAGAATAACAGTATTTATGGATCTATTCTCTGGAGATAGAATTCTTGATCAGAGATGCACACAATTATAGATTCGAAGTTATGCAGAAACTGCTGCAAAACAAAGATAGAACATGCACGCAAATACAAGGACACAGTTACTTGTTTCTCCATGAAATTTGAGAATATTGGATTTTTGGACTGGTACACAGGGAAGACAATGGATGCAGGTTGAGAGAAAGGGAAATATGAAAGGGGGTAAAGTTTTCCTGGCCATTTATGGAGAGGGAAAGACGCTCAGAGGAGGGACAGACAGTGTCACAAAGAGTACCGCATGGTTTCACACTGGCGAGGCATGATAGCCATTCACAACGTACCTAAGAATAATTCACATGGTTAACAAGATGCTCGCACAGTACTGAATAGTGACTTCAAAGGCCGCAGGTATAAACCATTCTCAATGGTGGTTTCTTTTTTTCAGCATCCAAATGATCAAGTCCTCACATGGTAATTATTTAATATATGATACATATACTAATATAATTTGATTTTGGTTCATGTTTACTTTGACCAAGTAAGGAATTGTGAAAGATACCGATATATCATCTATCGGCCAAGTAAAGAATTGTTCACCAAAAAAACTCATCTCTACAACCATCAAAGAGCTGTAAACTCATTTCAGCAAATGATGCGAACATGGGAATGGCCAGAATGGGTATGGTTGACACAGTAAAATCAGTTTCTAAGATAGAAGCAGAGGTTGTGGATTCGAATTGTCTCTGGAGTTAGTAAAAAGCAACCCAAAGCCATGTAATTTGTTAAACCCTGGAGTTGTGTACGGCTGGAATTAGTATGAAGAATGAGAAAATTGCAGCATCAGTTAAATTACGTAGATACATGATGTGAATCTAGGTAGCATTGGTGTTTGTTTCATGAATTTCTTGAACCTTATTAGGATTTATATTTAGTGTATAAGTATTATCTAAAGGTGATAAAATAGGACTTAAATATATACACTAAACATATACTCTCTTTGCTGTTGATACTAATCCTATTCGATTCATTTGTAAGTTAAACAATTTTATACTAATGCATTTTTGTATTTAGCAAGTGTATGATAATATCTAAAAATTTCTAAATAATTTCTAAATGGCAATAACAAAACTAAAAAGAACGGCCAAACGGCCACTGCACGCTAGTGCTAATGACAGTCCCAACAGTTTTAAAAAGGTCTAACATTGCCTAAAAGCTTAAATCACAAAGCTTATCAATTGTTTATAGAATACAACTCATAATGCTCAAACAACAACCCATTAATAAAACTTAAATTAACTCAGTAAGAAATTCAGATTGTTGCATCATTATGTGCATAAATAATGTAAGAGAAAAACTCACTTTGTGAAGAGCGTGTCTGAGCTTTAGATGATGGGAAAGACCTTGAAAGCTCTCTCATTTCATAACCAAACACAGTGGAAAGCTTGTCCTTAGCCTCCTTAATGACAAAAGTAGGAAGGTTCCGCTGATGATAATTCTTGGTAATAATCTGCGTGAGCTCTTCTCTCTTAATCGGGCACCCCGAGTTTTGATGGGTTTTGAAAAGCATGTAACGGATTACTTCTCCAACAAGCTTATCCTTTTCCTAAAAATCAAAATCAAATCAAATTTCTATAGCACCGACACTTCTGATCAAAGGCGTGTTCAGTGTTCAACACATGTCAGTGTCAGACACAGATACAACACCGACACATTACATTCAATTATATCTTTTTTTTTCTTCAAATTATTATCAGTGTCGACGTGTTTGTCGTATCCATTTCATCATGTTAAAATGAAAATAAAATAAAATTCTCCGAAAAAAGATTGTGAGTTTTTAAGAGGAAGATTGAACATACCTCTTTCGAAATTCCGAATTGAGAGAAATCTTCAATGTTGTTGGCCATCCTACAAAATTGATATGATAAATTTAAAAATTGGGAAAAGAAAAGGAAAAACCCTAAAATAGTGATTGACTAGGGTTTAGTTGAAAATTGAAACAGAGCAACGATAATGAAATAATCACAAGAAACCAAGCAAAACAGATTTAACCTAACAACTCACGTAGTGGATGAAAGCAGAAGCTGTGGCGGAAGCGAGCGTAGAAAGTGAAAGAGAATGAGAGAAGTATATACCTACGCACACTGGCGGGAACTATTACTTCAGCTCTACCCGTCCCTCTCGCTATTAATTTAGTCCATAAATAATTTTTTTTTTAAAATAATAGTATGTCAATTAAAATTTAAAAGTATAAATTTTTTTTTATTGAATCTCACATATGTTAAAGAAGTTTGTATCGAAATTTGTGAATTTTATATTAAATGTAAAATTTATTTTAAAATAGTTGTTGTTTATCAATAAAAGAATTATTATTTTTAGTTGCTTACAAAAAAGGGTTAAATATATTTTTATCCTTATATTTTACTTCGATTGTGAAAGGGACTTTTGTTAAAAATTGAGCAAAATATAAGGATTAAAAACATGTTTAACACAAATTTATTAAAAATATCGGATGTTCACCGATGGGGTTGAGGTGATTTTGATGTTTAAGATGGATAAAAACCTTGTATTATTATGTCAAACTTGACAATCAAGTTGTATGTTTTGGATTGGGTCAACTTATCTTTCATATATTATTATTAATAAAAAATAATTTTGATATAGTAATTCATAATTTTTAATTATTAGGTAAAATAAAATTAGAACTGAATAATGGAACCATATCGAACCACTAACAATCATCAAAGGTTCAGAAGCGGCACCAACATGCAGAGGTCCGATCTCATCACACCACCGTACTATAGAGGCTACATCGGGGCAGCACAAAGGCAAAAGAGAGAAGCACCGGCGTGCAACAAGGATTGATGAGAGATGGTGATATATATAGACTATAGTTGTCAAAAAGAGCTAGTCCATATGAATCGGTCCGCAAAACCCACTAAAACAAAGGGCTCAAGTTTAATAATTTGAACCTAAGTTTTTTTAGGATTTTTTAATCCAATCCGAAAATGCTTGTTATAAATATGAGCTAACATACGAATGAGTCACAAGTAGACCAAAACTCGCAAAAACAAAAAAATATAGAATTTATCCTAAATATATATAATAAAGATGATTCAAGGTTTACATTTTACACATAGGTTTATTTCCCCTTCTGCATATTTATTTACTAAGCATAATACCATCCTTTTAATAAATTACACACATATAATTGTGAATCATCTCTTTATTATATAAGCTTCTTACGTTTAAGTTTTCATTAACCTAATTTTTTCCCTCTTATTTTCCCTCCAATTTTAATCCTAATTTAATTCAAATAAAAGGTTAAAAAATAGTTTAACAAGAATCAAACTCATGTCCTCTAAGAATTATGTAGTACACTTGCCATTAGACTACATCAATCAATTCGATATAATTTTGTAATCAACATGTAATAAGTATGCAATCAATGCCTAATTGATATAATTTTTTTCCTCTCTTTTTTGTGCAGACCACATTCTTAATTATGTTATCACTAATAACATAATATATATATAGGGTTAGTATCAAATGACACCAAGATGTCAAACTTAGTAACATGACACTTCCGATAATTCTTTACCAAATAATCATATTATAAAATCCACGTTGGATTCAAAGCTATTATTATATAAATCATGTCTATAAAATTTAACATCGACCGGAAATCATTTGATATGTCAACGAGAAGCATAAAAACCAACGTCTTATAAAACTTCGTCAAAACCGTTAATTTTGATCATTCTCTTACGTTTAAGTTTTCATTAACCTAATTTTTTCCCTCTTATTTTCCCTCCAATTTTAATCCTAATTTAATTCAAATAAAAGGTTAAAAAATAGTTTAACAAGAATCAAACTCATGTCCTCTAAGAATTATGTAGTACACTTGCCATTAGACTACATCAATCAATTCGATATAATTTTGTAATCAACATGTAATAAGTATGCAATCAATGCCTAATTGATATAATTTTTTTCCTCTCTTTTTTGTGCAGACCACATTCTTAATTATGTTATCACTAATAACATAATATATATATAGGGTTAGTATCAAATGACACCAAGATGTCAAACTTAGTAACATGACACTTCCGATAATTCTTTACCAAATAATCATATTATAAAATCCACGTTGGATTCAAAGCTATTATTATATAGATCATGTCTATGAAATTTAACATCAATCGGAAATCATTTGATGGGTTAAAGAGAATGATCAAAATTAACGGTTTTGACGAAGTTTTATAAGACGTTGGTTTTTATGCTTCTCGTTGACATATCAAATGATTTTCGGTCGATGTTAAATTTTATAGACATGATTTATATGATAATAGCTTTGAATCCAACGATGGATTTTGTAATACAAATATCCGGTAAAGAATTATCGAAGGTTTCATGTTACTAAGTTTAACATCTTGGTGTCATTTGATCTTAACCCATATATATATTTATATTAATCCTTTCCCTTCATGTTATTCATTGTAATTATCTCAAAAATTTATTTTTCTTGCGTGAAACTCTTACATCCATACAATTTTTTTTTCTTGCAATTTTTCTTGCAAAATGCCTAAATTGTCAGCGTATTTTTTTTAGTCAACAAATTAAACGCAAGGAATCAAGAAATGTTAAACTATATGTGCGCTTATATATATATATATATATATATATATATATATATATATATATATATAAAAAATTAATCTATGCATATCTATTAATGTTTGGTAGGTAAATAAAATTATTTGTGCATGTAATATACATGTCAGACCACATTCTTAATTTTGCTATCATTTAACCTTAATTTATGCTAATCAATAAATGTTTGTTTGCTAAAAAAAATTATTTGCGTTTATAATAAGTCAGCCGCACATTCTTAATTTATGCGTGTCACTCAACCTTGGCAAAATTTTAGTATTTGGTGTCCTAAATTTTACTTTTATCGTCTTATAAGTTCTAGTTAAACTGACAAAATATGTCAAAATTGTTAGGTCGGACATCGTGATCCGGGTTTAAATCTGGGGTCTCACAATTATGTGAGTTTAATTTCCAGTAAATTATCACTTCGACTAAAAAAAAAAAACTTTTATCTTTTGATAAATCAACATAGTGTGGCGCGTAGCACTCGAAAATAATAGACTGTAATGCATTTAAATAAATAAGTTACATGACATTGACATGAAATCCGCAGTAGCTCACATGGCAAATTCATTTAATCGAATTCCGGGTTCGAATCCCGGCTGCGGAATAAATTCTTTTTTATTTTACAAATTTATATATATTTTTGAATAATCCAATAAGTAAATTTTCTAATTCTCTTTCTCTTTCTCTTTCTCTTTCTCAACCTTGCTCAAGTAACAGCAATACCAGTAGTATATAATATTGACATCGTTTTTTATTTTATTTTACGCGATCTATGAATAGAGATGTGATGTCAATACAAGAAGAGAAATGCGAAACACTACAAAAAGCGTTATTGGATTGCCACCGCCGTATACCTTCCGGTCAAGGTCGTAACTCCGCCTGTCGTCACCTCAACAACGCCCTCGCCATCTGTCTTGTTTCATTAACTTGCCCTGATGAATCGGAGGCGGTGCGTACTCTCTGTTCCAGCGCCGGTACTGGTCTTAAACGCCGTCAATGTCAACAAGCTCAGATTTCTCTCTCGCTTTGTCTCGATTCTCACTCAAATCCCTAACCCTTATTCTTGCCCCAAATTATTGAATAGTTGTTGTTATAATTGAAGCTTACAAGTTATATAACTGAAAAACACAATACACTTTGTAGTAAAGCCATCAAGTGGTATAACTATTCTTTTCTTTTGTTCTGAATTTGAATTACAGCATATCGGTTGAAACATGATCAAAACAGACTTTATACAGATCCGAATCAACTCGGACAACGCCTGCTCTGCACATCAATTCGAACCGTAGGCGGATCTACAGCCTGGCCAGTCCGGGCACTTGCCCAAACTCCGGTAAATTTTTTTGGTATTTCAGAGGCTATGTTGCCTAGGTGCGGGTACGGTACCGATACGAGGTACGGCATTTTTAGAAAAATTAATGTATGTGTATGGACATAAATTAAGATACGGATATTATCTGGTATTGATACGAGTACGTACCTGGTACCGTTACTCTTCCTCAAATGCAATATCCGTGCATCATAGTTTAGAGATTAGTTTAGGGCAAAACTGAGATTGTTGGGGATAATGTTTTAGCCAAATCAGGTAATGATATCATTCAGTTTAAGGGAGATTGTTGAAGTTAGTAGATGTTTATTTAATTTTTTATTTAATTTCCAATTATGTTATAATAAATCCTGTTAATTGGAAAGCAAGACTGTTTTGTTTTTCCTATCAACTAGGAGTAGTGGCTATGTAGGCAGACTAAGTCTTTTGAATTATTCCTTATTTGTAGGCATGTTTAGTTAGTGTTGCAGTTTATGTTACTATGTGGCAGTACTGATGTAAGGCTTTATAAAGTCATTTTCTATTCATTTCAATAATACAGAAGCATTCTTCCTTCAAATTACTTTGTCTTTCTTGATAATTAACATTTGGCATCAGAGCCTCGAAAGGGATCTTGTCAAATTCATGATCCAAAAGAGGGACTAATTGTTGCTGTCAAGATGTCTGGAAATCGGATGTTTCAACTAAAAAACGAAACTTTCGAAGACCAGACTTGTCTCAAAGTATCTATTTCCGATCCTTCATGGTTGTGGCACTATAGGTTTGGACATTTAAACTTCAATGGACTTAGAGCTTTGCAGCAAAAAGAAATGGTGAAAGGGCTTCCACAAATTGAAACTCCATCTCGTGTATGTGAAGAATGTGTGATTGCAAAGCAACATAGAAAATCATTTCCACAAGAGAGTAATTGGAGAGCTAGTCATGTCCTTCAACTAGTGCATTCAGACATATGTGGTCCAATGAATCCAACTTCCAACAGCAACAAAAGGTACTTTATAACTTTCACTGATGATTTTAGTAGAAAAACATGGGTATACTTTCTAAAAGAAAAATCTGAAGCAATTGAAATGTTTAGGAAATTTAAAGCACGGGTTGAGATGGAGGCAAAACAGCATATTCAATGCCTTCGAACTGATCGTGGAGGAGAATACACATCTAGTGAGTTTGTGAATTTGTGTGAAAGTAATGGAATCAAGAGGCAGCTGACTGCAGCATACACACCACATCAAAATGGTGTATCAGAGAGGAGAAACAGAACCATTATGAATATGGTGAGAAGTCTACTAGCTAATAAAAATGTGCCGAAGACGTTTTGGCCGGAGGCGGTTAATTGGAGTGTTCATATTCTCAATCGATGTCCAACATTTTCTGTGAAGAATATGACACCGGAAGAAGCTTGGTCTGGTCACAAACCAACTGTTAATCATTTCAGAATATTTGGTTGTGTTGCTTATGTGCATGTTCCGGATCCAAAGAGAAAGAAACTTGATGATAAGGGAGAGAAATGCATACTGCTTGGTGTTAGTGAAGAATCTAAGGCTTACCGTCTTTACAATCCTCTAACTAAGAAAGTTTGTATTTCTAAAGATGTGGTGTTTGATGAAATCAGCAGCTGGAATTGGGAAAGCCATGATAAAGGGAAAGCATTGCCTCTTGAACTAGAGGAGAATATAAATGTAGAAGTAGAAAAGGATGCACACAATGATTGTGAAGAATTAAATGAAATTGGATCTGATCATGGAAGTGAGGGTGCTGAAACTTCACAACAAAATATGCAACGTTCAAGGAGAAGGCCAGCTTGGAGGGATGATTACACAAGTGGTGAAGAGCTCTCAGATGAAGACACATTAGCTCATTTTGCCTTATTTGCTGGATGTGATCCCATTTCATTTGATGAGGCAATTAAAAGTTCAAGATGGAGAAAGGCTATGGATGCAGAGATTGAAGCAATTGAAAGAAATAACACATGGGAATTAGTGGAACTGCCAGAAGGAGAAAAAACAGTGGGAGTGAAATGGATTTACAAAACAAAAGTGAATGAAAAAGGAGAAATAGACAAGTTCAAGGCTTGTTTAGTAGCAAAAGGGTACACTCAAAAATACGGAGTTGATTATTCTGAAGTATTTGCACCGGTGGCAAGGCATGACACGATAAGAATGGTTATTTCATTGGCTTCTCTAAATAAGTGGACTATCTTTCAACTTGACGTCAAGTCAGCATTTTTACATGGAGAACTTGTGGAGCAGGTTTTCGTCGAACAACCCCCAGGGTATGTAAAGAAGGGAAGCAAGCACATGGTATATAAGTTGAAAAAAGCTCTTTATGGATTGAAACAAGCTCCACGAGCTTGGTATAGTCGAATAGACACATATTTCACCCAGGCTGGTTTTCACAAATGTCCTTATGAGCATACACTCTACATCAAAACTGGAGAGAAAGGTAACATTTTAATTGTGTGCTTATATGTGGATGATTTAATATTCACTGGAAATGATGAATGCTTATTTAGAGAGTTTAAACAATCCATGATGAATGAGTTTGAGATGACTGATTTGGGAGAGATGAAGTACTTTCTTGGCATAGAGGTGACTCAATCTGCAGGTGGCATCTTTATTTGTCAAAAGAAATATGCTCAAGAGGTATTAGAAAGGTTTAAAATGGGCGATTGCAATCCGGTTAAAATTCCTATAGTTCCTGGAACGAAACTTACTCGAGACGTCGAAGGAATGAAGATTGACAGCACCTACTATAAGCAGATGGTTGGAAGTCTTATGTATATGACAGCAACTCGACCAGATTTAATGTATGCTGTCAGCCTCATTAGCAGGTTTATGGAATCACCAACTGAACTCCATCATCAAGCAATAAAAAAAATAATGCGCTATTTGAAAGGTACTGTTAACTATGGTTTGTTCTATAAGAAGAGTGAAAGAAATGAATTGGTTGGCTTCAGCGACAGTGATTATGCCGGGGATTTGGATGATCGCAAAAGTACATCCGGGTATATGTTTCTCTTAAGTGGAGCTGCAGTCTCATGGTCTTCAAAGAAACAACCTGTTGTCACTTTATCAACAACTGAAGCAGAATTTATAGCTGCCGCATCATGTGCTTGTCAAGGCATTTGGCTTAGAAGAATTTTGGATGAGGTAAAGTATACACAGCAAGGTCCAACTATGTTATTTTGTGACAATAATTCAACAATTAAGTTATCAAAAAATTCAGTCCTGCACGGAAGAAGCAAACACATCGACGTGAGGTTTCATTTTCTTCGCGATCTCACCAAAGAAGGAGTTGTGGAGTTATGCTACTGCAAAAGTGATGAGCAAATTGCAGACATATTAACAAAACCTTTGAAAGCTGATTCTTTCATGAAATTGAGGGCATTACTTGGCATGTGTTCCATAGAGGAAATAAACTGATTGCTTATGATATCATTCAGTTTAAGGGAGAGTGTTGAAGTTAGTAGATGTTTATTTAATTTTTTATTTAATTTCCAATTATGTTATAATAAATCCTGTTAATTGGAAAGCAAGACTGTTTTGTTTTTCCTATCAACTAGGAGTAGTGGCTATGTAGGCAGACTAAGGCTCCGTTTGGCCCGGCTTATTTTTTACTTTTTATTTTAGCTTAAATGAAATAGAGAAGTATAAAATTATATTTGACACTATTTCTCCTTAAAAGTATTAGAGAAATAAAGTAAAGAAGTAAAAAATAAAGAAAAGTGAAGTCAAACACAATTTTTTCCTTCTTTACTATTTTTAAGGAGAAGAAAAAAAGGAGAAAATAAGCCAGGCCAAACGGGGCCTAAGTCTTTTGAATTATTCCTTATTTGTAGGCATGTTTAGTTAGTGTTGCAGTTTATGTTACTATGTGGCAGTACTGATGTAAGGCTTTATAAAGTCATTTTCTATTCATTTCAATAATACAGAAGCATTCTTCCTTCAAATTACTTTGTCTTTCTTGATAATTAACAGAGATGTCCATTTATACCTAGAAATAAAACGTTCCCATCTTCGTGAATGTAGGCAAAATGTGTCGAATCACATTAAATATTTTTATTTGAATAATAATCATGTTAAATTTTTGTGTGTGCGCTATTACTTTCTTTAATTTCATGTTGTTTTTGTGTGATCCATCTCATCTTTTGTCTTAACTATGCAATTCCTAGGCGAAAAATTCTTAGTAATTCAGAGTTTAGGCTAGAGAGTAAATAAATTAAGCATAGTCATTGATTGTTCTAATTAAGATTTGAACTTGTACTCTTTCAAATAATTCGTCTTTCGATGAAATCCGAGTTGATTCACTTAATTAGTTTGTATATGTTCCTTCTAAGATACTTCAGCGCATGGACTAATGTTTGGTGTGTGAAAATTTTCTCCAGCACTAGAAAGTAGAAACTATTAATTGGGATTTTGAGGCATCCACTACAACTTGGAAAGGAAAAACTATCAAGGTAAAAATATTTAAGGCTGAAAAATGACTCAATAATCCCACTTTCAACTACAAAGCTCCAAAAGAAAGAGAGAATTAAAGCATAAGTTTTTAATACTAAGTTACCTAACTATTGTCTAGCCTACTATTTATATGATCATTTGGTAACATCAACAGATTGCATTAATGCATTGTTAGGTCTCTTCATAAAGACTTTCATGGAAATAATAAGGCATCCAATGCAAGGATGGTACATTTGTATAATAATGAGGCATACATTTACATGATTTTTTGACAATTAGTTAGTTGAAGAATTATTGTCAACTTCAACATCAATTTCCCTATGTTAAGCTCTTCATCTATAAAAACAAGTTAAACAAGCATCATATTACTCACACTATTGCATTTTCAAGTTTATTTTGCCATACATCTTTTTTGTTGTAACTAAAGAACATGGATGCCGTGACATTGTCTGCAGAGTTTGCTAGCACCGTTGAGGCAAGGAGGATGTTCAAGGCCTTGATCCTTGATGCACAAAACCTCTTTCCCAAGCTTATGCTGGCTATTAAGAGTATTCAACTCGTTGAAGGCAATGGTGGCACCGGAAGCATTCAAAAGATCACCATTGTTGAAGGTTAATTTGCACCATTTTTACATATAGAACTTATTATTTTAAGTGGATTTCATTTCTTACAAACGTTTTTTTTCTAAAACCAAATTAAACATATGAATTGGTACATGTAAGATTTTTATAAGAAGAACATGGTTTAAATGACTTGTAGATAAAATTGTCCATTCATGTTCTATCATTTTTATTTGTATAATAACCTTTCATAAAACATAATTTTTTTACACAAGTTTTTCACGATAAATTAAACAAAATTACGAATTTGTCATGAAAAGAGGAATGACCTAAAAAATCTGGCTAACCATATATGATTGGTTATTGAGTTAATATGTTTGACTTTAAATTTGACAAGCCATTTATTATGCCGTTGTGATGTTGTTTCTCGTGACAAATATCTCTTTTCAAGAATGTTGATAGACAAAACCACAAATGTGCCATGAAACTTTTGGTTACTCTCAAACAATGTTTATCAACTTTGATTTCTCGATTTCTCGTTTAGTTTGAAAAAAAAAAAAGGCAAAAGTGTACATAAAAAAGAAATTAAAATAAAAACAAATTACACTTAGTTTAAAAGTATATGTTTGGATTCAAATTGTTTTCTCGTAGGCATATTAAATTATAGCGATTAGTTTGTTAGTGACTGAAAAATTGTTAGTACTAGAAGTCGAATCATAAACCTTTCATAAACTCGTTCAGCATCTTAACCCACACCACTTGACTAATTGTTATTTTTCCTTTAATGCAGGTGATAGCATCAAATACGTGAAGCATAGAATTGATGCCATAGACAAAGAGAATTTGGTATATAATTATTCCGTGATCGAGGGCGATGCTAAGCCGGAAATTCTAGAATTGATTTCACATGAGGTTAAGATTGAGCCTAGTACAGAGGCTGGTTGCAATTGCAAGATCAAGAATGTGAGCAAGTATTATCCTAAAAAGGGGGTTGTGATCAAAGAAGAGGATTTGAAGGATGCCAAGGAGGAAGCATTGGTTATTCTCAAGGTAGTTGATGCATATCTTGTGGCTAATCCACAAGCCTATGCTTGAAGTTATCTTAAGAGGAAGCTTGAAGTTTAATAAGCTATAAGTTATAATTTACTTTGAAGCCAATTATGATATATATGGCTAATAATAAGAGTTAATTGTGTTTGATGTGTTTTATTGGGGTTTGATGGTTATTATACACTAAAATTTATTACTATATACTATATGTGTTTGTTTTGATAAGCATTTGATAAAAGGAATTTTGTAATTTTTATATGATTATGGTTAAGTTTGAATGATAAAATGATTTATATTTGAATTATGATTTTCGCCTTTTTCGGCGGTCATCGATTGTTGCATTACACATTCAAGACATTGGTAGTTGTTCAATTAAGATTGGACGATTCAAATTTAAGATAGGTATTTTGAATTAAAAATTAACTAGCAAAATTTATTTTTTATGAACTGTTTGATCAAGATCTAACTGTTATAGGTAACTCGAATACATGAAATTATTGACCGCAGAGGATTCAATCTATTGTGTTTAAACTTTAAATGTGTCATCTCTATACGATTAAGATAAAGATATGTCTAAATAGTTATCATTCGCACACCCACTTTAAAAGAACGTTTTCCCCCTCATTCTGTCAGAAATACAAAAACACACCAAAACAGTCCCAAAGTTCGAAATCAACATCAATAAAATGTACAACGAAAAAACTTGTACAACAAATCAAACGTGGCTTGCCAGTTATAGTTGTAGCTAGGGCGTCCGCTACCAGGGGCGGACCTGGACTTGAAATATTGGCGGCGCTAAAATTTTTAAGCATTACTGAAGAAAAAATTATTCATCGTGACATTTCAGTTAAACAACAAATAATATATGAAATTACTACTAATACCACATGCATATTAAAAAAAAAACAACAACAACAAACCAATAAATTAGAAAATTTCAATTCAAAAAAGGAAACCAACAAACTATATCTAAGAAACTACAAAATTTCTATTTTAAAAAAAAAAAAGACTATACGTTATTGAATATATGTTAAATCATGCATATCACTATTATTTTATGTTTCACGAGATCCTAATTTGGACCAAAATATATTGAATCCAAATTACAAGCTTATAGTTTATTTTGATAAGATAATTCAATTAGCTTATAACTTATTAATTTTTATTCCAATTTTATCGATATTATTGTTAGGAAACTACGCAAAATTTCCCCATATTATCAGATTTGTGGAAGAGCAAAATAACGCGGAAGCACTCTAATATTAATAATAATGAAATGTACAAAGTGTTTATGACAACCACTTTCTCACAGAACCCACAACCCAGTTACACTCAAAGAAATATTTCTCTCTAAATATTTCTCGCAAAACTCCTATACTGGAATTTTCTCCTTTGTAACTAGCTGATTGTTATAACTCTTGCACTTATTGTTGTTGTGATAAGAAATGAAATATACTCTGCTTTTATAGATAAGCAGGCGGAAAAACAAATGGTTCAAATGAAAGAGAATGTTTCTCATTCTATCTCCATGTTTTTCGTCCATGAATTGCTCTGGACCTTACTTATTTCATTTCCTTGTTTTTCTCATCCATTTTGACCAACAATCTCCCACTTGAAGACTGATTTCAATCGATCTTCACACCTTAGTCAAACAATATTATTTAACAGTCTGTTATTCTAGCAGGCCAACTGAAGATGAGCACAACTTCAGTTTGTCAATTGTCACCACCTTTGTTAACATGTCTGCCGGGTTCTCACTTCCTTGAATCTTGCTTAATGTTAGCACCTCATCCTCAAGTAGTGATCTGATGAAATGATAACGAAGACCAATATGTTTTGTTCTTGAATGAAATGCTGAATTCTTTGCCAAATGTATAACACTCTGACTATCACTATACAAAACATTTTTCTCTTGAGTAAAACCCAACTCTGTTAACAATCCCTGAAGACATATCAATTCTTTGCTAGCTTCTGTTACTGCTACATACTCGGCCTCTGTAGTAGATAAAGCAACAATCTTTTGTATCCGCGATATCCAACTAACTGCTCCAGTGCCAACAGTAAAAATGTAACCGGTGGTACTTCTTCGGCGATCAACTTCACCTCCAAAGTCTGCATCTACGTAGCCTTGTACTTTTAAATCTCCTTTTCCAAAGTACAAACATTTCTTACTGGTGCCTCGTAGATACCTCAAAATCCACTTCACTGCTTCCCAATGAGCTTTACTTGGATTTGACATAAACCTGCTAACAACTCCCACTGCATGGCCAATGTCCGGCCTAGTACAGACCATTGCGTACATCAAACTTCCAATGGCTGAAGCATATGGAATGTTAGCCATATATTCTTTCTCTTCCTCCGTCTGAGGAGACTGGTCCTTGGATAGGAGAAAATGACTTGCCAAAGGTGTGCTAACAGGTTTGGCATTGCCCATGTTGAACCTTTGCTAAACACGGTTGATGTACTCTGCTTGAGATAACTGCAAAACTCCTCTTTGCTTATCTCTCGTGATTTGCATACCAAGGATCTTTCTTGCCGGACCTAAATCCTTCATGTCAAACTCTTTTGACAACAACATCTTCAAGTTTCTGATCTCGTCCATATCTGAACCTGCTACCAACATGTCATCAACATAAAGTAACAAAATGATATAACTGGACTTATATCTCTTGAAGAAACAACAATGATCAACATTGCACTTATTGAAACCTTCATTGTGCATGAAGCTTTCAAACTTCATATACCATTGTCTTGGAGCTTGTTTCAGACCATACAAGCTCTTCTTTAGCCTGCACACCATATTCTCTTTCCCTTTTTCTGAGAATCCTTCGGGTTGGTGCATATATATCTCCTCAACTAAGTCTCCATGAAGAAACGCAGTCTTCACATCTAATTGCTCAAGATAGAGATCTTCACAGGCAACAATACTCAACACAGCCCTGATAGTATTGTGCTTCACAACCGGAGCAAAAATTTCGTTGTAGTCGATTCCTTCCTTTTGCTGGAATCCTTTTACCACTAGTCGGACTTTGTATCTCTTAGAGCCATCATGTTCCTCCTTCACTCGATACACCCATTTGTTGTGAAGTGCCTTCTTTCCCATAGGTAACTTAGCTAGTTCCCATGTTTGATTGAAAATTAAAGACTTCATCTCGTCTTTCATTGCAAGCTCCCACTTACTAGCATCAGTGGTCTGACATGCTTCTTCAAAATCTTCAGGCTCACCTCCATCAGTCATTAACATGTAGTCCATGTATCTCCTGTTGGGAACATGAGGTCGGGAAGACCTTCTCAATACAGGAGTAGGAGTGTGATGCTCCGGTGTGTCAAACGGTTGTGCGTCACTTGATTCAGTTGATTCCTCTATCTGAGAACTTTCAACAGTGGGATTTTCTAGGACATCGTCCACCTCTACATACACAGGCTCACTCAATTCTGAGTTGTTGGTGGTTGTGTTATGCTTGTCTTTGTACATCACTCTTTCATTGAGGATTACATCTCTACTGCAGATCATCTTTTTGTTGTCATCATCCCAAAGTCGGTAGCCAAACTCATCTTCACCATAACCGATGAAAGTGCACTTCTTTGATTTAGGATCAAGTTTATTTCTACCTTGATCACTAATGTGTACATATGCTACACAGCTGAAAACTCTAAGATGTGAGAGTTTTACCTCTCTTCCGCTCCATACCTCTTCTGGTATTTTGTGCTCCAATGGAACCGATGGACCTCGGTTGATCAAGTATGCTGCCGTGTTGACTGCTTCTGCCCAGAACTGCTTGGGTAAGCCTGACTGCACACGTAAGCTTCTGGCTCTCTCAGTCAATGTTATGTTCATACGCTCTGCTACACCATTGTGTTGACGCGTTCCTGGTACAGTTCTCTCCATTCTGATCCCGTACTCATAGCAGAACTTCTTGAATCTGGTGTCTTCATATTCACCACCATTGTCGGTTCTGAGCTTTTTGATCTTCAATCCTGTCTCATTTTCCACCATAGCTTTCCATCTCTTGAAAGCCTCAAATACATCGGCTTATGTTTCAGAAAGTATACCCATACCTTCCTAGAGTGATCATCAATAAAAGTCACGAAGTAATTCTTTCCACCAACAGATGAGACATTTGTTGGACCCCAAACATCAGAGTGAACAAGCTCGAGTCTATCTTTCTTTTGGGTTCTTCCACTTGTCTGAAAGCTAACTCTTTTCTGCTTTCCAAGTATACAGTCTTCACACATGTCAATTTCTATTGACCGAAGACTTGGTAGTTTTCCTTTTGAGTGCATAACCATCATCCCTTTCTCACTCATATGGCCTAATCTCTGGTGCCATAGATTGAGACTTTCCTTTGTTGCAACTGCAATCAAATGACATGTAAAGAGTACCACTCTTCTTACCGCGAGCAATCGTCATTGCACCCTTTGAAATCTTCCAATCGTCACCATGGAAGACTGTTGTGTAACCGTCACTGGCCAACTGTCCTACGGAGATCAAGTTCTTCGTCAGGTCGGGAATATGTCTGACATTTTTCAATTCCCATACAAACCCATTCAACTTAATCTTTACTTCACCTTTGCCGACAATCTCACAAGATTGTTCATTACCAAGGTAAACTTTACCGAGGTTTCCAGAGACATAATTCTTAAAGAATTCCTTCTGGGAAGTAGCATGAAAGGATGCTCCAGAGTCTAGCACCCAAGACTCTTCCTTATTCTCCAAAGAACATATCAAACTATCACCTCCTTCTGAGGTTGAAGCAACATTTGCTTCATCTTTAGCCTCTTGGTTCTTTCTTGGGAGCCTATACTGAGTTTTTGTAGTGTCCCGACTTTCCACAATTCCAACATTCGACATTCTTCGAATTATGGGAACTACGATGATTTCTGGATTTGGACCGTCTTTCCTTAGATTTACCATTCCATATCCTCTGGTTGAATTTCTTCTTCTTGACTCTGTATGCAATACTGAAGAGGATGATGATTCACCCGACTCTCTCCTTCGGATCTCTTCGCTGAGAACCAGATCACGAAGATCATCAAACTTCATCTTTGTACTTCCTGATGAGCTACTCACAGCCGTGACAGTAGCACTTCAACTATCTGGTAGGGAAGACAAAAGTATCAATGCTCGAACTTCATCTTCAAATTCGATACCAACTGAACTTAATTGGGTTATGACAACATTAAGTTCATTGATATGTTGCGCAATCGATGCGCCTTCTGTCATCCGAAGCGTAAACAACCGTCTCATCAAATGAACTTTATTTGACGCTGAAGGCTTTTCATACATGCTCGAAAGAGCCTTCATATTCATAAGACTGGCTGTTGTCTTCTCCTTCGCAATGTTAAAAGCAACATTACGAGACAATGACAATCGGATAACACCAAGTGCTTGCCTATCGAGAAGGTTCCACTCATCTTCCTTCATCGATTCTGGCTTGTTTTCTGTGAGAGGTTGATGTAGCTTTTTCTGATACAAATAATCTTCTATTTGCATCTTCCAAAAGCTAAAGTCCGCACCATCGAACTTTTCAATTTTCACTTTTCCGTCGTCTGCAGCCATTTCTCCCACTCAAATCTGACTTCCTCAGGATCGTCTTTGAAAATTTCTACGAATCACCGTGCTTTGGAACACCTCTGTGAAAAGTTGGTAACGCTGACCAAATTTTGCACTATTCACAAAAGTTGCTATTTATGTGAATAATACATTCGTTAGAAAAATTAGCAAAAACAACCAACTGGCTCTGATACCAGTTGTTAGGAAACTACGCAAAATTTCTCCATATTATCAGATTTGTGGAAGAGCAAAATAACGCGGAAGCACTCTAATATTAATAATAATGAAATGTACAAAGTGTTTATGAAAACTATTTTCTCACAGAACCCACAACCCACAACCCAGTTACACCCAAAGAAATATTTCTCTCTAAATATTTCTCACAAAACTCATATACTGGAATTTTCTCCTTTGTAACTAGCTGGTTGTTATAACTCTTGCACTTATTGTTGTTGTGATAAGAAATGAAATACACTCTGCTTTTATAGATAAGCAGACGGAAAAACAAATGGTTTAAATGAAAGAGAATGTTTCTCATTCTCTCTCCATGCTTTTCGTCCATGAATTGCTCTGGACCTTACTTATTTCAATTCCTTGTTTTTCTCATCCATTTTGACCAACAATTATCTTATTCGAAAAAATTAAATATTAATTACACATATTTTATTATGTCATTTCATATTAATATGCTAGTTCAATTGCTAGTTTTACTCATTCAATTAGTTATCCACTATTTTTTGACAAACAAAATTAAAATTGATTGTTATAAAATTAAACTATATAACTTAAAATAATATCGTACGTACAACAAAAGACTTGAAATAATCAATAATAAACTACAAATTAATATTTACACTAATATCTAAATCAATATGCGTACGAGAAACTTACAGTCGTCACTAATAAACTCTAAACTAATATTTACATTGATATTTGTACAAATATGTATACAAAATAACTCGAAATAATTTATAAAATATATATTTATTTTTTTCAAAAAAAATTTCGGACTAGGCTGGTGTGGCTATAGCCCCACCATGCCTTACATGAATCAGTCCCTATCCGCTACTAACAGACTGATTGTAAAATATTTATTACTCCCTACGTTCCTTTTTAAGTGTCCGTTTTGAATAGTAACACCAAATTAAGAAAGTGTATTTTTGCACATTATCTTCCTATTATACCCTATTTTAATTCACCAATAAAATCCTATTTTTTTGCACACACTTTCTCTTTCCAATAAATTTAATATATTATGCACACAAATGAAAAACAAAATTTAATATGTTATGTACCCAAAAAAAAATTAAAAAAAAGATTTAGTTTTCCAAATATATAGCATTAATTAGTTTTATTGAAAAAGATATGAGTAATTGACAAATGGTATAATTGACAAATCGTACCATTAAAATATCAAATGGACAGTTAAATAGAAATGCTAAATTCTATATTTTTGGACACTTAAAAAGGAACGGAGGAAGTACTTAAAGAGCAGAACTTTTTATAATTTCAACTTTTTTAATTTTTGCGATTTAGTTAACAGAATTCTATATTTTTACGAAGAGCATTGCTATTTAGCATGAAATTTTTACACAAGAAATGCAAGAATTAACACATGGCAAAATCTTAAAGGATGATGTCATTTAATCTTCTTTTTTAGTGGAAAACATGGGTGGTTATGGATGTAATCAAGGGTGAGGATTTATTCTTCTCTTTCTTGCATCAAAAAATTCTTGCTAAATAGCATTTTCCTTTTACGAATAAAAATAGTATTCAAATTCACTTGGCAAGCCACCGTGTCTGATGAAAAATTTAAAATATACGGTTCAACAAAGCTATACAGGAGGAAAAAGTTCAATGTTTATGCTATGACACGTGAACCTCGTTTTGAAAATGATGTACTTCATGTAAGTTGACATTATTAACAATTCTTGATCTTATATGGTCCAGTCAAAATTCACTTTGTACCTATTTTTTCCCAAACTGTCGGTAATTTCAACACTTGTTTTAACTTATTTTGTAAAATTATGACAGTTGATTAGATATTTAGTCTTTTATGTTTATTTTAGATTTTAATTTGAATTTTTAGATTTAAAAAGTTTAAGTTAGTTAATTTTGTTAAATTTCGATTTAAATCATCAATGCAACTAACAAATTCGCACACGTGCACTACTTAGGAGGGTGCCACGTGGAAATTTTAGATGAAATTAACTCAAAATTTAGTAAATAAAGGCTCCAAAAGGGGATTGTGGTTTTGTTGCGGACTGGACTAAGGTCTATTGGCGAACTCAATCGGATCACCCGTACTACACATAACTGAGCAGATTATATGATTAATACACCCTAAAACAACCATAATCACCACTCGTTGGGACACAACCGCCGAATCATACCGCATTGACTATCAGTGTACATATGTCCTCAAGATATGTGTCCAAGAGAATATTCTAGGTTCTCACAAACCCTAATTCTTCAATTATTAAAATTTGTTTCATGAGTTAGGTCAGATATGTCACAAATAATCCTAAATGTTTCTCATATTTGACGCCTACAGATCTGATTGTCAGGATGTGTGCAAGTACCACCAATGATTCAAAACCAATGACCCATAACAACCTTACCATTCAAATCTTAAGTCCGGAGATGATCAAGTTCCATGCAACCAAGATTTCATGTATTCGCATATTCAAAATATCGATAGTCGTTCGATCAAGATAGGACACTCAAATTTAAGTTCGGTATTTTAAATTATAAAATAAATGTAAATTTATGTGTTTCAAATTTCATACAACTTATGGTAGGTAAAGCACTATTATTTTTCTTTTGTATACGAATTCAAATCAACAATTAAAATGTTTTGTAATGACTAATTTTTTTTTAATATATAGCAATAAGATTCTACCAATAGCCGCCCATAGGTGTTGTATAAGTTTGATTAATACAATTATTTTGGAAATATATGAAAACAAAAACTCATCCATCAGCCACAAATATTGAACATTTACAAATAAAATAATTACCAAAATATTGTCCATTTTATATAGCCGCAAACTAAAATATTTCTTGTTCATCAAAAGGGATCATTCCTACGAAACCTACTTCATGAATAGAACTATAGGATATAGCTATAAAAGACCAAGGTGCTCTACATCATATTCAAATTATTCAATATCAACAACATTCAAAAACTTTATAAATTAACTTTGTGTAATATTTGTAATATCTACACTCCTTATCATCATGGTAGTCTCAACCTTCACAAATGATTATTCTTCCCCTATTGCTCCATCACGTATGTTCAAGGCCTTAATCACTGATTCTAGCAATTTGCTTCCAAAACTCTTACCTCAATTCATAAAAGATGTCAACTTAATCCAAGGAAATGGAGAAGCTGGAACCATTGAACAAGTTAACTTTGCTGAAGGTAATCAACAAAAAATAACTTTTTAATATATACTTCATCCAGTCTCAAATATAAGCAAATTTATACTTTTTAAGTTCATTCAATTTTTAATGTATCTGGTTCATATTTTAAGTCAGATACATTAATAATTAAATGAATCTAATTAAAAAGTAGAAATTTGTTTATATATGAGATTAGAGTAATATATTTTTTTTTAATTAGAGAAAGAAAATTAGCTATTTTATTTTCTTCACTATATATTGCTTGAATAAATTCTTACTTATTATATGTTCCATTTTATTTATGCAGCTAGTCCATTCAAATATTTGAAAAATAGGATTGATATGATAGATAATGATAAATTGGTGTGCAACTATACAATGATTGAAGGAGATCCATTAGGTGAGAAGCTTGAGTCAATAGCTTATGAGGTTAAGTTTGAGGCCATTAGTGAAGGAGGTTGTCTTTGTAAAATGACAAGTATATACAATGCTATTGGAGAGTTTGAAGTCAAAGAGGAAGAGGTAAAGGAAGGAAGAGAAAGCTCTATTGGAATTTGCAAAGTTGTGGAAGCATACTTGATGGAGAATCCACAAGTCTATGCTTAATTATTCATTATTATTTTGTTTTTGTCAAGTATATACATTCATCTTATTTAAAGATGAAAATACAAAATTTATTCAATTTTTCAAATATTAGTGTGAAGTGTCCACCCAAACATTTGGGAGTTGGGACAACATGAATTTGTAAGTGTTGAAGTTCTTAATAAGTCCTTAGCCATCAAGGGCATTCTTTGTGGTTTGGTAAAATGCTTGTACTTTTGTTTCAACAATTTTTTCAATATTTTATTTGTACAATACTACAATTTCGAAGGTTAAAAAAGCACAAATTTTCACGCTGTAATCAATCACAACTATTGATTTAAGATGGACGATTCAGATTACACATCAACTTAATTAATATAGTTCAACGATCTTGATTATTGATCCAAATTGTACGGTTGAGAGCACTAAATGAGTCACGTACGGAAAATTCAATACCATGAATACATTACCATCATATGAGTTTTAAGAACTCATATTTTCAGTATTAAATATTAATATTCAGAGAATTGGGTTGGCCTGACGGTGTGAACGTAAACTTAGTAAGGCGAGAAAATAAGTCAGAATCGATTCACTTTTAATCGATTATGCATGTGTCGCTACTGTTGGGAGTGCTGTCGCAGCTAAACTCATGGGAACAGCCGGTGGTCTATCGGCTCTTGCAAACATGCCTTCTTGTAATACAGCAAATTTCTAGAGAGCATCATTACTTGCGATATTGACGCAGAAGAATTTGCAGATTTTAAAGGTTATATCATTCTTCCAACTGTTATAAATGATGATTTTCTTCCTAATGTTAGTAAAATTGTGAGGTTATGAGAAGTACTGAAAGTTGTTAAATAGCAACTATAGCGTAGTGGAGTTTGACCAAATCACCATTGTTCCGCGATAGTAATACAAAATATTGTCAAATAGTGGCTATAATGGCACTATAGTGCTGATGCATAGTGAAATTTGAACAAACTTCTATTTTCTGAAATCCGTGATTGATAACATTGAACAAAACTAGAGATACTTGCGCTACAAGCTAGCTTATAGCGCGATGTGTAGTAGCGCCCCACCACCACTGTAAAAGAGGTGAGTGATGGGAAAAGTTACAAACTTATCAAAGACAGAAATGACAAAGAAGAGACACGATCTTATGACTCAGAAGTTAGAACCGACAAATGAAGGTAGAGACGGCCTTTAGAGAAGAGAGGAGCACCAACAGTGCCGAGTGGAGGAAAGAAACTCTCCACTAAATGGAGAAAAGAACCCTAGCTCACATAGGGACGGCGCTCACCCTTTGGTGAGAAGAGAGGAACGATGCTCATCGCAGGAGAGTTAAAATGTGTTTGTTTTCTATAGTGATCAATTGAGCGAGCTAAATGGACAAACACGACATATCAATATACTTAAGAGACATTTGAATAACCATTCTACTTTTCAAAGGGTATCTTGCGATTTCATAATTGCTACAAAGTATTTATACTATATAAAGTGATAGAATTTTTTCTGTTTGTTACACGCGAATGAAAAAAAATATGACTAAAATTTTCAAATTTGTTTATGTTGCGATCATTTTACTTTCTCTATTTCTTGTTGCAACTGACGCCGAAGGTGAATCATTTTCTCCTAAATTATACATAATCTTTTGAACATTTTCAATAACACTATTTTGTATGTATTTTACATCACAGCTCGTAATTGTACTACTGCGCTCCATTGTCTTACTACTCATTGTTACCTTCATGGAAAACCATTATGCGTGAACGGTCAATGTTTATGCATTTAACAGTTAAGTCGAAAATAATTCTATATCTTCCAAGTGTATCTCAAGGATTAATTTTGTAGTTTGTGTTCAGAAAGACGATTTTGAGGTTTCGTTCAATGATGTTAAGATACTGAAATGATATCACATATCTCTTAAGATTTTTTCCTTTTCTGATGTTTATCTGTTGTTTTGCAGATTGTGTTTGAAGATATTGCAGATAGGATCCTATGAGAAAAGCCTTCAGCAAAATGTCCATTTAGTTGTATCATTATGAAGAAGGGTGTTATTGTATAGTTGTATAATTGGTTCTTTATAGAGCCAAAATTTTTTTTTAACTTTTTTTATTTGCTTCATTGACCAGAATATAGTTGTAATTCAAGTTGAATATGGTCTTCTTCAACTTGAATAATTTGTGGCTTAATGCTTATATTTATAAAAATGATTTTGTATATGTCTTTAAAAAAAGTTACCTGCGTTTAGATAAAACTTTCATGCAAATTTATCTGGTGTAATTCGGAATATGAGAAAGTTGTAAATCGTCAATGTGTTGCTTATTAGATGTGCAAAAACTCTAACAAATCGTAATATTAGCAACCTCGTTAATGTCTCTCAGAGATCTAATATTAGACTCCCTTTCGCACGTAGGAGTGCATACAATGTGTCAAACAACAATGACCAATAAGCACCGATTAAAGTCACTTGACAATACAAAATTTCTAATCTACCTTCGATCTCACACAACAAAGAAATAGGCCAAGAAGATATGAGAAAGTTGTAAATCATCAAGTTATCGATAACACTCCTAAATCAACTGTACTTTGCCAACAATAGCGAGAAGAGAAGCTTTCCAAGATGCCAACATAGAATTAAAGCCAAATACATTCAACACCTATGTTAGAAACTTTCAATCAATGGTGTCAAAAACCTTGTAAATATCAATTTTAAAGGCAAAGTTACCTCCGTAAGATCTTTGGTGAAACCTATCGATAGCTTCAGAGATCAAACAATGCAATCGCCGATTTGTCTACCTTTGACGAAATCTCTCTAGTGGTGGGGTGATATCATTGAAGACATAATATACGTAAGCCAATCAGAAAAGCCAATCAGAAAACACCTTAGTAATAATCTTGAGCTCGAAGTTAGCCAAAACAATAGGTCTAAATGTCCAAATTCATTCATCAGGACGGAGAAAAATATTTTTTTGTAAATTAAACCACATATTTTGGTCCTACATTGGAACTCAAAATTAGACAAAGACAACTTAAAGGACCCCCTCCTATCTGGCTTTGATGAGGTAAGAAGTGCTTTTCCACATGATATATTGATTGATTATGCTAGTTGGCAAAATTTTAAGCCACCAATATTCATTATGTTGATGTCATCTCACTTTTGCTGACTGTCATATTCCATATATAACTTAGTATCATACCAATCCCAAACTTTGATTTATTTAATATTGTAGGTATAAAATATAATAACATGACAAATTGACAACAAAGAAATGGTAAATTATTACTTAAAATTGAACTTTGTTTAATTGAAGTATCACCAAATCCACTACATGCTTGCTTTACAGTGAAATGAAATAACAATGAAACTAATGCAAAAATATGTAAACTATCACATTTTGAGTCCTTTCTGTAAAGGCACTACCAAAATTTCCTTACACATGAATGAAGAAATGAAGCTGTACAAATAATGACATATTTTGGAATATGCAAGAATTGAAATCTAAGGAATGGAAGGAACAAAAGAAGAAGAAAAAAATGAACAAGTCTTATTTTGGAAAGAATGTAACCTATTCGCGATTCGCTTCTTCATCTTCGTTTTTTATGAGCAGGAAACAAACTCGGTACTCCAAGATTTACAATACTCACATATACTGCGCACCAACCACTTGCGTTAGATTGTTTGTTTTGTGAACGATTTATTAAAGTCCTGCAGTTTTTCGACCGAGACTCATGAGGTAGAAACACGACGATGAAGAAGAATTTGAAGGGTTATCAAGTTCTTGACAAGGTTTAGGGGACACCGAGTCTGAAAATCCCGAGACATTTGAACATTCCCATGTAATGGAAGAAGCGGAATTTATTGACAAGGTTATATTTGAAAGGCAAATGTTTGTGAAGGGTGATTCTTCTATTCCAGAAAAGCTTCCGGCAACTGTGATATTCGTTCCGATAATATCCTTCAAAGTAATGTGATTCAAAAGTGGAAGAGCTTTTGGATTAAATTTGTCGTCAGGATGATAACCAGAATTACCTTTGGCCGAAATTGCTGTATAAACATTTTCCATTTCTATGTTTGATATTGCAATTTCTTTTATATAACCACCTCTTCCTATGTTTGTTCTGAACTCGATGCCGCTATTTGAGTTCCAAATGTGAACATGTTCTATTAGAACATTTGAAATTCCGCCAGACATTTCAGTACCGAATGAAATAGCAGAGCCGGAAAATGCATGAAGTTGAACCCTTCTTATGTGTACTTTCTCAATAGGTCTTCCGTAGGCAATTCCATACTCATCCCATCCACTTTTGAGAGAAATTGCATCAAATCCAATGGACACAATACAATCTTCTATACAAACGTTATCAGAAGAATCTGAAAATATCAAGTGCACGAACATTTAGCTAAGTGAGACTCACCAAAGTTTAGTAGCACCGACACTTCAAATTGAAGGCATCCCTGGTGCCTGACACGACACCTGTGGTTACAATCAATCATATCATATGTTCAAATAATTACCATGGTTGACGTGTCATGTCTGATGTTAGTGTTTGTGTCAGTGCTTCATAGTTTAAAAGGTATTTTATGAAGCACCGACACAAACATGGACAAGACACAATACTGACATGTTGACTCTGATAATAATTTAAATAAATGATATAATTGACTGTAACCGAATGTGTCGTGCCTCTTCAATCTAAAGTGTCAGTATTACATAAAGGCATTGTCATTTTCACAATGAGGTTATAAATTGAGTCGATAGTCTACTACAAACCTGGTACTATGCCAGCAGTATAAGGTGATTCCGGAGGAGCGGAGATTGAAACATTTTGAATATGTACATTACTGCATCAAATTAAATGTAACCGTATCAATATTACTTTATTCTTTTGGAAAAAAAAGTATCAAGAACAAGTGGAAAATTATATACCTGCAATAAACTGGGTGGATGCTATATGCTGGAGCATTCAAGAATGTAAGATTTGAAACTACGACAGAATCAGATGATATAATTTCAACCAGATGAGGACGACTGTGGTTAAGGGAATGAGACTTATACCACTCCCACCAAACCATTCCATTTCCATCGATGGTTCCATTATTGCCTGGTAAAAGTTACATTAAAATATTGAAAATTCAATCCAGAAACCGAACGGTGAAAAACTTGCTAGAAGGAAAAAAAAAATACTTCGATTGGAACAGAAGAGACAAACCTGTTATGACCACATCCTCCAACTTGTTACCATTTATCAAGCTCTTGTATCTTCCGTCAGGAACATCTTTCCCTCGGCCATAAGAAGGTAAAGCTTCAATAACATCCCAATGAGATGGATCCTAAACAAGAAAAACAACTCTTCAATTACCCTCAAATTGGTTGAACATGAAATATCTTAATACACAAGAATATCAGTGTTGTAAATCGCAGATCACAAAAAATAGTTGTTTGGTCAAATTCCGCTATTCTACAATGATATAGCACTGCTATAGCCGTCATTTAACGGAACATTACACAAGTTGTTCAAATTGTGCTATGCTATACCGCTGTGATAGCCATTATTTAGCAACATTGCATCAATCAAATCAATATAAAAAGAGTAAACGGTCATTTTGGTCTTTATAGGCATCAAGCACTCTCACTATAGCCCGCGAAATCACCGCCTTCAAGGCCTATAGTGACACCGCCTTACACTTTCAGGGACCAAAATGATGATTTTCTCGCATAAAGGTGAAGCAAGAGGTGAAAGTACCTGAGATCCAATAATGACGGCACCTTTCTCCAAAAAGAGGGTAAGATGGCTGGTAAGATTGAAACTACCGGTGAGCCAATTTCCTGGCGGAACATAGAGCTGAGCACCGCCCTTATCAGCAAATGACTTTAGATAGAAAATTGCATTCTGAAATGCAATTGTATTCAGTGTTTTACCATCTCCAACTGCACCAAATTCCAAAATAGAGACACTATGTGGTCTAGGATCCAATTTCGGATTCGAACCACACTGCTCAACATCTCCGTAAACATTCACGGCATTGCTCAATGCCAGAAGCAAGAGCAATGCCACCTGAAAAAAAGGTCACACAAACAAATTAATCACCACAGACATCAGACACAACACAGACATACATCAGACACGACCCTGATAATAATTTATGAAAACAAATTAATTGAATGTAATCACATGGTCGACAAATAGATATAAATAATTTGTTCATGAATCAAGAATTCACTTCAAACTGATAGAAGTTAAAAACATATCTGAAACAATAATGAACAAACACAACAATGAAAATGAAAATTTTTCAAAGCAAAAACAATGAAACAAGACAACAATAATTCTCATTTTCACACACCAACCAATGAGAGAATCACTTCAACAAAAATATTATTACATATGGAACAAAATCATATGACAAAACAAAAGCACTTCAAAAGGGAATTCTCAGCTTAAACTATAATGCAAGTTAATCAGATCAATTAATCAGATCAAAATTGAATAAAATTTAATGAAAGCTTCACCATAGACAACAATCACCATTGTCATATAAAATCATAACAAAAAAACAGAACAACCCAAAAGAACAAATCTAATACATAGAATTTGAACACAACCCATTTGAATGAAACATACAAACATTGACTCAAACATATAAAATCATACAAAAGATCCAAACTTGAAGAGACCCTTTTAGTTATTATAATGAAAATTGAAAAACAAAGCAATAAAGACCCAGATTTGGAACAAGTTTAAGGTAAAAACTTAAAAGACAAAGAAAGTATAAACAAAAAATGAACACAGAGAGAAACGTACTTACAAGCATCTTCACAGGTCAAAGCTGGCAAAAGGGTCAGAGACTACAGGAGACAAGAAGTAGCACTAGTGCCAAAGCAAAAACAAGTGACAAAAAAAATTGGAAAAAAAAAATGAAATTGCAGAGAGAGAGAGGAAAAGGAGGAAGAAGAAGCAGGAACAAGAGGAAAAGAAGCAGCTTTATGCAGTTTTTTTGTGAGTGTATTATTATAAGAAAAATAAGGAATTAAAGAATTAAGCTACCCATGTAAAAAAATGACAGCAAATGAAGAAGATTAATGGTCCATTCATATATATGTACAAATATTTGGTAGGAAATTTTCTTATATTTAAAAGAGGGAATTAAAATGGTATGATGTTCCGTCAGCTTAGTTCAGTTGGCAGCACATTGTATTAGAGAATCGAGGTATCAATCATTCCAACTATGTTAGGAGACAAAAAATAAATAGTTTGGTGGCTATAAATTCTATCTTAATGGTGAATAAGTGGATTGTCTGAGGTTCGAACCCCGACTCCTTTAATAATAATAATATTTATAAATTTGTTTCCAAAAAATATGTTAATTGATTAATTAGTTTAAGTGGTAAGAAATTTAGAATTTTTTTGGTTTCAACCCCCTCTTGATCGACGTTGCGAGAATCAAATTGTGGTTCTTCTTACTACTAATTTTAGTGTCAATTATTACTGAACTAACTAACGAATGATAGAAAATTTAGATATTTTAAACAAGTATTGAAAGTTTGATAATGAAAAAAACAATTTAGTCAAATGTTAGAAATTAATTACTGCTAAATGGCAATAATGCTAGTAATTATAACATGGAGAAAAGAAAAAAAAATATTATTTAATGTAATAACATAGTGAACTGGAATCACTTGATTGGAAATGGACCGAAACAACTTGATGATAGAATTTACACCCAAATTAGATTAAACAGTTCAATGAGTCAGATATTGGCAGTAAAAAAACAATTACTAATGGTATATTAAACTTCAATTTTTATATTATTTGCAATATTTCTATCAAGTGAATTATACTTACACCCAAGACTATTTTGTTCAAAGTTAATAATATATATCAAATGTTTCTAATTAGTGTACGTGACGAAGGAAATCATTTGATGGGTTAAAGAGAATGATCAAAATTAACGGTTTTGACGAAGTTTTGTAAGACGTTGGTTTTTATGCTTCTCGTTGACATATCAAATGATTTCCGATCGATGTTAAATTTTATAGACATGATCTATATGATAATAGCTTTGAATCCAACGATGGATTTTGTCATACGATTATCCGGTAAATAATTATCAAAGATGTCATGTTACTAAGTTTGACATCTTGGTGTCATTTGATCCTAACCATATATATATATATATATATATATATATATATATATATATATATATGTGTGTGTGTGTGTTTGTGTGAGCTTTTTTTTAAGTTATTAGAAATTTTACGCTTAAGATGAAAAAGTGGGATGTCTGGAGTTCGAACTTCAACTTTCTACATATATAATCTATTATCCTATTAATTGAGATAAACTCACGAGACTACATATATATACTCTCTCCGTCCCAAAATATAAGCAAAAATTTGTCATCAAAAGTGAATGTATTTTGCCCAAAATTTAAATCAAATACATCGAGTTTATTTGGCTCACTTTTGCTTATAGTATTTTGGGATGGAGGGAGTATGTCTGTGAGTTTTTATTAACTTGTTAGTATCTATTAAAAATTTATTAAATGTATTATTGAAATGAATTAATGAATATAATACTCCAAATGGTAGAAGAAAAAGACACGAAAAGAATAAAGGGAATAAATTAATAGCACTAATTGGTGATTGCACCTGTTAATGAAAATGATTAGTAACGTCTTTCGCCGACAAAATTGTTTGAAACGGCTTCATGGATTGTGGCTGCATAGTGTTCTGTTCGGTGTTTTTACATGTCAGAGAATTATTACATTATTACTATAGGTTTATACGAGGAATTCTAATATAGACACAAATATAAATGTATAGTGTTTAGGCACACTAACATGAGTGAAGAGAGAGAAAATATAAAATAATTTAATTTAAAATATTTTTCAAAAAAGTAAATGATATGATGTTTTATGTATGTGTGCCTAAACACTATTTATTTGTGTCCGTGTTTATGTAAGATTTTCTCAGGTTTATATTTATGTGTTGTGTGTTTTCATGTGTGAGTGTGTGTGTGACGGTGTTGGAAAAAAATCATCAACAAAAAACGTTATATATTGTTCTTTTTGCATATGTAGATTGCTGATTAGTGTACGACTATTGAGAAATGAGAAAATAGGCTAAAAAAGTGTTTCGGGGCACTTTTTAGTATTTACTCCATTCGGCCATAAATATAAGTAAAAATACACTTTTTAGATTTATTGAATAATTGATGTATCTGGACTATAATGCAGACCAGATACATCTGTTATTTAATGAATCTAAAAAATACACTTTTGTTTATATTTGTGGCCGGAGGGAGTACCTTTTATTATTAAGAAAATGCTAAACAATGTCCCCGGGGCAATGGTTAAGCATATTAAAATAGAAATTTTGTCTCGAAATGTGTGCATTCAACACTTTGGAAACGTAAAAAGTTACTTTTTCAATATTAAATTTCTCTTTTATTTCCTTTTTTAATATGTTTAACAAATGCTCCGGGGGCATTGTTTAACATGACCCTTATTATTATTATAGGGAATTTAGATCTAAATACATTGATGACACATGGAGTGAGAATATAACAATAATAGAATAAATAAACATAATAAAATAGCAAAAAAAAAATATCAACACTAAATTGATTTAAATAGAAATTAGAAAGGATTTTGATTTTATAAATATGTGATGATAAATTCGATTAATGGCTCATGTGTATGGAGAAAATCATGGTAATTCAAAAATATAATAATAATGGTAATAAATAATAATAATAATAATAATAATAATTTTTTTTTTGTCTCATTTGAAGTGACTCAATTTGATCATATTCACATTTCCACATAATAAATATTAATATACAAGATATTGTTAAATTTGTTTCAATAAATATTTTTAAAATATGTTATGTGAGATTTTTTTTTTTGTACAATATGTTATGTGAGTTTAACTCAGTTAATAGGAACACTGAATTATAAGATTGAAATTATAAGATCATAATTGGAATTCCAAACACTTTGCTTACACACCCTAAAAAAAATCAAATTTCAGGCACTAAATTATTTAGCAAACAAATATATTTAAAATATTAACTTTAGAATTTTCCTATTATTAAATACTCTTTATCCCAAAATAAATGATTTAAATTTAATTTTTTACTATTCATATAATTTACTTTGACCATATTTTTCTACTAATATGTATATGTAAATATTAACAAATGAAATTTTGTTTGATTTATCTCGCCGAATATTTTCAAAATATATAATTTTTATAATTTTTAATAATAAATTATTAAAAATATTAATGAATAAAATAGTATACATACTGTATTATTTAGTAGAGAATGAATATTGCATACAGTTATATACTTATATGAGATAGAAGAAGTAATAAATTTTAGAGTGAATGAGGCAGAGAGAGATTAGACCAAGAAGGGGTGGAGCATGTGGATTGACAGAGAAGAAACAGGGGGAATGGTGGTGCCCACTCCAATCATGGTGAAGATGCTAGCCTGGCAGCATTCACTTGACAGGACATATCAAATTAGACTACTATGACTCAGCCACATAAGACACTCTTATGTTAGCCTATTTTTAATAGGGAATACTCCCTCCAACTACAAATATAAGCAAAATTATATTCTTTAGATTTATTAAATAATTGATGTATTTGGACTACTTCCTCCGATCTTAAATATAAGAGAGAGTTTACTTTTTAGATTCATTGAGAATCTAATGTATTTGGTTCATAATATGGTCTAAATACATTAGATTCTCAATGAATCTAAAAAGTAAACTTTCTTCTATATTTAGGACCGGAGGGAGTATTATACAGATCAAATACATCTGTTATTCAATGAATCTAAAAAGTGCACTTTTGCTTATATTTATGACCGTAGAGAATAATTCCATACAAATTTTATTTGGATATTTATTAATATAATAATTTTTTTATAAAATTGACGTGTACAATTTTAATAAATTTATAAATAGTATTTATCATAAAAAGTTAATAAAATTATTATTTATAAATTTATTACAATTGTTCACATTAGGAAGTGTACTTATACACATTAAATAAAATATATAACAAAGAATTTATCATTTTTAATTCAATTTTATTAAGAAGTGTTTCATTGGTTGTTTGGTACTCTACTACTACTTGTTTAGTAATGTCTACCATCTTGGTATGTGAAGTTTTAAGAGTTGGTAATGGTGGTAACCTCACTTTCACTTTCTCCAAAAACAACTCACACTTTATTTTATTTTTAGATTCTCTTAATTCAAAGATACTCCAATTCTATGTCAAAATAATTGGATGTGTTATTGTTGTTAATTTGGTGACTAGTAGCCTCATATATCAAGTTCAAAGAATATAGATATGATATGATATGTGCTAGTTACACTTTTGGACTCTACAATAGTATAAAATTAATATGAGAAAATAATAGATTTGACAGGATAAATTTTATTGTAAAGTGTTTAATTCTAAATTTATGTTTGGGATTGATAAATTATTGGTCAAAAAATTGGACAAAATCATGTGACAACTTTTTTTTAAAAAATATAAGTTGGGTAAAATATCAAAATATTTTTTTTACCACTAAAATTTTATAAGATAAAAAATTGTAAAATTTATTAAGTTTGTTGTATGTTGTTTTGTTTTGTTTTATCATTTTGAACACAAAAAGCTAGGACTAAGTAGCCATCATTAGTGGAATGTAGTTATTTATTATATGAAGATAATAGGAAAAAAAAGTTCACACGAGAACAAGATATGTAAATCCTATATATAGGAGTTTTATAAAAAAAGAAGAAAAGAACACATTATGACAATTCCATATGTCATTTTCTACTATATATATAGCGAATTTTAATTTGATCAAGTATCGAATCCAGATTAAAATCTTTTTTTTTGTCAGATAGCTTAGAATCCAGATTAAAATTTCTATTATTGAAGAAAACAATTATCGCGAGCTTTCCACAATATCCATATTGTTAAAAACCAAATTAATAACTTGAAAACTACCTTTAAACTTCAAAAAATGAATCTGTAATCAAATGATTTGATGAGCATGATCGGGCACATTATTATGGAGTGCACTCGACATACGTGACCGACTAAACACTCTACACTACACCTTATAATATCAGTCACATTCAAAGAAAATATGTTTGAGAGTTTTATTAAATCGGCAACCAAGAGTACAATTTTGAGAATCAAAATTCAAAATGTCCCTCTTTAAAATATCATCTCTAGTTGGGGACCGGTTGGCCAAGAAATGTCTAGCAAATAATAAAACTTTTAACAGAACAACTTTATTCCAAGTCAAGATATTATGAGCTAAGATCGTTGCATCACCTTCATTCATCTCCACAAGTCAAAGACATCCTTGATAGAGTATGACTCTAAAAGAGCACTCCTCCATAGTCACCTATCAGACACATTATATTACAAAATAACATTCGTAAAAAATATAACATCCATCTAACATACGGTTACCCCTCCAAACAAATGAATTTTCGCTTTTATAAAAAAAGAATACTCCCTCCGTCCCATTTTAAATGACCTCTTTTTGACTTAGTATACTATTCATTTGACCTGCTTTGACCTTATTTTTCTACTAATATATACATGCAAATATTAGCATATGAGATGTTGTTTGATTTGTCTCGACGAGTACTTTCAAAATATACCATTTTTATCATTTTTAATAATATATAATTAGAGATATTAACGATTAAAGTTGTGCATTGGCAAACGTGTCAGTGGTCAAACAAGTCATTTTTTGGGACCGAGGGAGTAGAATTTTTGCTTGAAAGTCAATACATTCTTACAATATATTTTTAGGGTCAAAGTCCGATAGAAAAAGGATATGATTAAGTACATATGAACCAAACGAGGGATTGTTATTCAAAAACATCAACAAGAACCAACTTACTACATTCAATTGGACAAGACTCAAAAAGAGTATATCAGAATCACACGTGCAACTAATTTTGGCGAGAGCATCCGCATAATTATCAATTTTCCGATGAAAATGTTGACCCATCACTTCCCACTCCAATTCCAACAGCCAGCAAATTACCCCGACTAAGAATTCTTATAGTATTTTAAAATCTCAATCTAATACACCCTCTTTAGCGAATTAGCGAAGTAATTTAATTTTTTTTTACTAAATTAGTGAATTAATTTAATTCATACAAATTTGTTGTGGCTACTAGGTTAAATTATTGACATTTAATTTCATTTCCTATCGCTTTAAGCATTCTTGTGTAATTACCAAGTTTGTAAATTCAGATTTGCATCACTGTTCAACCAGCTGTATCCTGCTGGGCAATGGTAAGTTTTGCTGGTTTTGGAAAATTTAATCGTTACAAAAAAATTAACCATAAATTTGTTCCACTTATTTAAGGTTTTTTAAATTTTCTTTGTGAAGAAGAAATTGTAACATCTTCCCAACAGTGGAAAAATCACAATCACATATATACATCATTATTGCACAATTATATTGTTTTTTAATTTGTTTTTTTGTTTTTCTTCCTTTGCTTCAACAAAAAGGTTAAGAGTACTATACCATATTAATAAATGTGACATGTACTAGTATATAAATATATGCAACCCTTTTTCATCTTAAAATTAAACGTTCAACTCCTTAATAAATGTAATTCTATTATAAATGCATGTGCTCAAGTAATAACTATTTTAGTGAAAGTGTAATGTCAAAGCAAATCTCAACAGTATAAAATTTCTTCATGAATATAATTGTGAAAATAGACATACCGGAGATAGCACGTTATTTATGATATGGTCTATATGTGTTTTTATCAAAGTAGGTTGTGAACACAAAATTAAAAGCTATGACTAAGTAGCCATCATTAGTGGAATGTAGTTATTTATTATATGAAGATAATAGGAAAAAAAAAGTTCACACAAGAACAAGATATGTAAATCCTATATATAGGAGTTTTATATAAAAAAAAAAAAGAAACAATGACAATTCCATATGTCATTTTCTACTATAGACTATGAGTATGAGCGGGGTCGTCATGGGGAAAAATAATCCAAAAGACAAATTGCAACTATAACAATTTGTTTTATTATTATTGATAGATTTTATTGATGATCTCAAATCTATTAAGGTCCCGTTTGAATTAATTTATTTTTGAGTTTATACAAAATATTTTATGCAAATAAATAAGATTTTATGTTAATTTATAAGTTGTCAAAAATGAAAAGTGTAATTTTATAAGCTATTTTTTAATAAACTATCTTGACAAATTTATAATAATATGCATAAGTTGTTTTACATAAATTTAAAAATAAGCTAATTCAAATGGGATCTAATTGTAATTGTTTAGTTTTGGTAGATCCTATAACAGCCCGACCCCACCACTTTAGGTGGTTCCCGCACTGTCACCTCACGATCTTCTCCACCTCCTCGCTAGTGGAGTATTTGCCTTATGTCGGAATCGAACCATGTACCTTGGGGTTCAAGTAAATGTTCAATGCATTCTCATTATCAATTGAGCTACTAGCACTGTCGGGATCGCCAAAGATCGTAAAATAGCAGTGCTGGGATCGCCGAAAGCTCGGGCTGTTACAGATCCGATTGTTGGTAAAAGTCTAATTTGATTTTAGCAAATCCTCATTTCTAGGTTTTATAGGAAATATTAACACATATAGATCTTTAATCTAGACTATAGGTCACTAGTATTATTATAATTATAATTATGATTGTATCAAATATCAATTCTATTCATGTTTTGCCTAATAAATAGACAAAATGTTAGATATATATAAATATAAAAGAAGTGAATTATATATATATATATATATATATATATATATATATATGATATCTTGGAGTTAGAGATGTAGTATCTCTCTATCTTGTGGTCTTAGAGAATTAGTCTGTTATTTCTCTCGAAACTTTCTCGGACAACCCAACATTTAATTTATTCAAGCATTCATTTTTTCATGTCACTTTAATATAATTGTTTTTCACAATTATCTATTTGAAGAGATATGATTGGATACAAGATTGTAGTTGCATCCAATCATAAGCACAATTAAATCTATTTTAATAAATCTTATACTAATGGTACTTTTTGTTTTGTTTTTATTTAAATATAAAAACGTAGACTTTATATGTTGTAGCATGTACAATCGGAATCATATTTCAAGAGTTGTCTTATATATTGTCCTAATTCAATGAAGAATAAGACATTGTAAGAAACCAATTAAAGTGATGTCTCCTAAAGTATACTTAAAAAAATAATTACAAAAACAAAATTTATACTTTAATATTTTTACGTAATTGTAAAAATTTACCCTCCAATCTACTGTCATATATATCAAGCACAAAATATCTCAAAAAGCCAATGTTGTTTCAAGTTATAATCATAGAAAATTTGATGATTCTTACCTTAAAATTTCCTAAGCCAAAAGTTAAATAGAAGCTAGCTAGCTATAGTAAATCAATAATATCAAAGCAACTAGTACTACATAAATATTTTTTTTTTGTTTTTCACCACCAATTGAATCTGGTTTGGGGTCAGTTATGGTATCAAGTGGTTCCAGCCCCTTCCCGATCGCAGTTGCGGGAGATCAAACTGTGGTCCTCCATACCAAGTTCAGCGCCAATCACCACTGAACTAACTAACGATTGGTGTACTACATAAATATTTAAGAAATGAGGAACATATATAACATGCATCATTGATGATGCATGTCACATTTTCAAGTACAAGAAGATCAAAGGCATTTATTAATTTAGTTGGAATCTTTGTTCTATTTTTCACCATTCAAAGTCATCAAAAGACATAGCCAGAGATCTCAGTGTTAGATCAATGTCTTGTAAAATGACAAGTTATCATCTAAGGAATGGAACTGTAATATTGTCATGTTTGTACTTATGATTTCCCTTTCTATATAGTATGTGTTTTTTTTAGACACCGATTGAAGAACAAGAGTGATGTAATGGTAGTTGTAAACATGGGATGTATTAACTCTTTTAGTACTTTGATGCGTAGATTACATTCTAAGGGAAATCAATTGTAAGATTTTGTATGTCTAACCATGCTGTACTGTCGTGGTCCACACATGAGATAGATGAGACCACTTCTTCATTTCATGCTAAGAAAGCTATATATATATATGCAATTAATTTTTACCCCCATAAATATTTTAGTAAATTTTTTTTGTCAAGTAGATTAGAGCAGCTCCAACGGATGGAAATTTCAAGTTCATCCTCCACATGACATAAAAAAAACTATTATTTTGACAAAGTTAATGTAGAGTTGATGAACGTTGCGTCAGGAAGTATCAGCCCTTGGTAGTTCTTCAATTATAATAATTATAATAATATATTTGCTACTTGATTTTTAGTGTTACTTTTTTTTTCTTTCATTATAATATATATTAATATGTGAATTAAAGTTGTGGAATCCAGAGTGAGTTCTTTAAACTTCTACCCTTGAAGAAAAAAATGATAGAGTTGCTTCATGAGAATGTGACATTGTGGTGGATTGCACCATTGGAGATACTCTTAGTGGCTAGAAATTCTACTATTATTTTTTATATTATTTATAATTTAAAAAAGTATTATTTTATTTGAATGTTTTGTGTTTTTTTATAATTAATAGATTCATTTTTAATATTTGATGTAGGGCCTCCAAATTTGTCATGAATCATCAACTTTTGTTGGATCAAATGCATATTTTTTTGGTTATATTTAAGGTGAGATGAAGTAACCTTTTTTTAATTTGTTCTAATCCACCCTACACCAAAGTTGTAAATTAAACCCCAACTCACATGCTTAGAGGGTGAAAAAAGTTCTCTGAGTTAAAGAAGCTTCACTCATATAATTAAGATTCCAAATTTCGACAAAAAAAAAACTTTTCACATTGATAGAGTATATATTAATGCAATACAAATTTAAAATCGTTAAAAATAAGGATGAATATGAGAACAAATTCACAGCATGCATGTTAATAGCATAAATGACAAATTGCATAAACATTCATATTTGACTATATTGAAGTGTCTGAAACAGGGACGGAGCTACAGCCATCACTCTGGGGGCTTGTGCCTGCACAATTTCTTTTTAAATTGCAATGTATATACTATGCAAATAGCTCACCCAACATGTGCACTTTGTATATGCAACATGCATACCAGTTCAACACACTTTGCCATCAATATCTAACATATATATAATTCTAAATGGTTGAAGTTTAAAGGGTTACACTAATTAATGTCCCTCTCAAACACTAGTTGTGAAACTAAAAAAGTAAATATTATATTAAAAATATCACTTTTTTTTACAATAAAAATATAACCTTTTAAAATGTTAATAATTTGATGATATTTTTATTATATTTGCTCGCTTAATTAGTGCATCGGAGACAGTCGTTAGTATTTTCTAAATTTAAAATATAAGTATCAATTCTTTACCATTTACATATATTTTCAGTTTCATAGCATATTCAGTCTCATATATAAGCAATTTTTCAATCGATGATATACAGATTAGACACATCATCTATCGAGTGAGCTTAAAAAGTGAAAAATTGCTTGTATATAAAATCAGAGTATTTTTTAAATCAAAAGAAACTGTCGCCATTAGGTTGTTCTATTTTAACCTTTTTTTCCTATATACAACACATTAACAATCAGTATATATAACCTCCACTTTATCCCCAAGAGGAGTACGTGTTTTTTAGCTTTGTTAAAGTGTCATATTTAAAACTTTATTTTTTGTGTGTGTTTAACTTAACTCTATTGCCCCCACAACCTAAAATTTCTGGCTCCGTCACTGGTCTGAAATATATCCATGCATCCGAATATATAGTGTTAATGACACCAAAGTCATTGATTGAATTTGCACAAATCGAACTTAATCCTTCAACCTGAAACAAATACACACAAGACAATAAAATAAAATACACCACACTAAACGAAAAAATAAAATACACTTCACTATGATAAGAAATTAAAACAAACAACGTCGTGCTATCAGACGACGAAATCATAAAAAATACATAAGAAACATTAAAGATTATGTGAAAACCAAATTTCTTTAACTAAAATAGAAAGAAACAAAAAATTAGATAGATTATTCTAGGTTTAAGTTGACATTAAATTATCTACCTCTGATGTATCAAGAAGGAAAAAAATATTGCAACGACTAGGGTAAAATGAAAAGAAAGAAAAAGAGGAGAAAAGTGATTTTTAATTAGATTGAAATCCCTAACATTAACCCAAAAAATTATTGGTTAACAAAATAAGGGGAGACCACAAAATCCCTGACATATATAAACCCACAAAAAAGAATGACATAATCAATTGGGTTATACTATATACAAATCTAACATGAGGAACATAAAAATTACTGAACTTCCCCCCCCTCAATCGTAGCATTCTTGATTTTTGATATAATTATTTACGCCTTTTGTTTATGCAATATTTACGCTTTATTTTTTGTCCTCTTTTATGGTTTTTCCTTAAAAAAATTTGAAATAATTAAAAAGTTTAATTGAGATACACTGATTATTTAAAATAATTTTAAATAATCATTCAATAAAAATTATCAAGAGAAAAAAGAATATACATTAATAACGTAAAATAATTTTATACCGTCAACTCATCACAACCATACTTTTCGCCACGTCACCCAACTTAACCTAATTTTCTTGATATTACATAAAAGGTTGGATTATTCTTATTAGTTGTCAGTATAAAGTTAATTTACACTATTGATAGTGCATGACCTTTAAATTCAATTATCAATTTGTTATATCATATAAAAAAGTAGAATAAAATGAAGTAACGTAACAGAAAACATATTGATATTGATTGATAGTGATTTACACTCTTAGTATATATTCATTTTTGAAAACAGATTTCATATAGTTACAACAGGATGTTGTAATCAATCTCAACTATCCAATCTAAAATCAACAGCTAGGCTTATTTTGATATAGAAAACACAGTTTTTAATCGTATTCGCCATATCTAATACCTACAGTCTAGATTTCACGCATTTACATCAGGGAATTCGGTCGTAAGAGATGTGGAAAGTGGAAGAACAAGCACAATTAAGGGATATGAGGGTTATAAGATATTTTTTCACTTCTCTACCCAACATCTCATGATTTTTCTCTGAGGTGGAAAGTTTCCCACATGGACTAAACATACTACGTGGGAATACAAAACCAGTACACACTGTTGGGCCCAATCTGTTATTTGACTTGTCCTCATACCTATACACAAGAACCACATGTCCACATTTACTAATGCTCTTCCTTGACCATATTAACTTCACAATAAAAGACAAAAAATGTAGTTCAACGGCAAAAATGTTAGTAACATTGTTAGGTCCGATATCATAAAATTTAAACATCTATCTCTTCATTTTATGTATATAATTTTTAATAATTTCATCCAATTTATTAATTTAAATCTCTTAAATATATGATGAGACGTTGGATTTCAACATAAAAAATATTCAATTCAAAAAGAAAACTCATATTATATAATTATATAATCTATATATTCTCCAACGAAAATTAATAACTTCTAAACATCCATAAAAAAATCGTATCAATAAAATAAAACAAGTCTAAAAGTATACAACATTATTATAAAGTCAAATGTCTATTTCCAGCAGTGAATAGAGAATTTAGCAGTCCAAAATTTTGATAAGAGGACAATTATTGAGAGCCGTTAGATAGAAACAAAAATACATCATGTGCCGGGGATCTCGGAAAGAATCTTTTAACACTTTTATTATGCCAACAAAAAACCATATTCACACAATCACAACATGGTATGCTTACAACTTTTCAACACCCAAATATATCACTAAATTATGTTTGATAAGACTACAATTAATTTTGTTTTTCACTAAATCTAGTTACTTACCGTTGATTACTCCACAAAATTTTAAGAATCCAAGTTGAATCTTAAAGCTCTCTATGATCCACAAAGACCATGAGTTGGAACATTATATGCATGCATGTAAATGTAATGATTAATGAACATTCATGACATATTAGTGTCAACTACCCACACTAACTAAATAGCAATGCTCATTTTCAAATCATATACATAAGGTAAAATTTGCTAATTCTTAATAATTGACAAAAAAAAAAACAATGACACATTCCCCTTCACCAAAATTATAAAGCTAACCATGCTAGTCATTTGTTCATAAGAAATGGAGGTTAAGACAAAAAAAAACCTATCAAAATGTGCCATTGGATATTTCAAGCAATAATAATTTACAACAATGATATTTGTATATATATACCTCTAATTTTCAAACCTCTAAATTAGGACCGACTCAACATATTGTAAGGCCTAAATCGAACAATAAAGTTAGACTTTTTTTTGGTTAAATGGTTTAATGGCTAGAAATCACCTCTCAAGGTGAATAAGTGGGTATTAGGGTCTACAGTCCAGTCTCTATATATTTTATGCAATATTTATGACAATCGAGTTAAGCTTACATGAATTTAAAATTAGGCCTTTTATGTAATTAAAAACTAAAATAAAAATTTAACTTTTTTGGACAATTTTTTTTAAAGTCGGTATCTAGTTTGATGATAGGTTAATTCAGGGTTCAATCTTATTGTCCACTTAGTAAAGATACCAAATTAAAGTTAGAGTGGAACTTTATATGAACTCATATGAAACAAAAATTGGCACCAAAGAGTAAAACCTTATATAGACTAATTCAATATAGATGCTTAATTAATTAAAATTAAAGTGAAGCTCTATAAGCCTTATTAAAACCATATTATTTATATTATTGAAACTTAACTAAATATGGATTATGAAAAAGAAAAACAATTTTAATTAATTTTTTTATAATGACAATTTTAATTAAATATATTAATTTGTTAAATCAAAGAGCGTAATTAAGGGAATATTTATAAGTATAATAAAACTTTCAACAAATTAAAAATCGTAAATTGAGTTTGTTTTAAATTACATGGAGAGTACAAGAATTAAAAAAGTGAATTGAAACAGACTATCAAACTTTTGTACTTTGGACAAAAGTCATTAGGCATAAGGCAGTATAGACAAAGATATTTCGATGTACATTTATGTGAAATAAAATAAAAAACATGTGGGACAAAAAATTTGCACCCACTGACTCAGGGTCTTTGATCCACCACTGTAAGGCACAACCATTTGAACCAGATGTAAAGTTTTGAATATGTGATCTTTCTTTAGGATTAATAGTACTCAAAGTTACAAATTTGATGCCTATTGGGCTTTAAAAAAATTTAAAATATTTGGGGGCCTAAAGCCCTAACTTTAGTGGTTTTGGGCTTGGGTCGGCCCTGCTCCAAATCTCCAACATCCACTCACCCTCACATTTCTTTCCATGATATTATAAACTTAGCACATTGATCACATCGGTCTCTTTATTGCTTTCTCACTCAAGGTGTCTACACCGGCATGATCGTCCACAAAACATTTTTCTTTTCAAACACTTATTCAACACTTCAATTTCTCTCTAATCACATCACCAAAATATCACATCTATCATGTCACATCTCTCTCTCTCTCTCTCTCTCTCTCTTTCTCTCTCCCCCTCTCTCTCTATCAAGGTGTCATTTGGGGGACAAGGATCCTCCAACTTTTGGGAGAGAAAATTGAGTAAATTTAGGCAAAATTTAGCGAAAATATGAGAGATAATGATGTTTAAAATGGAGATAAAAGAAGTAAGAGAAACAAAAGAGAGAGAAAGATAGATAAATAAAAGTTAAAGATCCAATTATGTCATTTGGATGCATGGGTGTCGATGAACAATTTTCAAGAATTTATTACATTTATTTGGTGCAAAATGGGCTAAAAGCCCCAAATAAAAATCCATGGAAGATCAACTAAATTATCAACAAAGATAAAAAAAAATGTTGAAGCCACATTAAAAAATCCTAAATATAAAAAATCTAGACAAGTATTTTATCAAACTTTGCTAAGTTATTAATAACTTGAAAAAGAGCATTTATAAATTTAACTACCATACAAAACATAGTACTTCAAAATTATCACATTCAATTGGATAATTCAATTTATAAACCATAAGCATATTAATTGTCACATAACCAAACATCTCAATGACTATCCAACCAAACATAGTCTTACAATAAAAAGATTGAACCTTAAAAGTTTCACAATTGTTTAATAACTCAATAATTAAAATAAAAAACTAAAATAAAGCATATGAAACATATAAATGGATGACCATTTCAGCAACAAGCACTTTACTTCAAAACCATTTTTCCGACTCATTGGGCTCAAAAACCTTAATAGTCCCATCTGATAGTGCAATTGCAAATTGATTAGGCTGTTTTGGATTTGCAGCAACAACAAGAGGGTACACATTTTGGCTACAAAAAACAAATAAAAATTTAAGGATTAATATTCAAACATGTGACAAAAAATGCAATACTTCTAGTAACAATAAATAAATAGAATAATTTGATACACTGTCAGTGTAAGATTTTTTATATTGTCAATCAATCACAAACCATCATTTGTATGACTTTTAAATTAGATATGATGAAAGTCAATTTTATTTTTTAACGATTGAATGGTTATGATTCAATGACAGTATAAAAATCTCTACAATTAATGTTGGTACATACCCAAATAGTTATCTAATATGAGGAAACTAAATAAGTTAAGCCATATGAAATTGTTCAAAAACCTGGTTGATGGAGTCTGATATAGGTATGCAGATGAAGCGATACGACATAATAGTATGAGGCTTCCAGCATCAAATATTCCGATGTTTCCATCAGTAAATGTCGCATAAATTTGTCCGAAATTGCTCGAGTAGGTTGCAGAGGTTATTGCACAACCTTGCAGCTCATCTTGTGGCAACCACTGTTACATAAAAAAATAAATATGTCACTAATTCACTCATTAGGATCACAAAATATAGTTGAATCTTCCATAAATAAATTTCTATTTAAGAAAAAAGTACTATTCATTTCTTGCGCTAGTGGTTGGTACGAAGAATGTGCGATAATAGATGCGTACCTGACAAATCGGTTTCATGTTCGAAGCATTATATATAGTTATCTGTGTTTCATGACATGCTAACAACATCACTTGATCACTGTGAAATTGAACTTTAGTTTCACTTGGAGCCGCATTTTCACCGGTTGGCATTTGGATCGACACCGATTTATTCATAGACCATTGGTTCATGTTCCAAGATATAAGCTACAAATGCACACAAAAACATCATGCACATATTATTTTTTGTGACTAAACTTAGATCATAATCAAAATCTGCACTAATAATGTACCTGAGCATCAGCGCCGGCAGAAACCATTATATTCTGTCGAAGCGAAAAAGCTATACTAGTAATGTACTTTTGATGACCCTTCAATTCTGCTACGAGCTAAAAGGCGTCCAGAAAGATTCAAATCATTATATGATTCTTGAAATTGTCTAAATTTTGAACTTTGGATCACAAAATTCTAAATAAATTACCTCGCCGTGCCTCATATTGAAAATATGAATCACATAATCTTCCCTTCCGATCGCAGCAATGTTATTGTCTTGTGGCATGAAAGCAATGCAGGTTGCTGCTGGTGGAGGACTCATAAACTGATACATTACCTAAAATTCAACAATAATTTGTCACAACTCACCAATTAATACTAAGATATGTAACAAAATATATTTTATCATAAATATTTCTAGTTAGCTCACTTTATAATCATGTGATGAATCCATGTTGAACAATGAAACAATTCCTCCACATGCAACTAAGCCAAAAGCATCATTCTTTGAAATGTCCAAGCAAGGAATCACGTCCTTATTGTTCGGGACATTATTAATCATAAAAATACCCTTAGTTACGGTGGAATCTTCAGGATCAACACTTGTCGCCGCCTTTAAACCACACAACAAGATTTAATGATGTTTTGGACGAAACAAAATACAAGTATATACATATGTAAAAAAATGCATTTAGGCGCCGCATATGTTGTATACAATCACCTTTTCAGTAGGATTGGATTGAGTAACGTTCGATTTCCACATCTTCATAACCCCTTTCGAACCAAGAGCTAGAAGACCAGTTCCAAGTTTGGTGTATAGAAGACAAACCTTGGTAAAAGATAAAATAAAATTGATCATGAAATTATTGATAGAAAAACCGAAATATAATAATTAAACATCTTTTGCATAAATGAAAAACTATAAGATTGCAGATGGAATACCTTGTTACTAGGTCCTATACTCTCAAGCATAGTAACTCTTTGACACTGAGTATGATGAACAATTTCCTTACACTTCCAAGGTTTCGAAACATCATTTGAATTTCTTCTGTTCTCAATGCTTCTAGCTATAGCAATAACTTCTTCCCTCTAGAATAGATAAATAACAAAATGCATAAATTGTATGTTAGATTCATGCTAATATATTCAACATCACAAACTACTTTGCGAGTACCTCTTCGAAAGTTTGTGGTAACAGAATCCGTCTTATTTCTTGATCATTCATCGGTGGATGAGTAATCGGTCTTCTTGTACTCCTCGGAATGTTGGCTGCAAGAAATTAAATAACACATGAGTTTAAAAAAATATTATAAGTTATGGAATTAGCATTGACTACTTCTCTAAAGCTTTTGTCGAGAAAAGGGCCACATAACATGATATATACCTTCATTCGAAGGACCAGGCAATGCGGAAGCTGTCAGTGCAACAAGTGGTCCAGAAGGTGAGGAAGAATTTCCATTCAGCATCCATGCCGGTAAAGCATTAGCCCTAGGAGCTACAGGGGCTGATGGATATGGCTGCATAAAATTAAGTAATAATAATAAGAGAAAATGTAGCAATACAATGTTATAGAAAAAAATAAATAACAATTTTATCAATAGACATGAAAATAAATAGAAAAATTTTCATACTACAATTGCAGAAGATGGATGATTTGCAGCATTTGGTGGTGCAGGAAGCATATCTGCAATCGGTATATCATGTTCTCGATGTGGAGGATCGCAAGAATGATCAGTTAAAATCGTTGCAATTTCTGGACTTTGCAGCGGATTTTTACATAGAACATGCTGCCAGTTCAATCTGTGGATAGAAAACATTGAAAAAATTTAGCCAAAAAAATATTAACAAAAAGGTGCTACAACTGCTCTGTAGTCAGAGACGTAGGCATAATTGGCTTAACTCCGTGATCAACCACATGTGTTTATGTTTGAATTTTTTTAATAAAAATTATTTACCCTTGATTAACCAAGTGTCGAAGCCGTGACTCACTCAATGTTGGAAGCTTAAGCTTATTTTTGAGTCTATTGTTAACATTAATCAAATTTTTCAGCTCACTCATCAATAAAACTCTAGCTGATTTCACATCTTGATATTGTGATAGCTGTATATTCTCCCTGCATTTAAACCAAATCCATATTTAAAATCCAACAAAATTTTAACATTAAACCAAAAAAAAAAAAATTGAAAGCAAAGATTTACCTAAGATTGTTAAGCGTTATAAGATTTGTTAATTCCTTGTACAATGCTTCACTATATGTTGCAAAGATTTTCAAATCATTCTTCAGAATTTCAACAACCCTTATTTTATCATCTCTGAGCAAAAATGAGATCATTTAAACATTAGAAAAAACAATAGCAACCAAGAAATATGAACGCTATAATGTAGACTATAATAATGAAGACTATAATTATAACAAAAATTATTGTAATATGATAAATATAATTAGGGATTTAAATAGAGTTTTGCAATCGGGATTTTGGACATGATACAAAAAAAAAAAAAATCAATCCTCCGAAAATTGCAATGTGACATCGACTGAAGCAATATTTGACTGCAATTCTCTAATACTAATATCAAAGATTTTGACCTCAATCATATGACTATATTATTTAAATCAAGGGTACAACACAACAATTTTTTATGTTTTCCAAACCACTAAGAAACCTTGAAAAATGAACACATTTGATTGTGATTCTTCACAGTATCAATAATCAAGGAACAATCACAATCATTATTCTAACTACTACATCCGGTCCGTTTTTTTTTTATTTTTAGATTTATAGAATGTTTGATGTATCTAGTTAATAATATGGTCTAGATACATAAAACATTCTATGAATCTAAAAAACAAATTTTTTTCTTATAATAAGGATCAGAGGGAGTACTATATCTAAAACTCTAAAGGTAATGATGTCAGGGTGATGAATGAAGATAAAAAATATTACCTATCCAAAGCTTCGTAGTACTTCTGCTTCCTTATCTCAAAATACATTTTCATTGAGAAAGCATTATCGTTGATATGTGTAAATCCAGAAAGGTATTTTTCAACCTCATCCCAGTCACCATCAAGTACTTTCTTTTCAAAATATTTTAGATTAAAGAAAATACCAGTTTCTTGTTCCATCCTAAACAAACAAAAATACATTTTTCCAATTTCAATTTACCATTCAAGTTAATTACTCACCGTCTAAAAAAAACTTTTTAAATAATAAATAAAATATTTTTACTTGTGCAATGTCTCCTTCAAATTCTCTTCATCAAGAAATTGAAGAACGAGCACCATCATTTCCTGATTCAAAGACAAAAATGCCATTTTTCTAGCTCCGAGTAAGTGATAAGAATCAAAGCACCTTCAAAAGGAAAAAAAAAAAAGATCAGATTTTTTAAATCACAAAGTTGAAAAATTTGATCTTTTGCTTAGTGATCCTTTTTTTTTGTACTTATATGAAAATGTAAGAGGAAAAAATGGTGGATCAACTGGTTTGAAGAGAAAAAATGGTGTCAGTGAGTGATGAAAAAAAAAAACCTGACACAAACAGAGAGAGTGAACTCCACGTTTTTTTAGATTTGTTTGTAGGTTATGTCTTTCATATCGCCGTATTTATACATAAATTGATAAGTAATTGTTCTTATCATTCTAGAAAAGGAACAAATGAAAAAGAATAAAAAAATCTCATAGAAAAAGGAAAATAAGGATAAAAAAATTTCATTGATGGGAATAAATTATTTTACATAATTTTAATATTATCCTTACCAAAAATAACATAATTTTAAAATTATTATTGACGGGGATAAAGTAACCGTGCTTACCACGTCAGATTCACATGCTTTCAAAAATTTTAAATATTATTATTTTGATTTGACGGTAATTTATTATTTTATATAACTTTTATTTTTGACAGAAATTAATTTTTTTTTTTGACAGAAATTAATTTTATGTATCTAGATATTCTCTTTTGTTTTTTTGAGGCTTGTATCTATCTCAAAATCTAATCTATTATGGTAAACTACGTCAAAAGAAATAAAAATAAAAAATCTATTATAGTAAATGTTTTTCTCTCCTCTTCATATATAAATTTACTTAAAAATGTTAATTATTTTTTTGGCAAATCAAAATAAAAAAGTAACTTTTTCTTTTGACAAATCAAAATAAAAAACAACTTAATGAATAAGGTGCTAAAAAAAATAATTTTAGACAAATAAAAATTGTATTGCTTTTACAAATATTTATATTGGAAGTGTTACAAACACTATTATAAAAAAAATGTTTGAAATTCATATGACTCTCACTATTTTTAAGAAAAAATTATAGGTACCATTCAAGCCCCGCTAATATTTTTGAAAAAAATTATGAAAATAATTTTGTAAGCGTTCTATATGTCTTATAAGATATTTTTTGTTTTATGTAAAAAAAAAAATATTTTTTGTCTTGGACTCCTAATTACTTCTCTCTTAATAAAATTATAAATATATATTTTAATTTATTCTTTTATTGAATTTGTATCGTAATAAGAAATCCTTAAATATATTAATCCTATATATTAAAGCATTATATATATTATAAAAATTCATCAAATATGGTAGGTAATAAAATACTCTCTTCCGTCCTTTTTATATACTATAAAAGTAAGTTGACGTTTTAGATTCATTCAATAATTATTGTATCTAAGCTATAATATAAAAAGGATCGAATGAATCTAAAAAGTAAATTGTCTCTTATAAAAAGGATCGAAGGGAGTAGTACCCTAATAAATTAAAGGATTATGTCCCATAAACTTAATTATATCAATTTGTAGGACATTGCAATATATATGCAGCGGACCGAGGTTTAAACCCGAGTCATCTCGCTTATTCACCTTATAAAAGGTAGAATTTCAAGTCACTAGGTTACTTGATAATGTTTTTTAAAAAGATTCCATATAATTATTTTAATATTAATATGTAAATATTACTGTAAGAAACATTAATATATAAATAATTTTTATTTAAATATTTCTTACTAATTAAGAATTTCATTTTTTTACAAAAATTAAATATTTCATTATATATTAATAAGAAGTATTCTTCTAATTTAATTTTTATATATTACTATCTCATCCGTTTCTTAATATAAGAAACCCGGCCTTCACTTTTTCAATTAATTGAATAATTAATATATTTAGTCTATATTATGAACTAAATGCATTGAATATGCAATGAACCTAAAAGTGAGTTGTTTATTATAAAAAGAACATGAGGGAGTAATTTTTTTTATCAAATAACATAGTACCTAGAATTTTAATTTTTTAAGGTAAATACGTGGGTGAACTTAGGGATAACAATATGTAGAATATCATAGTACCCATCACCCTACCTACAAATTAAAAAATATACTCGTACCCGAGTCTTTATTCGCGTGGGCAACAATCTTGTATCCTTACCTCTAGGTTCCTTAGTAGCCATACCTGCAATTTTACTTCGAACAAATTGATTAATTCAAAAATAGGATATAATTTTAATATGATTAAAAGTTTTTAAATATTTTAATTTTGACTTATGAGAATTATAAATAAAATTATTATTAATTATGCTAATTAAAATTCATACCCTTCTTGGCATATACACATTGTGTTTGCCTTATGTTTTTTTTATATAATATAATATAAATAAAAAAATGTAAATATATAATATGGCATTGTTTTTTTTATATAATATAATATAAATAAACAAATGTAAATATATCTATTATGGCGTTATGAGGTGAGGTGGCTACTAATAAAACATATGTACTAGCGAGATAAAGGTGGGAATAGGCCAAGCCGGCCTATGAGGGTGCGGTTTGGTTTGAATTTAAGCATAAAATTCATCATAACCGCGAGATAAAAAGTATTCGGTTTGGTTTGATTGGTTTTTAAAAAGTCATCCAAACCAATCCAAATCAAATCAATGCGGTTTGGATTGGATCGGTTCATGCGGTTTATCGCGATACAAAAAATATGACAATATTACCAACTTGATACAAAATAAATATAGGGAATTTTATTTTACTGTTTACATGATATAATATGCATATACAGAAATTGCATATATCCTAAAAGAAATTATCTCTTATAAAACAAATTTATTTTTAATATCAATATTATAGTCCCGGATCGCGTAAAAGGATGTATTTTGACAACCTACTATTTTATAAACTCAATTTGGATTGGAATTGCTAAGTTGGACTTACAATAGGTTGATTGCTATCAGTTGATAGAGTTAAGTTAAGTATTGCGGTTTTGTTCGGTTTGATTCGATTTTCCGAAATGAAAACTGCCAACCTAACCAAACCGCGCGGTTTAGCAGAAAAATGATCCGTGCGGTTTTAACTAAATGCGGTTTTTTGCAGGTTTCGGTTTAGATTGGTTCAGTTTACAGTTTTTCTTTTGGATTGGTTGAGATATGAACACCCATACATACTCATTTTTTCAAGTAATTACCCATGTTCGTGCCCCCCATACCCATAATGTCGTTTTTACTCTATCCATTGAAGTTATATTTTGCGGATCGATACCCATTGTAAATGGGTCCAATTACAATCCATAAGCGGATTAGTGTACAATTTGAACCCGGTTTCTATATATTATATTAAATATCTATATGAACCGACTATTCTACAAACTATTCTGCAGACATTTTTACTTCAAGGTACAAAGATCAAATTTCCACCGCCACGGTGTTTAATCTTTGTTGGAGTATCTGTAAAACATACAAAGGTAGATTCTCGCCTCTCAACTGAACTTTTTCTATACACAGAATCTGTGAGACTCCATCATGTAAATTAAGAATCAAAGCATGCTTACCAACATCTTCTCTTTTCAAATACTCTTGTAGTTGAGTTGCAACAAATTAAGCTCTTTCTATAGTGAATTTACACAAAAAAAAGCTGGAAAGCAGCGGCGGTTATAACCGGCGTTGAATTCTTAGCGGCGGTTATATTACCGTCGCCGCATACTCAATCGAACCGCCATCGCTTTCCAATTTTGTTGTAGTCAGGGCGGTGATGCTTAGCGGCGGTTATATTACCGTCGCCGCATACTCAATCGAACCGCCACCGCTTTCCAATTTTGTTGTAGTCAGGGGCAGGTGCACCCCCTGGAATTTTAAATTTTGTACTAATATGTTTATGTTTTTTGCATTTTGCACCCCCTGGTTTTTGTGTTTTGCACCTCTTATTCAAAAATTCCAAATACTTTTTATTGCTCTCATTCTTCTCTTCCAACTTCTCTCTAAAATTAAATTCTTTCAAACAAAACATCAAACCAAATATATGCAATAGTGATAAATCCTCCAAGATCCTTAAAACAACATTAAGGTAATCAATAAAATAAATCTATGGTTTAGCGTTTTAAAAGTTTGGGATTTTTTCTATAACTTCAATATTGATAGATTGGTTGATTGATTATTCACTACAAGAATTTCAGTCATTTGCGGCGGCCAAAAACGGCCGCAAAAGCGTAAAAAACGGCCAGAACAGAGCATTTGCGGCGGTTTTGATGTCCGCCGGATAACAGCTGGTTGGAAACTTTTGCGGCGGTTTTTTGGGTCATAAAACCGCCGGAAATTAGCGACGAGCTTTTGCGGTGGCTTTTTTCCGTCGCAATTGACTTAAGATTGGTTGACGTGGCAAACGTTTGCGACGGCTAAAAACCGCCGGAACTGTCGCTGATATTTCAGCGGCGGCTTAAAACCGCCGGAAATGCATCCAAAATAAATAAAAAAAAAGGTTTAGCGACGGCCTTTGGCCGCCGGAAAGAAAAGATGTTTTTTAAAAAAAAAATTAATCTGTTAAATCTTTTTTTATATTTAAAATATTTTTACTTTTATAATTAAATTACAAATATTAAATTTTCACAAATAATTTTAATATTATAATTAATATAGCCCATAACTATGTTAAAAAATATATTTTTCAACTAGATAAAAAAAACATTATTCTAAATTGGGGCCATGGAATGAGCATGAGAACATATTTAAAGCATATATTTTGCAACAAGACTAATCAAAATAAATTACAACCAAGAGCTAAAATAAATAATATATTACAGTCATCCAAAATTAAAGAAAAAAATCTTCAAAGAGTGGACAAGGAGTGCCAAAGCTGCAAAGAGGGAACAATACAAAATCTGCAACAAACATGTCGAAAAAAACATTACAATTAATATCAATGGTTAATCTAAATCCAAGAGCAACAAACAATACTTAAAAAAAAAAGCATTGAAACATGAACTTAATGGTTATAAACTAAATTCAAGTACAATGGTTAAGCTAAATCCAAAATAGAAAGTCATAAGCACAAACTACCTATAAGGAACATAAATAATGTAGAAAATCATAATTCATTTTTTCTTCATACATAAGGATCAAAGTAAAAAAGAATTGTCATTTTGGAATATAAAAGTACAATTTAAAATAAAAGAGATAAAATAAAAAGTCATAAATCGGCTTCCGGTTGTATAACATTCACATTCTCAATACTTGCTCTAGGAACTAAAAACTTCCTCATCTCTGAAATTAAATGATGCAAAATTAATAATCAATTCACATAACTTAAATGAAGAGAAACCTTCTAAATACACGATGTATATAAAAATTATGTTGCTACTTACTTGTCCCTGTTTTACTCAATGAAAGGATTAGAGAATGTATCCAAAGTGAAAAGAACTAGATGCTACAATAGTATTAGTGGTGTAAAACACATCAAAAGAGTACTAATGGAAATATAAAGTCATCCATGGCTAATAGAGTTTACACTCCAATCTAAAACACATCAATGGCTAATAAATCAAAATTATGCTGCAGTATGTAAACACTCTATAAGTTCTAATGTGCTGCTAATCATAATTTCACGGACTTATTAGTAAACACATGATTTTGATTTATTTGATATAAATTCAGCTATACAACTTCGTTGTAAAATAACTTTGATATCTCAGCAAACTCAATAATTTTCGAAACATTAGTGTCCTAAAAGGCCATAATTTATTCAATAAAAACACAAGCAGTGAGATTTTAGTCTAATGAGCTACAGCAGTCCTAATAACTCTCATCTGTTCCACAATTGCTACAGCAGTCCTAATTACTCAATAAATAAATTGACTACGTAAATTACAATCAAAATCAATCCTAGCTACAAATCCAAAGTGGTGTCTTTGTTAACAAAATGCAGACAAAAATGTTATATTCAACAGAAACAAGCCGATCAATACTACTCTTCCAAAATCAACTCAAATTGAACTCAAATTGTCAAATAACAGTTTCAAAATCAACTCAAATTGTCAAAATCAACACATTCATCACTCATCAACAAAATCAAAACCCTAACATTGTATATTTGTATCAACTCATTCAACAAACAGAATCAAAATCAACTCATTCATCACTCATCAACAAACAAACACAAACAAAATCAACAAAGGCAAAAAGATCAAAATCACAAACAAAATCAAAACCCAAAAAAATCAAATCAAACCTGTGCCGAGAGAGAACAAGAAACGTGTGAGGTGTGTGTGAGAGCTCCGATTCCGACTTATATGGCGGCGGCGGCGATGGATTTGGAGGAGGAAGATACGGCGACTGTTTTGTTTTCTCAGAACGCGTGTGTTGATTTTCACTTTTCAGAACGCGTGGTTGAGATTTGAGAGAGTGAGAAACTGTGAGTGTGAGGCCGTGACTGAGAGAGATGAAGATAATATGAGATGAAGATGAAGTTGAGATGAGAGAGTGAGAAACGGCGTGAGAGAGATGAAGATAAGTTTGGGAATTGAGAGTGTGTAAACCCTAGATAAGTTTGAGATGAAGTGTGGGCTGGCTGTATTTGGACCTTGTTTGGATGTGGTTTTTTTTTTAATCTATTTGGGCCATTTTTGGATGCACATAGTAATATATAGTAATATAAATAAAAAACAAATAAAACGAGAATTAGATGATATAAATAAAATTATTTTTTCTAATTTACTATTTGTTAGTCCAATTAGGTGATATTAAATGGTTGAATTGAAAAAATTTGAACTCTCCGGTTAAAATCGATAATTTTAGTCAAACTTCAAGACGATGAGACTTTTATTACGATCTGTCTATACATTTGTAGTCCGATGATCAAAATTCTTTTTCTAATTTGTTTGTTAATCCAATTAGGTGATACTGAACGGTTGGATTTATAAAATTCGAACTCTTCAGTCAAAATCGGTAGTTTTAGTCAAACTTCAAGACTCTTTCATTAAAACTATGTTTCAAATGAGACTTTTATTACGATCTGTCTATACATTTGGAGTTCGATGATCAAAATTCTTTTTCTAATTTGTTTGTTATTTCAATTAGGTGATATTGGACGGTCAGATTGATAAAATTCGAAATCTCTGGTCAAAATCTATAGTTTTAGTCAAGTTTTATGACTCTTTCATTAAATCTAGGTTTTCAATGAGACTGTTATTACGATCTGTCTATACATTCGGAGTCCGATGAATAATTTTTTTTCCTAATTTGTTCGTTAGTCCAATTAGGTGATATTGAACGGTTGGATTGATAAAATTCGAAATCTTCGGTCAAAATTGGTAGTTTTAGTCAAACTTTACGACCCTTTCAATAAAATTAGGTTTTCGATGAGACTGTTATTACGATCTGTCTATACATTAGGAGTCCGATGAATAAAATTATTTTTCTAATTTATTTGTTAGTCCAATTAGGTGATATTAAACGGTTGGATTGAAAAATTTGAACTCTCCGGTTAAAATCGATAATTTTAGTCAAACTTCAAGACGATGAGACTTTTATTACGATCTGTCTATACATTTGTAGTCCGATGATCAAAATTCTTTTTCTAATTTGTTTGTTAGTCCAATTAGGTGATACTGAACGGTTGGATTTATAAAATTCGAACTCTTCAGTCAAAATCGGTAGTTTTAGTCAAACTTCAAGACTCTTTCATTAAAACTATGTTTCAAATGAAACTTTTATTACGATCTGTCTATACATTTGGAGTTCGATGATCAAAATTCTTTTTCTAATTTGTTTGTTATTTCAATTAGATGAAATTGGACGGTCAGATTAATAAAATTCGAAATCTCTGGTCAAAATCTATAGTTTTAGTCAAATTTTATGACTTTTTCATTAAAACTAGGTTTCCAATGAGACTGTTATTACGATCTGTCTATACATTCGGAGTCCGATGAACAATTTTTTTTTCTAATTTGTTCGTTAGTCCAATTAGGTGATATCGAACGGTTGGATTGATAAAATTCGAAATCTTCGGTCAAAATTGATAATTTTAGTCAAACTTTACGACCCTTTTATTAAAACTAGGTTTCCGATGAGACTGTTATTAAAATATGTCTATACATTTAGAGTCCGATGAATAAAATTCTTTTTCTAATTTATTTGTTAGTCCAATTAGGTGATATTAAACGGTTGGATTGAAAAAAATTTGAACTTTCCGGTCAAAATCGATGATTTTAGTCAAACTTCAAGACGATGAGACTTTTATATAAAACTTATATTATTTAGATTCATTTTATACAAATATATGACTAAATATTAGTAAATATTAGGTTTCTTAAAAAGTTTTATATAAAATATTTGGCTTTATATAAGTTTTATATAATACAAACAACTTAATTATATGATTATATCCTTAAAAAAAACTTAATCATATGATTATAAAAAAAAAACTTAACTATAAAAAAAATATATATATAATTTTTTAATAAATATGAAGCATGCTATAAAAAAAAAAACAGAATTTATATTATACACATTTTTTCTTTTATGAATTTTTGAACCAATTCTTTATTTTATAGTAAAAAAAAATTATTTTTTTCAATAGAGTTTTATTAAAAAAACAAACAGTACAATGGAAATTAGAATTTGGCTTTTCCGGCGGTTTTGTCCGCCACAAGTTTAGCGGCGGTTTTATTTGGCGTTTCCGGCGGTTTTAGGAAATGAATATTTTCCGCCCCAAAATTACCGGCGTTAAAAACCGCCGCAAATATGTGTATTTAAATTTATTTCCCGCCTGAGATTTCCGGCGGTTTAAAACCGTCGCAAAACCTTCAGTTTAATTTTTTTTCTCTCTCTTTTTTTTTCGGCGGTTTAAAACCGCCGCAAAACCATAAAAAACCGCCGGAAATCTATTTTTTAATTTTTAAATTTCTGGAAACGTTTCCGACGGAATTTTCCGCCGCAAATGGCCAAAAACCGCCGGAAATAGTTCCGTGGGCTTCTGGCCGCCGCAAATTATGGCCACTATGAAGGGAAATTCTTGTAGTGATTTAATTGAGGTTCTAATAACATATATGTGTGCTTTATTGGTTGTTTGTTTGGAGTTTGTAATTTAGTTCAAATGCATCCTTGGATTTATGTTTTACGGTTTCTAGTTAAATCATCTAGAAATTAGTTCTAATTTAGGCATTTGGAAATCACAGTTTTAATGAAGCTAATTTTTGTGTTGGTTATTGGTCTGTATATACTCAAGAGATAGATAAAAAGAATTGACGAACATCGAGCAATGAAAAAATATAACCTTAAAATTGTGTATTTTTGTTGTTACTATATCAATACTTATGCACTATTTTATTGTTTGATTTTTTTTTATTTGATATATTTTTCATTTTTTTACTAATTGATATATTTCTCATGTAATCAATACTTGTGTTATTTTAAAAGCAATGTTTATGTTGAAAGATATGTGTTCAACAATATATATAAATAGGGAAGAGATCAAATTACACCGGTGTAACATTTAAGTAATATTACACCGCTCAATAACGCTTTAACGAATTCAAATTTTACAAAATCCACCGTTGGATTGAAAGTTTATACCGTATATATTGTTTATGTTGAGTTTTACAAAAATCTAAAATCGTTTGACATGTTTCTGAGACACATAAAGATTAACGGTATTCAATAAAATCGCATAAACCGTTAATCTTGATGTGTCACAATAACATGTTAAACGATTTTAGATTTTTGTAAAACTCAACATAGATAATCTATATGATATAAACTTTCAATCCAACGGTGGATTTTGTAAAATTTGAATTCGTTAAAGCGTTATTAAGCAGTGTAACACCGGTGTAATTTGATCCCTGCATGGATAAATAAATAATTAATTAATTACTAAGCGAATTAAAAATATGAAACTTTGTAGCGAATATAATTATTAAAATATTAAATAAAATTTTGCACCCCTGAGCCAGGGTCCGAGTACCGCCACTGGTTGGTTGCAATGTTACAAGAATTAAGCTCTCAACAATTAGAAATGTAGCAAAAATTAAACTATATTATTCCTTCTTTTTTCTTTCTAAGTTCCTTTCTACGGTTCTTCAAAAATGTTTTCTATATTAAGAGTTGAATTGTAGATCAATTACAATATAGTACTTCCAAAAATATGCTCTGTCAGGCAAAATTGGTGTTATATATTGAGAGAAAGATATCACTGTGCAACACTCTCTACCTTGGTCTAAGGAGTAGAAACCAAATCAATGAGATTTTCCAGGTGGTTCAAGCGATATAGTGCCTCTATTCGATAACACTGTAAAAATATTTAAGATGAAATTTTAAGATGAAACACAAGCAAAGTTTCTTGTATCCATACTACTTGATTTGACCTCAAAAACTGGGGAGGGTAAATTTTCTGTCTGTAAGTACCAAAATGTCTTGGAATTCTTGAAAACATTGTTCCTAGGATGAGGGTAACTTTGGTATTTGTAGTTTGATGGATTGAAAACAGGACTTTCTTTCTGAACTCTATGTTGAGATTCTTTGTTTGACACAGAATTTGTCTTTAGACAATTCTCTATCACCTTAACTTCTTCCTTGAATCTTTCTCTTATGTCTCTAATGTTTCTTCTAACTTTACTTGATATTGATTTGCTCATAATGTTCCATGCCTTGAAACTTGAACCATTGCAATTAGTAGGGACTTAATGCAGAAGCATTTTTGTCTCTCTAAGTTAAAAGTTTTTCTTTTTGCAGGATTAGATTGACATTTATATGCCTAAAGAAAGAAAGAAAAAAAATTAAAGGATTTAGTAGTGATTTTTTATTTCATTTTTAACTTATTCAAAGCTATCATCTAAGTTCTTCATAAACACATAGCTAGAAATATTTGTAATCGATTACTTTTACACTTTGGTTTTGGTTTTACTTTTACACTTTGTGCTTTGGATGAGGATGAAATATCAATAGTCATACTATATCCAAACTGGACTAGGATTTGCTTTGCTGCTGTCGACAAAGTTCCACTATGTTGTTAATCCTTGACCGTTTGATTAAGATCGGATGACAATCAGTATCATGATTCCGTGAATGTGGGTAAAAGGTGACTAGGAGCAATCATAATTTATTGAAATTACTCTTTTCATAACAAAATATAGTAAAATTGGGTTGTATAATTTGTAACAAAATAATCCCTCCAATTTATATTATTCCTTCCAATTCTAAATATAAGAAATAATAAATTACTTTTGAGGTAAATGAATCTTAAAAAAATTTGTTTCCTATATTTAGAACCAAATGAAATATAAGCATATTCATAACTTTTTAATTTATGAGAGAGCTAAAAAATTACTTTTCCTCAACAAAATATCGCTTTTCAATACACTCTAACACTATCTTTGATTGAGTGCAGAAGTTGAACAAAGAGAAAAGAGATGACAGATCTCAGCCCTCCATTTTAAATTGGTCGGTTCGGATTGCATCTTAATAAATTCAGTACAAAACAATTTCAATCATTAATTTCAGATTGGATGGTCATAATTAAAAACATCGTGAAAACAATGTGGATAATTACTTATTTATTGCATCAAATCTTGTTATGAAAGGGGGAAATATATAAAAAATGGAGAATGTTAACATGTGCTTTAAGGGCACATGTTAAGAAGATAAATGTGAAAAAAATTTATTGAATTGTGGTGTATTCAATTCACTAAACATTAAATTCTTTGTATTATTAAATGCTATATTTCTTTTTTTAGATAGCTTAACATGTGCTCTTTGCGCACAAGTTAACATGACCCATAAAAAATAAAAGAGTATATTTGACATATCGTTGGGTATAAAAGAAAAAGAGCAGAAATAGAGACAAAAGAAGTGTGTTCTCTCTTCTTTCTTCTGCTTGATCGAAGAAATAGTACTAATTTGTTTAATTAACGTTTTACTTCCCCACCCCCACTAGTAACGTTGCTTTTTTGCTTGCTTACAAAAAGAAAAGGTATTTTTTACTTGAAATTCCTCACAGATGAGTTGCACAAACACAAATTCTCATGTCTATTATATACACTTCATTGTTCATCATCTTCTTAGCAAAATGTCCTTAGAGCTGAAGAAATAATGGTGCTTAGCAGAAGGGTTGAAATCATTGAAGCATGTAAAGGTCGCTCACTGCCGTCTCCTCCATCTCAACCTCAACCAAGACAACTACCTCCTCAACATCATCCTCTGCTCTTCCTTAATTGGGTATAACTATTCACTCTGTTATTTTTAAAACTGGTTTTAATTATGATGTTTTTGTGAAAACGAATATTGTTTGTTTTTACTCAAAATGTGGGTTTTTAACATGCCCAGAAGGTGTTTGATGATATTCCTAACAAAAATGTTGTATCTTGGACAAAAATCATAATATCAAAATCTAGAATAGTATTTTACCAAACTTTGCTAAGTCATTAATAACTTGAACAATAGCATTTATAAATTTAACTACCATACAAAAAAGAGTCAGATCCGTTGACACCAATTAGTTTGACACCAAATGTTACACCTCTCAATAACGTTTTAACCGATATAAATTTTATAAAATCCACCGTTGGATTGAAAGTTTATATCATATAGATCATTTATGTAAAGTTTCAGAAAAATCCAAAATCATTTGATATGTTATTGAGATACATTAAAGTTAACGGTTTGCGTCTTTTTTTAAATGCCGTTGATCTTTATGCGTCTCAATAATATATCAAATGATTTTGGATTTTTCTGAAACTTTACATAAATGATCTATATGATATAAACTTTCAATCCAACGGTGGATTTTATAAAATTTATATCGGTTAAAACGTTATTGAGAGGTGTAACATTTGGTGTCAAACTAATTGGTGTCAACGGATCCTGACTCTACAAAAAATAGTACTTCAAATTTATCACATTCAAAAGAATAATTCAAGCAAACATAATGTATTTATAAACCATAAGCATAACCAAAACATGTCAATGACTATCCAACCAAACATAGTCTTACAATAAAAAGCATAGAACCTTTAAAGTTTCACAATTGTTTAATAACTCAATAATTAAAATAAAAAACTAAAATGAAGCAAATGAATCATATAAATGGATGGCCATTTCAGCAACAAGCACTTTACTTCAAAACCATTTTTCAGACTCATTAGGCTCAAAAACCTTAATAGTCCCATCTGACAGTGCAATTGCAAATTGCTTAGGCTCTTTTGGATTTGCAGCAACAGCAAGAGGGTACACATTTTGGCTGCAAAAAACAAATAAAAATTTAAGGATTAATATTCCAACATGTGACAAAAAATGCAATACTTCTAGTAACAATAAACAATCAAAATAATTTTGATACATTGTTAGTGTAAGACGTTTTATATTGTCAATCAATCATAAACCATCATTTGTATGACTTTTAAATTAGATACGATGATAGTCAAATTTTTTTAAAGATTGGACGGTTTTGATTCACTGACAGTATAAAAATCTCTACAGTTAATGTCGATACATACATAAATAATTATCTAAATAAAAGGAAACTAAATAAGTTTAAGCATATGAAATTGTTCAAAAACCTGGTTGATGGAGTCTGATATAGGTATGCAGATGAAGCGATACGACATATTAGTATGAGGCTGCCGGCATCAAATATTCCGATGTTTCCATCAGTAAATGTCGCATAAATTTGTCCGAAATTGCTCGAGTAGGTTGCAGAGGTTATCGCACATCCTTGCAGGTCATCTTGTGGCAACCACTGTTACATACAAAAATAAATATGTCACTAATTCACTTATTATGAACACAAAATATACTTGAATCTTCAATTAATAAATTTCTATTTAAGAAAAAAGTAATATTAATTTCTAGCGCTAGTGGTTGGTACGAAGAATGTGCGACAATAGATGCATACCTGACATATCGGTTTCATGTTTGAAACATTATATAGAGTAAGTTGTGTCTCATGGCATGCCAATAACATCACTTGATCACTGTGAAATTGAACTTTAGTCTCACTTGGAGCTGCATTTTCACCGGTTCGCATTTTGATCGGCACTGATTTATTCATAGACCATTGGTTCATGTTCCAAGAGATAAGCTACAAATACACACAAAAACATCATGCACATATTATTTTTAATGACCAAACTTAGATCATAATCAAAATCTGTACTAATAATGTACCTGAGCATCTGCGCCGGCAGAAACCATTATATTCTGTCGAAGCGAAAAAGCTATACTAGTAATGTACTTTTGATGACCCTTCAATTCTGCTACGAGCTAAAAGGCGTCCAGAAAGATTCAAATCATTATATGATTCTTGAAATTGTCTAAATTTTGAACTTTGGATCACAAAATTCTAAATAAATTACCTCGCCGTGCCTCATATTGAAAATATGAATCACATAATCTTCCCTTCCGATCGCAGCAATGTTATTGTCTTGTGGCATGAAAGCAATGCAGGTTGCTGCTGGTGGAGGACTCATAAACTGATACATTACCTAAAATTCAACAATAATTTGTCACAACTCACAAATTAATACTAAGATATGTAACAAAATATATTTTATCATAAATATTTCTAGTTAGCTCACTTTATAATCATGTGATGAATCCATGTTGAACAATGAAACAATTCCTCCACATGCAACTAAGCCAAAAGCATCATTCTTTGAAATGTCCAAGCAAGGAATCACGTCCTTATTGTTCGGGACATTATTAATCATAAAAATACCCTTAGTTACGGTGGAATCTTCAGGATCAACACTTGTCGCCGCCTTTAAACCACATAACAAGATTTAATGATGTTTTGGACGTAACAAAATACAAGTATATACATATGTAAAAAAATGCATTTAGGTGCCGCATATGTTGTATACAATCACCTTTTCAGTAGGATTGGATTGAGTATCGTTCGATTTCCACATCTTCATAACCCCTTTCGAACCAAGAGCTAGAAGACCAGTTCCAAGTTTTGTGTATAGAAGACAAACCTTGGTAACAGATAAAAAAAAATTTGATCATGAAATTATTGTCAGAAAAACAAAAATATAATAATTAAACATCTTTTGCATAAAAGAAAAGCTATAAGATTGCAGAGGGCATACCTTGTTACTAGGACCTATACTCTCTGGCATAGTAACTCTCTGACATTGAGAACGATGAACAATTTCCTTCAACTTCCAAGGTTTCGAAACATCATTTGAATTTCTTCTGTTCTCAGTGCTTCTAGCTATAGCAATATCTTCGTCCCTCTAGAATAGATAAATAACAAAATGCATAAATTGTGTGTTAGATTCATGCTAATACATTCAACATCACAAACTACTTTGCGAGTACCTCTTCGAAAGTTTGTGGTAACATAGTCCGTCTTATTTCTTGATCATTCATCGGTGGATGAGTAATTGGTGTTCTTGTATTCCTCGGAATGTTGGCTGCAAGAAATTAAATAACACATGAGTTAAACAAAATAGGGTAAAATAACTGACACCCCCCTGTAATGTGGGCGTGTTTTGTTTTTCCCCCCTATAAAAAGTTTACGTGCAACGAGCCCCTTCCCAAATAACGACTTTTTGCATTTTCCCCCTATACACAAAAAATCGAAATTATTTCACCCTCGCGAAACTCCTAAATCTGCCATATTAAAATATATGTAAAGTAATTAGGAGTCCACGTGGCAAAAACGCACAGTCAGCTGCCATATTTTGTGTATAGGGGACAAATGCAAAGAGTCATTATTTGGCAAGGGGCGAATTGCACGTAAACTTTTTATAGGGGGGAAAAACAAAACATGCCCACATTACAGGGGGTATCAGTTATTTTACCCAAAAAAATATTATAATTTATGGAATTAGCATTAACTACTTCTCTAAAGCTTTTGTCGAGAAAGGGCCACATGCCTATCAGTGTAAACTAGTTTTACACTGACATCTAATAAAAATTCAATAGTTTACCGTATTTTTTTAAAAAAAAAATTGAAGTTACAAAGTATGTTTATGTGGCATTATGTAAAATTCTTATTGGATTCCAATGTAAAAATAAAAATATTTTACATCGAGTGTGTTTCCATTAAAATTTTATGGGACAAAAATTGATCAAAATATATACCTTGATTCGAAGGACCAGGCAATGCAGAAGCTGTCAGCTCAACAAGTGGTTGAGAATTTGAGGAAGGATTTCCATTCAGCATCCATGCCGGTAGAGCATTAACCCTAGGAGCTACAGGGGCTGATAGATATGGCTGCATAAAATTAAGTAATAATAGTAAGAGAAAATGCAGCAATGCAATGTTATAAAAAACAGAAAATAACAATTTTATCAAAAGACATTAAAATCGATAGAAAAACTTTCATACTACAATTGCAGAAGATGGATAATTTCCAGCATTTGGTGGTGCAGGAAGCATAGCGGAAATCGGTATGCCATGTTCTCGATCAAGTAGATCGCATGTATGATCAGTTAAAATCGTTGCAATGTCTGGACTTTGCTTCGGGTTTTTACAGAGAACATGCTGCCAATTCAATCTGTGAATAGAAAACATTGAAAAAAATTTAGCCAAGAAAGTATTAACAAAAAAAATAGTAACCAAAAGGTACTATAATACAACCGCTCTACAGTCACAGACGTAGGCATAATTGGTTTAACTCTGTGATCAAATCATGTGTGTTTATGTTTGCATTTTTTTAACAAAAATATTTACCCTTGATTAACTAAGTGTCGAAGCCGCGACTCACTCAATGTTGGAAACTTAAGCTTATTATTGATTCTATTGTTAACATTAATCAAATTTTTCAGCTCACTCATCAATAAGACTCTAGTTGATCTCACATCTTGATATTGTGATAGTTGAATATTCTCCCTGCATTTAAACCAAATCTATATTTAAAATCCAACAAAATTTTAATATTAAACCAAAAGAAAATTTTGAAAGCAAAGATTTACCTAAGATTGTTAAGCGTTATAAGATTTGTTAATTCCTGGTACAATGCTTCACTGTATGTTGCAAAGATTTTCAAATCATTCTTCAGTATTTCAACAGCCCTTGTTTTATCATTTCTGAGCAAAATTGAGATCATTTAAACATTAGAAAAACAATAGCAATCAAGAAATATGAATTACAAAGACTATAATAACAAAAATTATTGTAATAATGATAAATATAATTAGGGATTTAAATAGAGTTTTGCAATCGGGATTTTGGACATGATATACAAAAGTTTAACGTTCCAAAAATTGCAATGTGACATCGACTGAAGCAATATTTGACTGCAATTCTCCAATAATCAGAGATTTTGACCTCAATCATGAATATGACTATTATTTAAATAGAGTTGCTAGCCTATATCCTTAATTATAAACAAAAGTTCACTTTTTAAATGCGTTGAATAACTGGTGTATCTGGTCTATATAATAGTTCAAATACATTAGTTATTCACTGAATCTGAAATATTGAGTTTTGAATATAATTAAAGATAGAGAATTAGGGTACAACACAACAAATTTTCATGTTTTTCGAACCACTGTGAAACCTTGAAAAATGGTGATATTTGATTGTGATTCTTCACAATATCAATAATCAAGGAACAATCACAATCATTATTCTAACTACTATCTAAATCCTGAAGGTGATGATTTCATCCTCATCATGATGATAAATAGTATAAGTATAAAGATAAAGAATAATACCTATCTAAAGCTTCGTAATACTTTTGTTTCCTTATCTCAAAATACATTTTCATTGAGTAAGGATTATCATTGATATGTGTAAATCCAAGAAGGTATTTCTCACATTCGTCCCAATCGCCATCAAGTACTTTCTTTTCAAAATATTTTAGATTAAAGAAAATACCGGTTTCTTGTTCCATCCTAAACAAACAAACAAAAAACACATTTTTCCAATTTCAATTTACAATTCAAGTTAATTACTCACCATCTAAAAAAGCTTTTTAAACAACAAAAACAAAAATTTACTTGTGCAATGTCTCCTTCAAATTCTCTTCATTAAGAAATTGAAGAACGAGCACCATCATTTCCTGGTTCAAAGACAAAAATGCCATTTTTCTAGCTCCAAGTAAGTGATAAGAATCAAAACACCTTGAAAAGAAAAAGAAAAATTAGATTTTTTAAATCATAAAGTTGAAAAATGTGATCTTTTGTTTAGGGATGCTTTCTTTTGTGCTTATATGAAAATGGAAGAGGTAAAAATGGTGGATCATAAATGGTTTGAAGAAAAAAATGGTGTCAGTGAATGATGAAAGAAAAAAAAACCTGACACAAACAGAGAGAGTAAACTTCACGTTTTTCAAGATTTGTTTGTAGGTTGTGTCTTTCATATCGTCGTATTTATACATAAATTGATAAGTTATTGTACTTATCATTCGAGAAAAGGAAAAAAAGAAAAAGGATAAAAAAAATCTCATAGAAAAAGGAAAATAAGGATAAAAAATTTCATTGATGGAAATAAATTATTTTACATTATTTTAATATTATCCTTACCAAAAATAAACATAATTTTAATATTATTATTGACGGGGATAAAGTAAATTGTGTTTATGTCTCGTGAACTTAGCTCAGTTGGTAGGACATTGTATTATATATGCAGGGGGTCGGGGTTCGAACTCCGGTCATCCCACTTATTCATTTCAAGGGTATAATTTCTAACTACTAGACTACGTGACAAAAAAAATAACAATGCTTACCACGTCACTTTCACATGCTTTCAAAAATTTTAATATTATTGTTTTGACGAAAATTTATTATTTTATATAACTTTTATTTTTGGCAGAAATTAATTTATGTATGTAGATACTCTCTTTTCCATTTTTGAGGCTTGTATCTATCTCAAAATCTAATCTACTATGGTAAATTATGTCAAAAGAAAAATAAATAAATAAAATCTATTATGGTAAATGCTTTTCTCCCTTCTTCATATATAAATTTATTTAAAAATTATCAAAATAAAAAATTACTATTATTTTTTGACAAATCAAATTAAAAAAGTTACTTTTTATTTTGACAAATCAAAATAAAAAACTACTTAATGAATAAGGTGTTAAAAAAAATAATTTTAGAAAAAAATAAATTTTTTATTGCTTTTACAAATATTTATATTGGAAGTGTTACAAACACTCTTATAAAAAAAAGTGTTAGAAATTCATGTGACTCTCACTATTTTTAAGAAAAAATCATAGGTACCACATTCGAGCCCCGTTAATATTTTTGAAAAAATTATGCGAATAATTTTGTAAGTGTTCTATATGTCTAAAGATTTTTTTGTCTTGTGAAAAAAAAGAAGATATTTTTTGTCTTGGACTCCTAATTACTTTTCTCATAAAAAAATTATAAATATATATATATTTTAATTTATTCTTTCATTAAATTTGTGTTAAAATAAGAAATCATTAAATATATTATTCCTGTATTATAATATGAAAGTATTAAATATATTATTAAAAATAAACAAATATGGTAGGTTATAAAGTACGTTCCTCGGTCATTTTTATAAGAGAAAGTTGACTTTTTAAATTCATTAATTAATTAATGTATCTAAGGTATAATATAGACCAAATACATTAATTATTGAATGAATCTAAAAAGTGAATTGTGTAACAGCTCGGGCCCCACAAACATAGATGGTCCTGATTGCCACCTCACGGTCTTCTCCAACCCCCTTCACTATTGGAGTTTTTTCCTTCCGTGGGAATCGAACTCATGTACCTGGGGATAAATACATTGTTCAATCCATGGTTCGATTCCCACGGAAGGCAAAAACTCCACTAGTGCTGGGGGTGGAGAAGATCGTGAGGTAATAGTGCCGGGAGCGTCGAAGGCTTGAGCTGTTACAAATTGTCTCTTATAAAAATAATCGGAAGAAGTAGTACCCTAAAATTTTAAAGGATTCTGTCCCCTGAACTTAAATCAATTGGTAAGACATTGCATTATATCTGTAGGAGACCGATGTTTGAACCCCATTCATCTCACTTATCCACCTTAAAAATGGAATTTCAAGCCACTAGACTACTTGCCAAATTTTTTTTTTTAAAGGATTTCATATAATCATTTTAATTAATATGTAAATATTACTGTCGAAAAAATTAATATGTAAATATTATTTATTTAATCAAGAGTTATTTGTAATTTTTTAAATATTTTTACTAATTAAGAAATTCATGTTTATTTTTACAAAATTTAAATATTTCTATATATTGAGAAGTATTCTTTTAATTTAATTTTTTATATTACTATCTCATTTCTTTCTTTATTATGTACTAAATATATTGAATATTCCATGAACCTAACAGTGAGTTGTTTCTTATAAAAAAAACATGAGGGAGTAATTTTTTTGTCAAATAACATAGTGCCTATAATTTCAATTTTTTAAGGTGAATAAATACGTGGGTGAACTTAGGGATGACAATAGGTAGAGTATCATATTACCCATCACCGTACATACAAATTGAGAAAAAATACTCGTACGTACCTGAGTCCTTATTCGTGTGGGCAACAATCTTGTACCCATACCTTCTAGGTGCTTTAATACCCATACCCGCAATTTTACTTTGAACTAATTGATTAATTCAAAAATAGGATATAATTTTAATATAATTAAAAGTTTCCAAATATTTTAATTTTGACTTATGAGAATTATAAATTAAAATTATTAATAATGCTAACTAAAATTCATCCCTTTGTTGACATATATACACATTTTGTTTGATTTATATTTTTTATATAATATAATATAAATAAACAAATATAAATATATCTATTATGTCGATATGAGGCGGGGTGGGTACTAAAATATATGTACTAGTACCCATACGTACTCAAATTTTCAAATAATTACCCAAGTTCATGCCCACCATACCCATAATGTCGTTTTTACTCTACCATTGTAGGTATATTTTGCAGGTATCCAATGTAAATGGGTCAAATTACAATCCATAAGTGGATTAGTGTACTATTTAAACCTGATTCCTATATATTATATTCAATGTCTATATCAACCGACTATTTTACAAACTATTAAATGATCACTGGTGCACTTTAAGGTACAAAGATCAAATTCTTTCAGATTATAAAATGATCACTGGTATCACTTTAGTCGATAAAAAACAACAATTTTTTTTTTGTTACCATATGTTATAAGCACAAATTTCCACTGCCACGAACAGTGTTTAATCTTTGTTGGAGAACCTGCAAAGCATATAAAGGTAAATTCTCACTTCTCAACTGAACTTTTTCTATACATTAGAGCAGGATTCAGGAATTAAGAACCAAAGCATGTTTACCAACATCTTCTCTTTTCAAATACTATTGTAGTTGAGTTGCAATAAGCTCTTTCTATAGTGAATTTACAAGAATGAAGCTCTCAACAATTAGAAGTTTAGCAAAAATTACACTATATTATTCCATAATTTTTTTAAAGTGCCTTTCTTTGGTTCTTCAAGAATGTTTTATGTATTCAAGATAGAGTTGAATTGTAGATCAATCGCAAATGAACCACAGTTCGACCTAGTTCAACTCTAGTTCAATTAGACTATAATGTAATTGGACCAAATTTCGCTATAAGCGATATAGTGCCACTATTCGATAACACGTACTGTAAAAATATGTAAGCTAAAATTTTAAGATTAAACACAAGCAAATTTTCTTGTGTCCATACTACTTGATTTGACCTCAAAAACTGGGGAGGTATACTTAGCCTTAGCACCCACCTTATCTTTATGCAACATATTTTCTGTCTGCAAGTACCAATATGTCTTGGAATTCTTGTAAACATTGCTCCTAGGATGAGGGTAACTTTGGTATTTGTAGTTTGATGGATTGAAAACAGGACTTTCTTTCTCAACTCTATGTTGAGATTCTTTGTTTGACACAGAATTTGTCTTTAGACAATTCTCTATCACCTTAGCTTCTTCCTTGAATCTTTCTCTTATGTCTCTAATGTTTCTTCTAACTTTACTTGATATTGATTTGCTCATAATGTTACATGCCTTGAAACTTGAACCATTGGAATTAGTAGGGACAATGGTGGATGTATATGGGATTTTGTTGCACTTAATGCAGAAGCTCTTTTGTCTCTCTAAATTAAAAGCTTTTCTTTTTGCAGCATCAGATAGACATGCATATGCCTAAAGAAAGAAAGAAAGAAAAATTGAAGAATTTTAGTTGTGATTTTGATACAATTTTGATAAAAGAATCTTGTAAAAGCAAGTTGAAATAAACTTTTGTATTTCAATTTTAAGTTATTCAATGCTATTATGTAAGTTCATCATAAACAGATACAGCTAATAAGGACTTTTTTTCCTCAAGAATCATAAATTTTTTGTAATGAGAAGCTTTCTAACTTAGAAGTTAATCTAAACTTGAAATACTTCCATTTCAATTAGAATGTCGTAATTTTGAAAGATTCGTTAATTTTTGTGTATTTAACTCGGATCACATAATATGTATTTATAGTTATGTTGCGATAAATACTACATTGAATGCTTAATCGATTATCCCTAATCTGGGAAATCGTATACTCTTGAAATATTAACAACTAATATTCAACGAAATTGTACAATTTTGAAAAGTGTCACGGTGAACTATGAGTTCACCATGAAGCTACACATTAAATATGTGAGTCGTAGGATGTTCAATAAGTACATATTTGAATTGACGATGAGTTTTACTGGTATTACAATGTACCACAATTATAATTGACAAAAATTATACTTTAAAAGTTCAACAAATTTCCAATGTCACCGTGATTTCAACAAATTTTGTACCTTACAAACATCATAAAAGTATTCCATGGCAAAACAATTAGGGAAAATGTAAATTTATAAGTTATAAACTATGTATCTCACAAACTAACCTCAGAAACAAGTTTGAATGCAATTTCAGCCTTAGGGTGTTGATTCTTATCTGGATGAAGTTGCAAAGCTACAATAACAAATTAATAGTCAAAACCAACGCAAATTGCATAAAAGCATAAATAAATAAAAAATTAAAACATACCAAGTTTATGGTATTTCTTACGAATGGTATTAAACCCTGCATTTTCTAACACCTATGAAATCAAAATTAATATATGAACATGTTCATAAAATCAAATTCAAAGCATACCATATAAGAAAAAAATCAAGAAATATATTAAACAAGTACAAAAATTAAGGGTAATTAAAAATATACTTACACCAAGAATGCAATACCAATCAATGAAAGGTGTATTAGAGAAAAGTGTATGAACACATATAATTGAACGTTTGGAAATGGAACATATATCTAATACCAATTGTGTTTTGTAATCTGATTCTTGTCCCATTCTTGATTCTTCTTCTCATATCAAATGTACAACAACATAGAAAACGTGAAAAGGGGTTATTATAAATTAAAACTCATAGAAGTATGTGTTTGATTTTCTTTGGTTTTTGAACTAATAGTAACGGAAGTGGAGCGGTTTGATTTTATTTATTGGGAAATGATGTCATGTCAAAGCACAAATTGTTTAAAAAGCTAAAATGAAAAATTTATCTTGAAAATTGTATACTTAATATTTTGAATGAAATATTCAATATCTTTAAGTCATTTTGAGAAAAAAAATATTTAAATTATAAGTTGATTTATAATACTCCCTCCGGCTATTATTATAAGCAAATTTTACTTTTTTGATACATTGTAAAAATGATGTATGTGGTCCATATTATGAACCAAGTACATCACTTTTTCAATGTACCAAAAAAGTCAAATTTGCTTATAATAGTGGTCGGAGGGAGTACCAAATTACCAACGGAATGGTCAATGTTATTTTTCTCTTGTATAATTAACTTATTTATTGCTCTTTTTTCTTTAATTTATTTTTCTCATACAATTAATGAAGGGTAATTTAGTAAAAGTATATATAATATATTTTTTCGACACAAAATCAATTTTTTTTTTTTTTAATTTGTGTAAAATATATCACTTGTTTCTTTATTTTTGTATAATTTAGAATGGAGGTAGTAAAATATATCTCACTTTGTTTAGTTTTTTCGACTTCTTAACAAATATCTTCAAGGTAGTTGTTACCATGATCTTTTATTTATGTATTGGTGTAAATTGATTTATTTGCAAGGACTGATTTAAAGACAATAATGATACTACAAATTAAATTGAACATTTTTATCCAAGTTTGAACCGACAATCTCATAATGTATGTGAGTTTTAGCGATATTTATCACTGTTTAAAAAAATATTTTTTATTTTAAAATTAAAAGAATGAAGGGGTCGAAAATATTAGGGAGTTGATTAATTAGATAGATATTTTGAAGTGGTTTAGTTGGTGGGAACAAACAAACAGAGAAAGGTGGATGGAAGGTTTAATGTTAATTTCTCCATATGGCACCATTTAAGAAGGACAAAGCCCCCTTTGGCACCATTTCAAGTTTATTGTCCAATATCTAAAACAACAACAACAAAATTGAAAGTTTATTGTGGCCATGATCTCTACTTTTTTTGTGTCAACTTTTATTTTGGTGGTAGCTATGATCTCTTTGGTCATGCATATAATTCTAGTGTAGTGTAGTCACTTAAAATATAAATTATTTAGTTGCATTGTAACGACGAAATTAATCTGAATTGATAACATTGAGATTCTTATTGGAAGTCTTTTGTTCATATCATATGAAGGTGTAAAAGTTTGAATTAAAAACTTAGGCTTATTAGTAGTATTTTATGGGTAACATAAATTTTGTTTTGGATTGGGAAGCCGGCAACAGCATCTAATATAGACTTTATTTTTTGAATGGGACAACTTGAAGGGCGTGTAAGAGGTTACTGAATTGTCAAATTTGTTTACATAATTTAAGTTCTTAGAGCCCAATATACAGAATAATATGATGGAATTCAAAATCCAATGAAACATTCACGAGAGCAATGATAAGACTTAAGAGTATGTTAGACACCATATTTTAACTCAATTTTAAGGAATTAAATTTATGAGTCTTTTTACTTATAAAGTGTTTAACTTTCACTTTTCTAAACAATATGAGACTTAACTCATCTCACACTTGCAACAATATTCTCCTCCTTAAGTGTGAGTCATTCAATTCGTTATGCTCCCCCTCAAGCAGGAGTTTTTTCATTCATATACTTGCACTGTCATTGCCGCTGCACTCAACGGCAAAAACCATCTGACAACCTTTGTCAATAACACTTTCAATACAAGGAGTTGGTCGAGTCATTCGTCGAACCATCATCTCTAATACTACTGTTGAATCATGAGAGTACAATATGGAGATCATCTACATTGGACTCAGAGCAACGATATAAGTTGGACATCATGCACACGTGTTCACCCAAAATCTTAAAACATATTAAATTTATGAGTCCTCTCACACTTGCAACAACGCCGTCTTTCAAATCACTTCAATGATGGTACATAAATAATTGAAAATTGGAATATAGCAAAAAAATAAAAACATGGTGAATATTGATGTCTTGCCAATAAATCACCTATTAGGTGTTGATGGTTTCTCTTCCCATCCTCCAAATTTTTCTTTTTACATAGAAAATTGGGGAAAATTTTCTCGAAATTTTTTTCAATGTAATTTTTCTTTCCCCCAAAATTTTCCTTTATTTTTGGGAGGTGGGAAACTTTTTTACCTTAAAAAATCTTCGTAACACGTTTCCCGGAATTTTCTGAGTGAGAGAAGAAATTTGGGGAGTAGAAATGGAAATTTTCTTTAAGTGTTACATTTTAGTTGTGGTCCATATTAAGGGCCCAATAGCAAAGATTATAAGAATAAAAAGCCTAAAATTACCCTAATTTATTTTAAAGATAACACATAAGAAATTGCATAAGATTCCTTATCAAAGCAAAATAAAAAGGGTAAATAGGTTTTTACCACCTGCAAAGTCAGCTTTTTTTTTCTAGTGTAGTTTACCTCCCTGTGTTGAAAAAAAATTGGTAGGGGATAAAATACACTAAGAAAAAAAATAAAAAAATATTACAGGGGGTAATCTAAAAAAACATTACAGGGGGTAAAACAAAACTCACATACTTTGCAGATGAATAAAAGCCTATTTACCCAAATAAAAAAAGGGTAAATAGGTCTTTACCCCTCAGGAAAGTAGGCGAGTTTTGGTTTACCCCCTGCAAAAAGTTCCTTTAAGATGGACCCTTGCAAAATATATTTTTTTTGGTTTCCCCCCTTCAGTGCACTTTTCAAATCAGTTGAACAGAAAAAATCAATTTAAAAAACAATACTTTTTAAATCGGTTGAACAAAATAACCGATTTAAAAAGTGCACCCAAAGGGGTAAACCAAAAAAATATATTTTGAAGAGGAAAATCTTAAAGAAATTTTCTGCAGGGGGTAAAGCAAAACTCGCCTACTTTACAGGGGAGAAAAGACATATATACCCTAAAAAACAAAATTAACCCTCCATCAACATAGTGCTAATAAAGAGCAACATTGATAGAAGTATAAATGTTATTTTGACACTTCTTTTTTACACAATACTCGCGCACATACTCCTACTATTCATTTATACATCAATTTCTTTTTTCTTTTTTTTTTCTTTTTTTTTTTTAATTTCACCTCTCTCTCTCTCTACCGGATCTCTCTCATACTTTCTCACTCATCTCAGTGTGATGATAAAGACGAATGGACGACGTGATAGTGGTGGTAGACGGACTGCGTTGTGGTGGTGGTGGACCGATCTCTCTCTCTCTCTCTCTCTCTCTCTCTCTCTTACTGTGGTGGCGGTGGTGGTGAGGAAGGACGGTGTGGTGGTGAGGAGAGCGTCGTGATGATGATGTGTGTGGTGGTGATGTGTGGTTGATTGGTGGTGGCTGATGATGAGAGAGATCAGGAAATGACAAGGAAGAAGAAGAGGGGAAATTTATTTATGTGTAGGCAAAAATGTGTCAAAATGTACATTTTTGTAAATTTAACCAACAAAGTTTGATATACAAAAAGAGGTTAGACTCTTACAACATAATATTAGAACTTAAGCATATGAGGAGAGTTCAATCCAAAAAATTATTATAATAGGTGGAAAAATTTCATAGCTTAAGTATCATATATTGAGCACTTTGATATATAAATTATTATAACAGGTGGAAAAATTTCATAGCTTAAGTATCATATATTGAGCACTTTGATATATTCGACGTGAGACACTTTTTACATAGTGGCGCGGATTAATGTTTGAATTTGGTAGAGAAATATACTTACATATATATAATTGGCATCTGACACATATTAATTAAGATTACCTTTAATAGAAGCAACATATGGAGAGAGAAATTCAACACGAAACAACCAAGGCAAGTAAGCTACATATTCTGGGTGTTCATGGTTCATAATCGAACCAAATTGAACCAAAATAAGTGGTTTATAAACCAAACCAAAATCACTTTCGTCTAAAATTGGTTTACTTTATAATTTTGGTTCAATTTAGTTTAATTAGAATTGATTCAAAACCAGTTTATAAAAATATCACAATTCTTTTAATTCATTTTAAAATTTGTTTTTATTGAATTAGAATTTGGAATCAATACAAATGTCATTTATAAAATCTTTCCAATTATTTTTATAAAATCCATCCGACATTTTTAAAAAATAAATAAGGGGCATGCTAAATAGTGCACCCGATGTACTAGTTAAGTATATCCAAAAAGGAAATAAAAAAGACAAATTAATGGCAGAAAGATAACTTTTACATCTACAACCAACTTTTTTTATAAAATTCACTGAATCACATATTTATTTTTATAAAATTGAATGGATTAAATTTATTTATTCTAAGATAGATACAATGATAAAATAATGAAAATCATTTTCTTTACATAAAGATACTACATATTATTATTTTTATAAGGAAATTGTATTTTGAATGATTTTAAAACCATTTTTTATTATTTAAAAAATGAGTAATTTTTATAACTAAGTTTTCTTATTTGAAATAAAATACTGATTATATTAAAATTGATATATTTAGTAACTTAAAAAAATTAACCATTAATATATAAATTAAAGTTATAATTTTGACGTCCAAAGTATCATAATTAAAAAGAAGAAAAAAAAAGTCATAATGAAATTATAAAGAAAATGAAAATCATAATGAAAGGCCATGGCTCTTGCAACTTGAGTCCCATCCCATGTGCAGAAATAATTAATTGATATGTATCTCAGAATCTGAGGGTATATTCTATTATAAACCCTTAGCAGCCTCTAATGATGTCCTTCTTCCACGATCAGCCGCCGCATTAGTTAAATGCCCAATTGGTAATGCCACATTTTAAGTTTATCCAAACCAATTAAAACTGATTGTAAAAGGATGGTGGATATATAGTTTGTATAGTAATAGAACCTACAACTTTGACCTTTGAGCTATCTTAAATGATTGTAGGTTTATATTACTAATGAGTTTTGCGATCTCATATTAAGTTCATTAAGAAATAAGTAAATGAAGTTGTTCATTAGTTAGTTAGGGTGGCTTTCGTCTTTAGTTAGTTTTCATATCTTAACCGACATGTATTTATGATATTATTATTAATAAAATGAGATACGTCTTTTCCTATAAAAACAAAAGAAAAAAAAAAAACACGATGTTTATGTGTGCCGACTATTTTTATTACTAGTTACAATTGAAAATTGTGTTTGGATAAGTTTTTTTTTTTTTACAAAAGTTTGGATTAAGTGTTAGATTGGTGAAATTAAGATAAATCACTATGATTTGTCTCATGAATTTAGTTCAATTTGTAGGGATATTATATTATTTAGATATGAGTTGAGATTCAAACCTTGATTATTCTATTTATCCACCTTAAAAGTAGAATTTTTAGCCACTAGACTACTTCACAAAAGGAAAACACTATAATTTTAATAAAAAATATATTTTAAAGTTGCAACCAATCACATTGTCGTCGTAATTTTTCAAAATTCACCTACACCAAATTAGATTATCTAATTTGTGTTAAAGATATGTAAAAGACAAGAGTTTTTGGATGATATAACAGTGTTAACTTTTTCACCAAAGAGTTTTGTCAACCACTTTATTCTACCCAACTTAAAAAATTAGACTGTGTGCAATTGTACGTAGAGGATATATTCGTTACGCACTCAAAAGAAGTGTGGGCAAAAGAATGGTGAATTCTTTGGTATACATTTTATTTAGATATATACCAAAACACTTCTTGAGATGGACAATTCTGATAGGTTCACAAATAGTGTTTATTAATTTTTCCAAATTAAACATTGTTTGTAGATCTATTAAAATTTTCCACCTCAACAGTGTACCAATATATGTTCAAGTAAGATGTATAGGAAAGTGTTCATCCGACAGAATATCTTACTCCCAAAGTTTATTGCATATAAATAGGCTTCTACATTGTCTTCTAATGATAACTCACCAAGCACAATCCATCAAACACAAACTTTTCTCAACATGAGAGCCTCAATGATCTCACTTCTCTTTCCTCTCATAGTTATCCTAATAACCACATTCACACAAATCTCATATGCTCAAAACTCACCACAAGACTACCTCAACATTCACAATAGAGCACGTTCTGAAGTTGGTGTTGGCCCAATATATTGGGATGCAAACGTTGCTTCATATGCACAAAACTATGTAAACCAATTAAAAGCAAATTGCAAAATGGTACATTCAAAGGGTCCATATGGTGAAAATTTAGCATGGAGCAGTGGTGACATGACAGGAACATCTGCTGTTGATATGTGGATTGGAGAGAAACAATACTATTATTACAATAGTAATACATGTGCTTCTGGTCATGTATGTGGACATTATACTCAAGTTGTTTGGCGCGATTCAGTTCGCGTTGGATGTGCTAAGGTAAAATGTAACGATGGTCGAAGTACCATTATCAGTTGTAACTATGATCCACCTGGTAATTATATTGGTCAGAGGCCTTTTGATGTTAATCCTTTTCAGTTGCCATTGAGCTTCAACAATGGTGGTTTTGGTGATAAGTAAAATAGATAAAAAGTGTTGTGGAACGTTATGAATTGAATAAATGATTTAGTGACAGTTCTGTATATGTGTTGGTATATGCAGAGAGTCACATTTTATGTGTTTTTAGTTTTGAGATTAGTGGATTCTCAAGCATTTGTGTAAGTTTGTTTAATTTGGACAAATAATTAATCAGCAGAAGTGTTATTTGGACACAATTTTTGGTATCGGATTTTAATACCATATATCGTGTTTGAATATTGGTTTTGAAGAGAGAAAACAAGTGTTGTTAATTAACAAGTGCTTCTGGTTATAGATGTGGACATTATACTCAAAGTTTTGTTCGAAAACAATTTCAAAAATCACTCCAAGTCTTTTTATCAAACACTTGTGTGAAAGTATCAATGCAACTTTGAACACTAGTTAATCACTCAAATTCTCAAAGCAATTAACAACAACAAATTAAAGCAATAACGAAAAACAAAAGAACATTAGAAATTTGTTGAGGAAGTTCCCGAATTTCTCATCCTCGCTTATCCAAGAGATCTCCCTCCAATTCCCAAAATGGAATTGACATCTTTATTTCAAAACGCAATTTTAATAAGTTTATACACAAGGTTAGAAGATACTATACAATCACAAATTGAGCAATTCTCCAATGTTGATGTGAATCTTCTAAGACTTGAACCTTGATCTCTAATCAAAGACCAATCCCCAAGCTTGTTCTCAAATCTTTGACAATCCCTAGTTGTGAGTACCAAATCTTAACCAAGATTTCAATCTCCTATCCAAATCTTGAACGATCATATTGAACAACACTTGTTACAAAAACTTCGATTCCCGAATTGAAGTGAAAACCTAGGATTTTACCTTGAGAATTTTCAAACTTTGATCAAACGCAAAAGCTAATCACAATTGGCCACCATTGACGTTGTAACAGCCCGGACCTCTTGTCCCTACATTGTACCTCACAATCTTCTTCACCCACTCACTAGTTGAGTTTTTGTCTTCCGTAAGAATCGAGCCATATACCCTAGGTATAAGTACATGTTCAATCCATTCGCACTACTAATTAAGTTACTGCAAAAAAAACTAGAAATACACCCCAAAAGAACCTAAGAGGCTCTAAAAAAACACAAATAGGCAAAAAACAAGAGGTTATACCTACAACAAAAAATTGAAATGAATGTGAACAAAAATCAATGTAATTATTTTAAAATTTATTGATGGAATTCATAAAGATAATGTTTTGGACAAAAACTCTTGTACAAAGAATTAGATATGCTATTTTCCACAACAACAACTGTCTCCATTACAACCGCCAAATGGGATTCTCCTTTTTTTACAAAACTCAAGGCAAGCTTGGTCATCATTTGGACACCCATTAGGGCCAAAACAATGGATAGGGCTGATGATAGGCTCATAATCTTCATAATTTATTGCTCCACCTGCAATCAATTGTGAAACAATTATTAAAAATTTGGCCATGTTAATATTTTCCTTAAATTTTTATACATGTATCCAATTTTTTTTTTGGATACATCATAGTTTGAAATATGATTAGCAGATTAATAGTTTGAAGAGTTTTTTAGTGGTTATCAGTCATTATATGCCTATATAGTTATATATAGATATTAGAACAAGAGTTTTTATGTCCAATGTGATTACATGTGAACAAACTAATGATTTATTGAAAATGAATAAATTATTTTATTATTATTCAAATATCTAATTTCTATCATTATTTTATATCACTTTTTAAAATTGAATTGCTAATACATTAAAGAATAAATGCATATTTTTATGATATTATTCAATTTATCTAAATTGAACAACAAAGATATATATATATATATATATATATATATATATATATATATATATATATATATATATATATATTGATAAAAAGAATTGGTAACAGTACAAGAGGTATTTTAAGTCACACCCAGAGGGAAAGTATAGATAGTACTATATCCAAATCCAATCAATACAAGAAATAATATTTTTTTTTTAATGTGTTATTTATAGTTCTTAATAAATGGAAGAAATCAAAACATTCATAGTTTGGTAGGTATTGTTTTATATTTTAAATTTCTAACAATTATAAATCACAATTTGAACCTTTTTTTTATAGCCAATTTGAACAAGTTGAAACAATAGTGCTCCTATATATATATATATATATATATATATATATATATATATATATTAAAACATAGTTTCAGATCAAAAGTGATTTATCTTTTTAATGTTTATTACATTACAAACAATTCTACTCAAAATAAAAAACTAAATAATTTAGCAAATTGGTAAATAAAACCTTAATTGGTGTTTTTTAGGCAATCTTAATTTAAAAATTTCAATCAAAAGAATTTCTAATAAATATTTGTTACTACATTTTTGAAAAGACATGATTTCTCCATGATTCCCATTGTGATTGGAAATTTCATAGAAATATTTTCCAATATCTCTTTTTTACTGATTGTTAGTACTATTATTACTTGAAAACTTTTAAACATGTCGAGAACACGTTGTACATATTTTTATAAAATATATATTCTCAATGTTAGAACATGATCTTCATTTCAATCTCCTTTTATACAAAATACAAATAACTATGTTATATATTAATCTATAGAAAACATATGAAAAAATAGGCATAAAATAAGTGAATTTGTTACCTTGAGTCAAAATAAAAGCAATGCATAAAATTGCAAAGAAAGAGAGCACGCGGCTGATATTGGTTGCCATGTTCTCTTAAAATACGAATGAAAAAACAATGCCAATAAGAGATTATTTATTGAGTTTTCTAGACAAATTTCTATAACAATTGTGTTTGACCATAATAAATTGTGTTTGACAATAATAAATTATAAATAAGGGACATTCTAAAACGAAATATTTATATAATTATATTAATAACTTTACCTATATGATGATAAAATAGCTTGGAAGGTAGAATACAATTAGAAATAACAATGGGTGGGGTATGAGTATTACATTATACTTAAGGTGGTTAAAATCGCGATTTAAAACGTAAGAACTATAGTTTTTACATTTCTAGGTAGTAAAAACGAGTTAAATCGCTGGTAGAATCGTTTTATGGTAAAATCGTGATCTGAAACGATTTTACACGATTTAACTCATAGTAAAATCTCTAAAATCGTGTAAAATTGTAACAAAATCGTGTCAAATCTGTTGTGAATTCGACGATAAACTCACACCAATAATAAACTGATGTGTGGGGCAAGCGAAACAAGCAACCAAATATAAGGACAATAGAGATGATGATGCAATAATCCAAAGCAATAAAGGCAGAAGATAAAGAACACAATAATATTGTTTACCCAGTTCGGTGTTAATTAACCTACGTCTGGGGAAGAGAGCAACTCTCCGTTCCACTATGATCAAAGAAAAACTTTACACAAGAAATTCCCAAACAAGGGTTACAAGAATTAATCCTAATTCTACCCTAGTCCCGAATCCCTTCTTCCGTGATGAAGAGACTCAATTTGACCTAACTACCCAAGGTGTATCACAAACCCCTTACATGTTTGCTCTCTTCTTTTTCTATGAATAAGACAATCCCTATTTATAGAAAAATACATGCCTACTTATTTTAAAAGATAATCTTCTAAAATAAAACCAAATCTCATATTGTTTTTAAATATATCCTATTTAAAAACAAACACAATCTATTTTAAAACAAAACAAATCCAAGTCAGAATATCCTCCAAGAAAATATATTTTCCAAACAAATCTCCAAGACTCCACGCGCCTGCGCCCTGCGCCACCTCGACCGCGCACGGCGCCATAGACAGAGCTGAAACCACTTTCCAGACAGCTCCTGGCGCACAGCGCCATAATACCTGCGTGCGGCGCCGCAGACAGATTTCCAGGAATTTTTTGACTTCTTTATTACCGAGATTTTAAGGCACTTTCAACAAAATCTTTGGTTTTAACTCTTTGAGACGATTTTGTTAGATACACCGGCCTATATTCCTAGCCACACTATTCCACCCTCTAAAATTCAATGTCAGCCACCAAAAGTATAGTAACTTTGAATTTGGAACATTGGTTTTGGTGAAGTGAAAATCACAAGTTGCCTTTGTTGACAATGGTTACTATGCATGCACATGGAGTATACACATATGAATCCTATAAATACTCATTGAAGCTGAAGGAAAATTCATTCCAAGATAGTGAATGCATTTGCATCAGAGAGTTAGAGAAATTTTTTAGTGTGAGAAAATTATATGTGAGAGATACTCTTGGGTGTAATTGGGTTATGGGTTTGTGAGAGAAAGTGTGAGTGTTTGTAAACACAGTGTATATTTTTCTTTTCAGTAAAAGGTCTGCAGCAGCCCGGAGACGTAGGCATATTTGGCCGAACTCCGTTATCAATCTTTGTGTTTTCTTATTCCGCGTTTTATTGCTTTCACGAATCTGACAACGGGGAAATTTTGCGTAATTTCCTAACAACTGGCATCAGAGCTGGTTGGTTCTTTCTGCTAAAATTTGACGGAGTACTGTTCACGTGAATAGTATTTCATGAATAGTGCAAATTGGCCGGCGTTACCAATTTGTCCACGGTGGTTTGCAGAAGTAATCAGAAGCGGTCCAGGAAGTTAGAATCAAGTGGGAGCTATGGCGCCAGACAAAGGAAAGGTGAAAATTGAGAAGTTCGATGGTGCGGACCTCGGCTTTTGGAATATGCAAATAGAGGATTATTTGTATCAGAAAGGCATGCATGAACCCCTCACTGGCAAGAAACCAGAATCCATGAAGGAAGAAGACTGGAAGCTTTTGGATAGAAAAGCTCTTGGAGTCATCAGGTTAACATTATCCCGTAATGTTGCTTTCAATATCGCAAAAGAAAAGACCACAGCGAATCTTATGAAGGCCCTTGAAAGCATGTACGAAAAGCCGTCGGCCTCAAACAAAGTTCATTTGATGAGGCGTTTGTTTAACTTACGAATGACAGAAGGCGCATCAATGGCGCAACATTTGAACGAACTCAACATTGTTACAACCCAATTGAGTTCAGTTGGAATCGATTTCGATGAAGAAGTACGGGCTTTGATTCTCTTATCTTCCCTGCCAGAGAGTTGGAATGCTACTGTCACAGCTGTGAGTAGCTCATCGGGAAGCAGCAAGTTGAAATTTAATGATGTTCGTGATCTAGTTCTCAGTGAAGAGATCCGACGGCGAGATTCTGGTGAATCATCAACCTCTTCAGTATTGCATACAGAGTCAAGAGGAAGGAGTTCAGCCAGAGGAAGCGGACGTGGCAAATCAAAGGAGAGGCGGTCCAAGTCCAGAAATCGTCAAAGTTCTAACGGCTCGAAGACCATCGAGTGTTGGAATTGTGGGAAGACAGGGCACTACAAAAACCAGTGCAAGAATACATCGAAGAGACAGGAGGCGAAATATGAGGCAAACATTGCTTCAACCTCAGGAGGAGGTGATGCGTTGATATGCTCTTTAGAAGACAAGGAAGAGTCTTGGGTGTTAGACTCTGGAGCATCCTTTCACGCAACTTCGAAGAAAGATATCTTCGAGAATTATGTTCCTGGAAACCTCGGTAAAGTTTACCTTGGTAATGAACAATCTTGTGAGATTGTAGGAAAAGGCGTGGTGAAGATCAAGTTGAACGGGTCTGTTTGGGAGCTGAAGAATGTCAGACACATCCCCGACCTGACAAAGAACTTAATCTCAGTAGGCCAGTTGGCCAGTGAAGGCTACACAACAATATTTCACGGGGATCAATGGAAAATTTCAAAAGGTGCAATGACGATAGCTCGCGGCAAAAAGAGTGGTACTCTTTACAAGACGGCAGGAGAATGTCATCTTATTGCAGTTGCAGCAAATGATAATCCGAATCTATGGCACCAAAGACTTAGCCATATGAGTGAGAAATGGATGAAAGTCATGCACTCGAAGGGCAAACTTCCAGGTCTTCAGTCAGTAGAAATTGACATGTGTGAAGACTGTATCTTTGGAAAGCAGAAGAGAGTCAGCTTTCAGAAGAGTGGAAAGAAGCCAAAGAAAGACAGACTGGAGCTCGTTCACTCTGATGTTTGGGGCCCAACGACAGTCTCATCCATTGGTGGGAAAAGGTACTTTGTTACTTTTATTGATGACCACTCCAGAAAGGTATGGGTATACTTTCTGAAACATAAATCTGAAGTATTTGAAGCTTCCAAGATGTGGAAAGCTATGGTGGAAACTGAGACAGGGTTGAAGGTCAAAAAGCTCAAAACCGACAATGGTGGTGAATATGAAGACACCAAAATCAAGAAATTCTGCTATGAGCACGGGATCAGAATGGAGAGAACAGTGCCGGGTACGCCTCAACAAAATGGAATAGCCGAGCGTATGAACCAAACGTTGACTGAAAGAGCCAGAAGCCTGCGTGTGCAGTCAGGCCTTCCAAAGCAGTTTTGGGCAGAAGCAGTAAACACAACAGCTTACTTGATCAACCGAGGTCCATCGGTGCCATTGGAGCATAAACTACCGGAAGAAGTATGGAGTGGAAAAGAGGTAAAACTCTCACATCTTAGAGTTTTCGGTTGTGCAACATACATACACATCAGCGATCAAGGACGAAACAAGCTTCATCCAAAATCAAAGAAATGCACTTTCATTGGTTATGGTGGAGATGAGTTTGGTTACCGTCTTTGGGATGACGAGAATAGAAAGATGATCCGCAGCAGAGATGTGATTTTTAATGAGAGAATAATGTACAAGGACAAGCATGATGCAGGTGCCAGCAACTCAAAAACGAGTGGGCCAGTTTATGCAGATGTGGATGATGTCCTAGAAAGCCCTACAGTTGAGATTCCTCAGCCAGAAGAATCAAATGAACCGGGCAATGAGCAGCAGTCTGACAGAACAGAGCATCCTACTCCAGCTCCGGAGTTAAGAAGGTTGTCTCGAGCTCCTGTACCTAACAGGAAATACATGAGCTGCATGTTACTTACAGAAGGAGGAGAGCCAGAAGACTATGCAGAAGCATGTCAGACCACAGATGCGAGCAAGTGGGAGCTTGCCATGAAAGACGAGATGAAGTCTTTAATCTCCAATCAAACATGGGAACTAGTTGAATTACCTATGGGAAAGAAAGCACTTCACAACAAATGGGTGTATCGAGTGAAGGAGGACCATGATGGCTCTAAGAGATATAAAGCTCGACTAGTTGTAAAAGGATTCCAGCAAAAGGAAGGAGTCGATTACACTGAGATTTTTGCTCCAGTTGTGAAGCTCAATACTATCAGGTCTGTGTTAAGTATTGTTGCTAGTGAAGAGCTCTACCTTAAGCAGTTGGACGTGAAGACTGCATTTCTTCACGGAGACCTAAATGAGGAGATCTACATGCACCAACCTGAAGGCTTCTCAGAGAAAGGGAAGGACCATATGGTGTGCAAATTAAAGAAGAGTTTGTAAGGCCTAAAACAAGCTCCAAGGCAGTGGTATATGAAGTTTGAGAGCTTCATGCACATGGAAGGTTTCAAGAAGTGCAATGCTGACCACTGTTGTTTCTTCAAGAGATATAACTCCAGTTATATCATTTTGCTACTTTATGTTGATGATATGTTAGTAGCAGGTCCAGACATGGTCGAGATTAGAAACTTGAAGATGCAGCTGTCAAAAGAGTTTGACATGAAAGACTTGGGTCCAGCAAGGAAGATCCTTGGAATGCAAATCACAAGAGATAAGCAAAAGGGAACTTTGCAGTTATCTCAGGCGGAGTACATCAACCGTGTTTTGCAGAGATTCAACATGGACAGCGCCAAACCGGTTAGCACACCTTTGGCCAGTCATTTTCGTCTATCAAAGGATCAATCCCCTAAGACGGAAGAAGAAAAGGAATCAATGGCTAATATCCCATATGCTTCAGCCATTGGAAGTTTGATGTACGCAATGGTTTGCACAAGGCCAGATATTGGTCATGCAGTGGGAGTTGTAAGCAGGTTTATGTCAAATCCAGGTAAAGCCCATTGGGAAGCTGTTAAATGGATTTTGAAGTATCTACGGGGCACTAAGGAGAAGTGCTTATGCTTTGGCAAAGGTGAGCTAAAAGTACAAGGCTACGTAGATGCAGACTTTGCAGGTGAAGTTGATCATCGGAGAAGCACTACCGGTTACATATTTATTGTTGGTACTACAGCTGTTAGTTGGATGTCGCGGATACAAAAAATTGTTGCTCTATCCACTACAGAGGCTGAGTATGTTGTAGTGACAGAAGCTAGCAAAGAATTAATCTGGCTTCAAGGATTGTTGACAGAGCTTGGATTCATCCAAGAAAAGAGTGTTTTGCATAGTGACAGTCAGAGTGCAATACATCTGGCGAAGAATTCAGCATTTCACTCAAGAACAAAGCATATTGATCTTCGTTATCACTTCATCAGATCTCTGCTTGAAGATGAAGTACTGGCGTTGAAGAAGATATTAGGAAACAAGAATCCAGCAAACATGTTAACAAAGGTGGTGACTATTGACAAACTGAAGTTGTGCTCAACTTCAGTTGGCCTGCTAGAGTAACAAACCAGAGAGGTTGCTGCATGATCGAGGTGTGAAGATCGACTGAAGTCAATCTTCAAGTGGGAGATTGTTAGATACACCAGCCTATATTCCTAGCCACACTATTCCACCCTCTAAAATTCAATGTCAACCACCAAAAGTATAGTAACTTTGAATTTGGAACATTGGTTTCGGTGAAGTGAAAATCACAAGTTGCCTTTGTTGACAATGGTTACTATGCATGCACATGGAGTATACACATATGAATCCTATAAATACTCATTGAAGCTGAAGGAAAATTCATTCCAAGATAGTGAATGCATTTGCATCAGAGAGTTAGAGAAATTTTCTAGTGTGAGAAAATTATATGTGAGAAATATTCTTGGGTGTAATTGGGTTATGGGTTTGTGAGAGAAAGTGTGAGTGTTTGTAAACACAGTGTATATTTTTCTTTTCAGTAAAAGGTCTGCAGCAGCCCGGAGACGTAGGCATATTTGGCCGAACTCCGTTATCAATCTTTGTGTTTTATTATTCCGCATTTTATTGCTTTCACGAATCTGACAACGGGGAAATTTTGCGTAATTTCCTAACAGATTTTACCTTTTTTAAAAAAATAATAAAAAATTGACAATTTCTTCAAAAAAAAACCTAATTTTTATGAATATTACATTTTATTATGGTGATTTAGTATATTTTAGTTTTAAAATTTTAAATTATTAATGCATTATAGTATTATATAAGTATATATACATGTTATGTATATAAAATTAATATTATTTTAATATGAGGTAAAATCGACGATTTTACGTTTCGATTTTACGTTTCAATTTTACCTAAGTAAAAAGAGTTAAGGTAAAATCTCGATTCTGATTAGACTAAGGTTGTTTTACAATGTTGTGACTTATTAAATTGACATGCTTGTTATAAAGTACTATATGTAATAAGACATGTTTGGAATTGAATGTCTCTCATAAGCCATATTTCAATGCCCCCTAGTTGAAGTGTTTCCACAGTCACACATTGAGAAACCAACCATGTAAGCAATATTCCAGCATGACTCCTAAGAGAATCATGATCAACCTGCAATTTCACCAATGCTCTTGTACACAAATAAAAGAAGGATTTGGATTCTCTCCAATTATTCCTCTCATGTTTTGGTCATGTGGTAATCTTAACCACTGATTCAATTTTATTCTCTCTCTTCTTAAATATTTTTTTGCTTTTTATAATTTACCAACTATTGGATGAAGAAAAGGAGAGAAAACATGAGAGGAATATGTTAGATATGTTTAGATACATATACATAATTTAAAAAATAATTAATTAATTAATTAATATTAAATTGTGTGACTAAATTTCCTACGCTTTAATTTTTCTCAATCGTATTTATGCCTAAATATAATTTATTTGAGATTGTGTTCGTAAAAAGAGTTGCTATGACGATGTGTGTGAGTATATACTTTTGAGCTATCTCTTTATGTTTATTTTAGGTTTCAATTTTGTCTTTTCTATCAATTTTGTCACATGTGGCTGACGGTTTGCATACGTGGACATAGGGCTGAGCACTAGGCGGTTACGGGCGGTTTCGGTCCGAAAAAGCTAAAACCGACGAACCACTGATGGCTATAATATTGGCCCATTTCCGACCATATAATGTGTGCGGGTTTGTCGGATTGGGTTGTGTCGGATGACGGGTTTACGGGTCGGTTTACACGGATCACATAGATAGATAGAGAGAGAGAGAGAGAGAGAGAGAGAGAGAGAGAGAGAAATATATAGTAACTCAAAGAGATAAAGACAAAGTGTTCCTAATCAGAAATTGTAGACTTATTTGCAGAAAATAAGCGAAGAAGATGAAGTTAAGAGAGAGAAAGCAAACAAAATTAATAAACAAATAAATAATAAAATGGACAAGGCAACTTATACACGTGACTTCTTATTTACTATGTGATTGATAGGTGTAGTACTAATATAATAAAATAAGCTTACCAATTGAATTAAAAAAGAAATAAAAGTCTCTACAACACTTTTCAAAGTTCAGTAAATGACAGACAACTCACAATTTTCTTTCACTACATCATACTTAAAAAAACGCGTGTCCCAATAAAATAAAATGCAGTGACAATTCTGCACAGACTTCACCTGTCACTTTTTGCTGTTTGAATATCAAGAGTACTAATTATGTATAAGCATCGGTCGGGTTCAGTTATAGAAAAATAAAATTATGGGAACCGAGCCCGCCCACTTACACCCATGTGAACCTGATTTTAACAGTTTGAAGACCTGAGACCCGACTCGTCCGACCCGTAAGTATGCTTTTTAGTATGGGTTTTTCGGTTCTCGGTCGGGTCAAGATGATATGCTCACCCCTATTTTAAGGTGTTTAATGAATTTGTCTCGGACGATATTTAGTGAAAACAAATGTTATTTTGGCATTTTATACAATTTGTGAAGATGACCAAAAATTGTCTATGATTCAGTGGGGATAAAAATTTAAGTTTAAGGTGTTGTTGATATTATTTATTTCGTTGATTATGGGTTGTTTGTGAGATTGGGTAGATGTATGCATCAATTCATGTTGGTTAGAAATTAATTTGAGGATTGATATAAACAGTATGATTTTAGCACTTGAATTGTTTGAAAAAATGTTTGAATGAAATAATTGGTATTGTAAGTGTTTGTATGCATGATTGTAATACATGAACATGGGGTGCTCGCGGTTCGGTTTGGATCGGTTTTGAGGCAAAAATCCATCCGATCCAAAGTTAATATTACTTGCGGTTTGGTTCGGTTTTGGATGACTAAATAAAAAAATCCGATCCAATCCGATCCAATTTGTGCGGTTTAATTTGGATCGGTTTTTGGATATCCAAATTAAAAATTAATTTTTTTTAATTAAATATTAATATTATAATGACATGGTCAAATAATATATTTGATGTAAAACATAATATATAATACGTTAAAAATTAATATTTTGCAATGAAAATTATAAATTATATTTGAAATCTATGAAATAGCAAAAAGAAATACATTAAATTGAATTAATAAGTAATATTGAGAAAATAAAAATAATAATTAATATATTAATGCAATATATCATACTAATAAAATTTTAAATAAGTATTAAAAAATAAATATATATGCGGTTTGGTTCGGTTTGGATCGGTTTTGAAAAATCAATCCAAAATCCAATTTGATCCAGCGGTTTTCACAAAAAGAACATCCAAACACATCCAAAAATATTCGGTTTTTTGCGGTTTTCGGTTTTTTTGGATCGGTTTGCGGTTTTTATTTGGATTGGTTTGGATTTGAGCACCCCTAACATTATATGGTCGGAAATGGGCCAATATTATAGCCATCGGTGGTTCGTCGATTTTAGCTTTTCCGGACCGAAACCGCCCGTAACCGCCCAGTGCTCAGCCATACCTTAAACTTTATCATGTATTGTTTTGTTCAATACTTACAATTTGCGGACCAAACATATTGGAAAGGTTAAATTCCAACCATTAAACTACATGACCAAAAATAAATAAAAAATCCTCTCACATGTGATTTACACAAGAATAGTAAAATGTGATATATTACTATTGAAGGAAAATTCTAACATGGACCACTTCTTTAAGTGGTCTATGGTGGACCATTCATGAAAAACCCTATAACGAATACGAATTTTACAAAATTCACCGTTGGATTGAAAGTTTATATCATATAGATCATCTATAGAAAATTTTAGAAAATTTGAAAATCATTTGATATGTTATTGAGATCTATCAAGATTAACGGTTTATTAAATACTGTAAATTTTGATAAATTCCAATAAAATATCAAATGATTTTCAATTTTTTAAATTTTTTTATGGATGCTCTATATGGTATAAACTTTCAATCTACCAATAAATTTTATAAAATTTATATTCGATTAAATCACTTGTCCACGGTGGACCACTTGTAAAGGTGGTCTACCATAGCATTAGTCTACTACTGAAACTCTTTTCATCTCAATTTTTCATAGATTTCTTTCTAATGATGAATGATAAGAGATCATATTTTCCCGCCCTCCAAGAAAAAAGAGATCATATTTTCGCCTTCTATAATAATCAGACAAACAACAAAACACAATTCTCTCTTTTTCTTCTCTGTTGCGTTTCCGATTTCACACAAACCCAAAATTCCAAAACCCAAAATTTGTAATCTTTTTCGAAACCCCATTTTTTCTATCCAAGAAAATTCAATTGGGGTTGTTTTTTTATTCCTTGATCTGAAACGCTGCTTGGTGTTTTTTCCCAAACCTTCCATTTTCTTCCACTTTCTTTCAAAATCACAAAATTTCAATTTTTTTTCATCTCATTTCTATCTGGGTTCTTTCAATCATGGCTTGGTATAGAAGGGGAAAGCTTGTTCTTGATAGTTTTCATAGATTATCTTCAAGGGTTTCATCTCAAAATTCAATTTTTCAACCTAGTTCAAGAATTTCACCATCTGGGTATTTGAATTTGGGTTCTAAAGGTACTATCTTTAATGAATTTTCATCGTTTTCTTCAATTTCTAATAGATTAGGAACAAAGGGTTTTGAAGTTAATAAGAATTTTAGAAGATTTTACTATGTTGATCCTCAAAATGTGCGGCATTTTAGGCTAAGAGGACCAAAACGTTGGTTTCAGAATCCTAGAAATGTTATGATTGTTGTAGTAGTTGGTTCAGGTGTTTTTATTACTGTGTATTTTGGAAATATGGAAACTGTTCCTTACACGAAACGAACTCATGTGATGTTGATGTCGGATAAGTTGGAGAGGATGATTGGAGAGAGCGAATTTGAAAAGATAAAGGTAGGTTTTAAGGGGAAGTTGTTGCCTGCAATACATCCTGAAAGTGTGAGAGTTACGATGATAGCGAATGATATCGTTAATGCATTGAAGAGAGGGTTGAGTCAGGAGAATGTATGGAGTGATTTAGGGTATGCTTCGGAAAATACTATGATGAGTGAAGAAAATGGGAGGGAGACACTTAATGCATTGACTGAAAATGAAGGGAATGTTGAAGGGAATTGGCAGCGGGAGGACGAGATTCTTGATGATAATTGGGTTCAGAAGAGTAGGAAGAAGGGTGAGAAACGAGGGTCGCAGCCTTATACTTCGCATTTGGATGGATTCAACTGGGAGATTTTGGTGGTTAATGAGCCTGTTGTTAATGCATTTTGCTTACCTGGTGGGAAGATAGTTGTATTTACGGGTTTACTTGAGCATTTTAGAAGTGATGCAGAGATAGCAACTATTATTGGACATGAGGTATTCATTTGATTTCTTTAACTTGTTAGGTTTGTTTGGATTGATTTATTTTAACTTATCTACTTTTGATACTGTTTGAAAGATATTATCCAACCAATAAATTTATGATATGCTTGTACGCTCTTTTCGTTTTATGATAAATGTTTATAGCTTTATGTGAAAACAAATTGACTTTATTTTATCTTGTTATAGAAATAGCTTTTATTTAACCACTTAGATGATAAAGGCTTATGTTAGAAGTGTTTAATTAGCATCTTAATCCAATCAGGGCCATTGTTTTTGCTATTTATATGTTTAAGATATGTATATATCTAACACTTTGTAGCTTGGTAATTAGGTTGCACATGCCGTGGCCAGACACAGTGCTGAGGGAATGACAAATAATCTGTGGTTTTTTATTCTACAAGTGATACTTTTTCAATTCGGCACGCCTGATGTTCTCCATACAATGTCATCACTTTTGTTGCGGCTACCTTTCTCCAGAAGGTAATGATTACTCCATTGTCTCTCTTTATAGCCAATTCAATCTCTGTATTGTTCTTTAAAAATAGTAGATTTATTTCGTTGATATATAGGTAACATTTCTTAGACGGGTTAGAATAGGATTGCACATTAAATATTAAGAGAAGTGAAAAACATGAAATTAGGTAAAAGATGAATAATTTTTAGCTCGATTAGTGGAGCCATAGAGAATAGAATAGGTTGCTCTTTTATGTTTTGTTTTGTTCATATGCCAAATGCAACCATATATGCTGACCTGAGTCATGTTGATGTAGCAATGATGCCAAATGAATTGTTTTATTCCTGCCTTAAGACCAAATGGAAGACATAGTTTGGTTGTTAAACTTGTGAGTCAACTCGCAGACCTTGGCCAAGATTACGACTTTCTAAAATGAGTCGACTCGCGAGCAGAATTGTCTTCCGCACAGACCAAATCGTATAGACTCGTGATTCTGTTGAAAGTTGACGAGTTTGCCTAAAAATAAGAAAAAAAGAAGCCTAAAACACGGTTAAGATACTATTGATTTCTTGGATGTTTGTAAAGGGTATGTTGGAAACACAGGGCAACTGTGAAGACTGTCTTAACAATATACCCTTTACAATAATACATATTGTAAAGGGTATGTGCAACTGTAAAGCCTTACCGCCATTGGTCGATAACAAAGGGCATTCATTATGTGACTGTTCATGAGGCATTTGATAGCAAACCATTCTTTTTAGGTTCATAAAATGCAATAATCCCAAGAGTTTACTTTTTAGGTTCATAGAATGCAATAATCCCAAAGAGCATCTTGAACAACCAAGATTTTTCACTGAACTATGTGCTGCCGTTCTTTTCTACCGACCTTTATGATCTCCCTGCTAGCCAAAGTTGTTTCCTGTTATTCAGCCTCGACAGTATAATTCCCAGTGTCCTTTTTTTAACTGAGACACATGAAGTCTCCATGTGGAGTACTAGATGAACCTTCGAAATAGGAAGTAACTGTCAACAAAAAACACTTCAATTTGTAGGTGGCATTTCCATACCTGTTAGTTTTACGTAAGTTCTACATAGTGCTGTCAAGTATCGGCCATGGTATTTTGGCTTTCCGCCATGGTTGTGCTTCCTTTTAACTTCTTGTGCATGCATCAACATCAATTTTTCACATTCTATTTTGACTATTTTACCAACCATGTTCTGCTCCTCTTTGCGTAACAATGCTATTTTCTGCATTAGATATGTACGTGCATGTTTGTGTTCAAGCTGCGTGCGTATCTGTTCGAGAATCCCATACTCGATTCTTGCATTTTTATGGCAACAAAAGTTGTGACTAAACCCAATTTTTTATCAACAATTTTTCAGGATGGAAATAGAAGCTGATTACATTGGGCTTCTATTAATTGCATCAGCCGGCTATGATCCACGTGTGGCACCTAAAGTCTACGAGACGTTGGGAAAAATCACCGGCGATTCTTTGGTTCAAAACTATCTCTCCACTCATCCATCTGGAAGAAAAAGAGCAGAATTGCTTGCTCAAGCTCAGGTAATGGAAGAAGCTGTCACTATATATAGGAATGTACAATCTGGACGTGGGGTTGAAGGTTTTCTTTAGGACTACCATAGTTGTTTTGTGAAAGTATACTGAAAAATTTAGTACACTATAGATCCCAAATGCAGGAATGGAAATCCCACTATAGATCAAATATATTTTTCTCATTTGTATTTTACAATTTTTGGGAAATAGATATAATATTTTCAAAAATCTTAAAAATATTGAAACATCGTTTTTATTATTTCTGAAAATGCATTATCCATAGTTTGTTTTTCATCTTTCTATCACGATTGTTCACTACAGCGACAAATGTTTAGTTTTTCTATATGCTGAGGGTAGAAATTGAACTCTTAAGGCATGTTTGATTGCATTTTTAAAAACTGTTTTTCTCTTTTTAAGATCACCATCAATCCAAGTCATATCCCACACTCTTCTAGTCTGTCCATCACCAACATACCAAAATCGAACATCGTGCATAACTGTCCACATCTTAGTAATGACCTTCCAAAAACTAGAGTCAGAGGGTTTTGCTATAACCTCCTCCATTCCGCCATTCCGCTTATATTCATTCCACACACCCTCACACCAAAGGTCAGTCGCACCAGACTTTAAGGACCACACCATCTTAGCTATACCTTGTTCATTTGATCAAGACGTCCTATTCCCAAACCACCTGTCACCTTAGGAAGAGTAATCTTACTAGGGGCACGTCCAGTAAGCGGAACTCGCAGATACTTTCCAAGCATATTAGTTTCTCTAAATGTTGAGAAGTAGAAAATTAATAGGAGCCGAGTCGTGTTACCAAAATGTCAAGAAATTGTAACTAAAAGTCAAAAAATGTGAAAAGCCAAGCCTTGTTGAAGCCTTGACTTGCAATGGTTGCTGCTGCTCGGTGGATTGCAAAGCTCTGCACTCCAACCCTACTTAAGGCTCTCGGTGAATGTCCAGACTTCAGTGTCAAGGTATTACTCTTATATTCTTTTTTTTATATGTAAGAAATTGTTCTTATTTCTTACATTATGTTATGCCATGTCACTTTTATCTTTTATTTTATCGTGTGACTAACATATATATGCCTGTATAAGTATGTTTACTAAATACATGTAATTTCTATTTTTTCATAGGTTGTTGGACACTCACTTGGTGGTGGTACTGCAGCACTCTTAACATATATTCTTAGAGAGCAGAAAGAATTCTCCTCAAGCACTTGTAAAGGTTATATAAAGGCCTCTTTTCTCATGTAATGGCATCAAACTCTGCATTGTACACATTCCTACATTTTAATAAAATTGTTCTTAGTTATTTTTTTATTTTTGTTCTTGTTCTTGTTCTTGGTTTAGATTAATAAAATTGTTCTTTAAATTGATTTTAAAAATAATTTTGAGACTGGACAAACTAAGAGCTAAGAGACTTGACAAAAAAATGCAATTTTTATGCCCACTAAATCATGAGACAATTTTTGGTTCATCTTTACAAGTTGTATAAAATGTCAAAATAACATTTGTTTTCACCAAACATTGTCAACGACAAAACTTATTCAACATCTTAAAATTTATCATGTATGTATTGTTCTATCCAGTACTTATATAATTTGTAGATCAAACATATTTGAAAGGTTAAATTATAACCATTAAACTACATGACAAAAAAAAATGAATCCTCTCATGTATGATTTACGCACAAGAAGAGTAAAATGTGACATATTATTGTTGAAACTCTTTCCATCTCAATTTTTCATAGATTTATTTCTAATGAAGGTGGTCCACCGTAGCATTAGCCTATATTTTAATCTATCATATCTAAGTTACACATCCTCTTAAAAAGTGTTAACAAATGGCCTTAAAGACATTTTTGTACAAAATATATATTTGGCTTTAATGCAGTTTTGGTCCCCCTATTTTGAAAAATTTGAACTTTTGATCCCCCTATTTTAAAACCCAACTTTTTGATCCCCTTATTTTGAAAAAACTGAACTTTTGATCCCCCTATTTTAAAAGCCAGCTTTTTGGTCCCCCTATTTTAGTTTTTTTGAAATTTTGGTCCCCCAACTCAGTTTGACCAATTTTTTGCTGATGTGTCAAAATTATTAATGACGTTGCAGTGACCAATATTTTCTTTAAATCAAATATTTTGTTATAAAAAATATTAAAACAATAAATAATTGATATTTTTATTGTTTAAATATTTATGGTTTTAATATTTTTAAAACAAAATATTTGATTTAAAGAGAAACAAATAATGACATGGTAAATGTTTTGTCAACATGGACATTGCCACGTCTTTAATGAGCGTGACACATTAGCAAAAAATTGGCTAAACTGAGTTTGAGGACCAAAATTCTGAAAAAACAAAAATAGGGGGACCAAAAATCTGGTTTTTGAAATAGGGGGATCAAAAGTTCAGGTTTTTCAAAATAGGGGGACCAAAAAGTTGGCTTTTAAAATAGGGGGATCAAAAGTTCATATTTTTCAAAATAGGGGGACTAAAACTGCATTAAAGCCTATATATTTTTAAGACATTTTTTTTCCTTTCAAATATACTATTATACTTCTCCAACAAATGACGTCAAAATCACTTAATTTCAACTAAACCAAACAAATTGGCTAATGGGACAAGACAAAATTTACAGCTCTAATATAGTACTAAGAAAGTGTTCCCCACTGTCACTGAAACCATACATGATCAATCTTTTGGTCAATGATGGAATGGAAGGGTTGGATCCAGTGAGTCACCGATAGATCTTTTGTTTTGCACGGTTGCACATACGATTACGATATGGCCCCCGTGTGAGTCGAACTGCAGAACCGCCACTTTTGTCCATAATAACGACATAATCTTAGTTATTTTTTTTAACGGTAAATATATTATTAATAAAAACTTAAATTTTTTTATGAAATGAACCAAGATCGGTAATATATAGGTTACAAAACAAAGATGCTGTATATAAGTGAAACATCAATGAAATAGTATTTCGTACTTTTTTACCAAAAATATACAGTAATAGAGTAATAAATTTGTATTTATTTTTTTTTTAAAAATTAGAGAAAGCAAAATTTTTATTAAATCTTTTATTAATTAAAATTATACTAATATTATAAAAAGAATCATACTAATAATTGTTTTACGACGGTCTCTAAATTTATTTTACCAAAGTAATTAAGTTCATTATTTGACCAAAAAAGAATTAATTATATTTAATTAAAATAATTAAATATAAAAAAAAGAGAGAAAATATTAAAATAAGGCTTAAATATGATTTTAGTCCCTGCAATTATGTCTCATTTTGAAAACAGCCTCTGTAAAAAAATAATTTATATTGGTCTCTGCAAAATCTTAAAAATTTTAAAATAGCCGTTTAACAAGATTCTCTGATGACATGCCACAATTTTTTTGATGTGGCAAATGTTTACTAGGATTTAGAGTTGATGAGTCCAATTTTTGCTGACGTGGACTAATACAATCATTTTTCTTTAAATTTATAAAATTAAAATTACTTTTTCCTATTTTTAGAAAAATACCTACCCTTTTCACTGTAATGAAGCATGAAGACGATAGTAATTAGACATGTCAACTCTAAATCCTAGTTAGCATCTGCCACGTCAAAAAATTGTGACAATTCATCAGAAAATCCTACTCAGGGGCTATTTTAAAAGTTTTGAGATTTTGTAAGGACTAAAATGAAACTTTTTTTTTACAATATCAAAAAAATTGTGACAACTCATGAATTTTTTTTTTTTACAATATGAAACATAATTGCAGGGACTGAAGTCATATTTAAACCTTAAAACAATTATTTACATCAGAGGAAAAAAAAACAAGAAAGAAAAAACCCACAAACAACACTAAAAAGAAATAACCACAGACAAACCTAAAGAGAAACAAGACAACAATTTATGCAACACATTCGCTATGATTGACTCCTAATTTTACAGATTATCAGCTCAAGAATTTGCGTTTCTGACTTTTCTGAAATCCACTATGATTAGCTCCTAACTTGGTAAGACTATTGGCTTAAGAGTTTCTTTCTCTAAGAATGTGGTGGATGAAGATGTCTCAATTCTTAATAAGATAACTTCGAATTAAATTATTTTGACTAAACTAATTAAATTTATTTGATAAAAAAATAATTAGATTAAAATAAATTAACGTTATTTTTTATCATTAGCGTGAATATCCATTTTAATTCTTTACAATTTTCTGACAACCCATGTTGTTGACAAAAATAAAATTTAAATTAATCTTTAATACTTTTTTACTAAAGAAAAATTAGTTTCTCTGTTATAACAAATAAGAGACTAATTTATCCTTAATATACAAAATATTAGGTACTAGTTTGACTTTTACTTTTATCAAGAGCTAAATTGAATCGTTAACAAATTATGAAGGATCAAAATAGATCTCATTCTAAATAGTATATTTTGTTTATCATCCCACAAAACTTCAATTTACTAGAGCCTCTACATTGAAATTATGTGTTCCAGTTCACTATTTAACATTTTTTTCTAAAAAATACTTCCTCCATTTTAAAATATAAGTAAAAGTTGATAAATCTATACTAATATATAAAAATGATACAAATTTTTGGGATGACTTTTTCGTTATTCCTATTTTACCCTTAAAAAAACTACAAAAAAAAAACCTAAGCACAACTTCCACATAAAAATAGGTTTTCAGTTTTTTTATAGTATAAAACAAATATATATTTTTCTTCTTAATAACTAGCCAAAAAAAAAGGAGGTTAAGTAGTTATAATTAAATCAGTCCAATAAAAAAGGAGATTAAGTAGTTATTTATATTTGCACAATAGAGAATATTGATCACATCAAACAAAAAAAAAGAATATCGATCTCACAAACGAGCACGAGACGGCTAGTAAAAATAAACGTATTTAATCAAAATCTTTAACTTAATATATCAAATTTCTTTGAGTATTATTTTAAACAAAATTTTGATGTTCACATTTCAACGCATGTACCCCAAAAACTCGTTGGTTTCAATTTCAAACATCATTTCTTTTTTTGACGCAAATTTCAAACATCATTTCTGAAACAAAACATTGTACCAAAAAATTATTTTGAAAAAAAAAACAAATTCTTTACTTTTTTGTCAAAAAAAAATCAAATTCTTTACTTGTTATTCTACTGTCATCATCCCTATCGTGCCCACTCTCTCACTTCATCATAATCAATTTTCTACCCAATTTACCCCCACCGTAATCCAAAATCACCCAAACAACAAAGGGCATTATTGTCATTACATAAAACCACTATTGCCACCACCAAGCTTGTTCAGATTGTCGTGTTCCTTCCAAAGTGGTAATAATAATCAGAAAAACAACAAAACACAATTCTCTCTTTTTCTTCTCTGTTGCGTTTCCGATTTCACACAAACACACACAAACCCAAAATTCCAAAACCCTAAATTTGTAATCTTTTTCGAAACCCCATTTTTTCTATCCAAGAAAATTCAATTGGGGTTGTTTTTTTATTTCTTGATCTGAATCGCCGCTTGGTGTTTTTTTTATGGCGGCGGGGACAATGGCGACGGCGGCCGGAGCTGCGGTGATGTTGTACTATGTGAGTCGGAGATTGACAAAGAAAGAGGAAGAAGAAGAAGATGATCATGCAGATGGAGATGTGTCGAAATCGAGTAGATCGATTCGTCGGAGAAGGATTTCCCGGCGACCTGCTCAGGCGCCGGCGACTTTGCTTGAATCGATTGTTACTTTGTCTGAGACTTTAAGGTTTACTTATTCTGAAACCCTTGGAAAATGGCCTATTGGTGATTTAGCTTTTGGGATCAATTACTTCATGAGAAAACAGGTTCAATTTCTGAAATTTAAGCTCTGAAAATTAAGCTTTTATTTTTTTTTTTTTTTTTTTTTTTGTATTTTGGGTTGTAGAAAAAGTGATTTTTTAATTTTGGGGTTGAAGAAAAAGTGATTTTTTTAGTTTTGGATTATTTGTTTGAGTGATGATGATTGGTTGAATTGCAGGGTAATTTAGCAGTTGCTAGTGTGTATGCTGGAAGTGAATGTGTGCAACTTGAAGGAGATGAAATTATTGCAGAATTGTATGAGCTTTTGAGGCTTTTAACATTATGCATGCTTTTTTCAAAGAAGCCATTTCCTGTGTTTTTAGATTCAGCTGGATTCACTCTTGAAGATGTTCTTATACAGAAGCCTAAAGCTGGGGTATGATTTTGTTTGTGATAATTATATTATTCACTCTGTCTCTATTATACTACTTTTGTTTTTATGCATTTATTTATGTATTTATTTATTGTCTAGTTTATGTTTTTGGGGGATTAGGGGTGGAGACAGGAGTAAAGACAAATCATAGGCTCATACAAACTCAGACTTAGCCACTGATATAGGTTTTAAGATTGTGGTCTCATTTTCATCAAGGTTTAGAAAGAAGTACTAATGAAAATGACATTTGCTTCTTCATTTTTAGTTTTTAGGTTTGAACACTATTGTTTTTCCTTTTATGGAAATATACAAAATGTTATATATTGAATCATTACTTTTAGTGTTTGATAGTAGAATTTGGCATGCTCTTGTACTAATATAATGAGTTAATTTTCTTGTTGGTCCCTTAAATTGTACATGCTCTTGTACTAATATAATGAGTTAATTTCTTTGTTGGTCCCTTAAATTGTACGGTGCTGGCGAGTTGATTCCTAAAATCATCAAAAACATATTTTGAAATTGTTGGTTATTTAGTCCAGACGATGTTTTAAATTAATCTCTGAAGTTAAATACTTACTGTATGAAATGGGTAACTAAAAAAGTAGCTATGAATGTCAAGTTAGTTCTCATATTTGTTAGTTAAAATGAAACTCAATACTATTAGGAGGGTGTGACTAAAATGACCAACAATTTAAGACTTTAGGGATAGTTTTGTCAATTTGTTAATTTATGAACTAACTTGGCAAAACTGTACAATTTCAAGGACAATGGGGTTTCGGGGCCTGAGTTTTGAATGGAGTATATATTAGTTATAGTTTGACAGAGTTGAGTCCACAGGATGTAGGTTTTTATACCGAACAAGGTTTTTATCAATCATTTGTTTGAAAAGTTTGGACTAAAATTGCTTTTTAGTATTATTATAGAAAGTAGGACGATACCTATCACATTACAATGAAGTGTAGAATCAATCCCTAGCCATATTTAAAGCTACAAATGGAAGCTAGCTTCAACTTAGTATCAATTTTTGACTCGGGAAGCCAAACATCTTTATACCGGGTCAAACCATAGAAGCTACAATTGAAGTTTAGAATCAATTCCAACCCTCCGTGGAAACTACAATTGGAAGCTTCAACTTAGAATCAATTTTTGACTCAGGAAGCCGTCTTTACATCGGGGCAAACCACATTTGACCATTGCAAATTCATTTTTGACTTAAAATATTTTAAATTTCCTGTCAAATTTTATACGGGAAATTCATTTTATGCTATCCCCATTTGAGAATTCAACGTGATAAATAAATTCTCTCAAGAGAGGAAATATCATATTGGAAAAGTGACATAGTTGTAGCAACAATCGAAGTCTTTTCCTATCTGTTGATAGACAATTTAAATCCAAATCTTTCATAGTGTTTGGCCTATAGTTTTTCTTTGACTCCCTCTATGGACCTTCTCTAGTCTCTACACATTACCATCCATCCACACTTTGTCGTATATTCTCAATCGGAGCTATCCTTACATTTTCTCTAATGGTTTAATTCTTAATCCTAACTTGTCACATGTGAGCACTCATTATCATCGTCGTATGTGCAATACCACCAAGCATTTAGTCCTGTATGATATTGGTGGTTGCAGCATTTAGTCATATAACCACGATTATTGGTGGTTATATGACTGTTAAATTTTCTCTTAAGTTTGACTGTTAAATTCCACTTTCAACCACTAAAGTATATCAGCATGTTTTTATCAGTTTTCACTTTTTCTGCAATTTGATCCTATGGTATGACATCTTTCTGCAGCTTCTGAAGCCAGCTTTCACAATTATACGCGATACACAGTCAAAATGTTTACTTTTATTGATCCGGGGTACTCATAGCATAAAAGACACACTGACAGCTGCAACTGGTGCTGTCGTACCCTTCCATCATTCGGTTTTAAATGATGGTGGTATAAGCAACTTGGTTTTAGGATATGCACACTGTGGTATGGTTGCTGCTGCTCGCTGGATTGCAAAGCTCTGCACTCCAACCCTACTTAAGGCTCTCGGTGAATGTCCAGACTTCAGTGTCAAGGTATTGCTCTTATATTCTTTTTTTTTTTTTTTATATGTAAGAAATTGTTCTTATTTCTTACATTATGTTATGCCATGTCACTTTTATATGCCATTTTCTTTCAAAATTAATTTTTCAATACAAAAATGCATTTTATCGTGTGACTAACATATATATGCCTGTATAAGTATGTTTACTAAATACATGTCATTTCTATTTTTTCATAGGTTGTTGGACACTCACTTGGTGGTGGTACTGCAGCACTCTTAACATATATTCTTAGAGAGCAGAAAGAATTCTCCTCAAGTACTTGTGTCACATTTGCGCCAGGCATGCCATTATACTGCTTTATCTATAAATTTTTTATTCAGTTGACTAATACATAATTCATTAAAAAAACTATTTTATTTTTATGACTATCATGCAATCTTGATTAATTGTGCTTTGTACAAGTTCTTTGACTTTTTCTCGGTATTTAAACTTATTTTAGCACATTCTTATTGTGAAAACATGAGATATACTGTGTATTTAATTGTGCTTTGTACAAGTTCAATGACTTTTTCTCAATGGTGATGTAACTTTCAAAATACTTAAGCACATTCTTATTGTGAAGCATGAAATGTTGTTCATACTGTGATACGATGATTCTAATTTATATAAGACATTGAATTTTCCCTATTATCATTTCTTCTCTTGTCATAGTATCATTGCTAATTCCTTGTATCATAATTGTCAAATTTGCAGCTGCTTGTATGACATGGGAGTTAGCAGAATCGGGAAAGCATTTTATCACTACCATCATAAATGGATCTGACTTGGTGCCTACATTTTCAACTTCGTCTATTGATGATCTCCGATCTGAGGTACTGCAGCTGTGCTTCCATCTTCAGACGGTTTTAATGAACAATAATGATTAACAATTAAATTGTCAATTTCAGCCATAATCTTGTATGTTTTTCATGTTAGTCTCTAGCAGAGGGACTAATGTGGTCATCCAAGTTATAGATTAAATACAAATGTGAATAGAAAATAGTCATTCCCCCAGTGTTGGGACTAGCATAAAAAATCTTGTCAAGGCTGCCTGATGAAAAATGAGGTTTTACTCAAAACATTAGTGTGGAAGTTCGTAACCAATTTTGGGCAGTGTTTGTTGCCACTCTTCTGTTTCTATATTGTCACTCCTATTCAACTAATTTTGTTCTAAACATTCTCCTTTGTTAATCAGACTAGTCAAAATTTAGAAAAATTATATAAATTTAATTAAATTGTAATGGCAATAGAACATTATGGCCTGGTTTGATCCATGTAGCTGACCCCACTTAGTGGGATAAGATTTTATTGTTGTTGTAGGAGTGAGTGGTAATAGAGACATGGTTGCAGAAGACCCTTAATGTATGGCGTAATTTGTCTTTCTCTTACATAAGTTGGTTTTCATCAGGTCACTGCGTCCTCTTGGTTGAATGATTTACGGGATCAGGTTGAACATACAAAGGTCCTCAATGTTGTCTACCGCTCTGCAACTGCACTTGGATCTCGCCTACCAACTATATCTAGTGCAAAAGCTAGGGTAGCTGGTGCCGGTGCTATTCTATGGCCAGTAACCACTGGAACTCAGGTAGCTTCATCTCCATACTCTCTTATCACTAATCGACATTCACGGCATGCATTGCATAGTAGTCTTTGGGATATAACTTGAATTGGGATTTTATCCATCTGTGCATAATATGAAGAGATGATTGATCAATTGATCGTGACACTTACATATTTACATGGGATTTGTAGATATCCATCTAGCGTCTCGCAATTCTTTGATATATAATGCATCTTTGATCTTATGAAGGCTCTGTTTTATACTAGCAGGTTATGATGAAGCGTGCACAAAGTGTTGCAGAAGCTGTTGTCAGAACTCGCTCATCACTGTCATCGTGGTCTTGCATGAGTGCCCGGCGCCGAAATGTTGGTCCATCACCAAACTCTGATACAGAAGACATAACTGAAGTTTCTCTATTATCTGAGAGAATATCTGGGTCTCTTTTGACTGAAGAGACAGTAACAGCGTCGGTGCTTACAGACGAACACAATTCCTCAAGCGGAGGATCAGGCCATGATGACACAGATGAGGAGGAACAGCTCATTGCTTCTAACCAAGACATTACCGCATCAACTGTAGATGACATAACGGAAGGCCAGTTATGGTACGAACTGGAAAAGGAACTTCAAAAACAGGATGATACCATTGACATTCATGATCAGGAAGAAGAGGCAGCAGCAGCAAAAGAGATCACTGAAGAAGAAAATCAACTTGCCGATGCTGCAGAATGCAGTAATTCAATCACAACATCCGATAACTTAGATAACCATCAATTTTATCCACCAGGCAGAATCATGCATATCGTGTCTATGCCTTCTGATAATTCAGATTCAAATTCTGATGATCCCATAGAAGAACATGTCCGCTTATATGAAACACCGAGAAAGCTGTACAGCAAACTCAGACTTTCGAAAACAATGATAAACGACCATTACATGCCAATGTATAAGAAGATGATGGAATTATTAATCCGAGATCTAGAGAAAGATAGCAGTTCTAATAGTTTAATGTGACAAACAAGTTCCTTTGGAAAGTTATTAGTGAATACAGATTTCGGTTTTTTATATTTTAATATTAATCTCAATGCTTCCCTCATCAAGAGTCTTAAAAAGGATATTTCCTTGTGTAAATACAAAACGAATTATTGAAGCATTGATTATGTACACCATAATAGGTAGAAGCTGAGATGAATATTTCTTTCTTAAAGAAGAAAGTTGTACAACAAACACCCTATGGTTTCTGTTCAATCCTCAAATGAGTAGAATTTACAATCACTAATGTTACTTTCCTGTCAAATAATAAATGTAGTTTTTAGATTTTTAATAGATTTGTAAGAAAAAAAATGTAAGCACACACATGCAGGATTGTGCAGCGGCTTGGCATGCAGCTGCGCTTTTATTTTAAGTCTGTCCTCAGCGGATGCAGGTGCATTTTGTTGTTCTTGGTGCCGTTGCATCTAGTGCTGGTGTGTTGAATACAGTTTTCAGTTCTCGCTGATTTACTAGAAGCAGAAACACGCGAGGCACTTTAGTGATCCCAAAAACATAAGATTAATAGCACTATTTATAATAAAAAAGAGAAAGTAATCACATTAACTATTTGCTTAATTTAGGAATCTATATAATTAATAGAAAAATAATTTTTATTTTAAGCAACTAATAGTGAAAAACGTTTCTCATATATATATAAGGAGTATGCAAAATTATTTCCGTTTTTCTAATTTTGAAAATTTGAAATTTATTTATCATAAAACGTAATAAAACATAATTGATCATACTTGCCTTATATAGTTGCCTTACATGCTTGATTATAACGCAAATGTCAATTTTGTTAATAAATAAATAAATAAATAGAGAAATAAATAGGTATTAACAGTGTAATCATTAATGAGAGATTTTTTTTATACACAACCGAAAACTAAATAGCTAAATCTTACACTAAATATTATACTCTGATATACTTCTTACACTAATTTTTTTTTTTTTTACAAATTGATTTATATCCTTCTATATATAACATATATTCTTGCGTTGATATATATATATATATATATATATATATATGGGAGGGATCAAATTACAATGGTGTAACACTTGAGTAATGTTACACCGCTCAATAACGCTTTAACGAATTCAAATTTTACAAAATCCACCGTTGGATTAGAAGATTATATCATATAGATCATCTATTTTGAGTTTTATAAAAATCTAAAATCGTTTGACATGCTTTTGAAACACATAAAGATTAACGGTATTCAATAAAAACGCATAAACCGTTAATCTTTATGTCTTTCAATAACATATCAAACGATTTTAGATTTTTGTAAAACTCAACATAGATGATCTATATGATATAATCTTTCAATCCAACGGTGGATTTTGTAAAATTCGAATTCGTTAAAGCGTTATTGAGCGGTGTAACATTACTCAAGTGTTACACCGGTGTAATTTGATCCCTCCCCATATATATATACACTTATTGAGATAAGCTATTATATTCATAACTTACATGCTCTAATACAAAGTTACATTAACAAGTTATGAAAAGCAACTTGAAATGGTAAGTGTTCCAATACTCTGAATATCTTGAAAACACTTACAATATGAATATCACTATTATTCTATGATCCTGCTTATATATAAATATTTTTTATCATACGAATACTATACTCAAAAGGTGTTATAAAATCTTTCTGAAAACTCAACATTTTCTTCCACAAATTGCTACTTTGACAAGTAAACTCACATGAAAAATTAAGAATGTGGATAGCATATACCAAATTCTTAACAATTCGTTTTAACCAATCAAAGATAAGTTGTAAACAAAAAATGAACAAAAGATTCTATATCGAAAACATATTAAAGTCTAAGAATATATTACCACTTTCACTTAATCTAATAAAGCATTGGAACTCTATCTGAGGAGGATCAACATATTCAGTATCATCCCGAATTTCATCATTCTCAATCTGAATATGTATGTGACAAAAAAAAAAAAGTATTAATTGATGCATATATTGGTACAAAAACAAAGACAAAAAAAAAAAAGACAAATCTGGTTTCCCGAGGCATCCTCGCTCCAAATCTCCAGGATTGTGTGACAGGCTGCGGTGGCATTGAGACAGCTCAGCACCTATTTCTATCTTGTAGTACCTTTGGTTCTCTCTGGGCTTTGGTTCACTCTTGGATTGGTTTCTCAGCGGTGGATGCTCACAGCCTGGTGGTAGTACTTTAGTTACTAACTTTCATCGTTGGTGGTCGAGCCCTTTGCTATGTTTAGGCATCGACTAATTGTCACTTGTTTATCCGGATCTCTTGTAAACTTTGGTAGCACTTCTTGATACCCTGGTCCCTACCAAGTTCAGCAGCAATCACCAATGAACCAATTAACGATTGGTCCCCGAATCCGTCTATATACACTTAACTATATATTATTATTATTATTATTGTAGAATTGAGATGAAGACCTTTCAAGGAAACTTATCCATTCATATTCCATTATGTTACAGATTATGAATTGATATCTCTCTTCTTCATATCTTATCTTATATAACACCAGCAATCTTGAATTGGGTTTTCATCTTCAAGTTTTATTATGTTATAGTTGATTTACTTTCCTTTACTTTTTTATTTATTCATTCTTTTTTTATTGATATACTTATTTTTATAATTTTTGCTTTTAGACTTTGGGTCATCATCCCTTTAGAATATTTTTTAAGAGGTATGTGCCCTTTAATTTTATTTTTTTATTTGAGTTTTTCTAATTTCGTCAGTATTGATATGCAATTGTGTGACTCAGATTTTGCCATATCTCTTTTCATCTAATCCTTTGTGTCTTAATACAATTAAACTTAAGTATAGGACAAATTATATAGAGTTTGAAATCAATAATTATTTGAGTAATGTTTTATGAAGATGAGTTTATGTGAGATTTTACATGTGTTCTATATGCTTCAGTTTTCTATGCGAACATTTAATCTCTGAAAAATGCTTACATTAGTAGGACATTAATATTATTTTTACTATTATACTCCATACATGTATTAATATTATAAAGTGGAGAATGTCATTCTTTATATTAAATTTGGTGTATAAAGAAGTTTTTCGAAATGTATAAATACTTATTTTCGAAATGTATCACCGTATACTTATTCGAACATATTTTATGGTCAGTGCATCACTGTATAGTGTTACTACTTCCAAAAAATATTCTAAATTCAAACATATTTTATGGTCAGTGTATCACCGTATGGTTGTTCTGATGATGCGGCAAAAGCCACGTCCACATGGAATAGAATGAATGTATTATTAATGTATATATTTTATTTTACTATTGACATGAAAATGTTTAAGCCCATCTTCAATTCCTTGACATTGAGATATCAAATGACAGCAAAAACTGAATGTTGAAAATTATCAATATTTCAACCACCATAGCGGAACTTGAGGGATTCAGGGGGCTCCTCTTCCATTATGCCAGAACCGGTGTTTGCCAAGTACTCGCGAATGGTTGTTTTCCGGTCACCAAGGTAGGTATGATCCAGAAAGTTGTTGTAGGCTGTATCACCAAGATTCTTTGCTGCAAGTACACTACAAAAGAAAATTGGGTTGCTCAGTCATGGTACTATTTGGTTTCATTGAAACTAATACGAGAAAGATTTACTTTGTTGATTATAAGATTGAAAACATATTGAAAAGATGGATATGTGAAAATGTTAAAAGATGCACGAGGAAAAGTGCAAGTAGTATCTCTCAAAAACAAAAGAAAATAAAACAGAAACTAGAAAGAGCTATGTTTCTTCCAGTTGCATACATGATTATGGATTCTACATCCAATATCAAGGAGTATATTCAACCATAAAAAAAAATGGTAACCAGAAATCCATGAGAAATATGCTGATTATACTTTGGTTTTCACGGTTGAATTTCACGTTTGCTATAATCTATACATCTTACTAGTAGTTTCTATAAAATCACGGTCAAAAGCGAGAAAAGGTTACCAAACTCATCCAAACATGCTAGAAAATGCTTACCAGTGTCGTAGATAGACACGGCAAGGAAAAACATCATCTCTCCAAATTTTATCAAATATTCCACCGTCCATATTGCTGAAATAAAATTTCCTTGTTTCCTGAACAGAATCAAAATGTAAGCTTACATAAATTGAATGAAAACAAAAGACAATATCAAAGGGCATGCTTGAAAAGATTTTAACAATTAGCTTTTTTCTGTAAAACAAAATAGGTATCAACCACAGAGTACTATGATTGAAGGACATCCCTATCATCTAATGGACCATTACACTCTTATCCTATGAAGAACAGATAAATTAATATTACCTTTACATCTAATGTTGAAAAATTCCTCATCACTATAACGTGCACAAAGAACCTGAAAAAAATTATACATTTTCTAATTAAACAACCAATGTTCTTATGATGCAATAACCATAGAATCTATGCTTAAAGTCACTACAAAATGATCACCACATACTGCTGGGAAATCAAATGACTTGCCATCAAGCGTTTCAGGAAGAACCTAAGACAAACAAAGAATTCAACATCTCAAACAACATTATAAAAACATCATTAAGAAAACAAAAAGCTCAAAATCTATAACATCTATTGTCTTACAGCAAGAAACCGAAATTCAACCTCCCTCTTGATAAAATCTGGAATCTGATACAAATACAATCAAATCAATAAAACATTAGCTCAAATTCTTAGTTAAAGAAAACACTACTCAAACTGAAGAACATGAATAGAATCTAAAATTGAACAACTCAATGCTATATATCACTATACCTCAGATTTTCTTATTTCAAAAACTGTCACTACAAGAGTTTCTCCTTCATATGGTTCCACACTTAAGCTTGAAATCTCCTATTGACATTTTAATCAACACAAAGTAAACACACAACAAAAATAAATTATAAAAATACATAAATTCAACAAAGCATAAACAATATCCGTGCCTGCTTGGATAAACAACTTATTTTGCAGCTTATAGCACAAACATTTATCATGATAAACACTTATGTTTAAGCTATTTTTATAACAAAGATATGCTACGAGCTATTTTCGTAAGTTATGGGCTCGTTTGGAATAGCTTATTCAAAACAGCTTATCCAAATAAATAAGTTTTTATATATTATTATAAATATGTCATGGTAGTTTTTGAAAAAATATCTTATAAAAATACAGTTTTTGTTAGTAGGAACTTATAAATTAATATAAAACCTTATTTATTTGCATAAGCTCAAAAATAAGCTATTCCAAACAAGTCCAATTGAATAATTTATGAAATAAGTTGAAAAAAACTTATGAAAATTGTTATAAGCTGTTTTCATAAGTTCATCCAAACAATGTCATAAAACTTATGTAAGTAGATAATCTCAAATAAGTCAATCCAAACACGTCCTAAATCATCAAATTTTCCATTGTTTTTTTCTACAATGTTCGTTCTTTAGAATGAAAGCAAGTAAGAATTGATTAACAAACCATAGTTTCCGGTTTAGCAATGCCACGTTCGAAGAAAACAGGAGCAACATGAGCGAAAACACGACGGAAGTGATTCAACTTAGCGATTCTGAAATTGATCAAATCAGGGAAAGTGCTTCTTGCGCTTCGCTCTGCGATTGAGAGAAAATGTTAAGCGATGAGGGAGATGAGAGAGAGAGAGAGAGAATCGAAAGGGAAAATGAAGGTTGTTATCATACCGGAGAGAAGAGAACCGAAGCCGCAAATGGAGATGTGATCGTCGGGAGAGAGAAGAGATTCGAAGTGAGAATCGTCGATGAGTTCAGTGAAGGTTGATGGAGAAGAAGAAGATGACATGGCGGATTGAGAGAGTCGTTGGCGGGTTTTTGGAAGAGAGAGAAAGGAAGTTGAAGAGAGGGAGAGGGTGGCGCGTTGAAGGGACGCGCGGGGGTTAACGGGTAACAGACAGTTGTAGTTGTTGCTGATGCTCATAGCAGCCGTTGCTAGAAATGAACTGAAATTAATAGAAACACTTGTTTCAAGATAATTAGACCATCCACAATGAAGCTCCCATTTTTGAGTACTTAAATGTACACATCACCTTTTAATTGGGTCCCATTTGTATACATCATTTAAAATTTTTTAAGCACTCAATTCTTCCAACCAAGTACTTCTTTCAAAAGTTCTTAATGGGTCCCGCTAATAACTTTACATCATTTATAATTGGTTGATAGTTTTTAATTATGGTGAAAAAAAAGAAAGAAAATGATAAGAACTGGAGAGAGAAAGTGCTTAAATAGGAATAGGTACTTATATAAGTACCATTTTATTTTGGATCTGGATTCCCTGCAGTCACTGTTTGACTGCAGGTTAATCTCAACCTTTCAATTTTATTAAAGTATATTATTTATTTAATTAAAATTCAATCTAAGGGTTCATATGCAGTGACTGCATGACTGCAGCATGTTTTGACTGCATGGGATCCAGGTCCTTTTATTTTTGCTCCAATGGAGGTACTTAATAGGTACTAGTTCTTAAATCATAAGAACTCTCCATTGGAGATGCTCTTAGTAGTTAACCTCGACGATATTTTTTACCAATGTATTTGATTTTTAATATAAGAAAATGTATTTGATCTATATTATAGATCAAATACATAATCTAGGGGTGTGGTTGAGCGGTTGGGGCTCATCCTCCCTTAACCAACGATCGAGGGTTTGATCCTCGCTTTGGGTATGGAGCAATTTTAAATCTTTGGGTCAGCTATCCCATCTTTTGAGAGGTGTCTTCAAAATAGTCACTATGTTCGATGATGGATACCTTAATCCCAACCAAATAGATTAAATACATCAGTTTGAGCTCATAACCATGGATTCAAAGGGTTAAGGTTTTGTGAGTTTGATGTTTGATTAGGTGGCTAAGGCTTGTTCGATGGATATCTTAATTGCAATGTGTCTAGCTTGAGGTACATCCTTTAGTATCTAGTTTCCTTATTTTTATAGATTTAATTCATATATATTGTCGGCATAAAAAGTTTGTATATTGTTAATCAATCGTAACTATTAAATTATTGTTTGATTTTTATTCTATCATTTTTTAAAATTATATATATATATATATATATATATATATATATATATATATATATATATATATATATATATATGGTATATATGGTTGTGGTGTGTTGATGGAGTAAAATGTTTTACATAAAAATGTATGAAAATTAAACTCTATTTAAATTCTTCATCTTCAATTTGAGTCCCACGTTTGGAAGTTTTCAAGTCTTCATTTGATCCAAGATTTCTGTTGTTTTTTATGATTCAATGTGTTAATAATCTTACTCAAATTGATGAATGCTAGCTTCTTGCATAATTTTCAATCTATTCTTTGAATTATGCTTTAAATTCTATCTTCAAAGTGTTCATTATTGTTCTTCATGACCTTCGCCTTTGTGTCCAACTCGAAACTAAGGAAGTTAAATTTGGTTCTTCATGATCATTTGTTCTTCAGGACCTCCCTTTAGTATGTGATCAAGAAGGACTAAGTGAAAAGTGATTGAATTTTTTTTTTACAAAGAAAAGTGATTGAATTATACCTTGATGTGAAAGTCTTCACACTTATATAGTGGAGGCGGTTGTAACCGCCAGTGCAGGACCAGACGTGAAGTGCGAGGAGCCATTGAGATCAATTCAATGGTGCATATGAGAAGTGAAGGAGGTATTTGTTGTGTTGGGCTTAAGATGCTTGGGCCGTTCATATTGAGTCTTGATCCAGTCCGGAACAATGTAAACTCAAAAAGATATAATTTTGTGCCTACCTTTTGATAAGAAAATATAGCAAATCATAAAAGAAACAAATTTAAAATATATAAATTTAATCATGTGGTGGTGCCAAGTAACTTGTACAAGTTACATTTTGTTCTACAAAACATTTACATTCATCCTTCAAAAAAGTGTTCCGGGACACAAAAAGTCTCATATTGTTTAGGAATAAGGCAAAAATAATTTACATATGTTCGTTCTTTCAATACATTAAGACATATTTTGAGTGCAAAATTATAAGAACTTATCGAATCAGACAATACCTCATGAGAACAAAAATTTTGCTAAAAGAGACATGTAAAATATAATCTTAGACTAAAGCTAACTATGAGATGATTATTTGCTTATAAATTGTGTAGTAAAGGAAGCAGAACCATCAACCATGCATCATTCTCATTCAACAATTTTAGTTGTTGCATGTGAAGGAGGAGAGTGAAAGAAGAGACAAATAGCTGATATATCATCAATTGCAATGCCTTTTCTCTTACGTTTCCATTCATGTGTAGCACATTTCACTAGCCTTTGAGCTGCTTTTTCTCTATTTGGAGTTGAAGCAACAATTTTGATAGCTGCTTGGTTTGAAATAACATCCCATACCTAAGATTAAAATTACAAGAAATTACATCAACAACCTTCAATTATGTTAATATGAATCATGATCCAAATCGTAATAGGATATATTGCTCGTCATATAATGACTCAGGAATTCATCATAATGAATCAGGATTCAAAATATAATTACACATGAATGAAAGACAAATAGACGAAAGGAATAAGATGCATACCCCATCAGTTGCCAAGATGACAAATTGATCCGTAGTGGTAAGTTTTCTTTGAGTGACATCAGGCACAGAGATTAGTCCAAAATCTTTTACACAATAATCACCAAATGCTCTTGATATTGCTAGTCCTGGTGTCTTACCATTTGGCATCCATACCCTATACACTCCTGGCTCATCTTCCAAACAAAATACTCTCCCTTTTGACTCCATTATGCGCTCCGCTTCCTCTGATATTTTTATAAGAATATCCGCACAGACACAACCGTTAATTTGATATTGGACGGTTCATATTATACAATAACAAAATAAATCTAAAACAATTTTGACTGTTAATTTGAGATCAGACAGTTTTTTTTTTTAATCAAACAGTTGAAATTGAAAACTGTGTGACGCAATTCCTTATATAGGGTTTGTAAAATATAAAGAGAGTATATGTACTTGGTAAGTTTGGCTTCAAGTCAGTGGTAAGCTGAATAGGAGTCAATGTGCCATTGTCTGAAGTGGTTGCTAAGACAGCTCTAGAATCACCAACATTTGCTATACTGAGATATTCACCCTGAAACATTAGGGATACCAACTTAGGATGTGTTTAATTGGCGAAAAAAAAATGAAACACAAAACTATGTTGTTTCATATTTGTTTTAAAAATCTTCAAAGGATTAGAGAATGCCACCAACAAAATTTTATGCTCATTCCAAGCTTTTTTTTTTTTTTTTTTTAAGAAAAGAGGGCCTAACCCCGACAACCACCAAACTTTAGGGAAAAGCATAAATAACCGTTTATAATTTAGGTTTAATTGTACATTTAGTTTTTGGAAATATAACGAACTTTGGTTTTAATCTCGGTCCTAACTGAAACCATATTTTTTGGTCTATTACGTTGACTTTTATTTCAAAACGCTAATGTGACAAATTTGAATTAAATCCCTTCAAATTCAAAAATAGTTTTTTTTAGTCCATAATGTTAGTTTATTGGGCTATGTGGCCTGATTATATCGGGTCACATATGACGGGAGAGTAAAAACAACAATTTTAAAATTTGCAAGGAATAAATCAAAATAAAGTTTTTTATGGATAACTAACCTGTTTGATAAGGGTCAAAGCTGTAGTTCCACTTTGAAATGAATCAATTCCAGTATGTTGCTTTAAGTCCTGATCAATTGCAGCAAAAGTCTTTATATAGGACTGCTTCCATATATCATACTTATGGTCTGTTTCCATTTTAAAATCCATGTCAAGTGATTTTTGTGCTAGATCTTCCTGCCAATTGTAGAGCAAAAAAGTAGGTAACATTTTTCTGACTCTTTTAGCTACAAAGTGTCCCCAAGGGCCATGTCCATCAAAAACTCCACAGAAAATAATGTCTTCTTGGCATCCAAATTCCTAGCATCATAAACAAAGTAGATTATAAATAAATATCATATCATGTTGATTAGAGATAAGAACTAAGGCCATGTTTGGATAAATAGCTTAAGTAAAAAACATAATTAAGCACTTATAAGTTATAACATAAACATTATCGTGTAAGTGCTTATGTATAAGTTATATCTATAACAGAAAATAAAATATAGTCGAATTGCGTTCGTGTAAGCTATAAATTATTTTCATAAGCTATCCTGAAAGTTTCGAAAATAAATTAAGAACAATTTGTGGACATAGTATAAGCTATTTTCATAAGATCTCCTTAGAGCTCATTTGGATTTGGCTTATTTTTGAGTTTATGAAAATAACTTATGCAAATAAATAAACTTTTATATCAATTCATAAGTTGTCACTAACAAAAACTATATTTTTATAAGCTACTTTCCCATATACTACCTTGAAAAACTTAAAATAATTCATAAAAACTTATTTATTTACATAAGGTGTTTCACATAAGCTCAAAAATAAGTCAATTCAAATGAGATTGTTTCACAAGTGTTTATGCTAGTAAATAAACTCAAATTAGACAATTCAAACACCCCTTAAATATACCTAATTATAAAGCTTAAGCAATTCTCATAATACAAGTCATGTTTTATTGTGATAAATCATTGTTTATTTTGTGAAAATATTTTCTATTTAATTTTCTAAAATTTGTGTTAATTTTACTTGCAAACAAAGAGATAAGACACTCCTGAAGTGAACAATCGTGTATATTTTTTCGAAACAATAAAAATGCCAAAATACTATTTTTATAAAGGCTTAAACATCATTTTTGTTCCTGTAAGTTCATAAATTTTTGGTTTTAGTCCCTGTATCTTATTTTGTTGCAAATTAATCCCTGCATGTGCAAATCTTTTTTATTTTAGCCCCTAAAACTAAAATCCGCAGGAAAATTCGCTGGTTTTCTATGGATTTTCCTGCGGATTTTAGTTTTAAGGGACTAAAACCAAAAGATTTGAACATACAGGGACTAATTTGCAACAAAAATATATACAGGGACTAAAACCAAAAAATCGTAAACTTACAAGGACGAAAATGATGATTAAGCCTTTTATAAATAATACATCATTACTAACTAGTATTTCATCTTCTTTTCATCACAATGATTCGGTTGAAGAGTCGAATATCTTCTTATTAGCAAGATAAAATAAACATGTATTTTAAAAAATAAAAAAAAGTATGTTGGAATGTATAATACCTCCCAAACAATAAGGCGATCTTGATTTAATCCTTTTTGACCCTTCTTAGTGAACAAACATGAAAAATTGTTAGACTTGTCAGACTTAACAATTCCAGACGAGCTTATTAACATTTCATTCTTTCTTGCTTCCTTTGCCATTGCTTCCACAACTTTTCTTGCATCATCATCATCATCATCATCATATTTTCCATTACTCTTGTCTTTCTTCAATGATATTGTTCTTGTAATTACATTGACAAGAGATGGAAAAGGAGCCATTGCCACTACATTGCAAATTAGAGTGGCAAATTATATATACACTGCCAGAAATTTGAAGACTTTATTATGTTTCTGTTTTAGTGGAAATGAAAAGCTTGAAAATTAAAACAACTTAATTGATATTTGACACCCCTTTATTCACCAAATTAAAAGTAATAATAAAATAGGTTATATTTAGATAAACAACTTAATTAAATGCTATAAGCATAATATATAATCACTTATGTATAAGCTATTTTTATAACAAAAGATAAAATAATTGTTTTAATATAAGTTGTTTCTATAAACTAAAATGATCTCATAAATTTATGCAAGTAGATATGTTTAAATAGGTCAATTCAATCTGACGCTAAATATATTAATTTTATCATGATATAATAATTTTATAACATTTCAACTATAAAAGGCGTAGGCGCGCACATTTGATATGCTAGGATACGAGTTCTAATCTATAATTTTCTACTACTGTGTGAGTTTAGCCGCTATGCTTTTTAAGAAAAGAAGAAAAAAAAACAACATTCAAGTTATATCAAAATATGATCAAGATTAAAGATATAATCATATTGGTTTTGTTTTAAAAAAAAAATATGATCAAGATTTTGATTTTGAATAAATGAAAACATAATAAAAGGGTAGTTACATGCCTGAGATGAGAATGATCAAGAATAAATCCAATCTGAAAGATGAACCCAAAATCTAAGCACAATTATCTTTGCTATTGTAACTTAGCTTTGTTATTGTAACTTGTAATGTAAGGTGGTGGCTGATGGTAGGTCTTATAAGTATAAGATACAAAATAAAAGGGCATTTTAGGTAATGAAAAGTGATTGAAAATGTCATGGTTAATTAGATATTAGATAGATAGCAAAATGATTAATATATTATTATTTCAGCTTACAAGGTCTATTTTGATACGAGGTCATGAGTATTTATTTATTAAATATGTACCTTACCATGGCAACTTGACAAGTAAGTAATGAACAATTAATAAATTGTGTGGATGAAATGAAATCAGATTGTGTTTTAGTTGTTGGCTTTAATTTAAATAAATTATCTCTAATCTTAATTAGACTAACTTTAATTGACTGAATATTCTAATCATTTGTATATAAAAAAATATTCTAATTTTATATAACGCAAAGTACATACCATGCCAATTGGACTGATCCATTGCAGGAATAGATTCTCTTGTGGAAAATTGAATAAAATTTAATTTGGTACATTTTTTTAAGTTTTTTTCTTATAACTCTTAACTAAAAATACATCTTTTATGGTTATAACAATCATGGGTTAGCTAAAAACCATATAAAAAACACTTAAGAATAGTTTGATAACAGAAATCTGATAGCACGTGGCCAAGAAATTTTGAATAGATTTTAATACTATTTTTAAATTTTGAATTAAGCTTAAATCAACTTTACAAAATCCGTTTATAGTATGTGCTCCAACAAAACTTTTTTTTTTGTTCTTAAAAATAGATTAAAACAACTTGGTCTTATTTTTTGGTCTTAGATTTTAATACTTTTTTTTTTGTGCTCCAACAAAACTTTAACTCGAATATAAAACAACTTTATAAAATCGGCTGGTAAGATAGATTCTTGTACAATTATTAATTGGGTGAAACTAAAATATTAATGTTTACATCTTGGCTATTTGTTTAAGGGGATGAGATTATGTCAAAAGGTCAAACAAGTGGATTTCCATCAGATTAATTTATTACTCACAATAAACTTGATTAACAAACAATCACAAATTCATGGCCAAGGTTGCTTTAGGTGGAAACTAGAAAAGCATGATTGCCATAAAAAATTACTAAATAATAGAAGTTCTTGAACAAGAAAATGATGGGTCAGATGTGTGATTTGGAAGAGTAAAGATTCGTATTTAGAATAATTCAAACAGATTTTGACAACAATATTACCAACCTCAATTCATAATATAGAAGAATTTATCCATACATAATAAAAGCGTATTAATTTTTTTATTAATTCTCTGATTTTTAAGAAAAGAAGTCTCAATAATCTAAAGTTCATATTACAAGGTAAGTAAAAATGGATTTGTATGTATAGCCACAATTCAATTGTGCTCGTTATTTCCCTAAAGTATTTTTTTTTCTGGAAACATAAATTATTATTTTAACTATTCTTCATCCACCGATGCAGTTCTATTCTCATAAGAGGCCGGAAAGTTTATTGGCAACAGGTCGGAAACTACTTTTAGTGAAGCCGAAGTTGAAGTTGAATATATGTCACAACATGCTCTTTACCATATTAATGTATATCTGGAACAACTTGATACCAGAATTTTAGAATTGGCCCCGAAAGAGATTCAGCTGATGGTGAAAGCCAATTTTTCTTTTTACAAGAAATAGTTTTACGAAAAATCAAAATTGGATTTTTCTAAACAATTTATAATAGTATCAAAAAAAAATTCTACTCAAATCAAATCATATCTAGTTAGATACTCGAGATAATTATGTGGGGCAGAATTATAATGAAACCAATTTGCGCCGAACTGCTTCAAAAGAATCAAAACATATTTCTCTATATACCCTTTCTTTTCTTAGTTCTTACCAAACATATCTATCTAATTGTTGCTTGTTAGATAAGGAAAGTAATTATGTATTTATATCTCTTTAATACAAGATTATATACAAAAATAACAAATGAAATACTTGCAAAACTTTCTACCAGAAAATTTTTCTTTTCAATTTTATACTTTTACACTCACATTACTATTAATCTAATTGTCGGAGTGTTTGTAAGTACATCTTATCCTTAAAAGAGTTGATGTTATTGGCTTGGGTCTACTTCGAATCATAAGTTTCTTATAAAGAACTTTAATTCTACAAAAAAAATTTATTCTCTAATATGTAGTTGAAACACATTCTCCTATGTGAAAAAACATAAGCAATTTTTAGGGACGTGAAGTGTTAATTTATAAAGACTATGCTTAATAATTGTTCGAAACTCTAATATCAATTGGTGTCTCTCTTTGTAAATTCACTAATATAGTGACCTAATTGATTTGGTTCAATTTAATTTGAAAAAATGATATCATACCTCAAAACCTATTACATTTCAAAGAAAGTTCTTATTTTTGTCAAATGAACATCAATCAAATCACTATCTTAATCTACCGTAAACCTCATATGAATCTGTTGTAGCTGCGGAAGCAGTTTTAGGCGTTCGTTGTTGGAGGTGGATCCGGTATCTCAGAACTCAATAAAATTGGCAATATAGTACTAGAGCTTAACGAAAGAAAACTATAATTTGTATTCCCCATATCTCCATTATTTATCATCACATTATTCTCCTAAAATGTCACATTTCACTTCATAAATCAAAAAACAAATTCAATTATCAAATTTTTTTTAGGCCCAAAATGTAGAAGACGTGCTCACACACGTCTTTTTTTTAGCTGCATCCATCGTATCTCTGCACGTTTGAGTGCATTTCTGATTAATCTTTCCATTGCCAAGGATTGCTGGCTCGTCCTTGTTCCATGTGACACATGGTTGCAACATATCCCAACCAATATCCTTTTGCATCCACAGTTGTTGGTTCCACTTAATCAAAAATTGAGTATACGTGACACTCTGACACGATATCGATATAATACTGATATGGTGATACAATTTTTTTAAAAAATTCTTGATATGATACAATCGCAATATTTTATTTAAAAATAAATTTAAATATATAAATGCACAGATATAAAAATGCACAAATTATATCGGTCTCCTCTCCTCTCCTCTATTTCCATCATTAAAGAAAAAAGCAATAAAAAAAAACTTAGTTGCCGTATCGGAGTATCAAAGTATAATTTAGCCGTATCAGAGTATAATTCATCTGTTTTTAAAAAATATTAATTGTTCCATACTTCTCCAATACAAAATTGAAATATATCGAATAAGTATTAATATCAAATACATGTCGAACCAATTCTTCACTATTTTTGAAGTATCGTGGCTTCACAATTTTAAAATTATTGCAAATAAAGTGTCATTTGTGAAACATCCGGTTCTTTAATAATAAATACTTGCTCCTAGATTTAATAGTATGACATTTATACAGTCGATGAATAAATCATGGACACATACTTAACAAATCATTCGCTTATAATAAATCACGGTAAAGAAGGAAAAGAGAACAGGAAAAAGAGAATGCTCAAATGCAAAGAACCGAACGTGTGAAACAAGTCTTGTTTTATTTATATTAAAATGACAAAAAAATTTACTCATCCTAGCACTAAAACTAAAATTACTCACTCTATACCCCTAAATTTACTACCCAAATCGAGTATCCAATTTTTAAAAGAAAAACATGCTTTTGATACATACCTCATACATGCATGAGTTGTGTCTTCTATTTAGGAATTGCATGTACTTCATAGATATCTTTGAACACTCATGAAGAAAAGGAGCAGGAAAAAACAAGAGAAGTACAAACGACACAAATATAATGGAAAGTAATCATCATCTATTATTGATTTGATTTTTTTTCCCTATAAAATGTGAACTCATGGATTTTTACAGTGAACCAGTTACCGATACATTCTTTACAAGAATATGGATTTGTATCTCTCAAGCACTCTCCGACCTCTATCACCTCCGTCTTTCTTAATTTCTCTCTTGCTCTCCTGTATCCTCTATTATCTCCCTCCCTCCCAACTTTGCCCTTCTCTGCACATAGTGATCCCCCTACCCCAATTTCCCAACTCATTTGCAGAATTGTAATAAAAAGAAACTCTGCAAGTAATTAATTACAAATCCCCCGTATAAGAAAAATCAAGATGTTTTGTATACTGGACATCGTACTCAATGGAAAACTTGAGTGGCATAGTATTCACCTTCACTAAAAGTAGGTCTTAGACTTTCTTGACTCATAAACTCCAACGGAAAAGAAACAAGATGACCCTTGACTGATGCTAATCTCTCCATAGGAGGAGTGTTCTTGATATCTCCATCCTGATAGGACTCTAGTTTATCTGGGGCTATTCCTAAATCAATGGTAGTATGTCCAATTTTTTCTTTCCATAAAGCCATGTTTTGTCTGAAAGCAAGTCTGCAGAAACAAAAGGTTTATGATGTATGTTAGGACAATACAACGGTAAAGACAAACCTAGAGATAAAAAATGTACAACAATTACACCAACATACCTGGTGTGTATCAGATCATTAGGTACACAGGAAAAGACATCCTGATAAATTGCAGTATTTGTCTGTACAAACGTAAGGATAATAATCAGTATTCTAATTTGAAGTATTGTTTCTTATTCAGTTATGCAGAACATTAAGACCTGACAGGTATTCAGTAATCTGAAGTACATTAGGTAAAAGAATTCATTTAGGCATGATTGTTTGCTTGTTAATTTCACATTGCATAAACAGAAAGGAAAGATGGCACGAGTAACATGACTAACCATATAAAACTTGCTATACACAGCAATAAATCTCTTATCATATTTTCAAGCAATATAAGAAACTTTCCAAGGGCAAGAGCCAACACCAATTAAATGCGAGGGAGAAATTAAGGGTGCGTTTGTTTAAGATTTTAAAAAAATGACTTTTTTTTTAAAAATCTAGAGATTTTTATGTAGAGATTTTGAAGAAAATCTAAAGCTACTTTGTGTTTGTTTACAATCATAAAAATCTATTTTTTTTAAAAAAGGAAGTTCCTACACTTAGGTTCTTTAGTTTTAAAAAAAATAGATTTTTGAAAAGCTATTAGAAATAGATTTTCATTTTGGGGTTAAAAATGATTTTTTTTAAAATCTATAACAAACACTACCAAAACTACAAAATGGATTTTTTTAAGAAAAAAATAAATTTTTTCTTGAAAAAATCCAAAACAAACGCACCCTAAATGCGAGGTTAGAGACTTAGAGAAAATCCTTAGAAGTGTAAGGAATGCAAGTTTAGAAAAAGGCGAAGCACTAAGGAGTCCTAATAATAAGTTGGGAGAAGCTAAAGAAGAACCAGCTGTTGACAAAAGAATCTACCGAAGGTTGGTCGGTAAACTCGTACCCAGCTGACACTTGACAAGACGTATATGTTATAAGAATACATGACTTTAAGAATGTACCATATATGTCCTATGTTCAATTAGAACAACAATTAGCTTATTTCCAACAAAAAGGGTTAGTTTTCATCCAAGCTGGGAATGAAAGGATAACTAATTATGAATTACTTTAAGAAAATGAGTTTTATGCTACAAATGGTTCACATAATAATTGTTAACACCACAAAAAAGGGAACTTGGTGCTATAAAGCTCATGCCATACATGATCCAGGACTCAATACAGATATATTATAATCAAATTAGTAATAAACATACACAATCTTTCTTATTACCTTTGCTATTGTCATCCAAATATCCTTGTATGTAGAATCAACAATTGGGTCCATTATTTGATTGACCTGAGGACAATTTATATAAGTAATCATTACTAATCAAGCACATGAAACAACTACTCTCCAAAAATGGAAAATTACTAACCTCTCCTGCAGGAAGGCCCAAGTGTTCAGACCATAATGATAGTCGAAGAGTCAAAGAAAACTTCCCTGCCTTCCAAGGCTTTCCATCCATATAAGAATCAGTCAATTCTTTGTCTTCTATAACTACACCAATCTGAAATCCATATGTGGGACAGTTAAAGGGACCGAGGTGATACAACAGTTATGAATTCATATATAATTTAAAAATTCAAATTAAATATTTCAAAATATGCAAATAATAATTAACAGCACATGGAGTATATAAATAATAAACAGATCAGTCAACGGGTTCACAAACCATGACACAATTTTTAAGGTGAGAGAGAGAGAATGGCTATAATGATTACTAGTCAGTTGAAATTAAATTATTCTTTCACTAGTTACATGTTTTATATTAAGGTGTCTCCAAAAAGTTTTTAACAACACAAATATATCAAACTGATACTCCCTCTATTACTAATTACTGGAAAAAAACTCAAGTCTCACATTGAAAAGAGGTAAGGCCGGAAAAGAATTTATAGAGTGGCACCCTTCACCTTATAAGTCGGTTTTGTAAAGATGAATTAGGTTCAATATAAAAACATAATATAGTATCAGAGCTTATACATTCGGACCACGACCACCCACCAAATTATCCATGCACCAAGCTCAATAGTGATGGACGTGAGGGGAGTGTTTGGAAAAACCTCAAGTCCAACAATGAAAAGAGTTAAGGCCTGAAAAGAATTTATAAAGAGTGGCATCTCTCGTCTTACAAACCGATTCTGTACTGTTGAATTAGTATCATGTAAAAAAACCTAATACTAATTGAGAGTCGTTTAAGGTGTCTTCACAAAGTGTTGCGTACACGAAATTCCGCGACTTACAGAATATAGAAGAGATTGATTGGGGCGTTAGCCCTCTTTATTTACCAAAAAAAAAATGGAAGAGATTGATTGAAATGCACAAATATGGAAATTGGTGTATTATTTATGACAAATGAAAGGTAAATGCAAGAGGATGAATATCCTAATGCCCACAGAGCAAATCTCATACAGAGGCAAGAAGCCAACTGTCCATAATCTCAGACTCCCCTCACCTCACTATATATATTACTAAGAGGCATAACAAACTTGTCCACTAAGCACCCTATCTCACTCACTAATTACTCATATATCCTCGTACTCGGTCTCTAGCTCGGTCTCTAGCACAAAGTTTAAGAAAAACAATAAATGAATCAATGAGTGGAATAAGTTTACTGAATTGTACTTATTATATCTATTCGACTGTTAGTTATTGTTATAAATGCATTGTGAAATATCCGACTTGAAAATGACGCACATACTATTTATTTGAGGGACAAATTGAAGAGAAAAAATAATGTTGCATTGAAAAGATAAACTGGCACTCTGAATTATTTACATTTTCTAAAGTGACACTCAAAATGAAATGGAGTGAGTAATTTGGTGAAAGATATTCAAAGTTATAAATGAACACAAATACTTAAATTTGCAGAAAAGAGAAAAAGCTAACTATATATCAATTATGCTGCTTCAATCATATAAGAATTACTATTGATAAAAAGTTGTTACAAGGGCGCAAGATATGAGTGCCTGTGTGTGGGAGTGAATCAGTAAATAGAACCTCAAATTCCGATCAAACTTTTACAGCTGTTAAAGGAAAGAGGCTTGGAACTGTACCTCAGAGTCCCTGGAGCCGAGTAAGCTTCTATCATTGATATTAGCAGATCCAATCAAACTAATACAATCATCAATAATCATGATTTTACTATGAACATACACCTGCAAAAATGTGTATGTTATTAAGCTGACCAGAGCCACTTAAGCAAAAGACCATAGATATAAAAACATACCTGGCTGGTTGCCACAGGACCACCATCAGAGAGTCTACCATAATTCCTCAGGCCATAAAAAGAGATGTAGTCATGTACTCTTGAACCAAGAAGCTCATAAAGATTATGTAAGATAGAATTCTGCCCTCTGCAAATGGTTCGATATTGCCAATGCATTATGGCTCTCACAGATGCTGCACCACCATCATCAATCCCCCCCTAGATAACAGACAAGTAAGTTTCTAAATTCATGCAAAAGCAATATTTTTTCTTGTTGAAAAAAGAAAAAGAAATTAATTAGAACCTGGAAGCCAGGCAGGAGCGGAATGACGACTATAACCCTAAAAGATTTTTTTTCATTATAAGCTCGCATAATCCGCCGATATAAAGCTTCTGACACACGATTACGTATCATATCATCTCCAGAAAGACCCGAGATAAAAAACTGGTTCTGGAACAAGTTCCCAAAGATACAATATAGAACAGTCAGACAATGTCCAAAACAGATTTAAGAAGAGATAAAATACTAGATCCCAATAAGCTTGAAATGCAGAAGCAAGCAAATAAAGTAGCATAACAAATGTCACGTCATTAAAGCATGAAATGCAATTATCATCTTGAAGAAGAGCATCTAAAGATACTGGAGCCAAAAGCAAAGAACTGCGATATTATGCAGAAACTCGCTAGATATTCAAATTGTTTAGAACAATGGCCATTTTGGTTCTAAAGGAAATACTTATACGGTCATTCAAGTAATATGATTATTTTCAATCTAATTACCAGCTTCCAGATATGTTTTATTGTTATAATTATAATTATAGTTTTTATAATAATAACAAAGCAAAACCACTTCTGGTATGAACATTTGCAACACCCATCAATCTTCAAAAACTGCATCCATTAAAGGTAGAAGTTTATCCAATACCTCAATGTAGATGAAGTATTCAGCTTTCTCAATGAGAGAGCAATAAGCATGGTGGATGCTCTCTTCAGTTTGACTTGTTCCGGCGGACCACTGACTGACGCTTCTAATAACCTATAAATTAAAGTAGTTCAATGGTAGAAAATACAATGGTGTAAAAGAAAAATAACAGGATACAAGTGACAAGACAAGAAAAGAACAAAAGCAATTAGATATTAATGCCCATCTTAAAGTCAATCTTCCAGCAATATATGAAATATCACTTCCCACGAATTTTAGTCTTTATGTTGCTAAAAAAAAGGCAAGAGCTTCAATAAAATATCTGATTTTTTCAACAAACATTTTTTAATGACAAAAATAGTATTTGTACACATTAAAGAACCTCTTGATGAGTTGATCATATCATGTATAAGTCATTGACACAATTATATTCAAGTAGGTCAGTGAGACTTCAGCCCTATGAAAACAGAATACCTGACAACGACACGAAGCACGAGGACCAATTTGTCCAGATTCATCAGCAAAACCTCCCTGATCACCCCGCTCTTGAGTATCCCACCATTCCAGATCTATATTTTGTGAATCAACATGAGACGTTCTATCATGAGGCATTTTCTCGTGATAATGCTCAGAGTCAAGATCATCTACAAAGCCCTTCATTGGTGTATCCGGACCAACTGCTGCTACTTTGGCCCTTCGGAATGAGAAAGGAAGGCCACTGCTTATCCTTCTTGGCTTGTCATGGTGATGTTGAGAGGAGTTTCGCCCATTTGGTTTTGGAAGTCCCGGAGGAATATCCAACCCACTCGGTTCCTGAGGCAGGAGTAGAGGAATATCTTGGTCTTGGCAACATGAGGAAAATGAATCTTCTCTCTTAAAGACTCTATCATTGACATTGTCCTGAATTTCGACCGGTGTCTCACTGCTTCCCAAGTAATGGGGAATAACCATATGATGTTGAGGCATAAGTAATGGTATTTGTTGTTCGTGTGGAGCTTTGTTCCTCTGATGTAAAACATAAATAAATTATTTCCTATCAGGAACATAGGAAAAGGACCAGAATGCCTCAAGACTTCAATGCAATTGTAGGAAGTCTAACCTTGGCGTAATTCCATCGCTGAACAAAGTGCCTAGCAATGTCACGACAAGGTGGTCCCCAAAGGGCACAATGAACATCATGCCAAGGCATACGAGGGTATTTTTCACGATCCAATTCATCTTTCATTGTATCTTCCCATGAATTTGGTTCAGATTCTCTATCAAAATTGAAAATGAAATGAATATATGAATTATGTTCAACAAGAGTTGATCTATTACAAGTAATGATGAGAGACATATCCTAACAAATACCAACTGCAAAGCCTACAATAGTTTTCTTTAGAATATATTTTTTCAATCGACAAATCACAAATGTTAGTTAGTGGTTATGTTAGTTTCTAGGGTTCGAACTTGGATCTGCTACTTAAAAGTTAAAACTCCTATGGTATCTCTTATTTATTGTAGCATATTATAAGTATATGGAAGAATCAAAAAGGAGAAATCTTAGGAATTTCTCTAAGACGGTTCACATTGCTTCAGCCATTGCCGGATTAAAGAACTAACCAATGTAAGTATTTTGTGCATTGCAACTATAAAATGACTACAGTAGCCACCTATAAGACTTGGGTAGAACAAAATCCCGTGTTCTCATCTGACTAGTTTATAATGTGTGGTTGTGGTCTAGCAGACCTGGGATTCTCATTCTATACTGAACGGGAACAATTGGGTAAGTGTTGCTATACAAATCACGGCAAACTAACATCATTTCGTTTTGCTCAGTCTGGGTTAGCATCAATTGTTGGTAGTGTGAGCATTCCTAGCGCAGATGATGAGTCCTTCCATCACTTTACAGCATCTGCATGTCTGTTTGTTGAACAAATTGGTAATCCCATAACTTCTTTATCACATTCATCTCAGATACCTGACACCAACATTTCTAATTAAAAAAATATGGACTAAACAAAATCAATCCCAAAGTGAGACCAAGGTTTTGAATATTGGTAGAATTTTATAATGACATCTTGACCATATCTCTGGGAAATGGGAGATCTAAAAAACGCTATTAATATCTATTGAGACATCATTAGTATTTGGTTGGGTCAGACTCATGTAATACATGAATAAATATAATATCATTCAGCCTTAAGTTGGTAACAGAGCTTGGTTCCGAATCCGATCAAGGGACTTGTGGGTCATGGGCCCACCATGCTTAACAATCTTCTCACAACACTTGTTCAAACATTTTCAAATGTATACTCTGATGTTACCTAGGTATTCAGGAGCACCAGAATAACATTGATTCTTTAGAAACTATGCTTTCGCCAATTTTAGAAGACTGACATGCTAGGGTGATAAACATTGAGATACACCTAAGGAGCCAATATAGGTCCTCACGGTTCTGGAGGCTAATTGGAACGTTGAATTACCTCACAGTAACTATACTGGTTATCTAGTTATCTTCTATGTTATGAGTGTGGGAAGCCAATTTCTTGGTTGTCCATGTAATGATGCAACTCTCACTAGAAAGCTATGGATAGAATAATTCATTATAATCAAAGGAGCACCGAGAAGAGGGTTACTATATAATGACAAATGGCATGTAGAGCTTTCTAGTTATGCATTGCACATGCTGATTGGGCAAGCTCTACTTCTGGCATGTGTTCTTTTTGGATGAGAAATGATATCGTGGAAAAGCATGAAGCAAATTGTGGAAGCCAAACCAAGTACAAAAGTTGAGTATATAAAAATGGGAACTTTGTGAATCACAACAAGTGAGGCATATGTGACAATCAGGCTATGCTAAGTACATCTTCAAATCTTGTCAAACTAAGCACAATGAGATCGAGCAGCACTTCATTTGGACAAAAACACAGTATGGTTAGCTTGCAACCTCATTTGAAAATTCTAATAACTAACTTGCAGACACTTTAATCAAGGTTATTAGAGGCCTCCAGGTCAACTATATGTGACCAAGTCTGGTACAATATATACATGTATCATCTTGAAGACGAGTGTTGGGATATCCAACAATTATGGTAGCAAATCAGGTATAGATGGTATAATCAATAGGACAGATATTGGGATCTAATTTTAAGCCTACTACTAAGTATGCGTTTGATACACACTGAAGTACCAGACAAGCCAAACAGTACAAGACAAACCTTTATATTACATGACAAGTCTTGTGTTGTATTTGGTGGACGATGAACATGACAAAAAGTTGGAGAGACAGGGAAATAGAGGAGAGATAAGTGAGAGAACATGTTCATAAATAGAAAGGAACATTTTTATATTCTGAATTGTTTGTCTTTCAGACAAAAAGTTGTCTCATAGTTTGTTGAGTTACAAAATTTTGGCTTTTTGTCTGGTCATTAATCCTGTTTTTGTCTTGTCCTGTGACCACTTAGCTAACCAAGCATGGAATAATTGTTTTTGTGTTGTCTAGTTCTACTTTTTTCCAAAATCTAACAGACACTAACACAGGTGTGTGTGTGTGTGCGCGCGCGCGCACGTGTAAGCATGAAAGATTTTTTTTTGTGTTGTCTAGTTCCCTCTTTATTTTTTCCCAAATCTAACGGACCCTATTTATTTTGTGTGTGTGTGTGTGTGTGTGTGTGTGTGTGAGAGAGAGAGAGAGAGAGAGAGAGAGAGAGAGAGAGAGAGATCAAATATCTGTTAGAATTCTTAAGTGATCTCCTTGAATTAAAGTAAGGAGTGATTATATAAATATAAAGGCTATAAGTGAATCTGAATAGGCAGCTAAACTTCGGGAAATGTACTGTATGAAAATGAAAATATCAATATGATTTATAAACTTAACTGCACATGCATCTGCCTATTCCAAACAATTACCATCTATGGAAAAAATTCAAAACAACCTCATTTAAATTTCATCCTCTCTCTCTCTCTCTCTCTCTCTCTCTCTATCTCTCTCTCTCTCTCTCACCAAAAAATATAGATGTAAGATTTTAGTGTACATGGAATTCTTTCCAACAAACATACATGTTTGTTTAGCATTAAAAACTGAAATCTGACGAATTTTTTAACACCCTCATATCTGTCAAATTGTAGTTCCAGTTTGACAAATAGAAAGAAACTTGGTGCCAGTTGGGACTTGCATGGAATATTTTATTATTTTTTAGAATCCCTTTTATATAAGACATGATCAGAAATCAGAACTTGATTCAAAAATACATTTTTAAGGTTTCTGGTTGAGCTCCTTATTAGAAGCAACAATTAATTTTTAAACGGCAGATATTTTGCTTCTAGCTTTCTACTGTCACACGCAAAACTTATATTATTTCTCCAAACCCATTGAAATAGTAAAAGAAGCGCCTTTTCTCCTAAAATTTAAATGAAGCTTTTAGCAATTTCACACCATGGCCAAATGGACTCTTCCATGAAGCTTCTATATGATTTTATTTTCTATTCACAAAATTTACCTTGGGTTGTAATAGTCCTTTCCAGGCCACATTAGCGGAGGGACATCTCCGACTTTATGCTCAGGTGAGTCATATCGACCGAAGCATAAATCCAGTCCTCCGATGAAGCAAATATGATTATCAACAATGACAAGTTTTTCATGGTGTGACCTGTGTACATTCATAAGCACAAATAAGAAACCACAAAAGGGTAGCATAATTGATATACGCTTATAAATAACACACCTAACTCACACACACATATACACACACACATATATACCAACATACCCACAGAGGCATAGATTTTATACAAGGAAGAGAAAGTTGAATGACATTTTTTTTGTGTTAACCCTCTGGTTCTCAGGGGAAGGGGGCCCTGGTAATCCAGAGTTCGGCCGTGAGGTAAGTAAAGCCTGGCCAAGAATTGTTCCCACCAGGAACGGAACTCGGATTCTCCTGAACGATCCAACCTAGGGGGAGCTCATTAACCACTTTAGCCCAATGTCTTGGTTAAAAAGGAGAATGACTTTGAATGATGGTTATGGTTTTTTATAATACAAGAGACTAAGCACTAACCATAATTCATAATACTAAAATATCTTAATCCTAAATAAAGTAAGGGATAAATATGCTAATTCCAATAAAATCATGATCGTTCATTTTTAGCCCATATATAAAATTCTATTTATTTTTAGTGCCTATAAAAGATAACAATTGTGTTCTCCGTCCCTGCAAAGGAACTAAAAGACACAGTTTTTTTGTTGAATATAGACACTAAAATGAACAAAACTTTTATAGAGATTAAAGCTGGATGGTCCTGATTTTACGGGGACTAAAAAAATATTATATCCTAAAGTAAATAAGGAAACAAATCATAAAAGACAAAGACATATATAAGTCAGTCCTAAGAGACAATCTAAGATTTTCTAAAATTTACAATTAAATATTATGAGCTATGTTGGTAAAAGCGGCTGGTGTGCCCCTATCACGGCGCGACGCGGAAAAACAGAGCTCGCCGCTATACAATTATAAATGACAATAACTAAAACTTCTCCAAATACCCCAAGATCAACATTTGGAAGCATTGTGATTCACAATGGGAGGCTAGTATGAATCACAACTTATTCATAAATAATCTAGAATAGCAGAGGCCAAACTAAATCTATGATAGTTGGCTCAAATTTCATTTGGGATTGCCAAGGTCAAACTTCATCTAGGATAGCCAGGGACAAACTTCATCTAAGATAGCAAGGGTCAAACTTTATCAGAGATAGCGAAAAGCTGCCGAAAGGATACAACAATGAGAGAACTTGGGAGAGAAAGGATAACCATACTTGTTAACAACTGAAGGGAAGAAAAGAATCATGGCGATAATAACATTTGAATTATCCTAGTAACACACTCTCTGACGCACTATTATAAATACACAAATCTTGTATTTGTATTGGTTGAAATTCATATGGTTACCCACTAAATATATGTGAGGCCTACATGATTTAGTGGACTCCGTTTGAAGTTCAACCAATAGAAGAGTGTATGTTGGGAAGAGTGTATTAGAGAGTGTGTTGCTAGCACTCTTCATAAAATTATTAGAGTTTATTTCTAGACTTCAGAGAGCTTATTAGTTAGCAGTATAGTGCATGATATGTCATGGAGGGTGATTCAGCTCTGATATCATGTTGAAGTTACACGGTCTTGGATAAAAGAGGGAAGAGAAAGAATAATAGCTTTGAATTGTGATATGATTCTTTGATGATACAAAAGACTAAACAATAAACTTTATTTATACTAATACTAGACTCCTCAATTAAATACGGAAGCTAGTCATACTAATTATCCTAATTTAATGAGGAAACAAATCAACAAATGTAGAGAAGTATGGTAACAAATATTAAGAGATAACGCAAGATAATTAAAAAATACTCTCCAAGACACAACCCAAATATTGAGATATTTTTCATATTTTAACAACAAAACAAATGCACACATTCATAAAACCAAAGACAAATGAAGTTTTAGGTGATTTCATACCACAGGTAAACACCAGTAGAAAAGTGGTCAGGATAGCGTAATACCCTCACATTCTCATGAATGCTAAGAAGCTTTTTCTTGCTATAAACACTGTTGATTTTCAAAGCAAGAGCCACCTCTTTGTAGAGAAGAATGTAAATCTGTTTAAAAAAAAAAAAGGAACATTCATACAAATCTTGACACTTCAATGGAAATAAAGCAATTCATTATATTTCATCCAGGTGGCATACAAGGAACTTAGAACCTTCATAACTGTTGAATGAAAGAAAATGAGAGAGGCATATGGTGAAACCGTGTGTCTAAACTACACCACGGTGATACTGATACTATTATATAGGCTTAGAAACAAATCAATAAACAATCAGCAGCATTAATTACAATACAATATATGTTATTCCTATATATACAGAATATTCCTATATTTAAATATCAACAATAACAAATTGATCTTCAGGTGGACTGGACTGGTGAATTGTTAATGAAACAATTTTATTTACCTTTTGGCTTCTCTCCATTCTGAAATACATTTATAGAAGACTAAATTATATAGTTATATATATACCTTCAACCAGTGTTACTCATAACTCAAAAACCAAGCAAACAAAATATTAAAGAGCCACCTGATCTACCAAGAGAAGGGAGTTTAGTAACAAAATTTTGTTAAACCATCTTATGAATGCTGGAAGTCCACATTAAACAATTCAAAGATTCCAATAAACTGACATCCCTCCCTAAGAACAAAACTCATGAATTAATGACATCCATTTGCTACACGGCATAAATATGAATGTCGTGACACAACTTAATTTAAAGCGTCCGGTCAGGATCTTAAGCATCACATATTGTTTAACAAGGTTCAATACATATCTTACACAGCCTCAACCATTTTTTAAAATGTCCATGTTTCATGCCTATACAATGACTCAAATATTTTGAGGAAAAAAAATGTTGTAATAAGGTGGGCAACAGAAAATAAAGAGAAGAAAAATGGACATGAATTTTAAACTGGTTATAGCTACATCAAACTATAGGACAGAGTCCAACAAAGAAATAAAAATCCCCCCATGATCAATGAATACTACAAACGTAGGTACTCAATGTTAAAATCCTCTCACCATACACACAAAAAACAGACATATCGATATGTCCATATTGACTTAGTCTGTTCGCTTCAAGTTCACCCACACCATTGGCTTCATGTATATGTTGGGCCAAAACCAAAATTAAATAGAAGGCACTTTGTAACAAAAAATGAATTTAGGAACACCAGAAGGGAAAAAGTAGTCATTATCATCTCTGAGGAATATTAAATAGGCCATTACTATAGCAGAAAACAGAGGAAGATGAGATAACTGGGAACCAACAATAACACCATACTAAAATCCTTGGAATGGCCATAATCATCTCTTCACGGTTTAAATTTCAACAAGTTAATTACAAAGGTAATTCAGTAAATTGGAGTCTTGGATAAAATTGACATGACATTGTAAAAAGAGTTCCAATTAAAAGTTACCTGAACCCCTTCCTTAGCTTTTGCTTCCAACAGATTATCAAGCCTTGATGAAGCATGAGCCTGGAAAGGTCGCCGTAGATACAGTTCTGGGCACAGCCACCACCCACAGATAAATATCTGCAAAAATCTTGGGACCATTAAAGAGCGACTTGAAAACAACCATTATTGTCTATTTTGATATAAATAAGTTATCATGAATGTTGCCTTTAATGTTATGGCACTGAAAAAACAAACCTCAGATTTGGCATCCTCAATTGAAGAAGCAATGACCTCAAATGCTGCTTGCCCATCTACAAACCACTGGGCATGGCTGTCATCTTCAATTAAGCCTCTTGGAGGAGCAAAAGAACCATAGCGGTGAGGATGACACCAGCCTTCGGGAGGCCTGAGTCCAGCATCATTAATTGCAGCAACCCAATCTTTAACTTTACTACTACTTTTAACTCTAATTCTAATACTTCGGATTCCACAAGTCACCTAAAGTATTCAATTAAGTGTTAAGAACGTATCTTTCTCAGTATAACGTCACCATATATCAGATAACATCCACAAGTCAGCTAATAACTAGTAAAAATATTAGAACAACCCTCATCTTAGTCCTTGAAAAAATTTGGGAACAACAATTTTGTCTTCAAAAGGTTGTTAGATCCGTTTTGTCCTCAAAATTGAAATTTTTTACATTAAAAGTCCCAAAGTTACTGTTTACTGGGATCAAATTAATACCGCTCACAACCAAGTTTATCTCGTGAGGACCAATTTGATGTCACTAATCTCCCAAAAATTGTTGCATGTTGAAACTGAGGATCAAATCAAATTAAAGTGATGTTCTGAAAATATTTCAAGGACCAGATTGGAAACTTGCTCAAGATTTTGATACGGTAGAGAGAGACAATAACAATTGGCATTAAACCCTTCTAAGCACAAGACTATGAAGAAAAAATTAACACCTTGAATGAATGGCGTAAAGGATTCCGTTCCTTCATTTCAATTGCTAATGATAAACGACCATCCCCATTAGCATCTGAGGCGGGCAGTACATCAAAAACAATAATGTCCAAGGGTTGTGTATCAAAAGGATGTGCCAGCAATGCCAAGAATCCAGGTTTCAGTACGGCCCACACCTGTACACAAACAGGAAAGTGATAACTCTGCAGTTAAAACGAAATAACAAAAGCTACTCACTCAATAAGAATTAAAATGACGCCACTAAATTTAGGTCTTAAAATACCGGATTGTCCTTAAGAAATTCAAAGTCAGTTAAATAATTAAAATGCCAATGGGGACTTGTTTCAGTTGGTAGAGGATCAAGTACTTCACTAGAAAGGTCTGTATTTAGTTTCTTCTGCCAATAATGCCCTCATTGGTAGGCATTTTGTAAGTAGCAATGCTAATTTGTAGCATGTGTTGGCCCCAAATTCTGTATATTGATCCCAATATTCATGCATAATTTATATTACTGCAGGGATCGAGCTTCCTTATCTATCGCAATTTACACTTTCCCCCAAATACCAAGTAGTGTACTTTTAAAAATTATTGAAAAGCAGTCAGAAAAATGACAGTTTAACTTCATAAAATGAGCCCACTTCCAAAATCATATCTCTTATATTCAAGAAAAAATACATTATCAAGTTAAAAATTATCATTCAATTTTACAAGTTGAAAAGGGAGACACAAACAATGTAAGGCAAGATTCTTCCATTCTTTTTACTAGAGGAGCATTTTCTCTCTAATAATTTTATTCCGAATCTAATCTTGTCTGGCTAACCACTAAACCCTACACACTGAAATTACATTCTTGTTGGCAATTCAACACAAATATTTAATCCCATACAACATTACTAGTCTTATAGTTGTGCAGCGAAATTTTATTAAGCTTTGTGGCATAACCGTCGAGGTGGCATCTTGACCTAAAAGATCAAATGGTATGATATATAGACAAAGAGTGTACTTTTCAATTAAATCAAAACTGAAATTTTCTTTCATTTCATCCACGCCGTTTGGATCTTATGGTTGACATCTTTTATTATCTCTCCATCATTTTGTTCCATTGACCCAAAATAGTTAAAAAATGAGACTTATGCTATTGTATGCTTTCCAATTTTTTACCTCTAAGCTAGGATTTGTGCCTCCTGTTTAAACTTGCATTTGATGCACCGTGTTTGGCAATATTTACTGATACTTTACAAGTTTCCACAGCTACCTTATGTGTGACTTCTCACAGCACGTAGATGAAATATATGTTAAGTATATATTTTGCATCTGACTTCCTAAGCAGTGTATTAACACACACACACACACACACACACACACACACACATATATATATATATATATATATATATATATATATATATATATATATATATATATATATATATATATATATATATATATATATATATAGAGAGAGAGAGAGAGAGAGAGAGACCAAGATAAGAGAATCTTCAATAGAATAATTCATTACCTTTTGCCAATTGTCATTACAGCAATTAAAACAGTCAGACAAACAACATTTTCTAGAGTCATCATCCTTTTTAATTTTAGGTAGATGCTTCACCATCACAGATTCTTCCTTCAGCTTAGGGCCATATTCTGGTGAAAAGGATAACATTGAAACCTCCAAAAACTTGCAAACCTATAGCATACAATTGCTTACTGTAAACAAATTGTCCAGTGGTCATGATTAAACACAAATTTAACAAACATCCAAACAAACAGCTAGTAACAGAACATAAATAGTCAAGGACTTCGACTGGAAATATGTTCAAGTTCCAATTTTCATATCATATAACTTAAGTGCATGAGACTAGCTGAAAAGTGGTTTGACTCCAACCAATGTTGTGCAAAATTTGGCATGTCGTTTATTTTTTCAGTTTTTATTTTTTGAATGTGGTTTGCATCTTCTTGTAGGTAAAGGGATACAACAGATATATGAAATTAGAAAAAATTGTTGATGATCATCAATTTTGTTAAGCAGTTATTTACTCTCTTAAAAGAAGTAATTGTTCATTATTAAAAAAGAAGGGATTGTTACAAATGTTTTAAGAGTCCCACCTGGGATGAGAAATCACCTTAAGATATGTTTATAGGGGGCAATTTTGACCTTACAAGCCGGTTTTGTAAGGATGAGTTAGGCACAGTATAAAAATCTATTAAAATCTATGAAGCACGGACACCTCTAGGAGATGGCGTGTCGCGGTGTCCGACACTTGTATGACACCCGTACGACACCTGTCGGAATAGTCAAACAAGTTTTCACCAAAAAAATAATTTATTTTATTTACTTTGACACTCTAAAAAAGTTAAACATGTATTGAAACAATGTTATCAATGAAGAATTAAAAATATTAATTTTGATTGGAATATTTTTAATTTTTTTTAATAATAAATCGATAAATAAAATCAAATTTTATCATATATATAGCGGTGTCAGTGTCCTATGTTTTTTATATTATTGGTGTCGGAGTGTCCGTGTCGTGTCGCGGTGTCCGTGTCAGAGTCTGTGCTTCATAGATTAAAATGATAATCTAGATTAGAACCATGAAGTTAAAACAATGTGAATGTATATTAAAGTATGATCTAAATTTACCTGGAATCTTTTATTTGTAAATTGTAGGGTTAAATATGTTTTTAGTCCCTACAAAATGTTTACAAAATAGGGACTATTCTTATAAATTGTAATATTGTGGAGGACTAAAATTACCAATAAATTTTAATAAGGACTAAACTTGAAAAATCATAATTTTGTATGGACTAAAAACATATTTAACCTAGACTGTATGGGTTATAAATTCTTTTGAAATTCTTTTGAAAAATATATACCAATTCAACTAGTGACTCACTAATCCAACCAGTGACCACTGTCTTGATCAATTCAATAACAAAAAAAAATTGACATTGGTTGAACCACGATAGTGAATCAACAATAGGATAAAAAGAATAATGTCAGGTAAGATAACATATCTATTTTCAAAATCTCAAGCACAAAGCATACCTCGGGAGAGTTAACAATACTAATATTTCCCAAAAAGTGATTCAGATACCCTTGCATTGCACTTTTGGCCCTGTCTGCAATAGAATGTTGTCGTCCTAAAGCTGGCCGTATAATTGGTAGAGCAGCACTAGATGGAACGTCTCTGTACCAAAATACAACTTATAGGATATTATGACCACAGATTCACAAATTTTAATTGAAAGAATGATCCAATATATAAGTTGAGTATTGAGTATCACCTGTTTTTAGCACTTTCATCAGTTTGTAAAGGAACTGTTTCATCGTCACCTTCTTCGTCAACTTGCTCCATAGTAGTGTGTTCACCAATTCCTAGATTTTGAAGCCATTCTTTAACCTTTAATGTGAGGTTTCAGTGAACATTACATTAAAATCCAAACTTTTCTAGATATGCATGATATTATCAAATAATACAAAAAATGTACGAACTATTTCAATATAAGCAATCAAATGAAACTCAGTATAAATAGCCTTGCTTACCTGCTCTTGCTTCTCATGAATTTCCTCAATAAAGGCACGCTTCTTTAACGCAAAATGCAAAATAAATACTTGGTGAGCTCTCTTCACTAGCTCCCACTTGAACTGGAATGAGTATAGGATGTTAGTATAATCCAGTATGATGGAAGACCGGCTGAAATAAACAAGGTCACTAAAGGTATACAAACTTTGTTCCTCTACACTTATATATTGTTTGTCTTCCATAATAGAAACTCCTACACATACTTCAAGTCTAAACAACTGCTGAGCTAATTGTGAATTCTAGATTAACATATGTAAAAGCAGAGATTTTTGTTTGAGATAAGTATAATTAAATTGAGTGCATGTTTAAATGGACGATTTTGAGGAAAAAGCAGGAAAGAGTAAAATTTTCATAGTTTTTGTATTGAAATATTTATATAATAGTTATAAAATGAAAAATGGATTAAGATATTAGATTTCACGATAATCTACCTTAAAATTTCTTAAATTAGATCATTTTACTAGAAAGGACAGTCTCTCTCTCTCTCTCTCTCTCTCTCTCTCTCTCTCTCTCTCTCTCACAGAAAAGTCCAAAGCTGAAACTAAGTAAAGTAGCAACCCTTTTGGAAAAGACAAACAAACTGCAGAAAAAATTCATCATCTATAGTTACCTAATAGACACCTATGAAGCACCGACACTCCTCAGATTAGGCGTGTCCCATTGTCCAACAATTATGATTACACTAAATTATGTCATTATTATCACTATCTACCACTGACACTTTCGATTGAAGGCATATCTGGTGTCTGATATATATCCAGTGTCGGACAGTATCAGTGCAAACACTTATACATACTACAACACTGATGTATGTGATTAAATTCGATTATTTCCATTTTTCTAAGATTGTTACCGGAGTCAGTGTCGTGTCAGGTGTCCGTCGTGTACTCATAGTACATAAATACATACAAAGTTCCTAAAGGAACAACTAGATTCAATTATAGAATTCAATTCCTTATAATTTCTTTACTCGCTTTTAGTTCACGCAATTCACATCAGAAATTGAAATCAGAAATTTCTCATCTTCTATTTTGAACAATTCTACAAAATCAGAGAGAGATTGACGCACCTGTTTATACTGAACCTGAATTGTGTAAGAAAGTTGCATAGGGCTGATATCACTAGCATCAGGACGAGAAACGGAAACGATGTTAGCTTTAGGCAATTCATCGAAAATCCGATAAACTTCGCCGCTACTGTAACGAAACGAAGGAAGTGAAGCAATATCAGCAGTGGTCGTTGGAGGAGGAGAAGATGGCGGAGAAGATCTCATTTGAACGTATTTAGGGCCGCCGGCAGCCATTAACTTCTCCGTGGCCATGGAAAGTTGAATCGCCAGTTCTATAACAAGGATTGAGAGGTGAAACGATGTCGTTTATGGATTTTGGATCGAAATCGAAATGGAAGCGAGAGAGAACAGAGAAATAGCGCAAGTATTCGTGAGAATAGGGAAATTCTATGTAAAGAGTTGAAGAACTATGTGATGTGAACAACGAGTGCGCAAGTTTGATTTCTTCACTGGCCACCTTACCTTCTTTTTTTTATTTATTAATCAATATTAAAAAATGTTGGTTTGTTACTTTTTTTTTTTAAAATAAACAATTAATTTGTTTTGTCATTTGTGATTCAGCTGGTTTTGTAGATATTTTCAAAATTGAAAAAAAAAAAATAAAACAAATTGTAGATTAAGGTGGGTTCGTCCTCGTGTAACCGTTGTTCATTTGACATGAATATTGTTTGTAATATGTTGTATTAATATTTGAACTCTGGTATTTATATTTATTCACCTTAAAAATATCAAATTTTAACTACTAAATTATTTCACTAATTAAATATTTAGAGAGTTAATTTATTTTTTTATTTTTTTATTTTTTTTATCAATTAATACGTATTTTTTTAACTGGCAAATGCCGAAATTGCTAGGCCGGACGTCATGACCCGGGTTCGAACCCGGGACCTTACAGTTGTGTGTAAGTTTAATTTCAGTGGATTACCACTTCATCTAAAACCAAAAAAAAATAAAAAATTTAGTGCATATATCATCATTTAAAGAAGTAGCAGTAAAAATAGGCATCAAATTAAACAATTGAGAGTAACTCATATATATGCTCTTGTTAATTTATGGGTCACTACATTAATTTTCCTCATAAAATATTCGACCAACAAGTTATGATAAAAAAAAAAAACAATTGATTATAATATCAGTGAAGAGACGGTTAACCCACCAACAAATAGGGCAGAGATATATATTTTTATTTTATCTATCTAAATTTATCTCATTTATTTTTGGTGGATTAAAAAACGGTACAATCAAACTCGTTTTGTCATCTCCAATAATAAATATATTAGTGAAAACTCAAGCAAAAATTAGTCACATGTCTTCAAAGGACCTAAATTTATTGAGATGATCCATCAAGTAAAATTGCATTTTTTTGTTGTGTTGTTATTAAGTAGTATAGTGACTAAAATTTTTTTTTTTAAAGTGAATGTATAAAGACTCGAAGCACAATTTTTATATATCCTTTTAATTGTGTTATCTTCTTATGAAGGAATAAAAATGCACTTTAATTGATCAACGTGCGATATAATGAATTTAAGATTAAGGTATAGATAGATATCTAAAGATATTGGTTTGTTTCTCTTTATTCAATTTGAATATTAAAAGGAGTAACCTTTTTTAAGAAATAAAAAATGTGTTAGATGGACTTCATTTAATATTAGTTGTTGTTTAAACATTTCGTGCAATCTAGAGATTAGGAAGTTGTTAAGGAAACGAGTTAGAAAATTAATTTTACTTTAGTTTTGTTTTATGTTTAATAACAGTGGTTAAATTGACTCGTCTTTAATTTCAATGGTTGATTAGCAATTCGGAGACGGCTAAATGGACTCTACTATAGAAAAATTAATGTCCTTTCCAGAATAACTTTCTAAAAGAACATATAGGAAATTAATATATGGTTCATATTGGACCACTTGCGTTTATGATGGCGTATTAATTTGATGATGGTCCTTATAAAAAATAATTAATTTAATGATGTTACGTTATTTATTTCGTTTGCTTTGTCGTCGTTTGCCTGAATTTTTGAATCAAACGTGAATGTTGAAATTTTAACCCAAAACAACAATCTATTTGAACAAAAAATATACTTCATATGCAATAAGTATAACAACTAAATTCTGGCGTAACTTTACACATTTGAGGTTGCAGAGGCTAAATCTTTAGTACAGTCCATTTAGCCGAAAGGTCATTAATTTCAGCTTTCAATGATGCGCACGATCAATAACTGTATAACTTGAGTAAAAAATTTGGTTCCAAGTTTATTATTGTAATTCTTTGCTCCCATAAACTCCACATAATACAGCAGAAAAGAGCCGAATTATGTCTATCCAAATGCTTCAAAATTTCGAAACAAGTTGATACTTAATTGTTAATACTAATACTAATAATTTGCATCTGATTAATGCATATACTTCTCATTTTTTTTTTAGTAAATTATTATATCTTATTTGTAAGTTGTAACCTAATCATTATCATATCAGTTGGCAGAAACCAACTCTCGGTCGATATACAAGTGCAACATAAACCTATCTTTTTCGTCAAATTTCAATAAAGTGGGAATAGGCACATGTACAAAGGATGACAAGGGCCAATTTGTGCTAGCAAAAGCCGAGTGGATCTGTAACAGTCTGGGCCTTCGATGATCTCGACACTGCTACCCCATATCTTCTTCACCCCCATCTCTATTGGACTTTTTGACTTTTATAGGAATCGAAACATGTACCTTGGGGTTCAAATACATGTTCAATGCATTCACACTATCAATTGAGCTCAATTATACATTGCAGTAGTTGCTTGGATATGGTGATAAACATATGTGGAGGTAGCGCCCAGCATACCTGGGCACGTGCCCGAGCTGCCCAATCATATATATATATATATGGGGGTTGCTAATTTAGACCCACTTAAAAACATGTGGGTCTAAAATAGCAAAGTGCAACTTTTCACTTTGGACAAGAAAACCCTTGAGAATCACACAAACGGGCACGGAACGTGTCTGTTTGGCCGCTAGTATATATATATATAACAAAGAAGAAAAAGAAGGAAGAAAAAAAAAACACGTGTACGCTCTTTCTCTCTCATGTAGCCTTTCTCTCTCACGCGTAGCTCCATTCCAAAATCCTCACTGCCACCGGCTCAAATCTTCGTTGTCGGCCGCATACTTCTCTCTCTCTGGCAATTGCAACTCTTTTTCAATACAGCATGTACTTCTCTTTTAGTCTCTCTCTCTCTCTCTCTCTCTCTCTCTCTCTCTCTCTCTTGATTTTTGACTTCTTTGTTGTGTTTCAAAATTTAGGGTTTTGATTATGTTTGTGATTTTAATCTTGATTCTGTTGATTTTGATTCTTGTTGTTCTCTTGATTCTTCAACCTGTTGATTCTGTATAGCTGTTCATATATATATATATATATATATATATATATATATATATATATATATATATATATATATATATATATATATATATATATATATATATATATTGATAAATGTTTGTGTTTCTTTGTTGATGAGTGATGAATGATGATTCTGAATTTCTGATGATTGTTAATCTTGATTTTGTAACCTGTTTTGGTTCTGTTGTTTGTGTTTCTTTTAATCTTGATTATGTTTCTTTGTTGATCTGTTTGTGTTTCTTTTCTGATGAATGATGATTCTTGAATTGATTATTAATTTTGCATCATTTAATTTCATAGATGGGGATGTTTTTGGTTCCTATACCAAGTATTGAGAATGTGAATGTTGTGCAACTGGAAGCCGAAGTAGAAGAACCACCAAGTATTGAGAATGTGAATGTTGTGCAAATGGAAGCCGAAGTAGAAGAACCACAACTTAATGTGGCCAATGAGTTTAATTCAAATGAGATTATGCGTAATCCAGGTCGTAGGAAACAAATTTATGAGTATGCTCCGGATATTCAAGACCAAATGAGAAGGGCATATATATTGAAGAGTCCAACGCAACCAATGTTGAAAAGATTTCCTCGTACTGAATTTGGAAGTGGTTCAAGAACAAGAGCATTTTGTAAATTATGGTATGAGAAGTATACATGGATCGAGTACAGTGAGTTCAAGGATGCAGCTTATTGTTTCCATTGCTTTCTCATTAAGCAACCCGGGAGGGCCGAGCATTTTGGTTATGAAGTCCTCACCAAAGATGGATTTACACTATGTTTGGATCAGGAAAGAAAGTTGAAGGAAAGAAAGTAAAAGGAAAGAATGTTAGAGGAATGAAAGTAAGTAGAAAGTGGATAGAAAGTGGGATCATTTTTATATTGTTTGGTATGAATGAAAGTGAAAAGAAAATGAAAGGAAAGATAGATACATATTTAGTAAATGACATAAATATCCTTACATTTAAAATGATTTTTTAAAAAATATTATATTATTATAACAAGTCACCGTAAAAAAATGTATATGGAATGAAACAACAATAAGCATGTCTGGAGGCGTAACACAGTGAGCAAATTTGGAAAGGAAAAAAAAAAAAGCAAATTACTAGCTTTTTGTTTTACGTAAAAATATAATTAGTCCATCAAAAGCAAGGTTATTTTTGGAATTTTATTGATTTGTATCTCTGTTGCCACTTTCTTTCCAATTTTGAGGGGAAATTTTTTGGGCGTGGGTCCCACCCAAAACAATCTTTCCTTCCTCTCTGACAACAGAACCAAACAGCGGAATCCCATTTATCAATAAACTTTCTTTCCATTGTGCTTTCTTTCCATCGACTTTCAGTGGAACCAAACAGTGTGTTAAAGATTGGAAGCATGCATCTAAAGGCTTGAAAGATCATGTTGGTGGTCATGGTAGTATGCGCAACTCATGTATGAAGCAATATGGTGATTATAATTATCAAAGACAAAGTGTAGCAAGTAAGTTTCTTAGAGTAACTAGGGAATCAGAAGAATTGTATAAGATCCGCTTGACTTGTTCCATAGATTGTTCAAGATTTCTCATAGCACAAGGCATGGCTTTCCGTAGCCATGATGAATCACTTACTTCTCTAAACAAGGGCAACTTTAGAGAGTTGGTAGATTGAGTAAAATGTAATAATGAAGAAGTGAGAGATGTTTTTGCCCGTGGAGCAAATGATTGCATAATGATTTCCAGTGACATTCAAAAGGACCTTGCAGCGTCTTGTGCACATGAAGTTATCAAGGTGAGTAGGGAAGAGCTTGGTGATAGACAATTCTCTGTGCTTATTGATGAGTCACGTGATATATCTGTTAAAGAGCATATGGCGGTGATGTTTAGGTTAGTAGTTGTATTTTCCAATTTCTATTACCTATTATTCTCCATGCCGCCATGTAATTATGTAACTTTTTAAATTTGTTTTCTAGGTTTATGAACGACAAAGAGGAAGTTGTGGAACGATTTTTTGCTTTACATCATGTCAAAGATACTACATATGAGGTACCTATTCATGATTTCTTTGAGTACATATATCTCCTTGATTGTGAATACAACAAGTGTATCTTGAAAGAGAAGGGATGCTTTGGCGGAGGCACAACACAAAGATATTTTGAAAAAACTTCAAAATGGTGAGATATCTAAAGGAAGGGTCTTGCACCAACAATCTAATCTCGTTAGACCCGGAGATACTAGATGGGGTACACATCATACTACATTGCTTCGTTTGGATCAAATGTGGCCCTCCGTGTTAGAGGTGCTTAGTACGGTTGATGAAGTTGGACGTGGACCATCTCAAGCGGCAGGTTTGATAGAAAAAATGTAGAGTTTTAGATTTGCTTTCATTTTTAAGTTGATGTTAAAGTTGTTTGGTATCACAAATGAGCTTTCAAAAATCTTGTAAAGAAAAGATCCTAATTAATATTGTGCTTGCCATGAAATTAATTAATGATGTCAAAGCTCGGTTGGCCACATTGAGAGAGAGTGGTTGTGATAATTTATTTGTTAATGTCCAAGAATTTTGTATTTCTAAAGGTGTTCCAGTGCCAAATATGGATACCGTGCAAAGATTTTTGATATTGTTGTTGACAAAATATGTGTGGAAATGGATCACCGCTTTAGTGAAGATAGTAACATTGTGCTTGATTGTTTCTCATGTCTTGACCCCTATAACTCTTTCTTCAGGTTTGATGTTGATAAGCTTGCTCGCCTTGCTGATATTTATCATGTGAACTCTTTAAAAATTTGGACTAAATCCAACTCAATCTCAAAAAGCAAATTCAATGAATAACAATTTCGCATAAAGCAAAGGAAAATGATATCCGGTGCGAAAGCCTTGCCAACGAAATTGGACGAAAGTTGCAAAACTGCTTACATGTTGCAGCGTATGCTTCTTTTTGTTTAATTAAATTAAATGGATTATATTAAATTAAATATGGATTAATAAAATTATGAATTGAAATACCAATTAAAAAAAGTATGGATTTGCCAACTACAAGAGTAGACATAACGAAGTGGTGATCAAATACAAAGTCCATTTATAAGTTTCAACTAATTTTAATATTACTATATGATATCCTTGAGAAAAAAATTTGAACAGCAATGAAATCTTGAATTTCCAAGCAAACAATGATAAGTGATAACCAAAGATCAAAATATCGTTACACATGCAAGCTTTGAAGTGAAGCGGTGCAATGTAAAAACAATTTTTAAGGCTTCGTCGAATTTCGTTAAAAAGATTGTCGCACTATATAGCATTCCTCTAAAGCAAAAATAAATATGAGCGGTTTTATAGCGACAATTTTTCGTGCATAGATTAAATATATGAGATATATGGGTTGTCAAATAGCAAATAAACTATACTAGAATTAAGGATATAGGTCCAAGACTTTTTAATTGGGCCTCTTCAAGCAATTGCGGCCCATCATTATAAACAAAGTAGCTCTCCCTAATAGAATTTTACTTTTAGACCTCTCATATTAAATCCAGAACCTCCAAACCAAATATTGCGTTCAAACTCTAGAATTCGTTTGCTACATACGGATTACATGTTTCAAACCAAGTCATTTTTTAGTTTTGAATTTCGTACTTATATATTGGTACAATTCGAAAACTAGATATGTTCATAACCTATTGAAAAATTAATTTAGTTTCATACTATTCTACAATCCAAAGCAGTTTGGTTTCTACAATCTAAACCAGAATGTTATGTTCAAAAGTTACATTATTCTGTAGGTTTTAATTTTCACCAACATGTTTATTTATATTTTGTTATGTTTGGTAATTATTTATAGTTATGATTGATAATTCAAGAGGTTTAACAATCTCAAGTTTAACGTCGGATTTTGAATTATTAGAAAGTTTCAAATCATCAATCATAACCACAACTAAATCACCAAATATAACAACAACAAAAAAACCATATTGTTAAAAATCTTGGTAATCAAAATCGGCTGAAAAATACAGGTTTCGAACATAAAATCTAAATTGGTTCAGACTATAGAATTTAACTGTTCGAAATCTAGTTTTAATTGTATCAGTATGCAATACAAAATTTAAAACTAGAATTAACTTAATTCAAATCGTGAAATCCAAAAACTAGCGAACAAATTCTAAAATTCGAATCCAACATTTGGTTAAGAACACAAAATTTAAATTTTATTAAAAGGACACAAACAAAAATTTAAAGGGTTTGAGACTATTATACGGGAAAGCAAAATTACTCCCCATACTATGGAAACAGATTTTCTAAAGTTTCTTTTTCCACAGTTTGACGTTGTTTTGTATTACAGTTGTCCGATCTAAAATATACGATCAAGATTATTTTAAGTGATTTATAATTGTGTTGATCTGGACCATCCGATCTACGATCGACGGTCCAGATTTAAAAACGTGTGAAAATAGTGTGAAATCTAACGGCAGCAAATCAACATTCCCCATACTACTTTTGCTTTGTGAAAAGAAAAAAAAATATATGTGAAAAGTGATTCTTCCACCCTCAAAAAATGACTAATTTCATTATTAATACCATACAAAAAATTTCAATGAGACAAAGAAAAAGGATATGCTATCATTTACTTTATTTCTAAATATCATCTAATTATTATAAATTAAAAATCTACATACATAATGATTAAATTTACAATCATGCACCTTCTTGATGTGGTTGATTTTGCTTACTTATATGTGACACTTGCAGCTCCAAAGAATTTGTCTGTTTGACAATTCCAACTCCAAATTATTCGTTGATAATAGTGTGATTTATACCAAAATAATAATAACTTAATAACAAGTTGGCTTAATCAAATAATTAACTAAAACTTACATCATTAACAATCTATAATATTCTTCTTCTAATAGTACTATAGATATCAGATTCATGCATACAATCTAATACATATCACAATCAAAATCCTATGATTGATAAATACACTTCATACATAAACGACAAGTATAACACACTTCCTAAACGACAAATATGACTATATCTTTATTTCATCATATGCCACATATCACACACAACCAAAATAATTCCATGATTCCACTAAAAAAATTTAATAATATCATAGATTAAAAATAAACATGCACGGCGCAATAATACCATAGATTAATACCATTTCATAATATTCACAATCATAATACGCAGCACCTAAATGGCTTAAAATTTTAATCATCCAACATCAAACCGTCCAAAGGAGACAACACCACAAACGAAGAACACAAATGACATAGTTTATACAGTCACGAAATTTTAGACATAAACATAATAATTAAACCGATAATAATAATAATAAGACACCAAAAGGTGTTCCATAATTATGCAATAATTATAAATATTTAGTTATAAATCATTTGAGAGATGGGATCAACCATGTCTTCAGTAGTCCACATGTCCAGGAAGCTGTTGTCCCAATCAGAAGGCAAGGTAAAGCCCATGGGGTCGAGGTCAGGCTGGGCCTCAACCTGGGTCTGGGCTTGAACATGAAGAAGATCATTATCCAAGCCGAGGATCCATTCGAGGTCAGACATTTTCTTTTTGATTTCCATTTCCTCATCAAGCTCAGACCCAATAGATGACCCAGCAGACTCCGAGCTAGCGTGGGAGCTAGCTTGATCAGGGCTAAGACACTGCTTCTTCATTGGAGGAGCAGTGACATCAGCAACATCAGCAACATCAGCAGTGGCGGGACACATAGCAGGAGTGTCGGGGAAATTGAGTTTTGCCTTGTCACCACGGATGCGCTTGGCGGCAGCATCATAGGCTCTGGCGGCTTCTTCAGCGGTCGGGAAAGTACCGAGCCAAACACGAACACCTTGTTGTGGGTCCCTTATTTCAGCAGCCCACTTGCCCCATGGCCTCTGCCTGATTCCTCTGTACACATTCTTACGGACTCTTTTTCCTCCAGTGCTCTTCTTACCCTTCTCTACAGTTGTTACCGCACTTTGTTTCTTCTCAACATTGTCACATGCTACCACTGTGATGTACAAATATTACAGTACAATTGCGTTATCATACGTGCCACCTCAAAAATAACTTCAAACAAAATTAAAATTTAATTAAAAAATAAATAATTTTTGATGCCATTTTAAAATTATATTTTACATACATCTAATAACGTCTTGCCAAATTATAAATAAAATAATAACATGTTTGCAGTATTGTTGATTCGTTTGATAATTTTAAAAAATATATGAATTATCATAATTATGAAATGGTGTGACAACATATCATTAGATGTAGGGTCTGTTTGGTAAAATTAAGCTATAAGCTAGCTTATAGCTGATAGCTGAAAAGCTAACTGATTGAAATTAAAGTGTTTGGTAAAATTAGCTTTTAAAGTGGTTAATAAATATAAAATTACATAAAAGGACATGTAGTGGGTAGTTATTCTCTTTAGTGAATAATTTTTTATTTTATATAATAAATAATAAAATTAAAGGTTAAAAATAGAAATAACTATAAAAAGCTATAAGCTATAAGCTCAAACGCTACTTGAAATAGCATTTCAATAAAAGCTATAAGCTAATGTGAAAAGCTTTTTACCAAACATATCTATTTTTTTCAAACAAGCTTATAAGCTAGTCCAATAAGCTATAAGCTAGCTTATTGGACTTACCAAACACACCCGTATACGACGACAATTGCGTATAGAAATTAAACTTTTTTTTAAAAAAAAAATGGTTTTTTTTTTATTTTATTAAATTTTTTTATGATTGTGAGTGTGGTTGGTATTGATGGATAGCTAGTGGCTAATATTTTAGGTGTATCTTCAGTTGCATCGCATCTGATAGGATCATTTGATCGTTGATAACAAACACGTATTTTTCTTTTTTTAGTATAAAGTTCTAAAATTTACTTTTTTTTAACCTTTTCTTTTTTAAATAGCATAGGAAAACGTGACCAAAACAAAATTGACATCTCTGTTAATTTTTTTCTCAAAAAGTGGTAAATTCTTGAACTTTCCTTAAAACTCGTTCTAGAAACACCATTCATGCATCTAAGTACCATGTACACCAAACACCCAAAAGCCATATTTAATGGGCAAAGCCAGATATACATCTAAAGAGTACGAGAATTGAGTAAATATAATAAAATGATGTCATATATATGTCACAAAAGAAATTAGAGAAATTATTTTAATGTTTATTTTTCATTAATTAAAGAAAATATCTTTTTGCGACAAAAAAAAATATCAACATAAATGATTAATTTAATTTTTTTCATCTTTAGTCAAAGATAGATTTTAATTTTTTAGTCACCAATTTTTTTTTTAATAATTTAATTTTTTTGTATAAGATCATAATATTGAGTGTTAAAAAAAAATCCACTAAAATCAAGAACAAAGTAACACTGAAAAAAATGAAAAGAATACCCATCATGATTAATTCATGATGAATAATTTTGTTGGAAAAAAAATGGATATAAAAATTGGGGATGGTAGGTGAACAACAAACAACATAGAATAGAACAAACAAGAAATGAAAGTGAGAGTGGTTGGTACCTTTTTTGTCTGAAGAGAAGAATTTCTCAAAATTAAGGGGTGGTAAGTCTTTGAAATTGGGGGTGTTAGAAGCAGCACCAAGACCAAGTAGATCAACAGAAGGATCAAGCTCAAACCATAGGTCACGGTCACGCTTGACACCAATGAAATCAGAAATGATAGCACCTCCACACATTTTTTCAGTTTCTTAGAGACAAAACACAAAGAAAATATTTTTATTTGTAAAAATGATGTGAGAGAGAACACAATGGGAGTGTGTATCTATCTATTACATTTATATATAGGCATCAAGTTGGTGGGTCCCACTTGATCTTCTAGGGTTGATTTATGATCAAACGGTGGAGATTGTTTGCTTACGTGGATGGTTGTTGTAGGGTGAAAATTTTAAAGACGGTGTTTTGAAGAGTGGTTTTGTGTTTTTTTTTGGGTACAATATGTGTGGTTTTGTGTTTTAGGATGGTTGTTTTGTAATGTAACGTATGTAACTATGTAAGGATGGTGCCAAAAATTTAAGGCACAGATAGAGAGGGGTACGTAACACGCTCAGAGAGTGTGTGTGGTGTGTGGTGTGTGGTGTGTGGTGTGTGGGGTCACTAGGTTTTATTCATTTAAGTTTTTTTTTTTAAAAAAAATAATAAAAAAAAGTGGAAGAAAAGAAAATTAATAGATGAATTTGGACTAATTCTAGTCTAGATTTATTCATCGGTTTTTGTAATTGTTTTTCTATCAACAAAACCAAACACACTTTTAGATTAGTTGTCTTGTGAATTCAAGCAGTTTTATGTATTAATTAATCGTTGCCGTTGATTTGAAATTAGACAATTTATATTATATAGTTTGTTTTATATAATTAAATGATTTTGATGATTGATTTGAAATTTTGAATCGAACGATCGATGATTGTAATTGTTTTATATAAATATTGCATTGAATTAATTTTTTTTTGGAAATGATGAGTAAATGAATTCAAAATGTATCCCTTAATTTCTACTATAATTTACCATTTTTTTTACCGTTTACAATGGATCCGAAGATAAAATTCAGGACTTCTAGTATATTACTTAAACTGTACATCACTAGATTAAATTTAATGGCTTTGCCATCATTTTTTTTTTATGGTTACAATAGCTTAGCCATAATTTACCACTTTAGTCTATGAATGATTTCTTTCTTTTCTTTTTTATGGCAAAAAACTCATTATTATTTTATTACCTTTTATTTAAGTAAAAGTAAAATGGAATTTATTATGGAATAAAATAGTGACAAAATAATTCATGTGGTCAATAATGAAGAAATGAATAAAAGTCGAAAGGGAAAGTTAAAAAGAGGGAAAAGTATTAAATTGTGGTTTATGAAATGAAGTCAAAGATAAAAAGGTAATACAATTTCTTTTTTTAAAGGAAAAGATTAACAATATTATTAATTAATAGGCATGATATTGGTTTAGTGGTAATTTTTTAGTCTCGTAATTTTATAAAATGTCAATTAGTTTAGCGATAAAAATTTATTCTTGTTATTTTAAGAAGCTGAATTTGAATTTTTTCAAAGACAATTGTAAAATAGTCATTAGTGTTACTTGAATTAATAAACATTTTCCCTTTTCTCAAAGTAAAAAGAATATGATATTTTCCGGTAATTATATTATATTTTAGGTGACGTCTAACATGTACAAGCCTCTCAAGTGGTGCATGATGCATTAGTACCGAATAACATTATAACAAATATAAATATTACAAAATTCATTATTGGATTGAAATTTTATATCATATATATCTTCTATCATTATTTTTAAAAAAATTAAATTATTCAATAATATATTGAGATCAATAAAAATTAACGGTATTCAATAAAAAGTCATAAACTGTTAATATTGAAGAGTCTCAATAACATATTGAACGATTTTCAATTTCTTTACAAAATTTTATGGATGACCTATATAATATAAAATTTCAATCCGACTACGAATTTTGCATGACAAAGTCTTACTTTTATTGAAAAAATTTTGTGAAATTACAAAAATACTAACAAGTAAACGAACAAAAAAATAAGGCAACAAATAAGAGATGTCATTTTTGTCTTTTCAAAAAGATACAAAATCTTCTATTAGTTTTACACACAAATAGTGCAATCAAACTTTCGTGTGTAGGCCTCACGCGAAAGCTATCATTGCCTTGTTGTCATGATTGTCCAAAAGCGCAAAACCTATTACTTCTGTTTCATTTTATTAGAACCATTTTAATCAAATGGTACTATTTATTTATTATGTTTTGACTATTTTTTTTAATAATATATAGATGTAAATATAAGTATATAAGATATTGTTTGATTTGTTTTGATAAGTATTTTCATAATATCTAATTTTTATAATTTTTACTAATAGAGAATAGAGAATAAAAAATACTAATGATCAAAATTGTGCGTTGGCATACATATATTTTTGGAAGGAGGTAGTACTTTTTTTAGAGATGATATTTTTGAGTTATTTTACAGCTTTTCACGTTTATTGCCTAACAAATCCCGTGTTAGGGAATCAAATTCATTAACCCAAAACATGTGAAATACGTAGGATTCACCCACGAATTTCTTGCACTTCATTAGATACATGGGAAATACAAAAATGTGACATCAAATTTGAAAAAGATGATGTTGAGTTCAATGATAAGAATTTATCATTTTAACTTTAATACTGAATTCAAATTTCTTCGGGATAGTTGTAAAATGACTGATATATAACATAACTTTGATTAATAAAATGGTATTGGCTTGAAAAATGGGAGTGCGCTTATCCTTAAGGTTTCATATTCGTTTATCTTTGGTGTTAATTTGAGTGGGCTAATTTAGCTCCTTCAAAAAAGTTTGATTAATAAAAATTTCTCCAATCCCAATTTTTTTTAAAAAATATTGAAAATGAAAGTGAAAAAAAAGTCTAAATAACATAAATTAAATTATTTAGTTTACAAGAGAGAAAATAAAATGGTCATAAAGAAATTAAATAAAAGGAAATAAAGCTAATTTTTTTCTCAACTTTAACTTAATTTTGTAAAGGTAAAAACGTTTCCTTAAATTTGAGTTTTTTTTAAAAAAATAAATAAAGATCATTTGAAATACCAAATAAATATTTTCACTTAAAAAATCATAAATAATATGTATATCATATTTTTTTAATAAAATAAAATGATATTAGTTCATTCAAATTGATAGAATACATCAAATACAATCACAATATTCACCATCACTAAAAATGTAAATGATGAATCTGCAAACAAATTCACAACATTTAAAGTTAATAGCATACAACGATAAAATGCCAACAACAAATAATATGATAAACGGTAACATGTACTCTTTTTTTTGACTAAAAATAGCAATATTCATTCATTTCAATAATCGATAGAGTACATCATATGCAAATACAAATTCAACATCGCTAAAAACAAAAGGGAATGTCCAAGCTTCCGGATCTGCAACGTTGATGCCCAAATCATTGATTGAATCTGCAATTGATTGGAGATGATCTTTCGATATGAACTAAAGGAACACCGCAACGAGACGGGAAATCAAACGTCGTACTAAGACAACGAACAACACAACGTCGCACTCAGACGACGAAATCACAACAAAAGAAAATAACTAAAAGACTCAATATATGTGAAAAATCACTTATTTATATTAAAAGCAAGAAAACAAAATGCAGAGGGGTGATTTTAGGCCAAAAAATGACCTAAAATCACCCCCTTATTGGTGGACGATGAAGAAACCAAGAAGAAGAAAATAGGGCCGGCGCAAGAGAGGGGGAGCGTTTTTAATGGGTCAAATTTGTTGCCAAAATAATAATGCGGTTGGTAACATGTACTTTTAGTCCCAGTAAAATTCCCCAATTTGGATTTTGGTCCCTGTAAAAACAAATTCACCCAATTCGCCCCTGTAAAATTTAAACCCATAGATTTTGGTCCCTCATTTGATCTGTCAGCAAAAAAATTCATCACGTGACATGGGTTCAGTAACATACATGGCAGATGCCATGTTGGATTCATGTGACACGTCAACAATTTTTTTTTGTGAAAAGACAAAAATACCCAAGGATAAAAAAAAAATCGGGAATATTACAGGGACCAAAATCAAAATTCGGGAATTTTACAAGGACAAAAATTAAAATTGCAATTTTTTTTCTTCCATCGGCATCGCACAAGAACAGAAAAATTATTTTCTTCAACCATTTTTTCAACTTCTCATTTTTCTTCCACCATTTTTTCCACCTTTTTATATCCATGTGTTTCTTGTATTAATTAATAATCATAATTACATAAATACCAAAATGAGTGAATGAACATAAGTATCAAATTACAAACATTTTGTTATAAACACAATTTTAGTGCATAAAATTCCAAAATGCGCACATTATGTGCATAAGTACCAAATTACGAGTATTTCCTAATAAGTAGAATTTTGGTGCATAAATTTCGAAAACGAGCATATTACGTGCATAATTACCAAATTACAAATATTTCTTAATAAGCACAATTTTATTGCATAAAATTCTAAAATGTGCACATTATGTGCATAAATACCAGATTAATACATAACCTTGTAGGCACAATTTAAGTTCATCAAATATCAAAATGAGCACATTATGTGCTTCATCATCGGTTATAGTCAAGCACATCAAGTTCATGTATTAATAGGTATAAACCAAGTTTTACTATTAATAAGTGCTCTTAGACATGAGCCAAGTTTTGGATCATTGTACTCTGTGTGAGTTATCCATTTCCATCGCCATCTATTTGATCACCATCATTTCAGACCTCATAGCTTTTGTGTGAGCCAAGTTTTACTATTAATAAAAATTGCAATTTTAATTTTGGTTCTTGTAAAATTCCCGAATTTTGATTTTAGTCCCTGTAAAATTTCCGAATTTTGATTTTGGTCCCTGGGCATTTTTTGTCTTTTCACCAAAAAAAAAGTTGCTGAGGTATCACATGAATCCAACATAATATCTGCCATGTCACTGAACTCATCCCACATAATGGTTTTTTTTTTGCTGACAGGTCAAATGAGAGACTAAAACTTATGGGTTTAAATTTTATAGGGGCAAATTGGGTAGATTTTGTTTTACAGGGACCAAAATCCAAATTCGAGAATTTTACGAGGACCAAAAACACCATTTACCTGTGATAAATTAAAGTGACCTTTCTAGATAAGCTAAATAAAGACTCGGAATATATTAAATATAAATGACTAAAATCCCCTCTCTAGAAAATCATATTTTGTGTGTTAAATATTTAAATTAATATTAATATCATTGTACTTTTAATATTAATTTCAATAAATTAATTATTAGTATTTTTAATTTATTATGAATTTTTTTGTTTATATTTTATTTATATCTATATTTTGTTATATTTCATTTTTTTATATTTTAAATTATATTTTGTAGAAATTAATAAATAATTTATTTTCTTATATCATATCGTGCTGGTTTCAAATCTACCTCATATTTAGGATTAAATTATCATATATTGTCTCTCATCGAATACTGAATTAAGATAGGATATGGTATATTTATCGTTAAGGACAAATAAGAAAGATAAAAGGCCTATCACATACCAAATGGACAAAGGTTTGGACTTGTAATGATTCTTAACTAGAGCAATAGAGCGTTCCTAGACTTGGATTCCCTCTTGTGCAATTTTCACTGCAGAAGGTCCAGCCCCCAATCCAACCATTGGTATTTTCATTAAAGAAAGGGCTTTGTTTGGGAGGGAAATAGAGAGAAAATTAGAGAAATCTTTTACATTTTTTGAGAAAGTATTTTTTATAGAGAATGACAAATAAATACTTATGATTGATATATTATGAATTTAAGAATATTGTAACAACATTAATTAAATTTGAAGAATTCATATAAACCCTCCAAACCCCTCCAAACTACCATCCAATACAATTTTTGAGTTCCCCCAAATTGGGGGGTTTTTGTGTTATGAAGAAAAAATAACCCTCCAAACTCTTTCCCTCTCAAACTTCTCTACTCCTTCCACTTGTTTCTTCCTTTTTAGCATTTCCTTCCCTTCCCTTCCCCTCCAAACTCACAAACAAAGCCTAAGAAAATTAAAATTGCAATGATAATAATATGTGAAGTTGAGATTTCACTGGACAGAAAAATGTCCCCTAACGCATCCTCTACCGAGCATCCCCTAACGCATCCTTACATATGTGGCAATCATCAAACAAAGACACAACCACATGTGTGAGATTCGAAAAGGAAACAAACATAACCGATGGGACATGAAACTCGCAACTCAATTAAATGAACATGTTTTTGCTCCGTGCCAGTAAAAAGCCAAGACGAGGTTATATTTTTATTTAGGGTCTATTTGACAAGACCAAAAAGCTGACTTATAGCTTATAAACTAATGAAAGACCTATTTGGTATTAATTTTTTTATTACGAACTTATAATTTATTTTTTAGACACTATTTTTATAAGCTTATGAGCTTATATCTTATATTTTTTCTTCCACTTTTATTCTTATTATTTTAACTACAATCCACTTTTTACCCTTCATAATTATATATATATTTTTAATATAATATAATTATGTTTTATTATACAAAATAGCTCATATATCATATATATACAGTGCAATGAGACATTTTCTTACCTCTCCATCGTATCTCCCAACCTCCTCCATTTCCACTCTCAGTAAAGTTTCTTCATCTCTTCAATTGATTTTTTTCCTTTGCTATACTTCAATATATTATTGTTTGTAGAATTTATGCTTGTTATTTTTTTACCTTTATTAGTATACATGTACACTTTGATGTGAAATATATATTATATTAAAATAAAAATAAATTTAAAATAAATAAAATTTTAACATACAAATATTAGTTTAATAATAATATATAAGAGATATATTGTATTAATAAATTTAAATTACTTTCTTAAATATAAATTTGAATTACTATTTTAAATATAAATTTGATATAAATTTTATTATTAATTTTATTTTTGTCTCATAAAACTGTGTGTACTTAAATAATAACAGAACATCAACACAACTCAAACACAAAACATTAATTAAGAAAAAGAAAAACCAAAACAAAGTTTAAATTTGATATATCTCAGACTCTGAACAAGTTAGAATAAGAGTTTATTTGAATTAACTTATTTTTAAACTCATACAAAATTGCTTATGTAAATAAATAAATTTTTAGGTTAATTCATAAGTTCTTAATTGGTATTGAGAAGATGTGGCTTTGTGCGAAAGAGTATTAAATTTGATTGTTAATTAATTAAAATGAAAAATGTCCTTTTTTATTTTACATTTATCAACTAGTTGAATCGATAATTTTATCAAACACTTTAATTAACTTATTAGATATAAACTATAAACTATCAACCATCAACTATAACTTTAAGCTATCAACCATCAGCTATAAACTATAACACTTCAATTCCAAAGGGTCGTGAAAACATGACAAAGTGAACTCATTAACATCACTATTATCAATTTGTTTCACCTATGAAAATCATTCACATGTACCTTTTCATTTTCAATGTTTTTTTTTTCTCTTCTTTTTTATTGCTACTTTGTCTTTTTGATGCGAATAACAACATTTATAAATTAAATCAACTTCTTGTATTTATTTTCTCTACTTTCTTTCGGAGTATTTTTTAAAATTTAAATTTAAAGTTTGTGCATTAAATTCTTTCATACATAATAAGATACCAACTTTATCCATAAATATAATATATTCATTAGAATTTTAAGTAAGAGTTATTTACCTTACTACTCTCTCCGTATCACGATATAAGTTATTTTGGGGAAAAAATTTGTACCAAAATATAAGTCACTTTATATTACCAATGAATCATTTAATATTATTTTTCCTATTATATTCTTAATTATTTATTACTTTATCTCTATGTTGCCTAGGTACGGGTACGGTACCGGTACTGGTACGTGCTACGACATTTAAAAAAAAATTAAGGTACGAGTACGTTTATAAATATTTTTTTTAATATAATTATATAAATAAAATAATAGAACTATATTGTTAAAACAAATAATTAAACATAGAAAATACCACATAAGTAATTCAAATTATTCAAAAACATCAATACATCAAGATTTGTATGAATAAAATTAAATTTAGCCTATTTCTTTTCAAGGAATGAGTGAATAAATTCAGCTACTATTGTGTTATTGTTTATTAGTAAAGGTGCTACTTTTATATTAAACAAATAAAAAACATAAATCTTCCTATAAACAAAAAATATAATAAAAGAAAAAGGAAAAAAATTGGATTTTTTAGAAATCGTGTACCACAGGAGTACCACGCGTGTACCACAGGAGTACCACGTTTGTACCCGTTGTAAAATAAAAAATAAAAAAATAGGTACGTCATCGGTGCGTACCCAAGAAGTACCGTAGGCGTACCGGTACCCGGTACGTATCCGGTACCGGTATTCTTCCTAAAATGGAGTACCCATGCTTCATAGCTTTATCTTCTTTCAATACTTCAATTTATTTTTTCTTTATCATAAATGAAGGACAATTTTATAAACCAATTTATAATTTCTCTTTTCCATACAATATTAATTATATTTTTTTAATATGCGTAAAAGTGCTAAAAATGACTTACTATATTGTGGTACGTACGGAGGAAGTATTGGATAATATGAGCATTGTATAAATTATCGTTGACACAGAAAAGACAATATTATATACTTGGTTATATAACGTGGCATAGCATAACAAAATCTTGTAATCTTTATATACAACAACTCGTATGAATTTTAAATTCATATACATAAGAGATAAGAAGAAATTAAAATAGGACATCCGTTCAGTGCATTATAATATTTTCTTCTCTCTTGCCTCTTAAATAGAAAAGTAATGTGTTAGATTTGGGTCTAACTAATACTTATAAAATTGGTTTATAAGTTGTGGTTTGATTGTCTCTTACTTATAAATATGCATTCAGATTATCTCACAATTGATGTGAAACTTCTTAACACGCCTCCTCGCTGTAACACCCCAAATCTTATATTTTGTTATATTTGATTAATTGATGTTATTTAATTAATTGTATATGTTAATTGATATGTTTTATATGTATTAATTAATTGTTGCATTTATGTTTGTTGATGATGGGCTTTTATGAGTATTGGGCTTAATTAGAATGAATAAGAGTGTGTTGTAGAATTAAGGGTAATATGGTAATCTAGTGAGTTAATGGATTGTGTAGAGATAAGAGTGGCACTTTGGTTATTATCTTAAAGGGTAAAGTGTCTTGGAGAGAAAGTAGTGGCAATGGTGTAAATAGTGCAAGAATTTATGGTAATAGTAAAGTTGAGATTATGAGTGGAATTAGTAGTGGAATTAAGGGTAGTATGGGGATTTGACTATAACCTAAGTTGGGGTTATAAATAGGAGGTTTTTGTGAAGAGTAGTGGTGTGATTTTATTATCATAAAAATGAGAGAAAGAGAAGTTAAGAGAAAGAGAGAGTTGAGAGATTAGAGAAAGAGAAAGAGATGAATGAGAAGATCAAATAAAGAATAAGCCATGGTAGATTAAAGGAAATCAAGTGGTGGAGTAGAGATTCCAACTTTATTAAGGTATGAGGTTAGATAATATAATTAGAGTGAGCATAGAGAGGGGAGAATGTCTATTTCTCCATTCCCAAACTCTCTACACTCTTTTCTTTTGGGTGGGTATTTTTCATTGAATAAAAATGGTACCTTTGCATGATTTAATGATTATTGAGTTTATTGCAATATGAAATTATGAATCTTGGGGTTTTGAGATGGGAATTTGTAGATGTTTGTGAAGGATTTTATGTTGTTATGAAGTTTTGAGTAAATACATGAAAATTATTACTTTTGGCTTGAAATGGTGTTTGATGATGTTAAAGTTTGTACTTCTAAGCTTATACATGTTAGATAGACCTAAGGTTAATAAATTTTAAGATTTGTATGTTGAAAAATGGGATTTTTGATGGATTTGAGTTCAAAACCGAAGCAGAGTTTTCCCTTCTGTGTGCGCTCGCTGGGGCGAGTATATTACTCGCTATGGCGAGTATTCATGTTCTGGAAATTCCAGAAATACATGAGCTCGCCATGGCGAGTCGTAGCGAGCTGGCTGGCGAGTGAGAGTTCGTCATGGCGAGTTGGGGGCGAGTTGGTGGCGAGTGGTTACAGTAGCTTTTGACTTGAGCTCGCCTCGAGCTCGCCATTCACTCGCCAGGCGAGTTAGTGCAGTATGAACAGTAATTTTTGGAATTGGAATGAAATCCTATGTTTGCTATATGATTGGGATATGACCTTATAACATGATGAAAGTTAGATTAATGGAATCTAGAACCCAAATGAAGATGTTATGTTCTTGTATTCATATGGATTGAATTATGTGATGAGGACTTATGAAATGTGATGTAGTTAATTGATATTATGCTTGCTTGAATGTATACCTTGTATGATGATATGATGATGTGAATTTGATGCGAATTGAGGAGGAGTAATAGGGTTGAGCGGCCTATTATTCATGTGTAGTTGTTTAGTGTATCATCATTATATGGTATGTGTACATTCATGCATTCATGAGTCAACTTGATGCGAAGTCCCCCATGACTTAAAACTGACTTGATGCGAAGTCCCCCATGACTTAAAACTGACTTGATGCGATGGATATATGTTTATCCTAATTTGATGCGGGTACCACATGCATTTAGTTATGTCTAGGGTGACATGACATGAGATTTGTGACATTAGCTTGCATTAGGGTAATTGTGCACTCTAATTGGTATTTGGTAATTGAGATTGTATTCCATTATAATTGTGAATGATTGAATAATGTGATACTTATGATTGAACATATTATGAGACGTGTAATATTAATTGATAATTGATGATGATGTGTATACTTGTCAATTGATTGAGATTGTGATATTATTATGATGCATTATATTTTATATATGAAATATGAATGATATGAGGTTGATATTTGTTTATGAAATGAGTTGTTAGACATGACCATGTTATGTCCTAAGTATTAAGTGTGTTCTTATACTTAGTTTCTTTTATGGTTATATTATCTAACCCTCTGTTTTGTGTATGTGCTGAACCTTTGGGGGTTCAGATTCTCAGGTTATGTTTGTGACCGAATTGTCGGTGAAGCTCAGCTCTGATGTGACACGGGGATGAGATTATTTCTATAATGTATATTTAGAGTCTTGCTTCTTATTTTCCAGTGTATTTAAAGATGTATTTTTCTTATAAACTCATTTTTGTACAATAATTGTTTTACTAATTAAGTTGTTGGTAAACCTTTATGTGTACGATGTAATACTCGAACCAATACTTTTATAAATCAAATTTTATTTCCGTTGCGTATTTTGGAGAATATTTTATTAAGTTAGTATTTTTATTAAATACGGGTTTGGGTGTTACAATTTGGTATCAGAGCTCCGGTTGTCCTCGGACATAGTGAGCTAGGTGTGTGTCGTGTGTCAATCAGAGCAAGTCTGTGCAATCAGGCTAAGTGAGCATAGCGTCAGTTGTGTTTGTGTATCAGTTGTGTCCTCTTGTGATGTAATTTTATAGTTACACTTGCACATTAGTCACTATTAATCATTTTGCGGATGTATGATGAGTTTATTGAATCTTGTTTTTATTGCTTATTGACATGTGTTTTACTTGATCCTTAAAACTTGTGTTTTAATTGGTGTTGACTAATGAATCTATTGTTTCACAAATGTTGATAAGTTGTGATGTGTTTATTTTATGAATATACTTAGTGATTGTTTATTCATGAACTATGAGTAATATGAATTGGATTATGTTTATGTTATTCATTCTTTCGGTGAGTATTTGATGAGATTAATAATTATCTTAGTTGTAAGTTATCGATTCAAGTATTGAACATGTATTCTTTGATGTTGATTCATGATGAATGTTACTTTTTATGATTATAATAGTTGTATGAGCTTAAAGTTATAATCTTTGTGTAGTTTTGACATGATTTTATTTATTTACGATTTCATGATGAATGAGTGATTATAACATGATATAATTGCGCATAATTGATAATGAATATGCATTCATCATTGTTGTTTTGAAATGTGACTTAATGATGATATTTGTTGTTGTTGTTGATGTTTACATTCGATGGAGTGAGTGAATATTATTATTGTCATCATTTGTGTTTATTCTTGAAACTTGAGAATATGACTGTTGTTTTTATTTCAAGATAATGACTTAAATGATAATGTCTTCTTGCTATTGCTTTATTTAAAATGATTATGTTCGCATATTAGTATAGATTCCTTGTTGATGAAAATCTATGTTATATGTAATTAAGTATGATTGTTTATGCATGTGTCGTAAATGAAGGTTGTAATAATTTATTTATGATGATTGCTTGTGTAGTATAATGGAATTAATTAAATGATGTTATGTATGTATGTATCCGTGAAATTATTTGAATGTTTTGACTTTTCGATTATTGGTGAATATTCATGAAAAGATTGTGATCTATTAAGTTGAACATGTATTGGTGAATTTTATGTATTCGAATAACTTATTGATTATGTGTGAGGTTGATTTCATGAATTTTATTGTTAGTTCCTCGTCAGTATGTTGTTTTAATTGATTCTTGGAATTTGTGTTTTAATTTGGCAATAACTATAGCATCTATAATTTTTACTTCATGTTTGGAAGTTAATTCATGATTATTACTATGCTTCTATGTTGGCTTATAACTTCATATGCCTAATTAGTACATGATGTGATTGTATCTTTGTTGATTGATGATAAATGATATTTTGTCCTAGTTACTTGAATATGAGACTATTTGTTTTCCTTGTATGTTATCGTGAGTAGATTAAACGGTGGTAATGGTTTTGATATTTGAACTTGTATAGGGTAATTAAATTTATTTTTATACAACGTAGATTCAAGTAGTACTTGAGTATGTTTTATAGTTTAGTTAAACTATTATAGTGGAGTTACGTGTATTATTGAACATGCTCTTATGTGTATTATTGTGCATAATGCTTTATGACATATGATGATTCTAAAACTAGTAGCTATTCCTTATGATGTGAATGATGTTGGAAATCTATATTATTTTCCTTTGAGTGAATCAAACTAGTTTTTCGTGAAAATGGAAATGGTAGAATATTAATGAATTCTAGGATGTGTTTGGCGTATGTTTTGCCTTATATGATTAAGCTAAATTATTTCTCTTGCATGAATATACTTATGTGTGTATGATTTGTTGAGCTTTGGAATTTGTTGCCATGGAATATTTACCCTTCTTGTTTTGATGTGATTTTTAACTTTCAAAGATTTATAGAAGACATGTATGTTCCTTAAATGCTTTCATGATTTTGTGTAGATGATTGAGTGTCAGGTTAAGTTAATTATTTATCTTGTATGACATGCTTATGTGAAATGTTGTGTCATGCTCTTGTGCCATATAGGATGTACACTTGTGCGTTCGATATGTCTTACAAATATTTATTGTTAATCATTGTTGAAGTATTTTGAAATTATTTAAGTGATAAGTATGCTTAGAATGATTTGTGTTTGATGGATAATGTTATGCCTTATATTCGTAAATTGTTGCAATGCCTTTTAGGGAGTTGTTAATTGTATCATTCTTTTATTTGAGAAATTTTGAAAATGAATGAATTTGATGTTATGCGAAATTTGATGATCTTATTTGATTAGGTTGATTACCATGCTAAGTTAATTGTTTCGTTGCATGATTTATGTATAGGAATGTGAATCCTTGATTTACTTAGAATTCGATGTTATGAAATGTTTGTTCTTTTACCATGACCAAACTCTTAGATTGCTGATTTAAGAATGAGATATTTCATGTAGGTATTTATTTGTGTGTCCTTGTGTAGTTTATGCATATGTTGGTAATGTGTTATTTTTGAAGTATTGAAATTTTAGATGAATATACCATGATAGATTAATTGTAGATTATTTGAATATCCTTTACCATGATTCTTATGTGAGTAACTATATGAATTGTGCATTGTGAATGAATATTTCAAATGTGCTATTTTCATAAACATGTTTTCATGACTTTACGGATTTGTCAAATTGTGATTTCATCTTTTGATTAGTTTTGAAATGTATGAATCTATGTTTCCATAAGTGTTTTCTTATTAGTCATTACATGGTTTTAAGTGCAATGTTTTGATGAGAGTGTCCTTGTTTGGTAGAGATTGTTGAATTCTTAAGATTTATTGTTATGGAATATCTATCTTTCTTGTTTTAAGTTGATTCCTGACTTTTAAGTGTAGAGGCAATGTATGCTAATTAAATGTTTATGCTAGACGATGTGATATGCTTTTGTATGCTTATGTGTTTCGTGCTTAAGAAAACACTATCGTAGCTTGGTAAGGAAGGTTTGAACCACCATCATGATTGTTGTCCATTTATTAACAAATTAAGGAACTGGCCGTCCTTGATCTCTTGTTAATGGATAGACACGATTGTGTTGATTGGATGATACTAATCTTGTCAAACTTTGGTAGTGTCTAGAGTTTGCTAAGAGATGAGAAAAATGATTCTTTTTATAGAATGTGTATTGACCGTGTTTTGTGAACTTGAAATTTTGCGATGAATATGTATATGTGATGATTATAAATGATTTTGTGAGATTGGGTTATTTGGTAATCCATGTTTAGGGTATGCTAGTTTCGTAATTTTGCATGACTTTATCATGTACGCATCAATGACATGTGAGTTTGTATTTTGTGGAGTTAATCTTAGTTTTGAATTATGTTGAAGTCATAACTTGGAATGTGATGCATGTTACTTTGTTGATTGAAATACCATATCATTATGTGTATATAATTTGTAGCAATATGAGGTAGTGTCATGATTAGGTCTTGTCTATTGTATGTAATTGGTGATGTATATTACATTTATTTGGTATGGTTATAACCGTTGATTATTATTGATGGATCTATGAATCTTGAACTTGTTAGTTGTAACTTTTGCGTGAAATTTTCGAGGACGAAAATTCTTTAAGGGGGGTAGAGTTGTAACACCCCAAATCTTATATTTTGTTATATTTGATTAATTGATGTTATTTAATTAATTGTATATGTTAATTGATATGTTTTATATGTATTAATTAATTGTTGCATTTATGTTTGTTGATGATGAGCTTTTATGAGTATTGGGCTTAATTAGAATGAATAAGAGTGTGTTGTAGAATTAAGGGTAATATGGTAATCTAGTGAGTTAATGGATTGTGTAGAGATAAGAGTGACACTTTGGTTATTATCTTAAAGGGTAAAGTGTCTTGGAGAGAAAGTAGTGGCAATGGTGTAAATAGTGCAAGAATTTGTGGTAATAGTAAAGTTGAGATTATGAGTGGAATTAGTAGTGGAATTAAGGGTAGTATGGGGATTTGACTATAACCTAAGTTGGGGTTATAAATAGGAGGTTTTTGTGAAGAGTAGTGGTGTGATTTTATTATCATAAAAATGAGAGAAAGAGAAGTTAAGAGAAAGAGAGAGTTGAGAAAGTAGAGAAAGAGAAAGAGATGAAGGAGAAGATCAAATAAAGAATAAGCCATGGTAGATTAAAGGAAATCAAGTGGTGGAGTAGAGATTCCAACTTTATTAAGGTATGAGGTTAGATAATATAATTAGAGTGAGCATAGAGAGGGGAGAATGTCTATTTCTCCATTCCCAAACTCTCTACACTCTTTTCTTTTGGTTGGGTATTTTCATTGAATAAAAATGGTACCTTTGCATGATTTAATGATTATTGAGTTTATTGCAATATGAAATTATGAATCTTGGGGTTTTGAAATGGGAATTTGTAGATGTTTGTGAAGGATTTTATGTTGTTATGAAGTTTTGAGTAAATACATGAAAATCATTACTTTTGGCTTGAAATGGTGTTTGATGATGTTAAAGTTTGTACTTCTAAGCTTATACATGTTAGATAGACCTAAGGTTAATAAATTTTAAGATTTGTATGTTGAAAAATGGGATTTTTGATGGATTTGAGTTCAAAACCGAAGCAGAGTTTTCCCTTCTGTGTGCGCTCGCTGGGGCGAGTATATTACTCGCTATGGCGAGTATTCATGTTCTGGAAATTCCAGAAACACATGAGCTCGCCATGGCGAGTCGTAGCGAGCTGGCTGGCGAGTGAGAGTTCGCCATGGCGAGTTGGGGGCGAGTTGGTGGCGAGTGGTTACAATAGCTTTTGACTTGAGCTCGCCTCGAGCTCGCCATTCACTCGCCAGGCGAGTTAGTGCAGTATGAACAATAATTTTTGGAATTGGAATGAAATCCTATGTTTGCTATATGATTGGGATATGACCTTATAACATGATGAAAGTTAGATTAATGGAATTTAGAACCCAAATGAAGATGTTATGTTCTTGTATTCATATGGATTGAATTATGTGATGAGGACTTATGAAATGTGACGTAGTTAATTGATATTATGCTTGCTTGAATGTATACCTTGTATGATGATATGATGATGTGAATTTGATGCGAATTGAGGAGGAGTAATAGGGTTGAGCGGCCTATTATTCATGAGTAGTTGTTTAGTGTATCATCATTATATGGTATGTGTACATTCATGCATTCATGAGTCAACTTGATGCGAAGTCCCCCATGACTTAAAACTGACTTGATGCGAAGTCCCCCATGACTTAAAACTGACTTGATGCGATGGATATATGTTTATCCTAATTTGATGCGGGTACCACATGCATTTAGTTATGTCTAGGGTGACATGACATGAGATTTGTGACATTAGCTTGCATTAGGGTAATTGTGCACTCTAATTGGTATTTGGTAATTGAGATTGTATTCCATTATAATTGTGAATGATTGAATAATGTGATACTTATGATTGAACATATTATGAGACGTGTAATATTAATTGATAATTGATGATGATGTGTATACTTGTCAATTGATTGAGATTGTGATATTATTATGATGCATTATATTTTATGATTATGAAATATGAATGATATGAGGTTGATATTTGTTTATGAAATGAGTTGTTAGACATGACCATGTTATGTCCTAAATATTAAGTGTGTTCTTATACTTAGTTTCTTTTATGGTTATATTATCTAACCCTCTGTTTTGTGTATGTGCTGAACCTTTGGGGGTTCAGATTCTCAGGTTATGTTTGTGACCGAATTGTCGGTGAAGCTCAGCTCTGATGTGACACGGGGATAAGATTATTTCTATAATGTATATTTAGAGTCTTGCTTCTTATTTTCCAGTGTATTTAAAGATGTATTTTTCTTATAAACTCATTTTTGTACAATAATTGTTTTACTAATTAAGTTGTTGGTAAACCTTTATGTGTACGATGTAATACTCGAACCAATACTTTTATAAATCAAATTTTATTTCCGTTGCGTATTTTGGAGAATATTTTATTAAGTTAGTATTTTTATTAAATACGGGTTTGGGTGTTACACTCGCACTTAGTACTATTGGACTTAATGTGTGTATATTAATGGTGGTGACCAATAGGGGAAACTTAATAGCAGATGGCCCAACAGATCGTGGAAAAACTAATACCATCTTATATTTATGCCTCAACTCATCTTTACAAAACCAGTTTGTAAGGTGAGAATTGTCTCTTACTTATAAACACACATTCAAACTATCTCGCAACTGATATGAGACTTCTTAATATAATGATCATGGAGCCATACTATATATAAGTATATAGCGAATTATTCTTTCACCATTTACTGAAAAATAATAAAAATAAATATAGAAGATCAATATTAATGGAGTTATTCTAAAGAGATTCCAAGTTTTTTTATACACATTCTAGGTTTTGTTCTTAAGATGTCATTCAAGTGATTAAGCTATACTAACATTTGAAAAGTTTGAGCTGCTAATATAATGTAATCAAAAGAATGCTAAATATACTATTTTTTTTTCTTTAATTTTTTAATTTTTTTTGGTGATTGAGTTGAGGAATGAAGATGGATGTATTAGGGAGTGGAAATGAATATGGGTGAGCAAAAATATCGTAACCGACCGAACCTATTCTAACCGAGGTGAGCAAAAATGTCGGGTTTACGGGTGACAAACAATGGGTACAAACGGTTAAATACGGTCGGGTTCGGTTTTAAAAATTTTAATATGTCGTTAACCGAACCCGATCGAGGTTGTAAAATCATGAGTCTTTTTCCGTCTTATCGTATGTATTGAAGTTGCGTTTCTTTTATAAAAAAAATACATTAAAAGTTATTTACACACAAAACTCAAGCTAGATTGTATTATTGCAAAGTTAAATTATATATTTGTCATATTGTTGATCTAATATTTAGATGGTATTCACTAACAAGTTATTTTATTACGGTATTCTATATGTGTGTCTTTTTTTTTTATCAATGTGCTAACCCGAATAAACCGATCCGACCAACCCGTAATCCATTTAAACCGACACCCGACAAAACCGAAACTTGAAATGGTCGGTGATGAGCCAAGATTTTACACTCTCGGTTTTTTTCAGGTGAACCATTTTGGGCTCGAATCCGGCCGAACCCGCCCGATGCTCACCCCTAAAAATGAATATGTCAATAATTCGGTTTCTACCTTGACCCCTTCTTCTACACTCCCTAACACATTCACCTTCATCCACAAAAATTAACACTAGGGGTGCTCGCAGTTTGGTTTGGATCGGTTTTGAGGCAAAAATCCATCCGATCCAAAGTTAATATTACTTGCGGTTTGGTTCGGTTTTGGATGGCTAATTAAAAAAAATCCGACCCAATCCGATCCAATTTTATGCGGTTTAATTTGGATCGGTTTTTGGATATCTAAATTGCAAATTAAACTTTTTTATTTGAATATTAATAATACAATGACACGGTAAAATAATACATTTGATGTAAAATACAATATATAATATGTTAAAAATTAATATTTTGCAATGGAAATTATCAATTATATTTGAAATCTATGATATAGTAAAAAGAAATACATTAAATTGAACTAATAAGTATTATTGAGAAAATTGAAAATCAATAATTAATATATTATAATGCAATATATCATACTAATAAAAAGTTAAATAAGTATTAAAAAATATGTATGCGGTTTGGTTCGGTTTGGATCGGTTTTGAAAAATCAATCCAAAATCCGATACGATCCGGCGGTTTTCACAAAAAGGACTTCCAAACACATCAAAAAAGACTTCGGTTTTTTTGGATCGGTTTGCAGTTTTTATTTGGATTGGTTTGGATTTGAGCACCCCTAATTAACACTATATCTTTTGAACATTTTTTTTTTTTTTTTGAATTCAGCAAAAATTTTATTGCACAAAGACTCCAAGAACAAGATATGCTATGGAATCTTTTGAACATTCTTGATTACACATTCTCCGATTAGTTGAAAATCATATGGCTCTCACCATTTTATTTTAAATTGGTGAAATCTACACTATCCCTTTATGATTTGTAAGTGTTTATATCCAATAACAACAGATTACATTAACTTTTACTTATATGTATATGTATATAGTTTGTTCTCATTAATTTTTAAATAAACACTCATAAGTTATAAAAACAATAGTGTAAAAAACACATTTTTAAATTTGGTGGAAATTACGTAGGTATAATCGTGCAAGCCAATCAAACTTGTCATGATGGATTCGCGATAAAAACTTTCGATACAGTGAGCATTTTTGAGTAAATTTTAGCTATTAATGTATCATAGAAAAAGACTTTTTTGGACAATATATAAAAAGACTTTTTTTTATATAATATAAAAAGCATTTTGTTTCTTATATAGACAAATTTTTTTTTGATCATTTTCATATAATATAAGGACATACGAGAGATAGTATTTAATATTTATAAGAATAACAAATTAAATAAAGCAAATGATGTAGGGGTACCGTATAAAGGCTCAGGTACTTTGTATGTATGTACGAATACAAACAAACGTACTTAAATGGTTGTTATACGTACATTATGGTTTTACGGTACGAGAGAAAAAACCGTAGACATGAAGTGAAGATAATAACATATATACACTACATACAAATGTACTCCGTAAGCTTGTAATGGAAAGAAAAAGTTAAAAGAAAATTGATGCGCAGAAAAAAATAAATTAAGATGACGAATCTTTTAAATACATGTGTAAGAATCAGTGGTGGATCCAGAAATATTTCTTACTGGGGGCTAAAAAGTATTACAGTTAATATTTTATTATAGTATTTTTATTTATACTAATAAAACACAATTAAAAAAACAAAGAAAAAAACCCTACACATTTGCAATTCTTCAACAGAAATAGAAGAAAAAATAAATTGATTAAAGTAAAAATTATAATCTTAAAATATTGGTTGTGAGAAAATCTGCAAAGCATGACTACACCATTTGAGGGAGAGTAATAGCAAAAAAAAAAAATGATTTATGTTACTCTATTGGAAGGAGAGTCTGTGTGCGACAGAATAGGGTGTATGGACAATTTGATTGTAGAACATGAAACCATATACACAAATAAAACTAGAAAATAAGTTTTTTTTTTTTTTTCACTTAAGATAATGAAAATTAACTTGTGGTAAGTGTAAGTTAATAAGGGTCTGTTTGACCTGCCTTTTTTACGTCTTAAATGCTATCTGAAAGTTAAATGTAAAAATAAGAGTTTTAAAAAAAGAAAAAAAAAAACAATTGGTAATTTATTTTAGTTTCAAAGGTCTTTTATATATGTATTTTACTTATAAAACTAAGCAACTCTTTTTTTTATCAAGAGCTTCTTAAAAGTCTATTTATTTGGTTCAGCTTCTTCTTTTATCGAGTAAAAAAGTATAAAATAAACTAGATCAAACAGTACCTAAGTTTACTTAATTTTTATGGGGGCTAAAATAAATATATAATAAAAATTATCTTAGAATAAAAACACATACTCCCCCCGGTCCTATATATAAGAAAACTTTTACTTTTTAGGTTCATTGTAAAATGGATGTATGTAGACTATATTATTGTCTAGATTCATCCATTTTATAAAATAGTATTTGCCTTGTGTGCCCCCAACCCCAATGCATTTGCCTTGCATCCGCCCCTGGTAAGAATGAACAAGATAATCTATATATGTGTCTTGAAGACTGTGAAAAACGTTTTTTAAAGTGCAGACAATTCATTAAGTTTGATGAATGCTTTTTAAAAGGCTATCATCCGCAATGGAGCTACTCATTTTTTAGTACTTAACCGGACTTATGTGTACACATTACTTATTTATAATTTTTTTAATAATAGTACTAAATAAGCACTCAATTCCTCCAACTCAACACTTCTTAAAAAATTCTAAATGGATTCCACAAATTTCGCATTTCACCAATAACTCTACATCCTTATAAACGGGTCTCACAAAAGTAAAATGGGTACCAATACTTATTTAAAAAGCAATACCTATTAGAGCACAAGTATCAGATGCAGCATTTCCACATGTTGCTACTGTTGTCAGAGGTATCATGGATACTTGCATACATATGTTGTGGCTTTAATTAACCACGTATCCAACTATGGAAACGGTATCCTTCCCTACTTTTGGTGCCTTGATCATTTTTTTATTATTATTTTATAACATGCTTATTATTTGCAATATAATTTGAGCAGAAATACTTATATAGGCACAAACTCAAATATGAGTTGTTAGGCACACTCACAAAAAGCAAATAAAAATAAAGAAATAATAATTAAAGTGATATAGATTGATGTGACAATTTTATTTTTCTTTTAATAATTTTGATTTGTGTGTGTGCCCAAATCTTGTGCCCAAATATTTGTGCCTAGGTAAGTGTTGCTCATAATTTGAGATGTATGATAGGGTTGGTGGGACTCATGTTAGATTTTTGAATGAGTGGTATGGATATTTAGAAAATATGGTTAAGTGGTTTAAATAGTTGGAAAGTGCAAAATAATATAATATATTATGTGGGACCCATTTATACTACCCACATGAGTGACATGGATATGGATGCTCTTAAGGTACCATTTCCTGTTTTGCTCCAATGAGGGTACCTACTAGGCACCACTAGTACTTCAAAAAATAGGTACCATCATTGGATGGTCTTATGGTAGCATGATACTTGCCGCCGTTGGTAGTGATTCAAAAGTTAAAATGCTACATGTAGCAATAGCTTTTATTAAAGGATAAAGGATAACAACATAAACATTTTTGTAACAAGAGGATCATTAAAAGGGTAATAATATAATCGGTAAATAAAGTTTTACCTCTTGCAAAGTATTGTAAAGTAGGTGAATTTTATTTTATTATCTGTAATGTTTTTTTGAGATTATCCCATGTAATGTTTTTTTAGTTTATTTTACTCTCTACTAATTTTTTTTTCAACACAAAGGATAAAATGAACTAGAAAAATTATAGGAGATAAAACAAAAATCGCATATCTACGGGAGTAAAAATCCATTGCAAAGTTAAAAAATCACTTGAAAACATTTCTTAATTATTGCTTTTCAAAAAAAAAATCACTTGAAAACCCCACTGCAAAATATCATCATCAAACATAATCTATCAACTTTATCTATAAAAATAAAAATCTAAAAACTTTATCCAAAGAAAAGAATAAAAAGGATTATCTAACAACTGTACCCTTAGCGTACAATAATGAGTTGCACACTTCGAAAGGTTTTCTCCATGTCTTGTTTCTTCTTTATAACAGATTCATTGCAAGTTGTTGCATGTCATGTAACCGTGTGTTCACTGTTCAACTTTCAGTCCACTAACCTATAAGCAGAAGATAGTATCTTCACTTTTTTGTCCCATAAGTCCTAGCTCAACTGGCAAAATATGCCGAAATTGTTAGGCTGGACGTCGTGACCCGGGTTCGAACCCGGGATCTCACAATTATGTGAATTTAATTTCCAGTGGATTACCACTTCAACTAAGACAAAAAAGTATCTTCACTTTTTAGCCGCAATTATTTTTCTACGTGATCCTCTCCCTCAAGTCTAAACAATCCACTTCAGCCGGCTAAGTGGCGTCTCCACATAGAGTGACAGGTTTAACTGAACCTCTAGACTTACAAAAGATACACATATATTTTTATCAAATTTATATTTTGAACCTTCTTATTTTTTTATATTGTATTAATGGTCCAATTAAACTCAAATCAATTTTAACTTACTTATTTTTCAATTTTATTCTCTCTGTACTAGAGCTGACAATGAATCAAAACAACTCGAAAAAAGTTCAAGATTCGATTCGATTTAATTCGTTGAACTTGGTTCATGAACCAAATGAACTGAACTTACGCTAAATATTAAGTTCGTTAAGAGTCTGTTTGACAAACCCAAAAAACTGACTTATAGCTTATGTCTTATAGCTTATAAGCTAAAAGACCCGTTTGGTAACAATTTTTCAGAAAGAGCTTATAGCTTATTTTACTGACTTATAGCTTATTTTTCATAAGCTAATTCAAGTAGCTTATGAGCTTATAGCTTATATAGCTTATCATCTTTTCTTCCCATTTTACCCTTATGATTTTATCTTAAATCCATTTTTATCCTTTACTATAATTTTTTATATAGTATAATTAAAAACAAAATATGTATGTTGTGCCTACTTTTTTATTGTGTTGTATACAAATTACTTTTATTAGGTTCTTGAATTTTTTTTTAAACGTTGATGTACCTAGTTTTTGGTACAACGTTACTATAGCCTGTACCTATTATCACCTCTTTAAAATGTTTACTATTCTTTTCTTTTTTGGTACATCATGTTTAATCTTTTTAATAAAGTATAAAAATTGAAATGAAGATATATTTAAAATGAAATTTCAAAGAATAAAATTTAACCTCTATATAAAAAACTTAAAATTTAATTTAATATAATAATAATAATAATAATAATATAAAAGATAAATTAAATTGTAAATTTAAATCACTAAATTTTAAGTATTTTAAATATTAAGTAATTACAACTTGAATCAATTTATTATTGTTTCGTTCAATTTTTTTATAAAATATAAAAATTGAAATGAAAATAATTTTAAAGTAAAATTTTACACTACAAGAAATATGATTTTTTGCAACAACTTTTTATGTTAAAAGTTGTTACAAGTCGCTGGCAAAACTACTTTGGGTAATTTTGCCAGCGACTTGTAACAAAAAAAATTGTTGTCAAAAATCATATTTCTTGTAGTGTTAGTGAATAAATTTCATTCTATATTAAAATTTAAAAGATATATTAAATTAAAAAATTAAATTACTAAATTATAGATATCTTAAATAAAAAATTTATTATTAATTATGAATGCCCTTTTTTGTCATTTCACATTTATCTATGGTTGAACCGCTAATTTTACCAAACACTTTAATCAGCTTATCAGCTATAAGTCATTAGCCATAAGCTATCATCCATCAGCCATAAGCTAGCTTATCAGCCATCAGCTACACTACAAGAAATATGTTTTTTGGCAACAACTTTTTTTATTACAGGTCGCACTACAACATTTTCATTCTATAATAACGTCAAAAAACCGTTGTGTAATGCAAAAAAACCGTTGTCATAGGCTACGAGAACGGTTTTTAGGGCGTTGTACACCGAGGCGTTGTCTTAGACTTTAACAACGGTTTTTTTCCCAACGGCAACGCCTTGTAAATAACCGTTGTCTTAGAGTCCCTAACAAAACGGTTTTCAAAGTTCCCAACAACAACGGTTTCTATCCGTTCTTAGCAATAACCGTTGCCATTGGTTAAGTTTAGAGAACGGTTTTGTGAGGACTATCACAATGGTTTTGCATCGTTGCCCAATCAAAAACAGATCTGATATATCCTTTACTATATGATTATTCTGTAGATACGACAACAGTTTTACTGCTACACCAACGCTTTCTCACCGTTGCCCAATCAAAAACCGTTCCGGTAGACCTTCTATATATGATTCCTCAGTAGATACAACAACGGTTTGGCAGCTACAACAACCCTTTCTCACTGTTGCCTAATCGAAAACCGTTCTGGTAGACCCATTACCATATGATTATTCAGTAAATACAACAACGGTTTTTCTACTACAATAATATTTTCCCACCGTTGCCTAATAAAAAACCATTCGGGTAGACCCTTTGTTATATGATCTATTTTGTAGCTACGACAATGGTTTTTCAGCTACAAAAATGTTTTCTCACTATGAAAATAATTATTTTTTATGCAAGCTCAAATTAAAAAAACAAATTAATAACAAATTAAAATAAAATGATTGTGATTCATTCATATATATAAAAATAACATTGATCAACATAAAGTTGTTGGATCTTTAATGTATATCCTATGTCAATCATTCACATTACAACTAACATCTTCAAAATGAAACTAACAACTTAGTGTATAGCCTAATGTAAATCATTCACAATCAAACTAACAAATTCAAAATGTATCCTATTACAAAAACTTAAACATCTACATCTCTTCATCTACAAAATCCCGCATTTCTTCACTGATATCATCATTATTCACCATCTGCAAAATAAAAGTAATATAATTAAAGGAGGAAATTGCTTAATAGTGCGAGAGTATGATTCACGAAAATATGCGAATGACATAGTTAAAATTGGGAATTTTTTTTGGCCAACTCTTTGACCAATTTCTCTTCATATTTCCTTACTTAATAACTTTTCGAATTTAAAACAGAGGTAACTACTAGACAGTCAGGCCTATTGGAGTGATTCCAAAAACAAGAAACCTAATTGTGTGGTAGTAGTGTTAAACCTTGTTTTTTCTTGGTTGCTTGTTCACAATATGTGAAGGGGAGCCTTAGTGCAACGGTTGGAGTTGCTGCTGTGCGACTAGAGGTCACGAGTTCAATCACTTATATTTTCTCAAATTATTAACTATCCTGTACTATGACAAGTTTAAATTCTACAAGTTGTATTAACAGATAGTGGGATAATACAACACCTTTTCTCCAAGGAAATGCTGCAAGATTATAAGCTTGGCCAAGAAAATGAGTAGCTATATGAGTCTGCAAGCTCTGCATGGTATCATAGAGAGCAATGCATGGCGTAAGCTGCAAATATTGAAAGTTTAAGCGAGTTAAATACCTAATAATCAACGGGAACATGAAGCAAGAAACAGAAGGATTTAATTACAGATCACCTAACACATTAACACTAGAATCATTACTTACATCCCCACCAGGACCATTAATGTACAAATAGAGCTTATGAGTTATCTTAAGTGTCGAGATACAACATAGTTGCCAATATTTGATTACTAAATTCTTCATCAACCTATTGCCAAAGAAGATAACACGTTCTCGGTACTGCATCAAATGATGCACTAGTTCTTTTTAGAAATTAATTTCATAAAAAGGCGAAAATGAAAAAGAACATGAAGTTCACGTGTGATGCACGACTACATCATAAAGTAAATCAATATCTTTAAGATAAGTGTACAATTAATAATATATATCAAGTTACAAGGGCATTCCATAAATCCATTGATAAGTTCCTTCACCAGGTGTTCTATAGGCGACTCTAGGAGTCCCAATGGGCATCATGTGAATTTGTGCCCTTACTGATTTTTTATTAGAATACTTGAAACATACAAAGTTGACACTGCTTGTATCAGCCTGTGTATGAGATGATATATGACTTTCACTAAAAACTCTTCTAGTCTTCTATGAAATCTGATATATAAGTTTTTATCCATACTTTCGTTGGTCAAAGATTATTAAAATTTAAAAAAGAAAAATGTTGCTCTTCACAATATCACATTTTTCATTAAAAAAGGGAACTGCTATATATCACAACAAACCATCACACACAAAGCCTTGATCTTTCTCTTATGAAATATACAAAAAACTCTATCTTACTTTCTCTTTGAACTATATCTACTTCTAACTCATGGCAGAATCTTGTTAAAACTAAAAGTCTAACATAATAATAGAATAAACTCAACATAAACATCATACTTAAATTCTATGTTGAAAAGTCCATAATTAATACCAAACTTTAAAAAGTAAATTCATGGTGAGTTTTCATGACACTAATACCATAAAAATAAGACACTAATTTACACAAGATTTCTTATAAGAATCCACTTCCACTGCAAAGAATCTTAAACAAAAAAATTCCAATTCCAAAGTTCATAACACACACACACACGAGAATCCACAACAAAGTCATATACAATAACTTATAAGAATCCACCGCAAAGTCATATACAATAACTTAATTAATAGAAGTTGGATGATAAATTACATACGAATCTAAAGCTCAAAACTTGAATTCGCCATTCTAATTCGAATTTTTGTTCCATCATCAAAAAACATAACACACACACACAACACACATGGCAGAAGCAAAAGAAGAAGAAGAAAAAACAGAGAAAAATGAAATCACATAATATTTGAAAAACTTGACGAGACGAATTGAAGAGTGAGTACCTTGCGAGAATCCCGTTCCCTTTGAGTGAGCCTACCGTTTTGACGAGGTTAGTGTAATTTTCCCTAGTTTATAAACATATATCAAATTGAAAGGTGAAATAATAACCTGAACCAAATATTAATAGAAATATAGTGATAGAAATATCATCATAGTGATTGTATTTTCAACCAAATTGGTTTCACATTCGGCACCAAGACTCTAAACCTTCTCCTCCTAATAGCAATGTTAGCCACATCTCCACAATACTCCAATCACCCAAATCCTCTAAACCACTCCCACCTATCCGCGACAAACTCCTCCGTCAACTTCACACAATACACACCACCAAAAACATTGAATACAAGCATAAATATTTCACTATTCTTAGACATGGCTAGAAATTAAATATTTCAAAATTAACCAAGTATAAGCTTATTTTACTAAACTCCCTAGTACAGTTTATCAAAAAGTTTGTACAGAATTTATGTGGAATACACTATCAATTTTTTTTTCCCATTATAGATATACATAAGCACTTATACAATAAGTGTTTATTGAATAAGTATTAAATTAAACTTATACAATGCAGTATAATAAAATCGAAACCAAAATCAGCAAAACCATTCCCATCGTAATTTGGAAAGAAAGGAAAAAGTGATTACCTTGCGAGTACCTTGTCGAGACGAAGACTGGAATCACGTTTCTTTCAATGAGGTTGGGATTTGTCGCTGTCTTGGAATGAACAGGTAAGAATCGATTATGGAGGATAACCAATTTGGGGAAGAATCGATTATGTGTCTCTGTCTTGGGATTTGTCGCGTTTAGGGGAATCGATTATGAGAAGAATTAAATTGGGGAAGAATCAGTTGCAATTTTGGGGATGAAATTAACAAAGAGGAAACAGTATACTTAGTATATAGTTTGATTTTGGGGAAGATAATAATAATCAGTAAGTTTGTTTTATTTGTTTCCAAGTGAAGATAAATGCACGCGTGTGTTGGTTTTTTGATTAAGTAATTTTTTTTTTTGTTAAGTAATTTTTAGTTATTTTTTTACTAAATCTTTTTTTTTTTACAAATTTTACTAAATCTTTTTAAAATTCCACAAAATAAAAAAACAGTTTTCTACAAATAATTTAAGATATATTTTATTAAAATTATGTGAGTACGATTTTTAAGCGTTGTTATAGATTACAGATAAAAAACTGTTCTTGTTGCAATAGACTATGAAAACGGTTTTCTGCAAAATTTCACAAAAAATTATACAATAAAAAATATATTTTATTAAAATAATTTAAAATTATATCGGTATGGTTTTTAACCGTTGTTGAAGGTTACAGATAGAAAACCGTTCTTGTTGGTATCTATGAGAACGGTTTTCTGTTGTTGCATACAATTGGCGAAAATATATATACTATCAGAACGGTTTACAAAAAGTGTTGTCTTTGACACGCTATGAGAACGGTTTTTTTACATCCCAAAATTTAGGCGTTGCGGTAGGCCTAAAATGTTGTAGTGTCGCTGGCAAAACTATCTTGGGTAGTTTTGCCAGCGACTTGTAACAACTTTTAACAAAAAAAGTTGTTGCAAAAAATCATATTTCTTGTAGTGCTATTTTTGCCAAACAGAGCCTAATGAAATGAGCTGAACTTGAGCTATATATAATTCGGTTTGTTTGGTTCACGAGCTGACTCAATTTATATTACACCGCAAAATATATTTTTAAATAACACTTCAAAAATAATTTAAAATTTATATATTTGATTTTATACATTTATATTTATATAATTGATTTTTTTTACAGATCTATAATTGATTTTATACATTTAGATAATTAATAATATATAGAATACTTTAAAGAAACTAAGACAAACACTTAACAATAATAGAATAAAAATGAGTAATATTAAAATTGATAGACAAAACATCATGCATAATGATGTATTTTTACAGATTTAAAAAATAAACAATATTACATCGGAGTGTATATAAAAAATGGAGAATAAATAGAAAAAAAATTCATATCGAATTCTTGATTTAAGGGATGATTAAGATGCATGTTTTATACTTTTGTTTCTAACATCTAGCAAGTCGTGTGTTTGATATAAAAAATTTTGCCTTGGTAGCTAATATATTGGCTACCTTTTTTTTTTTTTAACGCAATAATATAATTTTATTAGAATAATGGAATTAGTACAAGAGGTACTAAACCCACAACAGTAGGAAAAATACAAATAGTACTCTCCCCAATATCATTGGACATAGTAAATTACAATTCCTAAACATACCCACAACAAGCTACCGAACAATACAATCAAATGGATTAACGCACCATTCATAAAATAAACACGGGGCATTAATCTTCTTTGCTACCAACCATTTCTATGAGATAACTTGAATTTTATCAAATAAGACATCCGCATCAACCTCTTTTGCCGAGAAGATCTTGTCATTCCTTGCACGCCATAATATCTAAATCACCGCATGCCATACCAAAACACCTTTAGATCATTGTTTCCCTTTTCTATACCCTTGAGGAAGCTTTCACACATAGATGCCAAGGTTGACGGCACCACCGATACTACTCCAAACCACCTATGGACCAATGCCCACACAGCCCAAGCAAGTGGACATGTGACAAGAAGATGACTTTCCGACTCGACTTGTCCCTCACACCATGGGCACCATGAAGCTACACCACTTGGTAGAATCCGTCTACGAACTAAACTATCTCTTGTATGTTACCCGGTAGAGTTAATGAAACGGGAAGGAGCTTTTGACATCAACAAGATGATAATTTCACCGCGAAATCCGATTCAGATGAAGCTAAGCAAAAGGTAACATTGTGAACTATTACTGTGTTTGTTTGTTTGTTCATTCTATTTTTTCATTTAGATTGGAATAAATAGTTCTATTATTTCACTTATTTATAGTTCATTTAAATAGTTCTAATTTTTTAGGTAGATTTTTATTTCAAGATGATTGAAGGCTTATGATCTCCACATAAATGTCTTCCTGTTTGTCTTCATGGCTGAAGGCTAAGGATTTTCACCTTTTGAGGTTCTTGAAACATGTTATAGTTTGTCCTTTTCTATTTGTTTTTTAGAGGTAAAACTCCAATCATTAATCTATTTTTTATTAAACAAATTTTGAATCCAATGTTGTAAATTGTGTAAGAGAAGCCAATATGTACAATAAATATGTGTTGGTTATTCTTTTAATAGTGATTTAAAGTCAGGGCCGTCTTTGAACCATGCAAGAAGACCTATAGCACGGGGCCTCCAAAAAAATATAATTAGATAATAGGTAGTTATATTAGGGGGTTTAAGTACAGTAATAATAGTCCAGCAATAATAATGGTCCAGCAGAGCAAAATTATACCAATCAAATTATATCAATAATGGTCCAGCAAAGTAAAATTATACTAATAATAGCCTACGTGCTTATGTCTTGTTGTTCTACTACTTTTTGAGTTTTTTGTGTTATTAATATTTGTTTGTTCATAAAAATAAATATTAAGTTCTTTTTAAAAAACATTTATTTTTATTAGGGGGTTCATTTTTATTATTAGCTCGGGGCCTCTAAATACTCAGAGACGGTCCTGTTTAAAGCACATTCGTGATGATTATGAACCTTTGATGTAGATAGTTATGAATTTTGATAGTGATTTAAAGCACAATCCTTTTGTTTGTATTAATTTAAATAATTTTTTTTTGTTAAATATATAGTGTACTGGTGACACTACTATTATAAAATACAATCACACTACCATCCTCTTTGATTGCTCTTACTGATGTGGTCAGGCAGTGCATTTGTAATATACTTTTAGTTATAATTCTATGAGTTGCTTCTAATGGTTCTTTATTCCATTATGTACTCTTATTTTTATTTGAACCAGAGGAATTTTTATTGGTAAATGAAAATCGAGTGTATCATATTTTATTATACTTCCATCTTTGATTGACACTAGGATTTGAATCTAGGAATTACCCTTTTCAGCTGAGCTATGCATCAATCTTGAAAGGTTATGGTCATATCTTTATTTATTGTTTCTGGTTATTAGTGGTTGGATGATAGTTGAATCTTCTATCGCCTATTTTTAATAACTTTTTCTCAACTTTGTACTAATTTTTATTGTAGTAGATTAGATGATCAATTAATATATTTTTGTTTCTATTTTATGTATGCGAAAGAAAAAATGACAAAAATAAAACAATACAAAAAGAATAGTTGAAAATATGTCAAAAACAAAACAACTAAGTAATTATATTTTGATAAAATAAAATAATATTGCAAATTTTTATGCAATTATTTAAATACAATAAGTTTTATTGGTAAATAAATAAAATGACGCCTGACCTAGAAACTTTGACATTTCTTTTAGTTGAGCTAAGATTTGTGGACATTTAAATATAATAAGTAATTTGATAAATGAGAGAAATACATAAAAAAAGATACATAATATAATAAGAGTTTCGTAAAATTAAAATAAAACAATTGGGTTAAAATATACAATCATTATGTATTTTGATCATATATAATATTCAATCTCTCATGACATGACATACATGATTCAAATAGTCATATTTAATACGTGAAAATAATGAGAAAAATAATTTCTTTACAAGATATATTGATGGACATATAATTGTTGTGTTATTTGTTATTGAAATGCATGACTATAGTCATATTTACCTAATGAGAAAGAGAAAAAATCAACTAAGTGTGAATTATCTAATATTTCAAATTTATTTTTAATTTAAATTAATAATATATTATTTTTGTCATATTTTCTTTAATTATTATTCATAACACTTAAATTTCTAAATTAAAAATAAAATAATTAATTTCAGATTACGTTCAAAATTAAATAAGTTAATATATATAATATTATAACTACTCAAAACAAGTTGAATCTATATTTCGGTTCCACTTAGTTAAAATGAATTGACGTAAAAATTAGATTCAAACAACCTTGCTTAACATCTCCACTCAAAACTTAAGATATTGAATTAATTGGTCATCTATCTTATCAATACAAAATTATTTCCTATTCATAGTCGTTTAAGTGTGACTTAACTACTCACACTTAAAATTCAATAAATTTTTCGGTTTAAAATGATTATCGTTTAAGTTTATAGGTATAAAAAAAAATGAATTTTGATAAAGAAAAAAAATATAATTTTGAAAAAAAAAACTGTGATTTGAAATTTAGAAATGATGTTCATAATTGTTATTTATGAATACCATGGAGGTAAAAGATGTTATTTTAAACTTTGGCTGTTTCAAATAAAAAAAAATAGTTTTTAGGGTCAATCAATTAGGTCCAATCAAAATTTTAAGAGTTGTAATTTTTTTCTTTAAAAGTCCAAGTTGGTTCAAGAAATCGGCAAAGTTTAGAAATAGAATATCCCTTTTTTTTGGGACAAAGAATGCTGAATTTATGAGAGCATGCCTTATAATAAAATGAGAACTAATAGATTTGTCACAAGCACTAAAAATTCAAAATTGATTACACAATATATTTGTTCTTAAAAATTCATTATAGTACTATGACCATATCATTGAAACATGATGGTTACTTTCTTTCTTGCAGCTAATTTAGTTGAATTAGTTTTATTTTCTCAAGTTACATCAAATCTCAAAAGAAGCTACAAATCCTGCAAAATTGGAAAACTCCTTCATCAAATGTAGCTACTATCTATGTCCCTATCAACCTCTGCTCCATAAAGTGATAAATCAAAATATCTTAATTTTGTTGCATAATATTGCTGAGTAGATTCATCACAAGGGCTGATGGCTGGTTCTGGCGATTCGGTCGAGTCATCGGGAGGACTGTGATACGGGGCAGGTAATCCGGCCGAGTCATCGGGAGGTATGCTATCAAGGGCAAATGAGTCCCTTAGATGTTCTGTTCCTAAAGCTCTTGAAAAGGCTATGCCAAATTGAGAACTAAATGTATAAACTATTACTATAGTTATGCCTAATGCTAAAATATTTTTCATTTTGGACACTGCCGTTGAAAAAAATTACTATATCTATATCTATATCTATATTAATTAACAACTATGTAATGTTTTAGTAGTACTTTGATACAACAATGTGGTTAATTGTTCTCCATTTTTTATTTATTTATAATCTCAAGTTTCTTGAATTATATTGCTGAACATTTTTGTACAATAAATGTCAAATAAATATTGTATAAATTTTCTTTGAATTTTAACCGTAAATTTTAGAAACAGCTACAAACATTTGTTATGGCGTACAGTTTCTTTGTTATGATCTCTAATAACTGAAAGCAATGAAACAAACCATAAGCATAAATTGTGTTTGATCTGCTTAAAAATAAGGGACTGAACAGGACAACTTCAGTTGTACTGTGTTTGATTTCAAAATTGTTTCTGGGATTGGACAAACTGGGTGCTAAGGTACTTGACAAAAATCTAAATTCTTGTCCCCCACTGAACCACGAGACAACTTTTTGTCATCCGCACAAGTTATCTAAAACACTAAAATAACACTTTGTCCACCAAACATTGTACAAATACAAAATTTGTTTAACACCTTAAACTTTATCATGTGTTGTTCTGTCATGTACTATCATATACTGTTCTGTTTAGTACTTTTATTTTGGAGATCAAACGGACAGTAAGACCATTTGGGCACTTTCAATAAAATATATATTTCCACCAACAATGAATGAGTTTTATTTTGCTACCCTATCAATTTATTGCGTGTCGCGTTTTCCATTTTATCCTTCCGATATTTAAGTAATGGACATTGTAAAAATGAATAATTTTTAGAAAAAAAACACCTATATGAAAACAGCACCCTACATGAGAATTTTGAAGAAAAAAAATCTCATTGTTAGGACAGAAATTTCATGTAGGGTGCTGTTTTCATATAGGTGTTTTTTTCTAAAAATTATTCATTTTTACAATGTCCGCTACTTAAATATCGGAAGGATAAAATGGAAAACGCATAAGACACACAATAAATTGAGAAAAAAAGAAAGTAGCGGATGTTATAAAAATGAGAATTTTGAAGAAAAAAAAAGTCCTCCTAACATGAAATTTTTTAGATTTTAAACGTATAATCCGCTACTTAAGTAGCATAAAAAGAGCATTTTGGTAATTTTGTAGGACGCGCGAAAAATGAGATAGGATGACAAAAGTAAATCTCACAATGAATTGGTTCAAATAATAAAGGTATTGGCCGCCTTAAATATATGGTCATAGTTCGAATTCTAACTTATACGTATGAAGAAAATTCGATTGAACCATTTTATATGTCCATAGATCCACTAATGGAAATTAATCATCAGTAATATTAGTATAAACTTCATACACCATTATCATAGTAACTAAAAAACAAACTAAGATTTTGCCTAAAAAAAAGACTAGAGTTAGAATTCTCTAATTTAAAATTCTTCAATGAACTTGCGACAAATTAATTAAATCTTATTATAGCACATATTGTTAGAAGTAATTTATATTTAAGGGTATTTTAGTATTTTACTATGTTGTCTTTATGACCTAGTCTTTGTGTATAAATAGGAGTAGTGATATCATCATAGAAGTAAGTGCATTTTATTCTTCTTGTAGCCGTCATTTTTCAAGTTCATTAATACATTCTCTTTTCTATTCATTTATCATCTTTGTGCACCAACAATTGGTATCTAGAGCTCCGGTTCGAATCCACGAGAAACACGAGTGAAACGTGAGGCGTTGTGTGATTGATTTCGTTTCTTGAACGAAGTTGTAACAGAATCACATTTTCTGATTCTGCGGGATTGGGAAACACGAGTGTTAGTGAGATTTAAGTGAACGCACAAAGATTGAAGATGAACGGAAACAGTGGTATGAGTACCAAGCTTCCAGTGTTCGATGGCAAAAACTGGAATCGTTGGATGAAACAGATGATTGTTCTGTTTGGTGCTCAAGATGTACTTGAACTTGTTACTGAAGGTTATGTTCCAGTAGCAGCTGATGCAACAGATGCACAAAAGCTTGCTCAGAAGGATACGAAGAAGAAAGATCAGAGGGCGTTGTTCTACATCCATCAGTGTGTGGATGAAAACGTGTTTGAGAAGATTGCTGACTCAGAAACGGCAAAGGCCGCGTGGGACACACTGATCAGATGCTATGGTGGTGATGCATCAGTGAAGAAGGTAAAGCTTCAGTCCTTACGAAAGCAGTATGAGAATCTCAACATGAAGAACAATGAGAAGGTCCCTGAGTATATCTCAAGAATGATTTTGATCACTAATGAGATGAAGGCGTGTGGAGAAACACTCTCAGAACAAGTAATCATTGAGAAGGTATTGAGATCACTTACCCCTCAGTTTGATTACATTGTGGTAGCTATTGAACATTCCAAGGACTTGAGTTCCATGAGAATTGAAGAGCTACAAAGCAGTCTAGAAGCACAAGAGTTGCGTTTGACTGAGAGAAACTCTGAAAGAGAAGTAGAGCAGCAGGCTCTGAAAGCAGACTCTGGTAAGAACTATCAGAAGAAGTCTTGGTCAGAAGCCAAGAGAAGATCTGATGGAGTTCAGAAGCCTGAAACTTCAAACTCTGATAAGCAAAAGTATCAGAAGGGAAAAGAGAAGTTTGACAAGAAGAAGATTCAATGCTACTGTTGTCAGAAGTTTGGTCATTTTGCTTCTGAGTATCGGTCAAACAAAGAAAGGAAGTCAGAAGAAGCAAATATAGCCAGAAGCTCTGATGACTCTGATGGTGAATCTTTGTTGCTAATGGCTTCTGAGACTGATGATATGAATTCATCAGAGTGGTGGTATATGGACACAGGGTGTTCAAATCATCTTACTGGAAACAAGAAGTGGTTGGTTGACTTTGACTCGAGTAAGAGTACAAGGATTAAATGTGCTGATGATAAATACCTTAATGCTGAAGGTATGGGAAATGTCAGAGTCACTCTGAACAATGGCAAATCAGCATTGATTCAGAATGTATGGTATGTACCTGGCATGAAAAGCAATCTGATGAGTGTAGGGCAATTGATTGAGAAAGGTTTTTCAGTTACCATGAAGGACAATCTTCTGAAGCTGTATGATCGTAATCAGAAGCTGATTATGGAGTCAGAACAGGGAAGGAACAGGACATTCAAAGTGAATGTTAAAACTGCAGACTCTGAATGCCTTAGTGCAACAAGTGTTGAGAAGGATAGTGAGCTGCGGCATAGAAGATTTGGTCATTTAAATTTCAGAAGCCTAGGGCATTTGAAATCAAAGAATCTGGTAAATGGAATTCCTACAATCAAGAAACCTGAGAAGTCATGCAAGGTGTGCATGGAAGGGAAGCAACCAAGATTGCCATTTTCATCAGGAGTTGCTCCAAGAGCAAAACATGCCTTGGGAGTAGTACATTCTGATGTGTGTGGTCCGTTTCAGGTAGCATCAATTGGAGGGAATAAATACTTTGTGTCATTTGTAGATGAATTTACTAGAATGACATGGGTATCCCTGATAAAGTACAAACATGAGGTGTTTGCTGAGTTTAAGAAGTTCAAAGTGAAAGCTGAGAAGCAGAGTGGTCAGAAGCTGAAGATTCTCAGAATGGATGGTGGTGGTGAGTTTAATTCCAATGAGTTTAAAACTTTCTGTGAGGAGAATGGAATTGAGCATGAGGTTACTGCTCCTTACACTCCTCAACACAATGGTCTTGCTGAAAGAAGAAATCTTACTTTGCTTGATATGGTGAGAAGCATGCTGAAAGAGAAGAAGCTTCCTCATAATTTATGGGGTGAAGCTGTTGCAACAGCATGTTATGTGCTCAACCGATGTCCAACGAAGAAGTTGAAGGAAATAGTTCCTATTCAAAAGTGGACTGGAGATAAGCAAAGTGTTAGTCATTTGAAGGTGTTTGGTTCTGTTTGTTACAAACATGTTCCAGAAGCTAGAAGACAGAAGCTGGATGATAGAAGCAAAGTTATGTTATTGGTGGGGTACCACAGTACAGGTGCGTACAAGCTCTATTGTCCAGAGACTAATAGAATTGAATTCAGCAGAGATGTCATTGTGAAGGAATTAGAAACTTGGGATTGGAACAAAACTCAATCCAACTCTGATGTGATATTTCTTGAAGGAGACTCTGAACGAGATTCAGACTCTGAAGGAGATTCAGATTCTGACAGTGATTCAGGCTCTGAAGGTGATTCAGGCTCTGAAGGTGATTCAGACTCTGAAGGTGGTCCTGAAGGAGACTCTGAAAGTCAAGGCTCTGATGTTGAAGCTTCTGAAGATAGTACTTTTGAACCTCCAACCTCTGAAGGAAATCATGTGGAACAAGATCAAAGACCACAGAGAATCAGGAGCATTCCAAGAAGGTTTGCAGGGTTTGATATGCTGCAAGACACTGAAGTAGACTCTGAGGGAGAAGTTATTCAGTGTGCTATGTTAGTAGACTCTGAACCCGTGAGTATAGAAGAGGCTCTTAAGCAACAAGTCTGGTTGCAGGCCATGAATGAAGAACTTGATGCTATCAAGAGAAACAAAACTTGGAAGCTATCAGAACTTCCAAAAGGCAAGAAAGCCATCAGTGTCAGATGGGTTTTCAAGCAGAAGCTAAAGCCAGATGGATCAATTGGCAAATACAAAGCAAGGTTAGTAGTAAGAGGATTCTTACAGAAACCTGGGCTAGATTATTTTGAAGTGTTTGCATCTGTAGCAAGACATGAAACAATTAGACTGGTAATTGCAATAGCTGCTAACAGGAATTGGCCTCTGATGCATTTAGATGTGAAATCTGCATTTCTGAATGGTCCATTACAAGAGGAGGTATATGTTTCACAACCTCCTGGTTTTGAGAAAAAGAATCAGGAAGGGATGATGTATAGATTACATAAAGCCTTGTATGGATTGAAACAGGCACCCAGAGCCTGGAATATGAAGATTGATTCTTTCTTCAAGAAGCATGGGTTTCAGAAATGTGAATTGGAGTATGGTGTTTATGTTCAACACACTTCAGAAGGCAATATGATTCTGGTATGTTTATATGTTGATGACATATTGCTGACAGGAAGCTCTGAACAAGAGATAGCTAAGTTCAAGAAGGCTCTGATGAATGAATTTGAGATAACAGACCTTGGTAAAATGAGTTACTTTCTAGGGATGGAATTTATGTACTCTGAGAAAGGAATCATTTTACATCAAATGAAGTATGAACTTGAGCTTCTGAAGAGATTTAAGCTGGAAAATTGCAAAATTGCAATTACACCTTCTGATACCAATCAGAAGCTGGACTCAGATTCTGATGGAGAGGATGTGGATGCTACAACCTTCAAACAGTTGGTTGGTTCTCTAAGGTATTTGTGCAATACCAGACCTGATATTTGCTATGCAGTTGGAATGGTTAGCAGATTTATGAGCAAACCAAAATGGTCCCATTACCAAGCTGCTGTCAGGATTTTGAGGTATATAAAGGGAACTCTGAAGCATGGTGTGCTATTCCCTTCTGAAGGAAAGACCGAATCAGAGCTTCTGAGCTACTCAGACTCTGATTGGTGTGGAGACAGGGTTGATAGAAGAAGTACTTCTGGGTACTTGTTTAAATTCCTGGGAGGTCCTATCTCTTGGTGCTCCAAGAAGCAACCTGTTGTGGCTCTATCAACCTGTGAAGCTGAATATATTGCAGGCGCTCTGACTGCATGCCAAGCTGTGTGGATTCTGAACTTGCTACAGGATCTGAAGATTAAGGTAAACAAGCCTCTGAAGCTGATGATTGATAACAAGTCTGCAATCAATCTTGCCAAGAACCCAGTGCTGCATGGGAGAAGCAAGCACATTGAGACCAAGTATCACTTCTTAAGGAATCAGGTTCAGAATGGAGTGTTAGAAGTTGTGCACTGTAGCACTCAGAAGCAGCTGGCAGATGTGATGACAAAGACAATCAAGACTGACCAATTTCTTCGTTTGAGGGATGGAATTGGTGTTGTTAGTTTTGTGTAAATATAAATTAAGGGATGGTGTTAGAAGTAATTTATATTTAAGGGTATTTTAGTATTTTACTATGTTGTCTTTATGACCTAGTCCTTGTGTATAAATAGGAGTAGTGATATCATCATAGAAGTAAGTGCCTTTTATTCAACTTGTAGCCGTCATTTTTCAAGTTCATTAATACATTCTCTTTTCTATTCATTTATCATCTTTGTGCACCAACACATATTTTGTAACATATAATGTCAAAGTCATGTGGAAGTTTTTCATTTTTGTGCAAGTTAGTAAGTATGACAGCAGACTCTACCAAATAGAAAAAAAAGTATGACAGCAGACAGTTGTATATATATATATATATATATTCTTTTCTTTTTCATGGTAAACACAATTATTATATATTTTATTAATAGAAAAAAGGTAAGCAATACGTAAAAATCACACTTGAGATATCCATTTTATGTTTTGTTGCAAGTATTGGTAGAAAAATATGGTAGAATAATATAAATGAATTTCTCCCTAATTGGGCATGCTTCTAATTCTTAAATACACTCCTATCATAAAACTAAATTAACATTGAGAACAATATTTTTAGCAATTATTTTTTTATTAATAACAATGTTCTCAATATAATTAGGAGGAATAAAATAAAAAGTACGATTATACCATGAATTGATTAATTGACCATGAGCCGCCATGTTCACTTGTTTTGATAACTTAATCTACCACTATTTTCGATACACTTTCAAACACAACATCACTCCAACCTCTAATGACAGCTTCACAAAATGCTCCTAGCAACGCCATAGCTTCGCCTTCAATTGTAGTAAACTTCTCTCGGATCCAAATCCAATTAATATCCGGTGCTGCAATAAAATGTCCTTGGGAATTTTGTAAAAACTCGTATCCACGCCACAATCCGACCAACCAAAAATAGGATGCTGCCATCACATGATTGTAGGCTCACTAACAAGTTCAGCAAATCATTCTTGCACATGTTAATCGCACGCTATTCTCCAAGCATGTGCAACGCGCGATTCATTATTTCCTTCTCCAAATTCTTATATAGATCAATCCACACCTAATTATAGGCAAAAATTATTGTCCATAAGTCAAATCCTTATGGATGGTGCATAAGCCAATGAAAACACAACAGCTTTACTCACACACCCCCCATTTTACTCGCGCGCCTCCCATCTTATTCATGCACCCCCCAAATTTCTCGCGCGCCCCCCAACTGACTTCGCTCGCCCCCCATATTTCTCGTGCACCCCTCAAATGTCTCATGTACCCCCCAAATTACTCGCGCGCCCCCAACTGTCTAGCGCGCCCCCCAGTAGCCCCCCCCCCCCCCCAAATCATGCTAAAACCATTTTGGATTGGGAATGGTTTTAGATATTTGCACTCTAAAACCATTAAGCGAATAAAATGGTTTTAGAGTACAATGCTATAATTATGCACTTAACATTTTTTTTCCCTCCCCACAGATTTCTAGCCAAAACAATTTTATGCACTTAACACTTACAATACTAGCCTTGACCCTTTCCAATAATTTTCAACATGACAAAATTATGAAAATAGTTATAATTTATGAGTTGAGTTATGACCGAATCATAGAAGACAATCAACAATCCTTACACAATGCACTTAATGGTTTTGGAGTACAACTCCTGAAAACCATTCCAATAACAAAATGATTTTGGCTAGAAATTTGGGAAGGAAGGAACAAAAACCATTTTATGCACTTAATGGTTTTGGAGTACAACTCCTGGAAACCGTTCTAACAACAAAATGGTTTTGGCTAGAAATTTGGGGATGAAGGAACAAAAAAAAAATTTTTGGGGGCGCACGACATTTGGAGGGCGCGCGAGAAATTGGGGGGTGCGCGAGTTACTTGGGGGTGTGTGAGAAATTTTCCCTCACTTATAGATGGTGCATAAGTTTGGCTTATGGACGATAACCACACCCCTAATTATATTACGATTGTTCTATAACGCTGAGGCTTGATTGCACTTTTAATCTTCTGAATATTATAATTGTACGATTTTGATCTATCAGATTTTTCTTATTTGCATTCAATAGTTCTTCCAATTTCTTTTAATTTTATGTTGGAAAAACATTAATTATTGACATAGCACAAATTATTTTTAATCAAAACAAATTGGTTATGAGACGACCAAACCACCAAAAAAGAAAAAGTGATCAAAATCACTCAAAAAAATAAATCAAAATTGCACAATTAATTTCAATATTTGATGGCTAAAAATACAATTAAATCAACATATTTTTCAATTTCCTTCCCCAAATCCTTCTATGCCTTGGTTGAATGTTTCAAGTAGCATCCTAGTATAGGCAACCCCCTAGCCCCAAGACATTGCAGCCATGTGTCTAGTAAAAAGGGATGCATACGAGAAAAAAACGAACACGTGTTCTTGAATAAAATAAAAGAATCTTTATATATTGATATATCATTCTCATCATTTTCTTTTCTTTTTTTGACAAATTGATCATTCTCATGGTTGTCCCATGAAACCCAAATACAAATATTACTACACCAATCCTTATATATAAAATTTCCTTTTACAAAACACAATAATTAAGAAAAAGTAGTATTTGCATTAAATTTATTAATGATATTTTTTTTCGAAATTACCTTCAATTATTAAAAGAAGAAAAAATTCACTTTTCTTTATTTAATTAGGAGTATATTTGTTAAAAATTAATAAACCTTAAATTCTAGAAAAAGTCTTATAAAATGAAAGATATAGCAAAATTTTGAAAAAAAAATGCAATATTTTCTCTTTTTTAGTTAAATTTTATTTGGATATAGATAAAATTTAAGAAGAAAATTAAATGTAAAGAATTCAAATCTCTATAATTACTACGTGAAATTCTTTTCCATCGTCAACCCGCTGTCATCACTGTGAAATTAAAAATCAAGAATAATACACTCATTTTGAATTCAAAACATATAAAAATAGCATACTCTTAATTTGACATATACTTCATCATCATTCAGTTAATTTACACAATTCATGGCCTAACTTTTTGAAACAACACAACCCCTTCAGATTCAGTCTCTGATGGTGGGCGGTTGATTGTCCGGTAGAAAATCAAAAGGTAAAACCATATTTTTCTTTACATTGTACCTAAATAAAGCTAACAAAGCCAAAATCACTTAATCCACTATTTTTTTTTCATACAACAACTAACTTTCAAAAAAAAAAAAGATAGTTGAGAATCTTATAAAAGTGAATTGGATGTGATATCATATCTAGCTGGTGAAAATAGCACTTAACCTTATCCTAATTGGTTAAAAAAAATTGTGTTAATAACTACTCCCTCCGGTCCTATATATAAGAAAAAGTTAACTTTTTAGATTCATTATAAAATTGATGTATCTAGACAATAATATAGTCTAAATACATCAATTCTACAATGAATCTAAAAAGTGAAATGTTTCTTATATATAGGACCGGAGGGAGTACTAAAAAGTGGCACTCAAATTTATGTATTTTTTTAATTAAAAATATTTTGTCGTCAATTCAACTATTTTTTAATAATAAAAAATTAACTATTAATTAAAAAAATATAGTTGAATTAACGATAAATATTTTAAAATAAAAAGATATAAAATTATTTATTTCTAATTTCGTTGCAGAATGATGGAGGAATCGAAAGTAGAGATAATTTTTTAAGGACAAGGTGGTGGTATTTGTAAGCCAACATAGATAGGTTTGATATTGGCACATCTAGAGCTAGAAGGATTGGTTCCAAGCTTGAGATCTATGTCACGAAGTTGAACATTTTGGCAAGGGAATTGCTGGCTACATCTTAAGTCTACTGCAATTGGAGAACTTGTTGTTCCCCTTATATTTGTAAATGCTATATGGTTTATCTTTACAAGTGATGGCTGCATATAGAAGAAGAAAAATAATAATTAGTGTCTAAATTAGTATGCTCCAAATTCAAAAATAGGATGTCACAAAAGGTTAAGAAGATAAACAATATGATTATCTCAATTAGGTTTAATAAATGGATTCAATGCAACAACCAAAACTCTTGAAATGTTTGCGTCGAGGCTAATCCGACTCGTATTAAACTGATTTATAAAGTGAGAATTACAATTGCTTAACACTTATAAACATATCAACATTATATTAAACTCTTAAGACACATTTTTACTCAGGCTTGGTCATCTGAAGTGTGATACAAGTGACAATACAGCGATGACCCAATATATAATATAATGAATATAAATAGACTTTGATATTATTTTAAATTTTTGGGTTGGCTATTAAAATCCTATCATACTTATACACTAAATAAACAGCCATAAAATAATTATATCATTTTATAAATAAAAAAAATAGCAAATTGGAAATAAAATTTTATTATTTAATAAAGTAATATCAATAACCATTTTATAATGCTTATCAAAAAAAAAAAACCATTTTATAATTATTTTCAAAGAATTTTGAATTTGTTGAGAGCACTGATAAGTGATAAGCAACATGTATTAGTGTTTTATTTTGGGAAAAGCTAACATGTAATCAGTGTATTACAATATGAAAACACATATTGTAATCGTTGTATCTAGTTCAATTTTTTTAAAAATCATTAAACCCTTTTACAATATGTTGAAAATATGTTGAATTACTAATACATGTTGCTTATCACTGATTACAATAACATGTATTACAATATTTTCATTTTTTTAATCATTGTAACCATTTACCGAATTCGTTGAAAATATTTTATTGTAATTAGTGTATCTAGTTCAATTTTTAAACTCTTTTACAACACATATTGTAATAATAATGAATTAAAAAGGAGAAATATGAAAACACAAACCTTCTTTTTGCAATCTGGAAAGCATTCATACTCTTGATCAATGATGATAGGATTTTTAACATTTTCCATATTAATGCCACTGAAATTGATATCTGATGCTGAACCTGGATACTTATCTGGCCATGATTTAATTCTGAGGCCATTGGTTGTTCCAACTAATGTGCTTCTAAGGACTCTAATACCACTCACAGGTAGCTCATCCGGATACTTTCCAAGACTTCCAATACTATCATGCCATACATAGAAGCAAAAAATTAACCATCAATATTTATTTTACTTTTTTCATTCCAAAAGTTATGTAATGACATTATTTTAAAAGTTAACATAGATATCATTTGTCCTCACGAGCATAATCCAATTGGTACGAGTATTATATTTTACATATAGGGCCGAAAGTTCGAACCAGAAATTTCTCAGTTATTCACCTCAAGAGACGAATTTTTAGTCATTAGGTTACGTGACAAAAAAAATGTCACTTGATTTTTTTTCTTAAATGATATAACACTACATTAGTTCTAAAATACATTTCATTTTTTTACGCAAAATACATTTGATTTTAACACATCACACATGAATCAAGAATTAGAGTCAATTTTGTATAAGAAAGATGACTTATAAGTCAATTTACAAAATTACCATTCTTGTAATCAAATTGTAATTTTAGCCTCTCACTTTAGAAATTTTGATCTCATTTCAGAAATTTTTAAACAATCTATGATTTTGACCATTCAATTTAACAATTTGACGATAAATTAGGTTTTCAACATCCGGTGGTGTGGTACTAACATGTTGAATTTATTATGTTATGTACCACCACATTACTGATACTATCTACCATCATTTTTTTTTTGCGGCTCTGTGGCACATGCACTTGGCCGACCCTCTTTTGTTGCTACAAATGTTTTGTCTTGGAAATATTTAAGGTAAAAAAAAAAGACTCAAGGGACTTCTATTGATGTGACATGCGTTAGTGTGGTCAATTTGTAAAGCTTGAATTTCTACTCAAAAGTACCGGTGATTATTTAGGGAGTTCTTGTATTTTATGAGTGAATTTCTAATCCAATTAGTTGTATTCTTAGGTAGAATAAGGCTTCACTTAGGTGTTTTGGTCGTTGATTCTTGTTTTAGGTTAAGTACCTCTTGAATTTAATCCCACTTTATGGATATAGTATTATTTGTACTTTTTGTCCATTATCTATAAATATTTTTTACGTTAAAAAAAAGGCCGGCCCTAAATATCTTTTTTAAACTTATTATCAATATTTAAGTGTGAGTGTCATTGTTGTCATGTATGATATTTGTGTCTATATTAATGTGTCATAGAAATTAATCATGTTACATATTTTTTTTAAAAAAAAATAAATATAGGCAACAATTAAATTACCTGATACCATGTCCTGGACCACACTTGAGTCTCTTGATGGTAACATTATTGACTCCTTGTATCATGGAGACACAATCATCCCCTGTTTCAATACTTGTTCTTGATATTTTCACATTGATTGAATGACTTATATGAATACCATCAGTATTTGGGCTTGTAGCTGGTGCATTGATCTTGATTAATCTAAGTCTAATGTTTCCACAATTTGTCACAAACATGTGAAAGCCTTTTGGGTTTACAGATTTGATATTTTGTATAACTCCATTTGTCACTCTATCAAAATAAAGATTCTGCATTTCCAAAAATACAATATTCATAAATTGCACTTCTGACTCTCTAATTTTAACAAATTTACAATTTTGACCCCTAACTTTCATAATAACAGTTTTAGTCCCCTAATTTTAACTACCTCCACTGATTTTGACTAAGTCAATGCACACGTTGACATTGACTTACATGTCACGATATACTCACATGACATGTGAGTCACTGTCTACTTATGCATTGACTCACTCACTCATCGTAATTCTGATAATCCTACTGTGCAAACATTTACTAACAATTTTTTTAACTGAATCATGAAGTATTTAGATAATGAACTTACACTTGGGGACCTAACACATTGGTCAGTTGGGTCAGCTTCACAATCTTGATTGTGTTGCCATGTAGACTGACCTTGGCCATCAAAAGTACCTCCACCAATAAGTTTAAGCCCTTCTATGTGTTGAAACATGAGCCATTCACTATTCTCATATTCACTTATATCTGTTGTGGCCAAAACTGTGCCTACAACTTGGATTGTTATGGGCCCTGGAGTCAAACATGGGCCTGAAAAAAACATTGAAGAAACAAGGAATCTGCCTTGAGGGATTAGAAGCCTGGCTTGTACATTGGACTTGCATGCTGCTTGCCATCCATCCATGAAAGCCTGCATGTAAAAGTATACCAATTAAGGCCCATTTTGGCTTTCATGCTTTTCTTTTTATTAATTATTTTAATATTTTTCTTGAATGTTTTTGATTGGTTTAATCGTATGAAACACCGACACATATTCAAACATCAGATAATATACTAATACTGAGGTGTAAACACCATTAATCATTTAAGAAAATGAAATATAATTAAATATAATCATATGCATCAGTTTTGTGTCAAACATCAATACTATCAGATTATCAAATACACCTTTAATTTAAAGTGTCGTGCCACATTTTTTATAAATGTGTCGGTGTTACATATATTTTATGTATTAGACATTGTGTGGTCATGCAAGAATTACAAGGATTCTGCTTTGGTTTGTGATTTCGGGTTTGTTCAATTGATCTTATGATTTCTTTATATTTTTTACTAATCACATTATAAGTACAAAATAATCATTGTTATTTAATGATGACTAATCTCTGAGAAACTTGATGAACACATAAGGTATATCATGCAACCAGCTTTTCTTAACATTGGTTGCATAAGGTGAAAACTGAAAAGAAAGGCATGTGAGTATTGTTTCTTCATATACTTTTCTCTACTTTCAAATTTTGAAGTTTTAATCCTACAACCATTTGATTCCAAGATGCAAATTAGTCTAATCATGAAGCTTTTATTCATTATGTTACCATTAATGAGCAAAAAATGAAATTTGATATTCAAACTGTCTCAATATGCTTAATGACATCATTTAAAAATCCAACATGATCATATTTCTTCACATAATTTGTACACAATAACATGAACAAATATTTACTATATACCAAAGAATAATTTTCAAATTTTGTAGTGTCACATTTCATCAAATTTATCAACATATAGAATAAAAAGTAAAAACAATATCTATAAACATTCTTATTCTTGTTTATTCTAAACAACACTTGACCCTAAAGCTAATATAAAATTAAAGCACAAATCAACATGATTAATTAGCCATTTTTTTTCATTAAAATTTGCTAAAATGTATAATCTTATGTAATAAATTAACTACCTGAGTGCAATCAAATTTGCCATCACCTTTAGCTCCAAAGCTCATAACATTAACAACTTTCTCTCCAGGAGCAAGAGTATCTTTGGCTACATTTTTACCTTTATAAATATCAGGACCACTTTCTGGCCTAACTCTTGGATTAGCATCAACATAATTACAAACTAATGCAACACACAAAATTAAAAGAACAACTTTTGTTGCAGTTGCCATTGAATCTCAATTTCAAAAAAAAAAATTATTGTATTTTTTATTTTACTTTTATAATTTTTTTAAAAAAAATTTAGTTAGAGGCCTCTTGTGGAGGCTAGGAGAAAAAAGTGGTGAAAAATTAAAATGATCCCTCTTTTTTATTCTACTACATGTTTTGTGGTAAAATAAATGGTTAACATTAATTTCTATTTTTTAGAATCTAAATCTGTGGAGAATTAATGTTAGGTAAATCCTAAATTCTTACTCTTCCAATATTCATTTTAATTCCTAAATTCTTGCTCTTCCAATATTTTCTCTAAGGAATGCTATATTTTCTCAAAAAATGCTATATTTTCTCTAGCTACCACATTCCATTAGCACAAAAAAGGATAAAATAAAATGTAACACTTGTCCCACCATTCACTGTTTTGGTGGAAAAATAATATGCTGTCACCACAATATATCTGAAATATTCTCTCAGTGGCTTTCTCAAATTAATAGAGAATATTTTTATATTTTATTTGTCTTTGTATATGAAATTATTCTATACAAGTAGTTTTGCTTTATGAATTTACTTATGTGTGTTAGTATTTAACTTTATATTACTCTAGTTTTTTTTAATATCAATTAATTTAGTTCTTAGAAAGGACTATTTGACACCAAATTCATAAAATTAAAGCACTTAACACAAATTTAAGATTTTAAATCGTTACGACAAATGTGACGCGATCCTTAACACTGTGAATCGCGGTCAAATGCAATTTATACAACCGTAATTTAGATTGAGTTGCAATCACAAATGTAACATAAGTTTTGATACATGGAGAAAATCGTGATAGCAGATTATTTTTCTTATAAAAAATCTTGAGGCTAAAATGCAGGTGATGCAAGTGGTACATAACCAAAATTGGTTTCCCTACATTCGGATTATTGTCGTATTCATGCAATCGTCTAATTTTGGTCGAACGGCCAACAATGTCTGACTTCGTGAATGCATGAAAATTCCAACTGCTGTGAAACTTGATATGTACACTGCCTTTTTTTTCCTTGAAAGTTGTACATTGCTATAGCAATCCAAAAATTCAATTAAGTTTGTAAAATTTACCTAAATTTTGGTTTTACCAATACCACAAATGAGCTTTAGAAATTCCTTCATCATTTCAAAGCCATGATTTGTAACATGTTTTGTATACAAAAATCACAATAGAGAAGAGGTTAGGATTATGAGAAGAATAAAAAACTTATAACATATAGTATATATTAGCTCTTTACATAACTTGAATGAAATGGAATTCAATAACATCAATTTTGTTAAATCTAATTAGCCTATTGCATTCCATTCCACGGGATACCACCGAGCTAAGCATACCCTTAAAGCTGCCGAAAACCTCCAAATTTATGTTAGTCTTCGAGCTGATTTACACATATTTCATATACTACAAGTTAGTAGACTATTGTGGTCGTGGTGGAAGTTACCCTACAAACCTTGATATTATGGCAAAATACAACAGTATTTGTCGTAGCAGATAGAAACTTCTAAAACTTTTAGATTACGGTCATAATACAGTTACAGACCGCAATTTAAAACCAAGATCAGAAGTATATTATAAATTTTACTACTGAAGAAGATTTCTATAGTACTAGTACAACATTAATTAAAAGTCCACCAAAATTCAAAACAAAGAGGGAAATTAACTAGATTGCTTAAGAAGAGTTCTAATTAATCTATATATTACAAACATTAATTAGTGATAATCATTGTCCAACCAAACCTTTAACATGCACTTGATCTTTTCTCTTTTCAGCTATAAATCTTGAAGCAGCTTCATTGCAAGTAAGATCTTCAACATTTGTATGCACCACCTTGGTAACTGTAGTAGCTCCATAGGTTGGATAAAATTTATATTGACAAAGATTTTGTGTTGCTGGAGTGTTACTATTATTGCCAAAACTTTTCTGCCTCCCAAAGAATTTTTCAATCTCATAACCAATTTTGGCTATTGAAAGATCTGCTTGAGGTGCCATTTTTCTCAAAGAAGTGGTTTGGTTAATATATATTTTTTTTGTTTGTATTGATTTTTGAGTATTAAGCTTAAGGGTATGGATATGTATTTATATAGGTGCATATAATATATAGATAATAGATAGATATAGCATATAGGTATGAATATTTTCATCTAGGGACCGAATATGTTAGTTGGAGTTGGACTAATAATTTATTTAGAGCATCACGAAAGGTAGCAAGATATATAGTAGACGTGGTTAAAACTACACCAAATTGATTTTATTATTAGGTTGTTTTTATTTTTGGACAAAAGATTTGTTGAGCATTATGGCACATATTGACTCTAAGTGGAGGATATTTTAACAGAATTAGGATAGAGACAGAATTCTAACATATTTTACATATTAAGTGATTGAACAAAGAATTGTGTATCGACCTTAGATAAGATTGACCAAAAGGAGGGTATGAGAGTAGGGATGTCAACAAGGCGAGCATTGATTGTTTCTTTGATTTTTGTTCCGTTTTCGAATTTGTTTTTTTGTCTCCATTTCCGTTAATTTTTTATATGGGGAATTTTCTTTCACTATTAACATTCTCACGGATCTCCACTATATCCGTGAATTTCATGAATATCGAAAAATAATATATTTTTTTTTTTAATTTTTCGATAAAAAACATGACACTAGTATTTCAATATTTATCTTTTTTTTTTATAAAAAAATCTTGCTTCAATAACAGTATAAATATGCAAAATATTTATTTTGCAACAATATTAACATAGGAGAGTGGAGTGGATGCTGTGATGATGATGGGAACAAAGGAGGATTGAAGGAGAGGAGTCGGTATGTCATGATCAGTGATCATTCTATATTTCTAGAGTTGGACATTGGATTAGGGTAAATAATAGAAATATAGAATGATCACTGATCATGACATACCAACTCCTCTCACTTACTAATATATTTATTATATTTTTTCATAAAATATAATTATATGAAAGACAAAAAATAATCACTATATAAAATTATATAAATTAATTAAGGATAATTATGTAATTTGGTTGGGGTCGAGGAATCAGCTGTGGCGGGATTCCCTAATTCCTACCCCTAATAAGGTAAGTAATGATTGAATAACTAAATTGAAGACATGAACCTTTCTCAAAGGACATAACAAAATGATTCAATTCATCATAAATTTGAGTTCAATTCAATTTTTCTCATAGGTTAACACAATAACGGATTACGTCGATCTATGATCGATTAATTAAGCATATATAATAGAGTTCTTATTCACAAGGTGGTTGTGATTCTTAATGGTTTGTCAAATGACTTAAGAACATCATATGTGAATTTCTTTCTAATGTTGTTGTTCGAGATAACAAACATTTCATTTTTCAAATCTTGGTTTCTAGCTTCTTCATTAGCATTATTCCTTAGCATTTTTATTCTTTTCAACTTGTTCATCTATTTCAAGTACAACTGAGATATTCTCGTTCAAAAGCATTAGCAAATGTTTTTGTTGTTATGAGAAACATCATATTTTGTTTTCAATATTTGAAGTGATTCCCATTAAACTGAAATGGTTTGTGATAGTCAACAGCCACAGAACCTAAGCAATAATTTCTTTGGTAACCATGGCAGAAAAGAAACGTCTTAATATTGTTGTTATCGGAGTTAAAGTCCGTTAATAAATAATTTTCAGCCACTAAAGAGATTACTGGAATGAGTTGTAGCACAACACTGCTCCCAACAACAACTATATTGGAGTCTTAATGCATTGAAAGATATGTTCTAGAAATACAACCTCAAATATGATACCAAGATCACTCTAATATGACACTAAGACCACTCTATTATAGTACGAATAGGAAAACTCTTATATGGTACTAGGATCACTTTTAAACTGAAGGAACAATGATACTATAATCGAAGGGACAATGGTGTACTATGTTCAGTGAAAAGTGGTACTATGACCTCTCTCTTAAATTGAAGGGAGATTTTTCCCCCAATGGACAAAAAGAAGGAAGGGGAAGTGGCTCGAAAGTGTGTCGAACTTAGTACTCTTTATATAGTGTAAGAATTTAAACAATGTGTATAATCTAACCGGTGTGGGACTTAGTTTTTTTTTTTAAATTACATACACTAATATGCTCTATTATTCGGTATAGAACTCTAGAGTTTTTATTTTCAATCCACAAACATTAATAGTATACTCTATGTTCCAACACTAATAGATTCTGAAAAGGATGCTCTCCTGCTCAATATCTTTTGCCATCTATACTCCATAATAGTTTAAAGGTAATCTTGTAATCTGGATCAAAGTTTTACTCATTTATACACAGCAATATATTCTAGAACTCTAAGAATTGCTTAATCATAGATGTAGACACAATTGGTGCAACTCTAATAACTTTGCTAATTGTATATTCTTATGTGCATTTTATTTATTCATTTTTATTCGTTTATTCTAATAATACTGTATTATATATTTCATGATCAATCCTTTGATTGAGGCAATGACATTTCACCGACCTACATGATACTTCAACATCACCTGTTTAAGATGTTAATTCAATTCAAGCTTTTTTCACTTATTCTAATACAGACTTGAATTTGTCGTGAAATTAACACTTCTATTGCATACACATCTTCGATTTTAACACTTTTAATTTAGAAACTTTTAAACAAACTCTTCAATTATATTAATTATCTTATTTCATTTTTAAGACGAGTATTAAACAAGTGTTTCCTTTACTTTTTTTTCTTGGTTAGGACCTTTCCTCTATTTTTATTATTTGTTTAAAAAATTAGATTGTTAAATTTTTTTAAAATATCAAGTCGATCCTTTCGTCGTTTGTAATTTTATTTTGATAAAAAATATAAAACTATAATAAAATTCATGTGGCGATGAAATGGAGCGGATCAAATATGGGTTTGGGGTTCTTTTTTTTACTCCCGTTAGAGATCAAGATCTATATAGAGATATCCGAACCCAATCAAATTCGAGGATGAGAAAAGCAAAAGTGTCTCCGCCCCGCTTTGTTGCCATGCTTGTGTGCAATTTTTATTGTGTGTCAAAAGGGAGGTAAGGAGTCTTGTAATGAACAACTTTTTAGTTGTTCATTAATGGAGGATAATATTTCTAAAATAGACTAAAAGGTACACTAAGATACTCTAAAACTAACTTCTTCATTCATTTACGTGATGATAATTGCATTCATCAATATGACTCATCACCTAAAACTAAATTTTGTTTTGAGCTATATATTCATAGTGTTAAGGGTCTGATATGGTCGCGCTCAACGACGAAATGGCCCATCAACAAAGGTTTCTTCACCCTTAAGTCTTTTCCAACTCAGCTAATCCGCCTTAGGTCACTTGTAGACAAATTTGGTTGCTCAATGACAAAAGCTTTTTTACCCTGATGTATCTGTCACATGTGCAAACCGCCTTTCAGGTTTTTCTAATTTCGTTTAGCGAATGTAGATTTTTCTAACTTGGCTCACTTCTGCCACGTTGTTGGTCATTGGATGGTGGCTTGAGCGAGTGACCAAACGACCAAAACTAGGACATTTTGTTTGCAGTCACTTCTGCTCACCCGACAACCAACCAAATATATCACTACTTTTTTCACATTCTCATGTTTTTAACGGTTTCCAAGTAAAACGATAGGGGTAAAATTAGAAAAGTGTATGACTTAAATGCATTTAGACACTTTTCTTAAAGGAAAATCTTTTTTGTAAATTTGCTTATATATGAGACCAGAGGGAGTAAATATTAGTATATAATTATTCTTTAAATTTCAGGAACTAAATATATAGGGAAATGATCAAATTACACCGGTGTAATATTTGAGTAATGTTAATCTTGATGTGTCTCAAAAACATGTCAAACGATTTTATGTTTTTGTAAAACTTAAGATATATGATCTATATGATATAAACTTTTAATCCAACGGTAAATTTTGTAAATTTGAATTCGTTAAAGCATTATTGAGCAATGTAACATTATTCAAATGTCACACCAGTGTAATTTGATCTCTTTCCAAATATTAAAAACCGCATAATAGTTTAGAATTTTATAAATTTACATGATAAAAAAAATTAATGGAGATTCATTTTAGTCATATTTTTGACAAGTCAAATCAGATAACAATAAAACACAGATTATTAATCCATAACATTTTTATACTTAATGGATTTCTTTGACGTTTTGACTTCCAATCACTTCTTGCTTGCTAAGAGATTGGATACTCGATCAAAAATTGAGTTCTTTTAAGTCCATAAAGCTTCAATTTTTCTAAAAAAATTGTTGGAATTAGGTAAAAATGCTATAAATTGTTGTTTAACTATTTTATACCAACATTTAAAATCATTGTTTTTTAACTCTCTCTCTCTCTCTCTCTCTCTCCCCCTCCCTCCCTCCGTCCCTCCCTCCATCCCCCTCTTAGGTATCTTATACAATTTTATTGAAAAATATCCATCATCCAATCAATTATTTAAGACCACATTATTTTTATTTTTTTACATTTAATTATATTAAAGTGAACTTAAATTTAAAATTAATTTTGTCTTAAAGGATACTACTGATCCCCATTATTTTTCATGATGCCAAATATTCTCCTTTATTTTATCCCCTCTACGTATTTGGAAATTACATGTTTTCCTCATAGTTTGAATCGAATTCTAAGAACCGAAAGACAAATCAAGGATTGATTATTATTCTCTAAATAATATGTTTCACTAGATAAACATTCACACACTTAATTTCAAATGCCCATATTCTCACTATTGACTCATGAAACCGAATCCTCAAGTGTGATATGATTGGGATACACAATTCTCCCAAATGGCTTTTGATAATTGTGGAAGTAATCTATGACGAGGAATGGTCTTTGATTCTTTGCTTCATTGCATTGCATGGAATCAATTTTAAATTGATGACTAGAGTATTGGAATGTCAATAGTCAGCAAGAATTCCTAGAAACATAGTAGTAGTTTAGGATAGGGGTGTACATGGTCTGTTTTTTTAACAAACCAAATTATATCCAAACTAAAACCACTTATGTGAAATTGGATTCATAACTCTTAGAATTGGGTAGTCTCCTCCACGATCCGTTGGGCCTCCTGCTATCAAATTTTTTTATCGGGTCATTCACCATTTATATCCGTGCTACAAGCTCAATAGTATTAGGCACGAGGGGGTGTGTTAACGAAGTCTCACGTCGATTGTGAATGTATTTATAGAGGTAATTCTTATCTTATAAGCCGGATTTGTAAGGATGAGTGGCTCAATACCCAATTTTAAGAATAACCTTACCATATTTTACTATAAATCGGTTATATATTTGGTTATAAGTCTAGTAACAGATACATAAACGGTTATTTTTATAAAATCAAAACTAGATAGATAAACACAAATCGAAAGCCGAGAGGGGAGTTCTTGTGAATTATGTTGCCCAACCAATTCTACCTATGGTATGAGCAATTTTCGTTTTCCATTGACTTTTATAAAGAAATCTTAAGAAGGATGAACTTCTTTTGGTGAGGCTCCAATAGATCTAGTAAGAAAAATTAATTGGTTGAGTTGGAAGAAGTTATCTATGAAAAAGGAAAACTATGGATAGGTTTTCCATCATTTGTATGGGTTCAATTCAAGTTATCCATGCGAATAAAACAAGGTTAATTAGAAATCTGCAACCAACCAATATGTGAGCTTTTTTTGTATCTCCTATATTTTCTTGTGCGTCTTGTTAAATTTTCAAAATAGCTTACTTAGGCAGCGAACTGAATCCACTCTGTAAATAGCGAATGGGTAAAAAATATTCAAATTCACCAACGTTTTAAGATTTCTGGTTCCCCAAAAATTGCCGAGGAAAATTTTGAATTTTTTTTTCCATCCACTTAAGTAGTGAAACCATGTCGTACTGTTGGACCAATTTGTTACTTAAGTAGGCAATGACCTTGAGACACAAACACTTTTTTCCTCGACTCCAAACCCTTTTAAAAACCATCATTTTCTCAAAAAATCTTGTTTTCAAACATCACATTGAGCTGAATGCAAATGTAACGTGAACCTAAAACTTTCCTTATTCCATTCCGTATGCATTTCATTTGAGCCACGTCATACCATGTATGTACTGATTAGTTCACTTAATTAGCGGATGGTAGTTCGCCAATTAAGCAGCAGACCACTTTGGATACTAGAGCTGGTAGTTTTATTTCTTTGAATTGTCCTAGTTATAGTTAATTGATCTTAAGGATGGTGAGAAGTCGGCTACGGTTGGTGCTAAGGGCGATGGGCAACCGAGCAAAATATCGATTGTTTTGGAACCCACAATTATTTTTTGACGACAATTAATGTCCAATTGAAAATTTACTACACGTCAAGAGATGCAAGTATGGATTTGTGCTGAAGCGGATGAGTTAGGATTTAAAGATGTGGTTATGATCAAGGATTTAAAAAACGGTCGCGGTCGCGTCTCGATTACGTAAAGATTTTCGCGATTTCGGTCAGTACAGGTGTTATGACACTAATTGCGGTCGTCGCGGTGTGAATTAATCACAATTTGTTTTTTAATATAAAAAACGGTGATAACGGTAACGATATCGACAACTGCCAAAACCATTTTGTCGCGGTCTTTTTCGCGGTCGCGGACCTTTATTTAAAACCCTGGTTATGATAATAGCTCATATCTTTAAACTATATATTTTATAAATAGTAGCTTTATGGAGATCCAATTGGACCATGTATAATACAAGTTTTGGAAGCTTGCTATTTAGGCCCCCTAGTATTACTCGCAGGCCCCCCGTCGTGACCAAAATGCCCTTATAAACATTCGTATCCTAGGAAACGAAGGAAAGAGATTTCGTCACCTAGAAGATGAAATTATGTTAAAACATAGTAGGCTTGCATTGTCACGCACATCTGGGCACAAAACACGCAATTTCGTCTCGTAGTTACCGAAACGGCAATTTTGAAATTTTGTCACCTAGAAGACGAAATTGTGTGTTTTGTCACCTAGAAGACGAAATCTTGGTTAAACGTAGTAGGTCTGCCTTGTCGTGCACATCTGGGCACAAAACACAATTTTGTCACCTAGAAGACGAAATCGTGTGTTTTGTCACCTAGAAGATGAAATTGTGTGTTTTGTCACCTAGAAGACGAAATTTTGGTTTTTTGCAATTTCGTTCCCTATGTGACGATAATTTTTCAACTGTAATTTAGGGGTATTTTGGAATTTTAGGGGGGCCTGATAGCAACCCAAGGGGCGTAAATAGCAATTTTCTCAAGTTTTGTAGGTCATATAACTTGGATAATTACAACATATGTTGCTCATGAGTTAAGTTTGTTCTTGTAAAAGAAAATGGCTTCAAGAGAGGAATCACCTATCATATTATTCATATACTATTGAGGAATATATAGCTGCAAAAGAAAGAGTATTTTGAGGGACAGATTCCACAATGAAAAGTGAATTGAATCTCATATTCTATTTCTCTTTATTCTTTTTTTTATATAAATAATTAGATAATCAAAAGAATAAACCTGATAAATTATTAGAATCAATTGATATCACAAAATCCGAAAGATCACACCGGCTAAATATGCCAAACGAGAAATAATTATTGAATTTGTAAGCTTGGATAATCAACTAATGTTTTAAAAAACACACCGCTCATCAAACCGGTGAAGATACTAGGTTATTGGTTCATTGGTCGAACTACTGGATGACTAGTCGAACCGCATGACTAACTCAGATAAAATTGAATAATTCGGTTGAATAAACCAATCTCTACAAAATTGAGTTGTACATCATCCTTAATTTCATTAATGTTTAAAAGATTCTAATTGTATTTTTTATTAAAAAAATAAAATGACTTCATTTTAACTTAGGGAAGAAAAAAAAACGCGCATTCTCTGGTTTTTACCGGTTTTGGCCGGTTCGGTCCGGTTTTTAAAGCATTGTAATCAACTGTTAATTTTGTGAACTCATTGCTGAAAAACAACCTAATCGTACACGATATATACCATACATAATAACAATTAGATTCCCCCATGTAAACGTGCATGTTATTTTTTTTAATAAAGCATGATTTAAAGCCTAGAGAAATAATTGTCAAAAAAAAAAAAAAAGCCTAGAGAAATAATATTATGTTACTTATTTAAATATTATTATTGCTCATTTTTATTTGAGTTTGATGGGCATATATGCAAATTAAATATACAGTGACCAGAGGATTAAGACAAAAAAATAAAACTTGGGGAGATATCATCAAGCTAGTACATCAGCGAGATAAAAAATACTGTGAATGATCTTTATTCCCTGATCTTGATGATCTTCTAGAGGAAGAACATCATGTTTGTTCAGCCATCAAGCTAGTTGTTCTAATTCAACGAAAAAATATATGAATATAGGTTTTTAGAGAAAAGCATGTCAATATTCAAGGTCTGGGAAGAAGGAAAAAAAAATTAGGATTGTGTCAACCAAAAGTTTAGAACTAAGAGCTTCGAAACTTATTTGAATGATGGTATGATGAAAAGAAGTGCATGTCATGTTACATAAAATAAACCCAACAAATATATCGTTGCAACTTTAAATGAAGTACATCAAGAACATAAAACAGGACAAAAATGAAAACCATAATGTTTTTAGTACTAGAGTCAAATTATCAAAACTGGCATGCATGCGAAAATTTTAGATGCTGAAAACTTATATCATTACCATCTCTAGTAAACTTTGTTTAAGCTCGAACTCCCTTAAGGCTAACCATGCGAGTAGATACATCTCCCTGGGCTCCCCTCAGTCCTGAACCCCCTTGATTAGTCCTCCCTGAATTCTGATAACCAGCACGCCCCACACGATCTCTTGAATAGCCGCTCCTAGCTGCTTGACCATATGCCAATGGCCTTCCACCAGCATTACCATATCCTGCACGTCCACTCCCTTGCCGTGTCTGATTATAGGACAAGTCCTGCCACCTACCACCTGAAGGCCCTGTTCCACCACCTCCGCCAGCAGCAGCAGCAGCATAGTCCTGTCCATCCCTTCGTCTTGGAGGAAGATCCAATCCACCACCTATTCTTGCCTCTGTGGCTCTTTCATTACTCTCTGCAAGAATAGATAATTTCTCTGTCAATTGGAATGCCAATGCTTGCAGCCTAGAGTGCTCAACATTTTGGAAAACAATGCACCCAGTTGGCTGGTCCCAACTTGCATGAAGCTCCTCGTTGATCATCATCCTACTCACAATGCTATGAGTACGAGGAACAGATAGGTCGAAAAATTTCGTGACTTGATCCAGACTCAGAGACTCGTAGGATGAAGAGAAGGTAAGGAGATATGTCCTAAGTGCCTCTTCCTTGATTTTGTCCTTCAGCATTTCCAATACGGTGTCTCGATTTTTAACAAATTTCCATACATCAAGAGAGGTAATAACTTCAAAAGCCTTGTTGAAGTCTCCTTTAATAAGAGCCCTAGTGGCAGCCATAATGTGGTCTCTGACACTCTCAGGAGGACCAGTCAATGTTTGTCTATCACTGACCTCAAGCAAACGGCGGAAATTCTTACTGATGACCCTATGCTTTGCATCATGAACATTGGCAGCCATGTTGGGAACCTCCAGCAGCATAGCAGATATAAGATGCACTGCTTCCAGGAGTTCAAGATTTATGTGCATATGATATGGCATCTGGCGTCTTCTTTCCAACCTTTCCTGAAGGAATATTAAAAAGAGTAAATGTGTTATCACAATTCCAAAAAAAATGAGAGAGAACAATCACAATGAGAAAATGAGAAGACTATACGTTAATCTGAAAGAAATTATGCTAATTTAGCGAATAAAATAAATACTTCCAACTTTATGCTAATTTGGCGATGTAGGCTAAGGCCAATGCATAGTATCAGCTATGATAAATTAAATACTTCTATAACTTTAACATTGGGACAAATATAACATGCATGCATGCACACTCTTGCAAAAACCATTTATCTAATTGGCAATGAGTTGATTCAACAGAGTCAACCTCATATATTTGATACACAGGTAAGGAAAGTCTCTTCCATAATCCAAAAGCCAAACTTATTTTACAACTGATACACCCACAAGCCACAGATGAGATTAAAGAAAGAACAATCCTACAATACTTGCCCAGTTCATTCAAACCTATATTTGCAAGAAATGAACTTCTCCACTCAGGAATCACATATCCTTAACTGATAGTTTCTTACAACTAGCAACATTTTAAAATGCATTGGGAATTTTATTATAACTCAATAAAACTGAATTTATCATATCTAACATTGATTTCTTTATGTAAGATTAAAATTAATATTTTTAGACTATTAAACAAACACAAATAAGCATGTAAGCATATCAACTAGATAATTGCATAGAGCTGACAAATGGAATTCCAATCTGTCTATTCTCCTGATCATCAGCATGCCGAAAGAGTGGACTAGAGAAATATTAGCCTAGTTCCTTTTGCTCAACAAAATGTTACTCAAGATTCTTGACATAGAGTCTTTATTAGGAAAAGGTTAATCTTTTCATTGTTGATTATAACACCCAGGTCTGTAATATATATGTAAGACCTTTTTTGCCAATGCACAAGAATTAAGAAAAATAGTTTACATTAAATTTGTCAACAATGTACATTCTCTATCCAAAACTATCCTTCAATTATTAAAAAAAAAATATATAGTTGGTCGTTTAATTCTCTCCAAACATATAGGAATGATATCAAACGACAATCGAGGTCTGCAAACAATGCATGTAGTCGTTAATACCTTGCAGCAGTCGCAACAGCTAGGGTGAGTGACAGACCGACATGGAATTTTGGTATCTTGAAATGCTTTTCATTTATGCCATAATATATGGTAAGCAGTAAACACACACACACACACACACACACACACACACACACACAATAAATAAATACATTTCCTACATTATGTCATTAAACAACTACTTGGGAAGCCGGATCAGCAAGTACCTGTTCTGGAGTCTTCTCGTGATAACGGCTTTGTGACACACCTTGTGCAAGCAACTCTTTCACCCTTCCACCTGAATAAAGTTCAGATAGGCAGCCATGTGCTTCAGAAATCAATCCAATCCGAAAAGCACAAAGACCTAACTGTGACATGGCCCTGTTAAAAAGTATCTGTGTTGAAATGTCCATGTGCTGAACATTGTCTTGCAAATGACTCATAAGCAGCAGATCACGAGATATTGAGAACTCATCAAGGAGAGCATGGTGATATATATCACAAAGCATTGCCCGTGCTTTAGTGCGCTCGTCACCATATTTGTATATATGTGAAACTAACACATCCATTAGGGCCCTGCTATTCTCCGGGAAGGTGGGTTTCCGAGAAACAAGCTCTGGTGTAACAACAAATGCAGTAGGAATTCTTGTATCCTCAAACCCTTTGGACTCCTCGGTAGCCTCGCCTTCATTATCTCCATCTTCTGTCAGATCCGCCAATTTTCTCATGGCATCATAAACCTCTTGTGGTTTGTAGTAAATGAGTTCAACCCTCCTCAAGGCCACCTTAGAAGATGATTTGAAATCTCCGCTCCTTTCAAGATATTCCTGGACATTTTGAGCAAGAACCAAAAACATAGGCTCATCTCTGAGCCTCTGGACGTACTCACGTGTATGAGGATCTATGCACTGCAAGCTCTTGAAAAACTCAGTATCTATTTTTTCTAAGAAGGCAACTAAGTTACCCCAAACCCTAATTGGTCCATCATAATCAGCCCCTTTTTGAGTTTCATTCTCATCTGGCTCCACTGAATCATCAACCTTAATGTTTGGAAATTGAACTAGAATATCAAGAATGAGCAGCATATTCTGAACACATTTTTTCCACACGGTTATGGGCATATGGCCACTGAGACCTGGATTAACATCAAACTGAGCAGAAACCACACTGAAAAGAATTTCAAGCTTCTGTGCTGGTGTTTTAGCCACTTTAGTTAAGAAGGTAAGTTGTTCAACCTGTTCAAACCTTCCAGTTCCCTTTTTTCCCCTAGCTGCCACAATCTCTTTAAACTTCTTGTTAACAATATCCCATGTGACCTCCCTAGGGTCTTTCATGAGCTGTCTGTCCAAAAGTCTTTCCCTTTTGCTAAGCTTTTGGTCCCAAGGTCCATCACCAGCATCATCCCTTCCCTCTTCGTATTCAGCTTCCGAATCCGATTTAGGTTCCTGCTTACGAAGCTGGTCAGGCTCAATAATCTCACCATCACTGTCATCATCTTCCTCACTCTCCTCATTGTCATCCTTTTCCTCCTCGCTCTCAGGACTCTCCCTGGATTTAGTAATCAGCTCCTCATATTGCTTATTATTCTTCTTCAATTTCTGCTTCATCGAGTTCAACGCTTTGGCATTGCTACTACTCATCTTCTTCTTCGCATCCTTATTTGCCAATGCCTGAGCCAAGAAATCTTCCAACAAAACAAGAGCCTTAATATAAAGCTTAGGGACCTTATCAGTCTCAGCAACACGCATCACTTTCTCGAGTTGTTTATTGATCTTGTCAAAACTCTCTTGCAAACTCACCCAATCATTAATCTTCATTGCATTCTTCATCTGGTCAACCGTTAAAGCCATCTCTTCAAATCGCTTATCTTTTGCCGACCTAACAACACGCTTGTGACCATCGTCTTCATCGCTGTCACTAGCATTATCAACCATGTACTTACTTTTCGAAGGATCGGTGTCAGGTTCAATCGGTACATCATCAACCGAGTCATCATACTCACTATCATCATCATCAGAAGTACCACCAGCCTAACAATCATAAAACAACAAAAATAATAAAATTAACAATGTTTTCAATCTAATCGTGAAATTAATCAACAAAGGTAAGAGATTTTTGAAAACCTGAGCAAAGAATTTCGACATCGTTCGTCAAGCGTGAAAAATCTGGAACGAAAATAATAATAAAAAAAATTAGATTAAAATTCAATTAATATGGCGTAAAACGAAATCATAGCATGGAGAATAAGAAACAATTGAATAACATAAAGCTTAATTACATAACAGAACGCGAATTAGGGTTATGGAGTACCTTTTGTAAAATTAGGGTTTCTGAGAGTGTAACAGCGCCTGAGGAACAAGAAGAACGAAATGTGAATTGTGATTGAACGAACTCAAGTTGCAAAGATGCTTAACTTTTGGGCCGTTTCAGTGCACACGTAACTTCATGGGCCAAGCCCAATTAGAATAGTTCACAAACTCAAATGAGACTTTTAACATCATTAGTTAGTAAAATCATTAGTTAGTAAAATAAAGGTAAAATGCATTCATAGTTTATTTAAATTTTACGTTTGTAATGTATAGGTCATTTAAGTTTTTTAAATTTGTAATATATATATAGGTCCTAGTTTTTAAGTAACAGGAGGAACCTAGATGTTACAAATTACGAACTTAAGGCTCTGTTTGGATTGATGAAATATAATGGAATGGAGCGGAACAGAATGAAATATAATAATGTTCTATTGTTTGGATTTGAAAAATAAAAATGGAATGGAGCGGAGCGGAATGGAATAGGATGAAATGAATTTAATATCATATCATCACTTACCTTCAATTTTGTTCATCTCCTTTTTAAAATATCCAAACAATGGAACAAAATATTTATTTCATTCCGCTCCATCCTATTCAACTTCACTCTATTCTGCTCCATTTCATTCCATTACATTTCATCAATTCAAACGGAGCCTGAATGATTTATTTGTTTCTTAAAACATTTAAAAACCAATCTATAACAAATGTAAAACTTAAAAATCTATAAATGCATTTTGCCTAAAATAAAACATCATTTAGTGTTTTTTAATTAACTAATTTAAATCCCTGGAGTTACTCGGGTTAGAGATTAAATAAGTTTGTTTGCAGTTTGCAATAATATCCATGTAAGTATATTAGATTGAAATTTTTAAAATTTACAGTTATAATAATATCTTAAAAGTAAATATAATAGGTGAGATAAACATCCAACGCAAGAATGAGAAATGTAAATAAACCAACAATGAATTGGTCTACATGGTAAGGGTCTTAAACCCTTTAAGCAGGTGGTCATAGGTTTAATTCTTGGCTTGCGTATGGAAAAAATTATGTTGAAAGGATAAAACTCACCTAATGTGCCCACGGGTTCCCCGATTGTGTGTTTGGGATCCTAAGTAAGTTTTGTAAGCGAATGGATATTATTAACCAATTGATAAAATTTTGAAGGGAGACATTAATCATTTGAAACAAAATTCGAAAATTCATAAATCGTTAGTTGGTTCAGTGGTGATTGATATTGGACTTTGTAATGAAGACCACAGTTCGATCCCCCGCCAGCGATCGTGAAGAGGCTGAAACTATTTGAGGTCAAAACTAACACCCAAACAAAATTTAGGAGGTTTAGTGGACAGTATACTATTGATAAAAAAAATCCAAAAATTCAAATTGGGTGAAATAACCGACCAAATGAAAATGGTTTAGTTAGTAATCATCTATTAAAATTTAGACATTTAAAAATGGGCTTGAATTTCATTATGAATTTGGCCTCCATAATTGGATAATATATATGTGTCAAATACACATATTATATATATAATATATATTTAAAGATGATCATCACAATGATATTTTCCACACCCCTAATTTCGTATTCTGTCATGACCCATCAAATATTGAAAGACTTTCATTTATTCACAAACACACCCTTAAGTTTAAAAATAGTAGCAAAATGCTAGCTTAACGAGGTTGTGATTCATGATAATTCAATTTGATCCTTCTTGTAAAATTATTCTATTCGATCTTTAAGATAAGAAGCATATACAAACCACTAGCTGTCCGGATATGGTGTGATATTTTATTGTATAGCATCAAATACAATGTGAGAATAAATAAATAAATAAATAATGCGTATGTATTGTACAATGTTTTGCATAAGTCGAAATCAAATAACATTTTTTTGAACAGGTACAAAATCTTAATAAGGGATGTATTGGATTGAGATTTTATGAGATAATTTTGGCAAAAAAAATCTTGATGATTTTATGAAATTTTGTTGGACTATATTGATTTTGTGAGATTTTAAAGACTTTTTTACAAGACTTTTTTACAATCAAGATTTTTAACACATAATTTGAATGGATTTTGAGAGATTTTTTTCAAAAGACTTTTTACAATCAAAATTTCATAATACTTTATATATTAGGAAACATTTGTATAATAGGAAAATTTTAAAAGAATCAATAAATTTTAATAAAAGAAATTATAATTTTTTTGAATCCAAATATTTTTTTTTTAAAAAACCTTACAATAGAAAACTCCATTTTTTTTACGTATATATTCCTAATCACCAATAAAATGGAAAGGTTATCACCACCACCATTGATGGAAAACAGAAGCAGATGAATGTGAAGAAAAAAATGGTTTGCTGTAAAAAAAATAAAAAAAGAAACCGAAGAAACAAAATTTAGTATAAAAGTTGCAATGAATCAAAAGTTTGTAAAAAAGATGTAGAATTTGTTAAAACAAAATTGCAAAAAAGCATATTTGATAGGTAAAGAAGATGAATTTTTTTCCTGGTATAGTGATGATGAAAGTTTGTCTTGAAGAGTTTTAAAAAGTCTCAAGGCTTTTGGTGAGATTGTTGAATAAGTGAACAAAGAAAATAAGAAGAAAAAACTCAGGTGCAATGAACTGCGAAAGTAATAACCTGATACGGTGATGATGAAAGTAAAAAGTCTTGCAGAGTTCAAAAAAGTCTCAAGGCTTTTGGTGAGATTGTTGGAAAAATCTATCAAGTGTATTTTTAAATAAAAAGTCTCACAAAATCCATTACATACAAGAATCCACTAAAATCTATGGATTTTTGAATACCAATAGACATTTTATAAGTCTTGACAAATCTCAATCGAATAACAACGGATTCCATTGCCTTGAAAAAAAAATCAAGATTGTCTTAATTGAATACCACTAAATTTATTTAGATTTTATAAAAGTCTTGATTGAAAACCACCTAATTTTTTTATTAAAAAAAAATCTTTTAAAATCCTTTAAAATCCTAATCCAATACACCCTGATATTTAAAATTGAACTATCTTTTTTTTGTATAAATCATGATACACAAACTTTGTTGTCCAAGTTGAAAGTTAGCCTTAAAAATTGGCTAATAACTAGTTGTCGGTATTCATTATATTGCATGACACACACCACACTCCTATTGTGTTTTGACCAAGTCTAATGTATTGGCAACAATAATAGGCCTTAATTAGCAGGTTGTGTCAAAAAAAAAATATTAGCAGGTTCATATTTGGTTGTGTTTGTTGTACTCGTTTGGCATATCAATTGAGGGGAATTTAGTTATCCATTAATCACATGTCATAACAATGTCAATTGACAAGTAATTTAGTTTTAGTTGTAAACAAATTTTTTACTCTTTTTTAAGGTGATAAAATATTTTTCAATTTATTAATATTTTATACTTACATTATAATTAATGTTTATGAATATTAATCAAAATACATATTTTAATTTTTTTGTCCAATAATTTTTCTTTTGTATTAAAAGTAACTTTATTATTTTATATTTACACTTTTTTTCTCTCACATTCTATATATATCCACTAATACTCTAAACAAATCACATAAACTTCTAAAACTTTTATGTCAACTCAAAATTATAGTTACAAACCGTAATTTAAAACCATGAGCAGGAAATATAAAATATAAATTTTACCGCCGAAGAAGGTTTCTATAGAAAATTAGAAATACAACTTTAATTAAAAGTCCTCTAAATGCAAAACAAAGAGGAAAATTAACTAGATATTGCTTAAGAAGAGTTCTAAATCTATAGTACAATAAGTATATATACCTACTACAAGCATTAATTAGTGATAATCACTGTCCAATCAAACCTTTAACATGCAATTGATCTATTCTCTTCTCTTCTATAAATCTTGAAGCAGCTTCATTGCAAGTTAGATCTTCAACAATATTTGTATGCACCACCTTGGTAATTGTAGTTGCTCCATAGGTTGGATAACATTTGTATTGACAAAGATTTTGTGTTGCTGGAGGATTGCTATTATTGCCAAAACTTTTCTGCCTCCCAAAGAATTTTTCAATCTCATAACCAATCTTGGCAATAGAAAGATTTGCTTGAGGTGCCATTTTTCTCAAAGAAATGGTTTGTTCTATATTGTTTGTTTTATTTTTGAGTATTAAACTTAAAGGGTATATATAGGTGCATAAAGAAAATGTAGATAGCATAGGAATGAATATATTTCTACCTAGGGGCCGAATATGTTAGTTGAAGTAATAATTTATTAGAGCATCATGAAAGGTGGCAAGATATATAGTAGACTTGGTTAAAAATGCACCAAATTGAATTTATCATCAAGTTTAATTTTTTTTTTTTTTTATGGACAAAGATTTGTTGAGCATAATAGTTCAACCAAACATAGTTTTTATTTTTGTTAAAAACATAAAATAATAATTCATTATAAATTCAATTCAATTTTTAGAAGAAAAAGTTCTTTGCATTGTAACACTTTATTTACTTATTTGTTCTTCAACTTTAAATTTTTAGTGTTCCATTCCCTTAAAAGATGAGAGTTAACACAAATAAATAAATTCATCGTAACTAATAATATTCAAGTCACACAGTGACTAGAGATATAACAAAGATAAATAATTTATCTTTATAAAGGCAGTGCAAACTTCGCCTTTAAAAATTTTAATTATATATTTAAAATTGGAATTCCTTTTTCAAACAAGCTTTTGTTTTTATATCATAAGTGGTGACTCTTTTTTTATATAAATCATGACACAAAGTTAGTAATGTGTAAGTTTTTTTTCTCTTTCAACATGAAATCGGGAACTTTTACACCTTAACATCTTTAACCTTTTATTAATTTATTTTTTTAAGTTTCAAAATAGTGGTAAAAAGCTTGCTTAACAAGGTTTTCTGATTTGATCTGTAAAATTATTCTATTCGATCTTTAAGAGAGGAGGCATATGCAAAACATTCTATTCGATCTTTAGTGTTCCGGATATGGTGTGATACTGTTACATTTTATTGTATAGCATAAAATACAGTGTAAGCATAAACAAATTAAAGCGTTGTGATTATCAAAAAATAAATTAAAGCGTTGTGGTTATCAAAAAATAAATTAAAGCGTATATAATTTTGTACAGGCAAGGGGATATGCATAAGTTGCTAGATCGAACCGCCATCGGGTTTATTTTATTATTTTTTTAAACAGTCTAATGACTGTAAATTTCACCTTTAAAGTGGGATGATATCTCAGTCTCTTGCATATAAAATGCAATTGTCCAGCTAAGCTCAGGAGACATTCTTTTTAGATTTAATTCAATATTTGATCTCTTATGTTGATTTTAGATTTCAACTCAATCATTTATATTTTAAAAGTTTCAATTTAGTCTCTTATGTTTATTTTAGGTTTCAATTTGATCATTTCTATCAATTTTGTCACATGTCGCAGACGATTTGCAAACACACACGTGGACACATTGACACTTGCACATGTGTCCAAATTTTTTTTTTTTTTTTTTTTGAAATGGCAAAATTTATTAATAACCTAGTCTCTGCACAAGACGAACAGAGACCGATAAAAAGGAACAACAAAACATAGGTGTCGTGTATATGTGGAACACCTGAAGGAAAAACTCCTAAACAAACACATGTGTCCAAATTAAACAGTATTAATGACAAAACTAGCGGAAATGACCAACTTATGCAAACGGTGGAAATATAAGGGACCAAATTAAAACTTTTAAAATATAAGGGACCAAATTAAAATCTAAAATAAACATAAGAGACTAAATGTTGAATTAATTTTTTTTTATTATCTAATAATTTATACAGAATAAAGAGATAAAGAATATATATGAGATTCAATTCATTTTTTCACTGTCCAATCTTTCCCTCATATAATATACTCTCTTTTTCTTTTCCTTATATATATATATATATTCCTCATATAATATATGTAAATGACCAACTTATGCAAACGATGGAAATATAAGGGACTTATCATATGATATATATATTCCTCATATATATATATATATATATATATATATATATATATATATATATATATATCATATGATAGGTAATTTTCTCTTAAAAAGCCATTTTCTTTTACAAGAACAAACTTAACTCGTGAGCAAGATATGGTCCAATTGTATCTCCATAAAATTACTAGTATTTGTAAAATATATAGTTTTAAAATAAGAGTTACATAGTATATTGGTTGGTTGCAACCCAATCCATAGTTTTCTTTTTTCATAGATAACTTCTCACCAATAGAAGTTCATCATTCTTGAGATTTTTTTACTAAGAGTGAATGGAAGAAGAAAAATGCTCATACCATAGATTTTCTTAAGCTTTATAAAAATGTCAATTTTTTAGTGCAATCACACCACCTTGCAACTAGTCTTGAACTTACTATGATGGATGATTCCATTTGCATCTAGGACATTATGTAGGATGGATTCATCATCCTTTAGAAAAATAATAAAAAAAAAACGTTGATATAGTTAAAATCTTTGAGATCTTTAAATGATGTTGCAATGTTGAAGTTTACTTTCTTGAGAGTGATATTTTTCAACTATAAGATGTCTATTCTTCATTATGCCAAATCTTCTTTGTTGACAGGTATAAATCATGATTTGAATGTTGTTATTGTGAATTAATTATGTTGGCATAATGGTGATGAACTCATGATTCTTCCATTAGTTTTTGGAAAGATATTTTTAACTAATTAAAGTACGATTATTTTTTAGCTTTTGTAGGTGTTCATTTATTTTTTAGGCGTGAATATGGATTTTTTTTTTCTTTCTTTCTTTTAGCCTGCCGGTTAAGATATTTCTTTTTATCTAGGAGTTACTTGCTTCGTTCTCTAGAATAGGAGAATCTTTTTTAGTGTTTTGTTGGTCTGATGCTTGCTTTGGTTCACTTTGTACTTCTTTTCATCTAATCTTTTGGTTAAATTGACTCAATAAACCTTCTATCTACTGTTAATCTAAGATAATAATATACCATCAAAAAACCTTGATTGACCCTCATTATTTTTTTTTTACTGTTTTTTTCTCTTCACACAACTGAGGATATTCTTGTCATATTTTTGCTAAATTTATGTTATTCATCCTCTAAATCTTTTGTACCGGAGGGTCAATTTTACCCTTGCTTTTTTAAGTCCAAATATGACAAAGTAGAAGGCTATTATTGACTTTGTTTACTAAATTTTCAAATTAAAGTAGTAGTACACTGCCCAAGAGTAAAAGTTGGATGAGACAATTTACACAATTTACTCTACTATCTTTTTCTCTCTCATTTTCTTTCTTCTTCTGATATCTCTCCCTCATATAATTTTACTCCATCATTCCATATCCAAACTCAGTGAGAAAGAGAATGAAGAAAACATTTGAGAAAGAAGATCCACCGGAGATGGACAATAACTACATGGGTATTTGATTTCCTCTACAATTAATCATCTCCATTATTCTCCATTTCTAGATATTTGATTTTACTTTCTTTTTTATTTTTTCTGTTTTGTTTCTTTGTTTTGTTCATCACTTTCATTTTATATATGCACACCATGTGTTTGATAAAATGTTGTTGTGAAAAACTTGATTGTGTATATGTTGAGGTTAAAAACTTTGATAGTGCTTCCTCTGACCTATAATTTGTGAATTGAACTGATGCTTTGAGATTGTTATCTCTAATCTATGTTTTATTATGTTTTCAACTCTTTTGGAAAAGAAGAACAATTTGATATGGTTATTCGAGATCTGAAGGTCATGGTTTACACATTTCAACTTTTTTTTATATCATCTATATATAATAAAATCTTTGTTTCATGTTGAATCATGATAATAGAATTAAATTTCAAATTGTAGGGTGATATTATCCAAGTTATCATTTCAACTAAAGAGGTGAATAAGAAAGGATGACATTGCTCATTTGAAGAAATGTTTACCAAATGTCATAAAAAATTTCAAAGTCCAACCCAATGATTTCAAGTTTAAATACTCTGAACATGAATTTTTAAGTTGGTCTTCAAACAAGAGAAATATTTGTAAGCTTGAAACAAATACATAAATCTCTACTAACTTGTGTTACTAGAAACAGATTTCATGAATACCTCTAAAGCCTTCTTTATCACTCTAGATAGAAAGTGACGCTAATGTAACAAAAAAGTTGTACATGATGTGAGTAATATGTTTTCAATGGACCTATCCATGTCAAGGTTGATTCAAGGTCATATGATTTCATTTTTATTATTTTAGTTTCATTGTTTTATACATGCCTAATTGGAATTTTTTATGTCACCACAATTGCCACCCAAGATCGATGACTTCAAAACTCGGGTAAAGAGGTTGCTATCTTCATCATTCTTGGATCTAACATTAAAAACCTTGGATGTGGTGTGTAGTTACAATATTTTAGCCTTTAAAAAGGGCTTTTAATGGGTTTATAAATGTAGGTTTAGGCACTTTATTTTGTAGAATGAGAATTTGGAGAGCAAATATTTGGATCAAAGATGCAGTGATTAAGGAGGGGCATTACTGTGATGAAAAAAAGGGGCTGGTGTGGCAATAAGAAGTGGAGGGTCAAAATTTTGTGGGTTAAGAATAAGATATGAAAGTTGAGATGTGGCATTTGGTGCATAGCAGTGTTGGTAGTGCACAATCAATGACTCAATTCATGCCACAATGTGAATTATGCAGGTTAAAAAAATGAATGGTTATACATGGTAGCTGGTATGGGAGGGCAGTGGCGATAACTTACTGGTGTATTAGACATCATCTAATATAAATGGCAGCTGGTATGGTCTATTTTACCTTCTTTTTTTGTTGATAGCCATCTTTTTTTAGACCACATTCTTTTCGGTCTTCTCTGCATCATTTGTACTTCTTCAGTTTTAGAAACAAGAGAAGGAAGAAAAAGGACGACAATCGGAGAAGGAAGCCTGATAAATAGAAGGACGATTCCAACACAGAAGAAAGAAGAAGAAATTCAAGGGTTAATACAACATTGAGGAAATCTGAAATTGAGTACTATGCTATGTTGGCAAATTGAGTATTAAGAATAAGATATGGAGAAAATGAGGATATATATAACGCGTGTAAGTTATGCATGAAATAAAGTATTAATTTGTTTTTTGATCTATTTTTTCGTGACATGAAAAAATGGTTGAAGAGATAATATATTTTCACGTTTATATCATTTTGTTTCAACTTGCATTAACGCTTTAAATCAGTGAGTTAGCTGTGTTTTTGTTTCTTTACTCATGTTAATTTTCTTGGTTGTTTGTTGTGTTAATGGCTTTTTTTCAAAAATTTTTGCCCTATAAACTATTGTTTTTGACCATCGTGTGAGATCGATTCTTTTCATGCTTAGATCATTTTGTTTCAACTTGCATTAACGCTATAAATCAGTGTGGTAACTCTGTTTTTGCTGCTTGACTCATTTTTTTTTTCTTGCCTTTTTGTTTGGACTTTTTTCATGTATAATCCTTAGGAAGAAACTTCCATTAATGCAAAAAATCAGTTTGTGTTACTCTATATTGCTTTTTCACGCTACAAAGGACTTAAAATTTGTTTTATTTATGGTTGAACCCTTTTTTTCTTTTGCTATATGTTATCTTGAAACATGTACCTAATCTTTAACACATCTTTAAAAAAAATGTATCAGGTTTATTTACCAAAATCATGTCAAGGGGTTTTGATTCCATTAAGGACATCAATGATGGGAAGGAACTATGGAAGTTTGCGGTTAGACTTGAAGATATGTGGAAAATGGGTGTCGGCAACGGGGAACATATCGAGTTCCTTATTCTTGACAAACAGGTTTGTATTAACCTCAGACCATTTCATTTAAAAATATAAAGAAAATAGACAGATACGATGGAATGGGATAATGATCATTGATCAAATATGTCATACATATATGCACCTTTGAATTTGATGATAAGAATGAATAAATAAGATCTTATAATTATGGTTTTTTTTTTTCTTAAAAAGTCCTATAATAAAGAAAATAGGTTTCCCTATAATTATGGCTCCAAACTAGAGATTATAATAAACAAAATAGTGCTAATCTCTAGGGATCTTTAGGTTTCCTGATGTTTTGCCTTTTTTGGACCTTCACTAACAGTTCATGATGTATCTGTATATTTTTTTCAACCTTCACAAAGTTTTGCCTTTTTGTTTTATATTATCTTTGTATATTTGTTCCTTAGTTTCAAATTCAGGTTTTTATCCATTTTGTTACTGTTTGGATTAGGTATGGATTAGGTACAGGGTTGAAGTAGAGGTTCGTTTCAATGACTATAAGTTCAAATACCTTTTTTGGGATCGTGAATGTAATGAACTCATAGGAAAATCTCCATCTGAATTGTAAGCTTTAATGATTGAGGTTCTTGATTTATTAGTGTCCTGTTATATTACATAATTATTCACAATTACTCACATACGCTGCATTTATATTAATTTTAGCATGATCTCTCAGCTACCGGAGAATCGGACACGGATGAAGTTAAAATGCAAACTCCTGCCAAGAGGCCAGTCGAAGAACCTTCCCATGAAGAGCCACTTTCATGAAAAATCATCTAACAAAGTCATGATTAAAAATATCAAAAGGAAAAGTTCACCAAGAAAGCCCATTAAAGATGCACTCTATAATGTCATCTATGAACATGTTTTGACACTTTGTTGGATTATAATGCTTATTTTGCTATCAGTATAACTAATATGGCATGTTGATGTTTTGTAATATTAACTAACAATGACTACTTAGATTGCATATGTTCTTAATCAGATTGCATCCATTTTGCTTAATTGAATTATATATATGTCTTATGATCAATGAATACTATAAGTTCTATGAACTATTATTATCAACAACACATGATTACATATACTGTTATTATGAAATGTTTCATATTTTACTATTACATACTTTAGAGTTAACTCTAATGATTTAAGACTGGTCCTTGCATACGATTTTTTAGAAGACTAAAGTTAGGTCATGCTTACATAATTCTAAATTTCCTTTAACATAAGTCAGGTTATAATACACATCCTTTTTCAACTATTTAACTCTCACATCAATTGTTTTAATCCCTTCACCAATTGGTTTTAACATACACAGTATAAAATCAATACTTCCAGTTTCTAACTTTGCCTAATGAACTAATACAATTAGCTTATTTTTCCTTTTTATTTAAAACCAAACTTGCTAAATATGTTAACCACCTCCAAAAATTTATTATTTATTCAAATCTGTAGCATATACAATACAAAAAATTGCCAATACATGCTTGGATAATTGATGGAACAACTATAATATGAAAGGATTCAAAATTCAAGTTGACTTAGAACTTTTCTTGGCCAACTTTATCACCTTCGAAAAGACAAAACCAACTACCTGCTTCAAATCTACCAAGTCATTTCAAATTTGCTTTTTCACTATATCAGGCTACTACATGTCAATTTCAAGAAACCTACATTTAAATTTCCTCTATCCAAAACATCGGCAAATTTAACATCGTGTTTGGTTCAATGGAAAGATTGAAGGAGGAAAAGAAAGTGAGTGGAAAGAGAACAAAATATGCTTTTACCTCATAAAAAGAGAACAAAATATTACTGATAAAAATTTAAAATTAACTATTATACACAAAAGGAATTGTTGCTAATAAAAAATATTACTTAATATTATACACGGAAAGCAAGTTATTGTTGTTGAAAAATTTAAATACTACTACACACAAAGAACAAATTATTACCGATAAAAAATTTAAATTAACTATTATGCATGTGGAGCAAATTGTTGGTCATGAAAAAAGTTAATTAACCATATATATAGAAAACAAATTTTTGCTGATGAAAAATTTAACTTGCTAATTATAACATTACTCATATAGTCATATATTGTACAGTATATAATCACTTCATATGCATACGTTTTTAGGCTATTAATTAACAATGGTCTATATATTTTTTAGTTTTCTTTTTTTAAAAACTTATATACTCTGTTTTTTTTGTTTTTAATCTCACAAATTATATAATTTTTTTTTATCGCAACAAATATATACAACTGATACAAAGATGTAAGAAAAAACATTCAATTTCTCAAACAAACAAAATATTAATTGGTAGAATTTTTAGTTATAGTTAGTTTTTCTTTTATTTTAATAATATTTTCTACAATTTTTATTGTCCGTAGCCCAATACTAGAGGTGAGAATAGCTAGACCGGCCTATGAGGTCTTAAAGTTTAGCCTATATAGGTTCATGTCAAGTCGGCTTATTTCTTTAAATAGAGCAGGTCAAGACTTTTTTATAAACCTATTTAATTAAATAGATCAGACCGTATGCTATTAAAAAAACTTTTTGGCCTATTAGACCGCTCTACTTATATTAATATAAATAATATTTTTAATACTATTATTATTATTTATATATTAAATTAGGCTGTTGCAATTTATGAGTTACAGTAACCTCTAACCGACCAAAATAACTTTTATTGAAGTAAATTCTAATATATACTACCATTTGGAAATTTGGACGAGTAATATATCACTAATAATAGCTAAATATAAAAATGAAAAGGAAAAATAATGAGTTCCAGATGTCCCGCTATGCATTTTGATTTTGGATCCTAAATTCTTTATTTAATAGTATTACAGCATATTCCCTTCGGTCTTATATATAAGCAATTTTTCACTTTTTAGATTCATTCAATAACAAATATATCTAGCCAATATTGTAGTCTAGATACATCCATTATAGAATAAACCTAAAAATTAAAAAGTTGTTTATATATAGTATAGAAATGACTGTGAAGTTAAATAATTTTTTTTGAAAGATATGAATTTAAGTAATTATATAACAATAAAAAGAAGAAAGTAAAAGAAAAGCTCCACCCGTCAGTAAAAAGAAGGAGATGCAGTAGTAAAAGAAAAACTGGACCGCCTCAATGAAAAGAAATGAGTCAATTGAGTGCCTGCAATCGCGTCGTCAGTTTTTTTCTTTAAGTCCGGTACAATTTGGAAAAATAAGAGGGTACAAAATATACTCTCTTCAATTTCATATATAAGCAAATTTATGAAAAAGTTATTTCTTTAAAAAAAGTGTCTAAATACATTTAAGTTTTACATTTTTTTAATTTTATCTCTATCTTTTGACTTAAAAATCGTTAAAAATATGAGAATGTGAAAAAAGTAGTGATGTATTTGGAAAAATGACAGTAATGATTAGAAGTTACTTTTACTTTCAATTTTTTTATATTTTTTTATATATGAGACCGGAGGGAGTATAAAATACTCCTGATAGTTTCAAGACTTGAGGGTGTGCAGCTGCAACCTCCGGTCTGTACGTGGGTCCGCCCCTAGCAATAATAGAATTCATAAAAATAATGGTTTGTTTGGATGGAGAGAAAGAAAGAGGAAGAAAAAAAATTGCGGAATCAATGCATGAACTTGGACTAACATTAGATTACATAAAAATAAGATTTTTCCTTATTATTATTTTGAATTTGAATAGAATACTCCTATTTAATACTACTCCTATTGTTACTTATTTTTGTAGATTACAAAATACGGTATAATTTATTATTTTGCGGATAAAAAACAGAAATATGATGATAATAAGTGATGTCATTCTTTGGCGTAAACTTTTTATACCACAACTTGACGTGATGCCTTGGATAAATTTAGAAAATGGAAATTAATCTCCATCTTAATTTAAATTAATACATCGTGTGAAGAAAAAAAGTTAGTACTTATATTTCAAATTTCAACGCTAGAATTATAACCAAAAAAATTCAACACTACAATGTTAAATAAAAAATAAAATGAAGATCCTTACCAAAAAAAAAATTTAAAATAAACTATTTCAATCACATTCATATCTAACCTATATGCTAATTTGATAAAGTGAAAAAAAATCTTATTTTCATTTCTAACTTTTTTGTATGCATTGAATTCAATTAACTTAGATAAACTTCAACATGTATAACACTTGGTATAAATTAATTATTTTTTTTATCAATTAGTTTAATAGATAGAAATTCAAGATAAATAGAACTATATATCAAGATTCAACTTATCCTACATTTTACATGTGATATATCTACCAAATATGAGTTATACTCACAAAGACGATTTAAATTGAAATTTTACCGAACCTAGATTTTTTTGTGGTTTGCTAATTTGCATTTTTTTAGTTTAACCAATGTATGTCTTTCATAATACATGTTATAATTATTATACACGAGATAAATTATTGCTGATAAAATTTCTAAAATAATTCTCATACAATATAAAAGAAGCTGATAAAATCTTAAATTAACTAATATACAATAGACAAAATACAACTCTTACAATCCTTTTATTTCAATGCTCATATATAATGACAACTAATAAGCTTTAAAATGTCAAATTATATTACAAATCGTTAGTTGGTACAATGGTAATTGGCACTGGACTTGATAGAGAAAATCAATGTTCGATCCTCACAAAAGCGATGGAGTGCGGATTTGAACCACTTGATACCAGAACTGACCCCTGAACCAAAGTAGGCGATCCAGTGGGCTGTATACTATTAGGGGAGCGGGGTTCAAACCCCGATCATCTCACTTATCCACCTTAAGGGGAATTTATAGCCACTAGGCTAATTGACAAAAAAAAAAAAAGTTTTTATTGTTTGACTATCTTTTATACTTAATTTTATACACCGGACAAAATAATTAAATTTTGATATTTTTTTACATTTGAACTATGTTTGTGGACTATAAAATAAATTTAATTATAATAAAGTAGGTTTATTATTTATCATAATAAAGTCTATTTATTTTTTATACATGGAGAATAAATTATTGCTGATAAAAAATTATAATTAACTATTATACACGGGAAAAAGGAATTTGCTGATAAAAACTTAAATTAATTATTATAGACGGGGAATAGGTTGTTGCTGATAAAAAAAATTAATTAGCTATTATGCAAAAGAAACAAGTTGTTGATGAAGAAATTTTTAAATAAACTATTATATACAGGGAACAAATTGTTATGATAAAAAAATTAAACGGTATGGAAAACAAGTTGTGGTTGATAAAAAATTTAAATTAACTATCATACATGAGGAAAAAGTTTTTGTCATTCAATATTTTATATTTTTACATCACAATTGTTGATAGGGGTGCTCGTGGTTCGGTTTGGATTGGTTTAGAGACAAAAATACATCTGATCCAAAGTTAATATTGCTCGCGGTTCAGTTCGGTTTTGGATGGCTAATAAAAAAATACGATCCAATCCGATTCAATTTTGTGCGATTTAATTTGGATCAATTTTTGGATATCCAAAATACAAATATTTTTTTAACGAAATCTTAATATTATAAAGACACGGTAAAATATTCTATTTGCTGTAAAATGTAATATATAATATGTTAGAACTTAACTTTTTGCAATGAAAATTATCAATTATATTTGAATTAGTAAAAAGAAATAGACTAAATTGAACTAATAAGTATTATGGATAAAATTAAAAACAAATAATTAATATGTTAATGCAATATATCAGACTAATAAAAAGTTAATTAAGTATTAAAAAATATGTATGCGGTTTGGTTCAGTTTGGATCGGTTTTGAAAAATTAATCCAAAATTCGATCCGATCCAGCGGTTTTCACAAAATGATATTCAAACACGTCCAAAAATATTCGGGTTTTTTTTCGGTTTTTTATTTTATTTTTTCCGATCGATTTGCGATTTTTATTTTGATTGGTTTGGATTTGGACACCCTTAATTATTGATAAAAATTCTAATTTAATTCTCATACAAATATACACTAGACATAATATATAGCTCTCAAAATTTTTAAAATTACTAAAATATATATGACAAATTGATAATTTTTTTAAAAAATAACTATTATACACTGAAAATTTTTATATTAACCATTATACACGTGGAAAGAATTTTTGGTTATGCAACATTTAAATAACTACAATACATATAAGGGACAATTTGTTGATGATAAAAAAATTAAATTAACCGGGTACACGAAAAACAAGTTATTGTTGATGAAAAATTCAAAGAACTCTTCAAAACAAAGATGATTTGATTTTGATTTTCGATGACAGTGCTTATTCATACTACTACAAAATTCTCTCTTCTTGAAGACAATCCAATGAGAAGTACATTGGGAGAAGCCAACATGCTTAACTAGATCGACCTAGGCCAAGAGTTGGCGATCTTTTGAAGTTTAAGTTTGATCAAACTTCACAATACCTTTTGGTTAACCGAATTTATATTAATCAATCTTGAATCTAATATAAATTACAATTACCATCTGTTTCATTCATTTTATTGTTGATGTCTATTTATTTAATGTGTTAATTGTATCTTTATTAAAACTTTTATATATTATCACCACTAAGTGATAATGACTATGTTTAATTATCAATATTATTATATATCAATTATCTTAGTCTTATAATTTACGTCTATTTCATTAATTTTTTTATTACAACTTTTTTCCTATTGAACCTAAATAAAATTTAGATAATCTCACTTTAAATAATTTTTTTAAAATCTATATCACACCCTGACGATCAATGTCCCCTACAAAATATAACGCGCCGAAGGCGCGTCCCATGCGTACGGACGGGTACACACTTATGAAACGACCAATGATCCCCACGAATAACAACGCGCCGAAGGCGCGTCCCGTGCGGATGCACGGGTATGTTCCTAGTTTATATTGAAAAAAATTGAAGTTGGATTAAAGTAGGCATAATATTGAAAGATGTTTTTGGAAAGGTATCTATAAAATCTATACTATATCTTTTAACAATGAGGGATCCGTTAATTCCAGGAGTAAGTCTTCCATTGACTTACTCCGCTTAATAACTCGATATTGTCATTATATTTCTTCAATCTAACCGTTGAATTCAAAGATCTCATTGAGTAGATCAACTACACAAATTTTTATAAAATTTCAAAAAATGTAGTTATGTATTTTAGACTATTGAAATTCAACGGTTTTTTCTAAAAGTTTTTCGTACGTTCAATTGAAGTGTTCATAAAAAGTATCAAACGATTTTGAATTTTTATAAAAATTTGTGGAGTTGATATACTCAATGAGATCTTTGAATTCAACGGTTGGATCAAAGAAATATAATGCCGATATTGAGTTATTATGCGGAATAAGTCAATGGAGACTTACTCCTGGAGTCAACGGATCCCTCCTCTTATTTAATTATAAGAATGATTTGAATGTTATTATTGAGAATTAAACTAATTGAAATTGGCATAATGGTGATTAACAGATGATTCTTTTTTTTTATGGTTACAAAGAGGGCTATGAGCCCGAAGAGAGAAGAATTACATCAAAATATTTCTAGGAATAGAAATTCCTAAACTGTCAGCAGTCAACAAGTGACTTATCTCGTGGGGACAAGAATCAAAGAAGGAACATCGATCTGTGAGTATGTTACAGCCAATATTCGCAAGAACATCTGCACATTGACTACTTTCCCTCTAAATATGTTGAACCTTCACTACCCAATCACACCCAAGAAGCCGGCAAATCCTATCAACCAACGATCGACCCACCAAATTTCGATTCTTCTTATTATGCACAGCCTCCACCACTGCTTTAAAGTCCACATTCACCTCAACAGCTCTAAAACCCAGTCTCCAAGCATATCTCAGTCTCTCATACAACCCCCAAAGTTCAGCCAAGTATTTAACTATGTGCGGTACTTGCCAAATTGATATCAATCGTGTCCAATCAATTTTTCCTTTTCAATTTTTTCCTTTTCCTTGGCATAATTGTCCAATAGATTTCGCCTGCAGATGATCCAAATCCAATTAATTTAATACTTCCTCCATAATAAAATATAAACAAAATTTAACTATTTAAATTTATTGTATAGTTAATGCATCTAACCAATAGTATAGACTATATTAATTACGTAATAAATTTAAAAGGGTTAATTTTGTTTATATTTTATCACGGCTGAATTGAAGTAGAAATTTCAAAGTTTCTCGCATCTATTGGCAATGGAATAATTTTACAGTTAAATTAGCATATCTTGGATCATTTTATGGAGTCATTTCAAAATAATACTCTGGGTTGAATAATTCCTAATTTAATTGAACTACCTTATCTCTGATTCATGTAGTTTTATCATTTCTAGGCATGTCAAATTTCATATTTCTTCCGCCTGGAAAAAAACGACTTTCCATTGTTTTCCATACACCTTCCTTGCCATGGTAAACATTGCATATATAAGAAGTCGGTGAAAATTCCATTGTATTTTCAAAAGGAAACACCGAGAAATCATCTGGCGAGCAACGAGAGCAATCTAACACGAGATTAATATTAGCAAAGTTATAAACTATTGAGAGCCACCATAAACCTTTCTCTCTCTACGCGTTTTCTCTCTGCCTTCTCTCTAAACCCTTTTACCTCCGCCGCTGTTTGCTCCCTAGATCCAAACCTGGTCCGATCTGATGTAGCCTATAGGAGTGGTGGTGCGATGAGGTTCTCATCTCCGCACCACCGTCACGCTCTGCCTTCTTCTCCGGCGTGTCAGATCTCCTCCTTCATCTCCGGCGGCCAGATCTACTTCGTCATGCTGTTTCGCGTGTTGAAGGTTGTTTTGGTGGACGGCGACGCTGGTTGGTGTGGTGGTCGGCGGTACGGGAGTAGAGATGAGTTGTTGGTGACGGCGCCGGTTCAATCTGGGCGTGAGTGGTTGGATTCTGGACATGGTTTTTAAGTTCTGTTTTGGTGGTTGTTTTGGTGTGCAACAAGCTGGTGTTTGGCTAGTCGTGTGGGTTTTGACAAGTTTCAGGGGTTGTTATTTTCTTTTAGTGGTGTTTGGGATGGGCAAATGTTGTTTTGCTATGATGTTTTGGTGCTTTGTGCTGCTGTGCGGTTCTGTTGTCATGTTGGCTTGGTGTTTTTTGGGCTTTGGGAGTGGTTTTGGTGTGCAACAATGGTTTTTGTGCTTGAAGGTGTTCTGGCAGTGGTGGTGGTGGTGGACTGAGGTGATGTTTGGCTGGGTTTTTTTTTTTTTGGTCTTGGTAGTTGTCCTGGCGCGCCCGAAAGGGTAGGGTACGTAGACACTCCGTGTTGACGGACGTTGTCGTTTTATCGTACCTCTGGGACGTATTGGTGATGGAGAGGTGGTGGATGGTTAATACCGAGTGTGTGGATTCTCCCTGATATAAGAGTCTCTGACCATTTTCAAATCTGGTGAGATTTGCAGGACTCTTTGGAGTCGCTGAGGGGTGTTCAAGTCTGTTGAGACTTGCAGGTCTCTGGTATCTGGTCGAACTCTACGGCATCAGGTGTTGACTGTCGATTCTCTGACTACCGGGGTCCCTCAACCTTTGACTTTCGGGGCTACTTTCTGGGTGTAATGGGCCGAGTAATTTTAATTCGAGTTCGGAAGTTAGTGCCTAATAGTGTCTCCTAGGGCCGGGTAGGGTTCTCTCTGGTGGTTTTAGCGAATCAATATTGGTGTATGGGTGGTTTGGGGTGTTTGATTTGGTGTTGGTAATTGTGTTATATCACGTTACCTTTTGTTTGTATGTTTCCACGATAATTCCTTTCACTTCTTGTGGAGGAGTTGTCTTTTAATAAAATTTAGCCGTTTAAAAAAAAAAAAAAAGTTTTATCATTTCTTTGAAGTTTGGTTTATCTCCCTCCACATAAAGGAAACTATAATTTCTAGAATATTTTTACCGAGAAAAAAACTTGAGAAATACACTCTTTTCAGTTTATTCATCTAAGCAGATAAACATAGGGGTGGACATCGGTCGGACCTGGGTCGGATTCGGTCCCAAAACCTCAGTCCGATCGGTTGTGCGGGTGGTAAATGGCTATCCAAATCCGTCCGTTCTGTTCATCGGTTAGATCGGGTGGCGGTTTATTCGGATGACGGTTTAGTCGGCTCGGTTGTCGGATTTCATGAGATGAAGAGAAGAAATAAAAAAAAATGGCGCAAGAAGCTTTAAGATCATAGAAATGAAAGAAAGTTGCAAACTTTTAAATACAGTGAAAAGAAATCACAAGGTTGAAGATGAGAAAAATATTGTACTTACTAATCTCATTTTTCATTATTTAAAAGATAGATTGTGTGTTAGAGAGAAAAAAGGACACCGAGTGACTGAAGTTGTGTGTGGTGTTTAATAGATCTAAGTTGAAGATGAACATGAGAAAGAGAAAGGAGTGAAGCAGGTGAGAGGTGATGTGAATTTCTTTTTTTCTGAATAAAGTGAACTGATGTCGTGGTCGTGGAAGAGAAAATGGAGAGATAATAGTCTCCAAAAAAAATTCAACTTTCAAGACACTAATAAGTACTAGTATAACCACTAGGTGGCAGACATGTGATAGATATAAGTGACTAGAGAAATGGTGAAAGTGACACATGAGAGTATTTTTTTTACAATACACGTGAGAGAGAGAGCTAGTTGATTCTTTTTTTTACTAAATATATAAGTTGGTCGGTCGGTACTGGATACCGCTGGGCCAGAAATTCTAGACCGAACCGACCCGCCTCTGTCCACTTCAAACCATTTATTAAACCCGTGGGACCCGCCAACCCGATTGAAACCACCCATTTCGGATTTCTTTGGGCTGGTTTACTCAGTTTGGGCCGGATTTAATTTTTTTGTCCAGCCCTAGATAAACAATACCATTTTTCTCTCGTGCCTGAATAAATAAATCGTAGTATTTTTATGTATGGATGAATGAATAGGTAAATCTAAACAAGAATAATCTTTAAAAATCATAAAGAAGATAGTGGGGTAAGTAGCTAAAAAAAACTCAATTTTTTATTCATAGAATTGAAAGTTTCTCTTTCCACTTCGCACATTTCTTTTTCACCTCTTTAATATGCAAATTATTTTGGAAAATATGTTCCAAATTTTTCTTCTAGAAATGTTTCCCAAATTTTCAGTGTGCTAGAGGGGTAAAAAAAAACGTGGAAAGAGAAACTTTTCATAGATTATTAGCTAAGGCCCAAACCATGAAATACAATTAAAGACCATACAAGCTAGGCCATAATAACGGTCATATTATTGAAAGGTTGTTTACACCCCTAAATTTACATTAGTACTAATTCTTTGTTTGATACTCCCTTTTATAACATCTCCCCAGAATCATCCATCCAAAAATCATTGGCCAGATGTTGGGAGATTAAAAACTAAATGAATAAATCTTCAATTTAGTCTATGAGCTATCAATCTCTCTCCAATTTAGTACTTAAACTATAAAAATATATTAAATGGTCCATGAACTTAGGGGTGTTCATGGTCGGTTTTTTTCCAAAACCAAACCATATCCATTTATAAACCATTTTTTTGAATTAGAATCCATAACCAAATCCACTTTTTATTTAAAACCGGTTATCAAATCGGTTATCAATTTGGCTATATGGTTACATAACCGGTTAAATATTCATATCCACGTTAAAATTGGTTATTAATTGAATCTAATTTTAAATCCGGTTATTTCTTGGTTTAAAGTTGATTGTTTCTCAAATCCAAATTTAAAGATCAATGTATGAGTCATTATTAAAATAGATTTATTCATTATTTTAAAAACATAATATTTATTTTTTTATGGCTTAACGTGTAATCAACCCAAATTAATTTTATAACACACACACAAAAAAACTCAAATTCATTCTCTTCATTTTTTCATTAAGCCCAACCCAAATACACTAAGCCCAATTTATTTTCTTATTGATTTTTTTTTTAATAACAGAACTTAGAAAGTAATATTTTAATAATGAATAAAAGAAGGTGGTGGTGGGTGGCCGGTCCGAAGGTGGCCCGGCGGCGGACGGTGTAACAGCCGTATTTAAATAAATAGGATTTTTATGTGATTATTTATTTATTTACTTAATTTATTGAATATGTGAGCTTTCAAGATTTTTATGAATAGTTATGTGGTATCTAAGTAGAGGGCATTTTAGTAATCCACTAGAATTATTATTTAATTGAGAGCATTTGATTAAGATTAGATGGATTAATTGGTTAATTATGAGAAGTAGTAGGATAGTAGTCTATGTTACTTATTAGAATAGTAAGTATTTGGACTTATGGTGAGAATGGGCTAAGCCCAATAGAAAATAAGAAGATAAGAAGGGTATTAGAGACTTTCTAATATTAATTAGGGTTTAAGTTACAAAGATAGAAAGATAGAAATCACAATTTGTGAAAGAATGGGAGGAAGAAAGAGAAGATAGCAAGAGACCCATTTTTCTTGAAGAAGAAGAGAACAAGAGGGAGAGCTAGAGGAGTAAGAAGGACTAAAGAAATCAGATTCTACAAGGTATGAGAGTAGTATGGTGTTCTAGAGTGATCAAGAGAGGGGGAGAAAGTCTATCTCTCTCCAACTCAATCCTCTCTCACTCTTTTCTTTGGGTTGGGTTTGATTCTTGAAAATGAATGATTTATCATGTTATATATAGATTGTTTATATGATTAGATGAAATAAATTACAAACTTTGAGGTTCAATTGTGGGAATTTGTTAGATGTTTGTAGTTTATGAATTTTCATGAAAAATTGATAAAAATGATAACTTTGATGGATGAAATGATGTTTGATGATGTTATGAGTTGTACTTCTATGCTTAGTATGATTATACATGATTAAATATGATTCCTTTATGTATTTATAAGACTTAGATGATGATTTTCGCATGAAAATGGCCCAAACCCGAGCCAAGCCCTGGTGAGGGCGCTGTAGCGAGCTGGTGGCGAGCTGCCCTGATGCTCCCTGCCTCAGCGCGCCCTGGCGAGGGCAAGGCGTGTGCAGAGCGAGTCGAGCCCTGGTGAGGTCGCTGTGGCGAGCTGGGGGCGAGCTGCCCTGACGCTCCCTGCCTTAGCGCGCCCTGGCGAGGGCTCAGCACGCTAAGCGAGCTTGACAGCCTCAAAACTTAATTTTTCTTGGGATAAATGATGTTTATGCTTATATTATGATTGTATTGTGATCCTATGATGATTATATGGTATATATGACTTTAAATTGAGTCGTGGATGATGAATTGAGTTATGATATCATACATGTTGATTAAATGATGATTATTATGAAATTATATGATGATTATGTATGTTGAGATGATGTTATAATTCATGATATCCTATATGTGAGTGAATTATGATAATGAATTATGTGATAATGATATTCTTGTATATGTGTAATGACTTGATAAGATTAATTAATGTGATTTAATTAATAAATGACATGTATTTCTAACTATGTAGTTGAAATATATATGTGGATTATGTTATCCTTTTATGATGAGCAAATACTTTAGATGAGCCCTAAAGTATAGTAGATATTTTAGTAGCTGCGGTTGACTAAAATATGTATAAACCATATGTTTGGTATTTTGATATTCATGCATCCATTATGTATGATGAGCAGATGCTTTGGATGAGCCCCAAAAGCATAGTAGATGTTTTAGTAGCTGCAGTTGACTAAAACATAATTGGAATAAGTTTTCCAATGGTTGGATAAGGTACCTCATGCATTAGTAAATGCTAGGGAGCATTTCATGAATATTTTGCATTAGATTGCATTAGGAGATGAAGGTGGAATCATTATGTGAACTATTTGGTAATTGATACTATTGTTGTGCATTAATTGCTATTTGTGTATCAATTGTAAGTAACTTGATTTTGATGATACGTGATGGCTATTTGTATGTCAATTATGATTAATTTGATGATACGTGGATTATATGATTTACTTGATACTTGGTTAATGAATTATAAATGTATCTTAAGTGTATAATCTCGCATTTTTATGATGCGAATGTTAGTAGAATTTATTATGTTATTATTAAGTGTATAGTATTCGATATACTTACATTTATTTTGGTATTCCTTACTAACTCTCTGTTTTGTGTACTTGCTGGTCCTTTGGGGGTCCAGGTTATCAGGTGTTGGTTATGACCAAGTTGTCGGTGATGCTCTGCTCTGATTAGGACACGGGAAAGGGTTTATCTTTTTATGTATACTTAGAGTCTTTTATTTCTCATTTTGATTTGTTAAGGCTGTATTATAATCAAAGGATTTTGTATAAGATGTTATCTTATCGTTTAAGCTAATTGGTAATGTTTTGTTGAAGCATGTAATACTCAAACCTTTGTTGTTTTTATAATTCAAACTTTATCTTCCGTTGTGCATTTTGGAAAAGAATTTTTATAAAACTAGAAATAGTTAGATAATTAGTTTGGGTGTTACAATTTGGTATCAGAGCTCCGGTTGTCTTTGGACTGTGCGGGATAGGTGTCGATCAGAGCAAGTCTGTGTGGCCAGACTAAGTGAGCATGGTGTCTTGTGTAATTGTGGTGTCTCTTTTGATTTAATTAGTGAAGTTACACTTGCACATTAGTCACTATTTCACCATTTTGTAAGTGTGTGTGAGAATCTTGTTGTATTATCTCGTTCTTATCAAATGTGAATTTGGCTACATTGATTGAAATGATTGTTTTGGTTTACACTTGATAAGAATGTGATGTTATTTTGAAATGTGAATCAATGATGATATTCTTTGTTGTTTATATTTTCATTCGATGAAATGAGCAAATAATATTATTGTCACTAATTGTGCTTATTCTTCAAAACTTGAGAATATAGTTGTTGTTGATTTCAAGATAATAACTTAGATGTTGATGTCTTCTCGTTATTGCTCAATTTAAAATTATTATGTTTGTATATGAGTATAGATTTCTTTTTTGGTGAAAAATCTGTTATATGAAATAAAGTGTGATTGTTTATGCATATGTCGTAATTGAATATTGTGATGAGTTATTCATGATGCTTAAGTGTGTAGTATGATTGAAATATGAAAACGATGATATGCATATATTTATGGAATTAATTGTGAACTTGTATATATATATGAATGAAATAATGAGATTACTTGAATACTTTGGCATGAAAATGTATTAGTGAATTATATGTATTGCAAATGACTTATCGATTATGTATGAGATTAATTTCATGAATCTACTTCATAGTTCCTTATTAACATGTTGTTTTACTTGGTTCTTGGAACTTGTGTTTTAATCAGTGTTAACTTATGAATTTATTGTTTCATGAATGATGATAAGTTGTTATGTGTTTGTTTTATGAATTTACTTGGTGTTGTTTATTCATGAACTATAAGTTATGTGAATTGGATTATGTTATTCATTCTTTGGTGAGTGCTTGATGCGATTGATAATTAGCGTATATATAAGTTATCAAGTCAAGTGATATTGATGTGTAATTTAATGTTGATTCATGATGAATGCCATACTTTTATGTTTATAATAGTTGTATGTGCTTAAAACTCTAACTCTTGTGTGGTTTTGACATAATTTTATCTATTTAGGATTTTATGATGAATGAGTATTTATAACATGATATAAATATGTATAATTGACGATGAATATGTGTTCATGTTGGAATAGAAAATGAGCATATATGTTGGACATTGATGATGTTTTGTTATAAGTTGCTTGGACTTGAGATTCTTGTTTTCTTTGTATTTTATTGTGAGTGGACTAAGTGCAAAGATAGTAATGATTTTGATTATTTGAACTTGTGTAGGATAATGTGATTTATTTTATGCAACGTAGATTCAAATATGACTTGAATCGATTAATAGAATTGATAGTCTAATCCAACTAATTGAAGTAAGGATTGTGTGTTAACTCTTATGTATGTCTATATGTACGTCTTTCATATAATTCTTTATAACATGTGATAAATTTTGAAATTTATATTGATTCTAGAATTATGTGAACTTCGTTGAATATGTAAATTATTTTCTTATATGTAAGATAAACTAATTTCATGAAAGTAAGAAGAATAGAATATTAGTATATTCTATGATATGTTGACATATGTTTTGGTTTGTAACATGTACTAGATTATGACCATGAAATTGACTTGATTTGTTCTTTTATTATAAGTGAGTTATAGTAAGAAGCTATGCTACTTTCTCTAAGATAGATTTTATAGATATGATGCACATGTTTTGATTGCTCTATCCTACCATGTTATTTATATCATGCTAGGTTGATTATTTTCTTGAATGATATGCTTATATAAATATGAATTGTTGACCTAATTGAAAATTTGTTATCTTGGTAAATGCATCTTTTCTTGATTTCGATGTGATCCTCAACTCTTAGAAAATATATGATATGTTTAAGTGGATACAAATTGTTGAGTTCTTAATTAGGATTGATTGTTGTGGAATATCTATCTTTCTTGTTTTAATTTGATTCTTAACTTTTAAAGTTTAGAGACAATGTATGCTAACTAAATGTTTATGTGAGATATCGTGATATGCTTTTGTATAATCATGCGTGAATGCTTTATGTGTCTATTCATTTATGTTACTTCAATATTATGATTATTTATTGATGTTAATAAATTCTGAGGTGTTATATGTTGTATTTTGTAGTCTACCCTTTGTATGCGATATGTGTGTGGACATTGTCAATACTAGTTTCCTTTTGGGAGGAATAAGTTTAGAACCGTAGAAGCCTACAGTTAGGTGCGAGAATCAGGAGTTCAAGAGATGATTGTAGGTGAGTTTGAGACAACTGGGGGAGAAGGTTATACTCCTCTGAGATGTTCGAGTATAGGATAGCGTTTACACGGGAGTGATATCTGTTTTAGAGTTAAGTGAACCATTCGGAAATGGGACAGTGATAAGTAAGATGACACTTAGAAGTGTGAAGTTGAGAATGTGAAGTTGGCAAATCGCATCCTTGAGGAAATTAGATAAGGTTAAAAAGTGAATTAGGTTGAATGAACCGATTGATGCAAATCAGTCAAAGTGAAGAGATGAACCTTCAAGTAGGTGAGGAAGATGTTATGAGATTCTAAGATGTGATTATGTGATTGAGATTACCGAGTTCGAGAGAATTTTTAAGATAAGGTTGTGGTGGAATTAGAACGAAAAGATCTTTAAGTGGAAAGGTATGATGGAAAAATTTCACATGAGACTTTAGAAGTCGAGATAAAGTTAGGTGCGAAGTGTCACTAATGGAAGATAAGGAATGAGAAAGCTAGTTGTTGGAAGGATGTGTTAAGCATAAGTATCGGAGGACGCTTTTGTAATCTTTTAGAAATAAGAGCAAGTTAATTAGTTGTCTATCGTAAAGATTAAGTGTAGAAAGTGGGTAAAGATTAGTAAGATTTAATTCATGGTATTTGATGCAACAAAGAGTAGTGTAGCATAAATATAGTACTCGATGAGGAAAGTAAAGGACTTAAGATATATTTGGATGTAATTAGTAACTCAAAAGGAAAAGTGAATGTTGAGATTGTGCCATTGGGTGAATGGTTGGAATGAGATCCATATATGATTATGCAATTGGGCGAAGCTAAGAGGTTAAAAGAAGATTAAAGACTTATGGAAAATAGAGAAGTTATGAAGTTGGTTGGCTATTCTTATTGTGGATGTGTTGCGAGAACTATGGAATGATACTCAATAAAAGTTTTGTGCTTAAGAAAGCATTATCGTAGCTTGGTAAGGATGGTTTGTGCCACCAACATGATTATTGTCCATTTATTAACAAATTAAGGAACTGGCCGTCCTTGATCTCTTGTTAATGGATAGACAGGATTGTGTTGATTGGATGAGACTAATCTTGTCAAACTTTGGTAATGACTAAATTTTAGATGTTTTGTTGGAGAATGGATAAAGTGGTTTATTCGTGTTGATCGAGTCGTGCAATTTTCGAGGGAGAAAATTCTTTTAAGTGGGGGAGAGTTGTAACAGCCGTATTTAAATAAATAGGATTTTTATGTGATTATTTATTTATTTACTTAATTTATTGAATATGTGAGCTTTCAAGATTTTTATGAATAGTTATGTGGTATCTAAGTAGAGGGCATTTTAGTAATCCACTAGAATTATTATTTAATTGAGAGCATTTGATTAAGATTAGATGGATTAATTGGTTAATTATGAGAAGTAGTAGGATAGTAGTCTATGTTACTTATTAGAATAGTAAGTATTTGGACTTATGGTGAGAATGGGCTAAGCCCAATAGAAAATAAGAAGATAAGAAGGGTATTAGAGACTTTCTAATATTAACTAGGGTTTAAGTTACAAAGATAGAAAGATAGAAATCACAATTTGTGAAAGAAAGGGAGGAAGAAAGAGAAGATAGCAAGAGACCCATTTTTCTTGAAGAAGAAGAGAACAAGAGGGAGAGCTAGAGGAGTAAGAAGGACTAAAGAAATCCGATTCTACAAGGTATGAGAGTAGTATGGTGTTCTAGAGTGATCAAGAGAGGGGGAGAAAGTCTATCTCTCTCCAACCCAATCCTCTCTCACTCTTTTCTTTGGGTTGGGTTTGATTCTTGAAAATGAATGATTTCTCATGTTATATATAGATTGTTTATATGATTAGATGAAAGAAATTACAAACTTTGGGGTTCAATTGTGGGAATTTGTTAGATGTTTGTAGTTTATGAGTTTTCATGAAAAATTGATAAATATGATAACTTTGATGGATGAAATGATGTTTGATGATGTTATGAGTTGTACTTCTATGCTTAGTATAATTATACATGATTAAATATGCTTCCTTTATGTATTTATAAGACTTAGATGATGATTTTCGCATGAAAATGACCCAAACCCGAGCCAAGCCCTGGTGAGGGCGCTGTAGCGAGCTGGTGGCGAGCTGCCCTGATGCTCCCTGCCTCAGCGCGCCCTGGCGAGGGCAAGGCGTGTGCAGAGCGAGTCAAGCCCTGGTGAGGTCGCTGTGGCGAGCTGGGGGCGAGCTGCCCTAACGCTCCCTGCCTTAGCGCGCCCTGGCGAGGTCTCAGCACGCTAAGCGAGCTTGACAACCTCAAAACTTAATTTTTCTTGGGAAAAATGATGTTTATGCTTATATTATGATTGTATTATGATCTTATGATGATTATATGGTATATATGACTTTAAATTGAGTCGTGGATGATGAATTGAGTTATGATATCATACATGTTGATTAAATGATGATTATTATGAAATTATATGATGATTATGTATGTTGAGATGATGTTATAATTCATGATATCCTATATGTGAGTGGATTATGATAATGAATTATGTGATAATGATATTCTTGTATATGTGTAATGACTTGAGAAGATTAATTAATGTGATTTAATTAATAAATGACATGTATTTCTAACTATGTAGTTGAAATATATATGTGGATTATGTTATCCTTTTATGATGAGCAAATACTTTAGATGAGCCCTAAAGTATAGTAGATATTTTAGTATCTGCGGTTGACTAAAATATGTATAAACCATATGTTTGGTATTTTGATATTCATGCATCCATTATGTATGATGAGCAGATGCTTTGGATGAGCCCCAAAAGCATAGTTGATGTTTTAGTAGCTGCGGTTGACTAAAACATAATTGGAATAAGTTTTCCAATGGTTGGATAAGGTACCTCATGCATTAGTAAATGCTAGGGAGCATTTCATGAATATTTTGCATTAGATTGCATTAGGAGATGAAGGTGAAATCATTATGTGAACTATTTGGTAATTGATACTATTGTTGTGTATTAATTGCTATTTGTGTATCAATTGTAAGTAACTTGATTTTGATGATACGTGATGACTATTTGTATGTCAATTATGATTAATTTGATGATACGTGGATTATATGATTTACTTGATACTTGGTTAATGAATTATAAATGTATCTTAAGTGTATAATCTCGCATTTTTATGATGCGAATGTTAGTAGAATTTATTATGTTATTATTAAGTATATAGTATTCGATATACTTACATTTATTTTGGGATTCCTTACTAACCTTCTGTTTTGTGTACTTGCTGGACCTTTGGGGGTCCAGGTTATCAGGTGTTGGTTATGACCAAGTTGTCGGTGATGCTCTGCTCTGATTAGGACACGGGAAAGGATTTACCTTTTTATGTATACTTAGAGTCTTTTATTTCTCATTTTGATTTGTTAAGGTTGTATTATAATCAAAGGATTTTGTATAAGATGTTATCTTATCGTTTAAGCTAATTGGTAATGTTTTGTTGAAGCATGTAATACTCAAACCTTTGTTGTTTTTATAATTCAAACTTTATCTTCCGTTGTGCATTTTGGAAAAGAATTTTTATAAAACTAGAAATAGTTAGATAATTAGTTTGGGTGTTACAGACGGTGGTCCGGCGGTGGTTGCAACCACCAACCACCACAATAATAAAATTAATAATAAATATAATATTAAATTGTTATTATATATTAAAAAGAAAATATTTAATTTTGAACTAATTAAAAATCTGTTTTTAATATTAAAAAAAATCAGTTTTTTAATATTTTTTCTTTAAAAAATTGGATTAATAAAAACAGTATTTTTTTCTTAAACTAATAAAATAGTATTTACTTTCCAAAAAAAAATCAAATAGTATTTAAAAAAAACAGTTTTTTTTCTTAAACTAATCAAATCGTATTTATTGATAAAAAAAATCAAATAGTATTTAAAAAAAATAGTATTTTTTCTTAAACTAATCAAATAGGATGTGCTTATGGATCTGGACATCTAAAATAAAAACTGGTTTTATAAAAGTGGATGACCAACAATTTAATTATAAACTGGTTTATTTTTGTTTGCAAATAACCGGTTAGTTGGATATGATTTTGGATTTGGATATGGTTTTATCCATGCGACCGGATATTTTGCTCACCCCTACCTGAACTATTAGTAATCCATCAATTTGGTCCATGAACTATCATTTTCTTTCATAATTTTTAAAATGTTGAGGGACTAAATTGATGTACTAATGATAGTTTAGAGACTATTTGATATATTTTTATAGTTTATGAACTAAATTGGTGAGAGATTGATAGTTCAGGGACTAAATTCTAGATTTATTCTATTCTAAATATTACTTGTCATGTCTTAATATGAGCAATACACTTTTGTTATGTCATTTATGATGATAAATTCGCAAGTATACGAATATCGCAAGTAGTAAAAGATTATCGATCCACGGAGATTGTTTTTAATCGAATTTAAAGGCAATTAGAATTATACTACTATTATCTAACTTACACATAATTGGGGGGTTTTCAAGTATCAAGTTCGAAACAAATGCAATTAGCAACGAATTTTTCAAGTGCGAAGTTAAAAACGATTGAATCTCCATGCTTCCATGAACTCATAAAGGCGAAGTAGCTAAAGTCACAAGTATTGAATTACTTTCATGCAAGATTGATCAACCAAGATTGCAACTACAAATCTCTTTGCTAGTTACACTCTCTAGAGAATGTCAATTACTTAATCTCTTAACTAATTCAACATTAATAGAGGATTAAGAACGGTTAATCATGCAATCACACACATTCATACAAAATCTCTTAAGCATAAACATATGTTCTATCAATCTAGATCAATAATTCAAGTGCTATTCTCATAGAAACTCAATTACTAAATTCAAATCTAACTTGATCAAGGAAAGATAAGCATTAAACTCAAGATTAATAGATGCATAAACTTTGAATTCAATACAAGAAACTTAGCTACAACATGATAGAGTTCAAGTTACATGGAGATTCAATCCTAATGAGTCTTAGCCAATGGTCATGGTGGAGTAGAAGTGGAATTCTTCATCTCCATTCATCATCATCAATCTTCTCTTCAAACCTTCTTAGATCTGGTTCTTGGAGATAGAAAATCCTCAATACTAAGCTTCCAATCTTCAAAATCCGAACCTGGGCAAAGGGTTGAAGTTTGGCTTTTATAGATTTCTCACGATTCGCGCACGCTAGCATTTCTCGCGCAGCAGCTCGCGCAAGCTAGGCCCTGTCTCGCGCACGCTAGCCTGGTGTCGCACAGATCTCGCGCACGCTAACATGTACCTCGCGCGCGCTAAATCAACAGAATGGTTGCAACTTTCTCAGTCGTCTTCTCGCGCACGCGAACTTGCCCTAGCTTGCGCGAACTTCACAACTTTTCAACCATATTGTTGACTTTTTCCAACCTTTTTGACTTTGGCTTGTAAATTAAGTTATCTCCTTTTTCTAACACTTGTAGCAACTTTTATTGGCTAAAACCTACCAATTTACCTTGAAAACACCCTTGAATTGTAATCATGATGAGGAATCATCAATTTATATGAAAGAAATATCATAAATGCAAGATAACTAATATTAAATTTAACAAATTAATTAACCTTTCGAAATACTATTTGTTGCATAGGATAAGAGATATGATATGATCATTGTATCACATTATGTATCAATCTAATGTTTGGAGAGGCATTAGGATATGATAAATTAATTTTGAACATATTTTATCATGTCTCTCTAGTTGAAAAATTTATCCTAAATTTAAGTTGGATTATCAATAGAATAATATAAGAGAATAATTTACTAATTTATTATATAAGATATATTTTAAAATAAAAAATAAATTAATAAAATATTAATCATAAAATAATTTGATGTTAAATTAAAAATTAAATAAACAAATTTTAAATATACACACGTCAATACCTAATACTAATACGACACTAATTAAGGCACGTGCTTATATTTAATACATATATTTTTTAAATTATTATCAATATCAACTGTTAGTATCGGTTTCATGTTCAATATCTGTAACTGTGTTGGTTTCATAGCGGATATGCATAACATTTTCGGTATGTAATACTAAAGGGGCATCAAAATAGCTAATAGCTAACTCACACACATTTTATCATTAAAAGCATACAAATACATCACAATTTACCTCTAAAAATACATCACAATTTAGATAGAGCAAACTTATATAATAAGGCAAGGTCTCCTGACTTTTCTACAATATATTTAATATTTAAAGAGAAACACAAATATATAAGAGACTCTAGTAATTAACCAAAGGAAGAGTTGACGGTATGAAATAGCTCGACCTATAGGCTATAGCGAAAAAATAAGAGAGAGAGAGAGAGAGAGAGAGAGAGAGAGAAGAAAGCTAGTTTTTCGCCCACCAAATCCAATGTCTGTATTGGTTCGTAAACCCAACCGGCAATTTACATTAGTTATGTCTTCAAGATTTGAAGGCCTTAAAGATATTACCCCAACGATTCTTTGGTCTAGCCTTAGGATAATTGACAACCATAATTCCACCATAACTATAAGCTGCATCTTTGCTATTGATAACTATCTCTTCCTTGTTGTATTGTCTCTGCCTTCCCCCATTATTGGACATTTTTTTTTGGTGGACCATAAAATTTGTCAATGAGATCAAAACCTTCAATACCTATCTTAACAAGATCTTTTTGTTGTGGTGCCATAGAAGAAAATGTGTGTGATATATTGGAAACAATATACAATTTAGTGTTTCTTGATTGAAATCTTAATAGAGTACTCCATTATTTATACACTAAGCAATTATGGTACTTTACCTAAAAAGTGGCAAGGGAATTTTATAACATAGAATCATAATTTGTCTCTGATACGTTGGTTCACTTTGTACTTCTTTTTGTCTAATCTTTTGGTTAAATTGACTCAATAAACTTCTATTTATATTGAAAAAAATTGAAGTATGATTAAATTTGGCATAATATTGAAAGATGTTTTTGGAAAGGTATTTATAAAATCTATACTATAATTCTTTAACTACAAGAATGATTTGAATGTTGTTATTGAGAATTAAACTAATTGAAATTGGCATAATGGTGATTAACTGATGATTCTTCGAGCCATTTAAAAAAAAAACTGATGATTCTTCGATTACTATTTGGTATACTTGCCAAATTGATATCAATCGTCCAATCAATTTTCCCTTTTCAATTGATTCTGAGAAATTACGGAATTAATTAATAGCATAATTGTCCAATAGATTCCGCCTGCAGATGATCCAAATCCAATTAACTTAATACTTTCCTCCATAACAAAATATAAACAAAATTTAACTATTTAGATTTATTGTATAACTAATGTATCTAACCAACAGTATAGACCATATTAATTATTATGTAATAAATCTAAAAAGGTTAATTTTGCTTATATTTTATCACGGCTGAAGTAGAAATTTCAAAGTTTCTCGCATCCATTGGCAATGGAATAATTTTACAGTTAAATTAGCATATTTTAGATCATTTTATGTAGTCATTTCAAAATAATACTTTGGGTTGAATAATTCCTAATTTAATTGAACTACCTAATCTTTGATTCATGTTGTTTATTTATTTATTTTGGTTTTCACCACCAGTTGAATCTGGTTCGGGGGTCAATTCTGATATCAAGTGGTTTCAGCCCCCTCCCGATCGCAGCTGTGGGGGATCAAACAGTGGTCCTCCCTACCAAGTTCAGCGCCAATCACCATTTTTTCATTTCTTTGAAGTTTGGTTTTTCTCTCTCCACATAAAGGAAACTATAATTTCTAGAATTTTTTTACTGAGAAAAAAACTTGAGAAATACACTCTTTTCAATTTATTCATCTAAGCAGAGAAACAATAACATTTTTCTCTCATGCCTAAATAAATAAATCGTAGTATTTTATGTATGGATGAATGAATAGGTAAATCTGAATGAGAATAATCTTTAAAAATCATTAAGAAGAGTGGGGTAAGTAGCTAAAAATAACTCAATTTTTTTTCATAGATTTGAAAGTTTCTCTTTTTTTCAGAAAACGTTTTCCGAAATTTCTGTGTGCTAGATAGGGTTGGGAATAGGTCAGGCGGCCTCCAGGAGCCTTCGGCCTAGCCTGGCCTGTTTATAAAAATGTCAGGCTTAGGCTTTGAAAAAAGCCTGTTTGCATAAATATGTCAGGCTCAGGCTTTTAAAAAAGCCTGCGAGGCCTGATAGGCCGGCTTGGCCTGTTTATATTTTATAATTATTATTTATATAATAAATATTACTTATATCAGCTTGTTTGTATAAAAAATAAATATTATTTATATAAATACAAAATATTTATTAAACAAAATATATTTGTTTTTTTTTACGAAGACAAATTATAGTGTATATTTTTGTTGTTGCTAACTACATCGATTGACATTAGTGTTTAACAAAAAATTTGTATTATGGCATACTTAATAGATTTTGTCGTAATCATATTTGTTATTTTATTAGCTTTTAATTCTTGTGCTAATCATTTTATTAGCTTTTTCTTAATGTTGTAGAAATTATAAAAATTTAAAAGTGAAATAGGCTTTAAGGCATGTTTAATTAGCTATATATTTAAAAAGACTATATAGAGGATTTTATGTAGCACATGCTCATAAACAGGCTACAAGGCCAGACCAGGCTTTTAGCAGACCCAGGCCAGACCCAAAAAATTGCATTTGATAGGTCATAGGCCAGACTTAGGCTTAAAAAAAATTCGTAATCCAGGCTCAGGCCTGTCAAAGCCTGACCTGGCCTGTTCCTAATCCTAGTGCTAGAGTGGTGAAAAAGAAACGTAGGAGTGGAAAGAGAAACTCTCCGTAGATTCTTAGCTAAGGCCCAAACCAAGAAATACAATTAAAAACCATACAAGCTAGGCCACGATAACGGTCTTATTATTGAAATGCCTTTTACACCCCTAAATTTGTTTGATACTCCCTTTTATAACATCTCCCCAGAATCATCCTTCCAAAACTCATTAGCCAGAGTAGGCCTCTTTTATAAAATTAAAAAAAAAAAACTCATTAGCCAGATGTTGGCAAACCAAAAACATATTCTAAATATTACTTGTCATGTCTTAATATGAGCAATACACTTTTTTTATGTCATTTATATGAAAGAAATATCATAAATGCAAGAAAAATAATATTAAATTTAACAAATTAATTAACCTTACGAAATACTATTAGGTCCATTTGTTGCATATGATAAGAGGTATGATATGATCATTGTATCACATTATGTATCAATCTAATGTTTGGAGAAGCATTAAGATATGATAAATTAATTTTGAACATATTTTATCATGTCTCTAGTTAAAAAATTTATCCTAAATTTAAGTTGGATTATCAATAGAATAGTATAAGAAAATAATTTACTAATTTATTATATAAAATATATTTTAAAATAAAAAAGAAATTAATAAAATATTAATAATAAAATAATTTGATATTAAATTAAAAATTAAATAAACAAATTTTAAATATACACACGTCAATACCTAATACTAATACGACACTAATTAAGGCATGTGATTATATTTAATACATATATTTTTTAAATTATTATCAATATGAACTGTTAGTGACGGTTTCATGTTCGATATCTGTAACTGTGTTGGTGTTCATAGCGGATATGCATAACATTTTCAGTATGTAATACTAAAGGGGCATCAAATTAGCTAATAGCTAACTCACACACATTTTATCATTAAAAGCATACAAATACATCACAATTTACCTCTAAAAATACATCACAATTTAGATAGAGCAAACTTATATAATAAGGCAAGGTCTCCTGACTTTTCTACAATATATTTAATATTTAAAGAGAAACACAAGAGAGAGAGAGAGAGAGAAGAAAGCTAGTTTTTCGCCCACCAAATCCCATGTCTTTATTGGTTCGTAAACCCAACCGGCAATTTACATTAGTTATATCTTCAAGATTTGAAGGCCTTAAAGATATTACCCCAACGATTCTTTGGTCTAGCCTTAGGATAATTAACAACCATAATTCCACCATAACTATAAGCTGCATCTTTGCTATTGATAACTATCTCTTCCTTGTTGTATTGTCTCTGCCTTCCCCCATTATTGGACATTTTTTTTGGTGGACCATAAAATTTGTCAATGAGATCAAAACCTTCAATACCTATCTTAACAAGATCTTTTTGTTGTGGTGCCATAGAAGAAAATGTGTGTGATATATTGGAAACAATATACAATTTAGTGTTTCTTGATTGAAATCTTAATAGAGTACTCCATTATTTATACACTAAGCAATTATGGTACTTTACCTAAAAAGTGGCAAGGGAATTTTATGTGTATATTATTGAGTGATGGCCTTAGTAGATGCTCCGAAACATATAACTAATGCGTTATATATATGTAACTAATTAAATCTCATAGATATGACACACCCACTGTATTATGGTTATATTGTAAAAACTATAACAACAATGAATTTGAATTGTGTGCTAAGATGAAAATGTTCTTCAAGTAATGTGGTAGGTCCTCCATATACTAAGGATAAGTCACAAATATTTTATGTGAGTGATATTTATCCAATGTTTGAAGCAATAGACCTTCATCCGTAGTCGTGTCGTGGCCAATTCATAGTTGGAGCCATAATCGGTAGTCGTTGATTTAGGGCCTGTTTGAAACAGTTTTGATTTTTAGTTTTTAAAATGTGTCTTTTAAAAGTGTTTTAGAGAACTATTTTTAAGAAGGGAAAATAAAAAAAATGTATTTGGTAACGTAATTTTCAAAACTATTTTACAAATGAAAAAATGAGAAAATATGTTTGATTACCTAATTTTTAAAAACAGTTTTAGAGATAAGAAAAGTTTGGAAAAAAAGTTACAGATTTTTTCGTGGAAAAAAGTTTCGATTTCAAATAAAAATAATTTCGGTAAAAAAAAAAGTTTCTGATCTTTTTTCGCGAAAAACTTTCTGATCCTTTCCCGAATGCCCGCAAAAAATTTATATCTTTATATGAATTTGAAGGCATGCTTATTAAAATTTTATTATTTTTCAAATGTTTAATTAACCAAAATATTTACCGTATATCTTTATTTTTAGCAACCATTTTTTTTATTTTATTTTATAAAACTAGATGATGACAATACCACTAAATATTAGTACATGGATAGTATGATTTCAATTAGATCTGTATCTCCGTTTTCTTATTATAAGATGTTTTTGGATTCGTCTAGAAGAGTATTTTTAAGATATCATTTTTTTATAATTTTTATTATCATACAATTAAGGATATTAATCGTTAAAGTTATGTATTTGAATTAGATCAGTATCTCCATTTTCTTATTATAAAATGATTTTGGATTCGTATCCGAGAGTATTTTAAAATATCATTTTTTAATAATTTTTATTATCATACAATTAAAGATATTAATCGTTAAAGTTATATATTTTAATTAGATCGGTATCTCCGTTTTCTTATTATAAGATGTTTTTGGATTCGCCTCGAAGAGTATTTTTAAGATATCATTTTTTTATAATTTTTATTATCATAAAATTAAAGATATTAATCGTTAAAGTTATATGTATTTGAATTAGATCAGTATCTCCATTTTCTTATTATAAGATGTTTTTAGATTCGTATCGGAGACTATTTTAAAATATCATTTTTTTTATAATTTTTATTATTATACAATTAAAGATATTAATCGTCAAAGATATTATCTTACAATTGAATGATCTTAAAATCTCAATTTCTTTATTATAAGATGTTTTTAGATTCGTCTCGAAAAGTATTTTCAAAATATTATTTTTTTATAATTTTTATTATCATAAAATTAAAGATATTTATCATCAAAGTTATATATTAAAAAGTGAAAAGCAAAATTGGAAACCAAAACATGTAAAACCTGTTTTGGTTTTTTAGTTTTAAAAACTACAAAATTGAAAACAGTTTTTAGAAATTGTTTTTAGAAACAACCTTTCCAAACAGATTTTTTGTTTTGAAATTTTTAAAAACTAAAAAAGAGTTTTTAAGAAGTGTTTCAAACAAGCCCTTAATCTTTCATCATTCCTTTGGCTGGTCCGGAATATAATTAGTTCGGATAAGAGATTTGAATCCTTAAATAAATGGTTAGAGATTTGATCTATGATGCTTGTGTACAGAGAAAATTCAGCAATAGGAAAAATCAATATTTTTGACCACTAGCCCTTATATAATACTAGCCGTCAAACGACACGTTCCGTGCCCGTTTGTGTGATTCATCTTTTCTATTCTACTGAGGTATATAAATTGTAAAACTATATTTGTTGTAACTGGTTTTGTTATATGAATTTGTTAAAAAAAAGAGTAAACCATAATTGGTGGTTGCCTTTTTTGTTGGTAGTTTTATTGAAGGGCAAAATAAGAATAATGAAAAAGTCATCCCAAAAAATTGTATCTTTTTAATATATAGTTGTTACTTTTTTTGTTGATAGTTTTTTTAAGGGTAAGATAGGAATAATGAAAAAGCCATCCAAAAATTTGTATTATTTTTATATATAGTATAGATTTATTGAAGGCTAAATTAGATTTTTAGTCCTTAACTTATTTATTGGTTTCATTTTGATCCCTTAATTATTTATCGTTTCATTTTAGAATCTCCTCTAACATATTCAAGTTTGTATGCATGAGTGCTATTGTGGTCTAGTATTTATTTTTTCCATTTTCTTTTGAGGTTTGTCGTACAGAGAAAAAGGGATATGGATTCGGTGAATTCATTTGACTGTGCAGTCATGAATTCAATTGAATACCCACCACATACACATTTTTTTATTTATAAAAATGAGAGACTACCAAGTCAAAGGAAAAGAAACACAAAATAAATAAAGGTTAAATATATTTTTGTCTCTATAATTTTTCAAAATTTTTGTTTTAGTCTTTGAAGTTTTATTCGTCAAGGTTTTTTTTAGTCCCTACTTTTTATTCAACTCGTGCATGTTATTCGAAATTTTTTATTTTTTTCTGTGGTAATGTTTAGTACATTATATGAATCTCTCTTACAAAAATTTAATTTTTCTTAACAAAAAATAAATTAAATATGAACTTTTTAGTTTTTTGCACATAAAAATTCATAAATAATTCATGTTAAAAAATTCTAAATTTTTATCGTAGATGTTCCTATAATATTATAAACTGAATACAAAAGATCATTAAAAAATGTGATTTTTTTTAGGAAATTTAATTACACGATCCAAATTAAACCGTATAAAATTGAATCGAATTAGATTGGATTTTTTTAGGGTTAAATATGTTTTTAGTCCCTACATTTTGGCGGACTTCTAAGAATAGTCCTTACATTTTTTATATTATATTTTCAGTCCCTCACGTTTTTGTTGTTTCCAATATTGGTCCCTAATGTGAAATTTTAGTTGATTGAATACACATAAAATGCCACATAAATACCACACAGACTCATTTAATGTTTATTCTTTGCGCTTCCATGTCATTAAATAAGTACGTGTGACATCTATAAGTCATTTTTTGTTTGTTCAGTCAACTAAAATTTCACAGTAGGGACCAATGTTGGAAACAAAAAATACTTAGGGGACTAAAAATATAATTAAAAAAATATAGGGACTATTTTTAAAAGTCCGCCAAAATGTATGGACTAAAAACATATTTAACCCATTTTTTTTATTTATAACGTTGGAGTTAAAAAAAGATAGATAGTATAAAACTTTTTTCCTTGACCATTGGATGATAACCTACACACATGTAAGCAGACAAACAATCTTGGCGAATATCCTGTAGATTTTACTACACTCGATTCTTATTGTAACAAACAAGTTTGCTTTCTAAATTTATAGAATACATGATATATTTAGTTTATAATGTCTTGATACATAAAATATTCTATAAATTTAAAAAACAAATTTTTTCTTATAAAATTGATCGGAGGAAATAACATGTTTTGTTGACAAATAGATACTACCGTCAGTCTTTTTTATAAGAGACACTTCACTTTTCTAAATTCATTAAATAATTAATTCATGTATCTTATCTATAATATATATCAAATACATTAATTATTCAATAAAATTTACATTGTAATTTTGTGTGCACGGTTTGTAATAGTTCGACTGAATCTTCGAGGCATTTAATTTTACATTGTAATTTTGCTGGAAAAATTTGGTATGCAGTTTGTAAATGGCTGGGTGTAGTGACCGTTTTTCCGCCGGATGTTTCGATGTCGTACAGGCTGTTGGTTGGTAGCAGTCGGAATAAGAAGATCCGAAAAGGTTTTTCAACTGTGTGGTTGGCTCTGGGTATTGTGGAAAAACCGGAATATTGTTGTGGGATCGGTTGATGATGTGGTGGGTCAGATTCAACAACTATCGTGGTAATGGTTTTTGTTTGGTTTTGTTGCTTCTGTTGAGCGTGGAAATCCCCTTTGGGTAGGATTGTTTTTTTAGTTGACAGGGTTGGCGTGTTGTTACTAGAGTTTGTTTCTCTAGTTTGTTGTACTATGTAACTTCATAGCACTTCTTGTGCTGTATGTTTCAATAATAATTTTATTTGCAGATAAAAAAAATATTCAATAAATTTTGTTTCAAAGCAGAGGTTTCTAACCGCACTGTTCATTCATATATATATATATATATATATATATATATATGGTAGTAATAGGCCCTGTTTTGTTCAGAATAGTTTATTTTTGAGTTTATGCAAAAATAACTTATGAAAATAAATAAGTTTTTATGTATTATTATAAGTTTGTCAATGTATTTTATAATAAAATAACTTATAAAAATATAGTTTTTATTAGCAAAAACTTATAAAATAACATAAAATTTTATTTATTTGTATAAACTATTTTGCATAAATTAAAAAATAAGTTATTCCAAAGAAGTCTTATATAGTCAAGTAGGCTTCGGATGATGTTGATATCATTCAATAGTTTATACCCAAACATTATCTTAAGGTCCACATAATTATCTAATAGTAGCTATAAATTATTTTATTTGTGATAGATATCAAATAGAATATCTTAATTTAAATATAAGCATTATGTTTGCGGTGTTGATATCATACCAATGATGTGAATGAATGATTGACCGTAATTAATAAATATTGGTATTTTTATATTATTAAATGGTATTTATTATAGATTTATTAGAAATATACAATTCAACAATATATCAGTATCCAAATACGGTGTTTTTATTAATGAATGAAAAAATAATTCTGAAAAAAAGCTAACGTGGCTCCCTCTAATGCAATCTCCGGGAAATTTTAGAGCAATGAGAGCTATCTACAGTGTATTTTAGTGCTTTTTGCAAATCCTCTTATCTAAAGAGTATTGATTTTGATCTTAGATCTAGACTTGTTACACAACAATTTAGTACGTATAAAATACGGTGTTGCTCATAATTATTTTTTGTATTATTATGGTATAAGTGCGAAATTATTATTGTCAATAATAATTATTAATCTCTATCAAAAAATTGTCGGACATACAATTTGAAGTCTTTTCTTTCAACCAAATTTTTTCGTATACAAAAATAAACTTTTGATCACTCTTAATTAAGAAACCTAAAGTTCTTAAACTAATTTATTGTTGGTGCAATTTGTAATTTCTTAGATCCTTTCTCTTCTTTACTCTTATATTCTTTTATTCAATAATATTCCAAACCACATAATTCACATGTTGATTAGCAATATTCATTTAATCCTTCTCGATTTTTCTTCCCTGATTTATTCTTTTCCTTAATGGTTAAACTAACTAATCCACGTTTTTGACCAAAAAAAAGAACTAATCCAATTTTACAAGTAATGCTTTCGTGTAAATAATATGATGCGTCTAAGTTCGATGGTTGCAACTCGCAAGTGCATCTGATTCTTCAATTATTGTTTTCCTTTCTGCTTTAAAGTTTCGATTGATTAGAATTAGGATAAACATTTCCAGTAAGTTTACCTCAACTGATAAAAAAAATTGCATTAATAATATATAGGGATTTGGAATTCAGACCTTAAACACTACATTTCTTTATTTTAGGGATAAAAATTATTTGACAAAAAAAAATATTATCATTCATCTTCTCCAAATATATATATATATATATAAAAGTTAATGGGCTAATGATATGGTGAACTATTTTATAAGTGGTTCACTTTGAATAAGTATTCAATATTATTATAGCGAAAGCGAATTTTATAAAATTTATTGTTTGGGATGAAAGTTTATATCATACTATATATTATGCATAAGAAAATTAAAATAATTGTTTTATTGAAAATTGACCGATACGGACATCGACACTGATAATTTAAAAAAACATATATAGGACACCTACTCTGCGACATGTTTAAATTTAGAGATGTCTATACTTCATAGGATATATTATTGAAACCGATCAAGATTAACAGTAGTTAATAAAAACTCATAAACCGTTCATCTTGATGTGAGTCTCAATAAATATTAAATAATTTTCAATTTCTCCATTTTTTTATGGATGATCTTTATGATATAAGTTTTGAATCCAACGGTGGATTAAATGAAATTTGTATTCGTTATATTCCTATTCATGACTGATCCACCATGGACTATTTTAAAAAATGGTTCATATTAGAATTTGCAGTTAATGTTGCACAAGCAAAATATATACTCTCTTTGTATGTAATCATAAGATAATTGTCCAAAATCTCACTATTCTGTGTTTAAATTTTAAGTCAAATAAGAATCAAACTCTTATAATTGAGTATTGGGTCTAACTCAACCCTACAAAACCAGCTTGTAAGTTGATGAATGCCTACTTATAACACATATTCAGACCTTTACACAACCGATGTGGGACTCTTAACAGACTCCATCATGCCCAACACTATTAATTTGGGTGTGGTGCGTGGATAAGAATGGTGGTTGGCTCGATAGCGGATGACCAAACAGATTTTGGAGAGACTCTGATACCATCTTAGAATATTAAGAACACATATTCAGACATCTTAAGTACTTATAAACACATATTCAGACCTTCTCACAACCGATGTGAAAACTTCTTAACACAAACTTATGACTTCGTGCATATTTTTCAAACTCATCACTTCAAAACTATAGCCTATAAAGGAATGGAAATGGGGTGAAAAAAGATTGAGAATACAAATGAACTTTAGGGTTTATAGGGAACAGAGAGGATAACACATTTAATTTAAAGAAAATTACATTTCTAATCTCTTAACTAAATTTTAGTTAACACCTTAGTCTCTTATCTTCTTCTTTTTTATAGCATTTTAATCTCTTTTTTATGCATGTTTGAATATGAATTTCAAACTTCAAATTTATAATTTTTTTATTTGTTCGCTTTCATTCATAAAAAAGTCATAAATTTAAATCTTAAAAAATCCTATACAAAATGAACAAAGGAGCGAAAAGGATAAAAATCATAAGTTTATCTTAATCATGGACTATTTTTATCCTTTGGAGAGGGAGTAATTGGTCTCTTTTGTGATGGTTTTCTTGTGGATGGCTAAATGTTAATTGCATGTATTCTATGTTCAAATTGTGATGTTCATCGTACACAAAGTTTTATATATAGGCTCAGTTTGGTAAACCAAATAAGCTAGCTTATAGCTTTTAGCTTATAAGTTAAAAGCTCTGTTTGGTAACAGTTTTTAAAGAAGAGCTTATAGCTTATTTTACTAGCTTATAACTTATTTTCCAAATGCTATTTCAAGTAGCTTACGAGCTTATAGCTTATAGCTTATTATATTTTCTTCCAATTTTACCTCTATCATCTTACTTGAAAAGAATTAAATATTAATTAAACATATCCTTTTTATGTCATTTCATATTTATAAGCCAGTTCAACCGCTAATTTTACCAAACACTACAAATTCAATCAGCTAACTTATTCGCTAAAGCTAGCTTATAAGCTATCCGCTATAAGCTAGCTTATCAGCTATCCGCTATTTTTTATCAAACAGAGCCATAATGTACGAAGATAGGAGCTCAACCGAAGTTCTTGGAATGGGTAACATCATAGTTCTTGGTGTATCAGTTGTATTGTTTGTATAATGAGTTTATATATAGTATATAATAACAAAATTTTAAATTTCTCGAATATCTCAGTATATAATAAATAGGATGTGGAACGAGTATTTGCAGTGCTCCAATATGGATGTGTAATTAAATGTTGTCCAACTCATATGTGCTAAATATACATTGTTGAAGAAGAACAACAATGACATTACAACAAATATCTAATAATCTTCAACCCAATTTCACTACCTCTATAATGCGAAAGAAATACGCCAATAACTTCAAACATATTCGGTGAAACATGCTGAGTTGTATACTTCAAACTTACATGATAATAAAAAAACGAGTCTTGCTAACGAATGTTCGATCATAGGACATCCTTTAAGTATTTTATTTAAAGAAATTATTTATATAAAGAGTAAAATATTTTAATTTCTAATACGTTTACTTCACAAATTTACAAAAAATTTATTATTTAAAGTGTTTAAAGAGTTCTCCGAAGACACTCGTTAGCATTTCCCTAATGAAAATTAAATGTATGTATTTCTCATCGATCTAACTTAATTTTGACAATATCATTTATTCTTGTCATATTTATACAATGATATGATATATCCATTTATCATTATTTTAATATATTTTTTATCATAAACAAAATTCGAAATAATTTTTTTAGTTTGTTGTTTACCTATTATTTCAGAATAAAAAATTATATGAACTAATACTAGGATTAAAATGCCCACCAAAAAAAATACTACGATTAAAATAAGTAGAAAAAAATATATAATCGGGGTAATATTGGGACTCCATATAATAAATTAAGAACACCAATATAATTAATTATTGAAGTGAAAATATAAGTGAGTGTTCTTATCATGAGTCCAAAAAACAGTTTTTAGAAGAATATAATTTACATGGTTCTTTATAACTCTCTCCTTGTATTATAGATGTTGTAAGAGGTACTTTCCATTCATCAAGTTATACTTCATAGTTCATATTATTTTTTAGATAAACGAAATAGCAAGTCATCAAAATTAAAATACAGCAATTAAGTCACAAACTATTTGGGTTCACATATTATATATCATTAGTACACAAACTATATAGAGTACATATTTTTGGTACTCAAACTACAAAGTACATTATTTTACTACATATAATATACCTTAGCTACAGAAGACTTTGATTTAAATAAATAATCACATGCCTTCGAGCTTTTTTCTACACACACACACACACACACATATATATATATATATATATATATATATATATATATATATATATATATATATATATATACACACACACCATAGCATAAAATAAAGGCCCATATAAAATTTAAGGCCAATAAGTTAAGTGCTTAAAATTTAATAGGTCTACCCCAACGATTTTGGGGTAATTTTCCCTTAGGGTAACTTACATGAGATATCTCAACAAAGTAAGCAGTTGCATCCTTGGTAGAAGCAAGGTCTTCCATGTTGCTTCTTCTTGGTGGACCATAGAACTTGTCTATTAAAGCAAACCCTTCTAAGCCAATCTTCCTTAGGTCTGATGAAGGAGGTGCCATTGATGCTATGTTGGAGATTAAGGAAATTATATGCTTATATTCTATCAAATGTGTGTGTATTATTTGATGTTTGTTTCTTGCTTCAAATGAGGAGAGAGCCACATCCTTTTTATAGATAAAGAAAAGGAGAAAGATTCCCCTCAGCTAGGGGAGTAACTTTTTTGAATGAGTTAGGTTCACTATTCACCATTTTGAAAGTTTACTTGTTATCTAACCTAACACTATATTAGAAAAAGCTACTATAGCGCTCTTTTTTTTTTTTTTTTGGCTTTTATAGCACTTGGTGCTATTATAGGATCTATGCCTATTATAGCGCTTTTTAAAGCGCTATTGTATGTCCTATCTTTAAGGGTTGTGATTGTCTGCCGTTGGATTTAACTGCAGTAGCACATTGTTGAGTAAATTTGTCTAATTGTTATTTAAATAATACTGTGTAAACTAAAAAGAGGGATGTGGTTGACAGTTGCTTAAAAGCCTTGCGGTATGATCCTGCTGTTCAATTCAACTGCAGGCTATATGTTTCCCTATCTTTAATAGCGCTCGTACACGAAAGCGCTATCGTATGCCTACTCTAAGTGTAATTTAATTCTTTTGACAACGTGAAATTAAATAATAAAAAATTTGTTGGTCAGATGATGGTTCAACCAAAAAATTATTTAAATAAAAATAAATAAATTTGAACTGAACATTGTGGGTTAATTGAGTGATCAGGCTAATTGGATTCACCTATATATAATATGTTGGATTCAAGTGAGAGTGGTTACTGTTATCCCTACACTGATTATGGTGTTTTTTTTTTTTGAATCGGATTATGGTGTTTCTTTGTCTTGCATGCCCCTAAAATATCATTGGCCCATTGTTACTTCTGACAATGCTTCTCCTAGATTTCTCAACAAGCAGTATCCGAGAGTTGAGTTGATTGTATGATCAAGGATTTAAAAAACGGTCGCGGTCGCGTCTCGATTACGTAAAGATTTTCGCGATTTCGGTCAGTATAGGTGTTATGACACTAATTGCGGTCGTCGCGGTGTGAATTAATCACAATTTGTTTTTTAATATAAAAAACGGTGATAACGGTAACGATATCGACAACTGCCAAAACCATTTTGTCGCGGTCTTTTTCGCGGTCGCGGACCTTTATTTAAAACCCTGGTTATGATAATAGCTCATATCTTTAAACTATATATTTTATAAATAGTAGCTTTATGGAGATCCAATTGGACCATGTATAATACAAGTTTTGGAAGCTTGCTATTTAGGCCCCCTAGTATTACTCGCAGGCCCCCCGTCGTGACCAAAATGCCCTTATAAACATTCGTATCCTAGGAAACGAAGGAAACAGATTTCGTCACCTAGAAGATGAAATTATGTTAAAACATAGTAGGCTTGCATTGTCACGCACATCTGGGCACAAAACACGCAATTTCGTCTCGTAGTTACCGAAACGGCAATTTTGAAATTTTGTCACCTAGAAGACGAAATTGTGTGTTTTGTCACCTAGAAGACGAAATCTTGGTTAAACGTAGTAGGTCTGCCTTGTCGTGCATATCTGGGCACAAAACACAATTTTGTCACCTAGAAGACGAAATCGTGTGTTTTGTCACCTAGAAGATGAAATTGTGTGTTTTGTCACCTAGAAGACGAAATTTTGGTTTTTTGCAATTTCGTTCCCTATGTGACGATAATTTTTCAACTGTAATTTAGGGGTATTTTGGAATTTTAGGGGGGCCTGATAGCAACCCAAGGGGCGTAAATAGCAATTTTCTCAAATTTTGTAGGTCATATAACTTGGATAATTACAACATATGTTGCTCATGAGTTAAGTTTGTTCTTGTAAAAGAAAATGGCTTCAAGAGAGGAATCACCTATCATATTATTCATATACTATTGAGGAATATATAGCTGCAAAAGAAAGAGTATTTTGAGGGACAGATTCCACAATGAAAAGTGAATTGAATCTCATATTCTATTTCTCTTTATTCTTTTTTTTATATAAATAATTAGATAATCAAAAGAATAAACCTGATAAATTATTAGAATCAATTGATATCACAAAATCCGAAAGATCACACCGGCTAAATATGCCAAACGAGAAATAATTATTGAATTTGTAAGCTTGGATAATCAACTAATGTTTTAAAAAACACACCGCTCATCAAACCGGTGAGGATACTAGGTTATTGGTTCATTGGTCGAACTACTGGATGACTAGTCGAACCGCATGACTAACTCAGATAAAATTGAATAATTCGGTTGAATAAACCAATCTCTACAAAATTGAGTTGTACATCATCCTTAATTTCATTAATGTTTAAAAGATTCTAATTGTATTTTTTATTAAAAAAATAAAATGACTTCATTTTAACTTAGGGAAGAAAAAAAAACGCACATTCTCTGGTTTTTACCGGTTTTGGCCAGTTCAGTCCGGTTTTTAAAGCATTGTAATCAACTGTTAATTTTGTGAACTCATTGCTGAAAAACAACCTAATCGTACACGATATATACCATACATAATAACAATTAGATTCCCCCATGTAAACGTGCATGTTATTTTTTTTAATAAAGCATGATTTAAAGCCTAGAGAAATAATTGTCAAAAAAAAAAAAAAAAAGCCTAGAGAAATAATATTATGTTACTTATTTAAATATTATTATTGCTCATTTTTATTTGAGTTTGATGGGCATATATGCAAATTAAATATACAGTGACCAGAGGATTAAGACAAAAAAATAAAACTTGGGGAGATATCATCAAGCTAGTACATCAGCGAGATAAAAAATACTGTGAATGATCTTTATTCCCTGATCTTGATGATCTTCTAGAGGAAGAACATCATGTTTGTTCAGCCATCAAGCTAGTTGTTCTAATTCAACGAAAAAATATATGAATATAGGTTTTTAGAGAAAAGCATGTCAATATTCAAGGTCTGGGAAGAAGGAAAAAAAAATTAGGATTGTGTCAACCAAAAGTTTAGAACTAAGAGCTTCGAAACTTATTTGAATGATGGTATGATGAAAAGAAGTGCATGTCATGTTACATAAAATAAACCCAACAAATATATCGTTGCAACTTTAAATGAAGTACATCAAGAACATAAAACAGGACAAAAATGAAAACCATAATGTTTTTAGTACTAGAGTCAAATTATCAAAACTGGCATGCATGCGAAAATTTTAGATGCTGAAAACTTATATCATTACCATCTCTAGTAAACTTTGTTTAAGCTCGAACTCCCTTAAGGCTAACCATGCGAGTAGATACATCTCCCTGGGCTCCCCTCAGTCCTGAACCCCCTTGATTAGTCCTCCCTGAATTCTGATAACCAGCACGCCCCACACGATCTCTTGAATAGCCGCTCCTAGCTGCTTGACCATATGCCAATGGCCTTCCACCAGCATTACCATATCCTGCACGTCCACTCCCTTGCCGTGTCTGATTATAGGACAAGTCCTGCCACCTACCACCTGAAGGCCCTGTTCCACCACCTCCGCCAGCAGCAGCAGCAGCATAGTCCTGTCCATCCCTTCGTCTTGGAGGAAGATCCAATCCACCACCTATTCTTGCCTCTGTGGCTCTTTCATTACTCTCTGCAAGAATAGATAATTTCTCTGTCAATTGGAATGCCAATGCTTGCAGCCTAGAGTGCTCAACATTTTGGAAAACAATGCACCCAGTTGGCTGGTCCCAACTTGCATGAAGCTCCTCGTTGATCATCATCCTACTCACAATGCTATGAGTACGAGGAACAGATAGGTCGAAAAATTTCGTGACTTGATCCAGACTCAGAGACTCGTAGGATGAAGAGAAGGTAAGGAGATATGTCCTAAGTGCCTCTTCCTTGATTTTGTCCTTCAGCATTTCCAATACGGTGTCTCGATTTTTAACAAATTTCCATACATCAAGAGAGGTAATAACTTCAAAAGCCTTGTTGAAGTCTCCTTTAATAAGAGCCCTAGTGGCAGCCATAATGTGGTCTCTGACACTCTCAGGAGGACCAGTCAATGTTTGTCTATCACTGACCTCAAGCAAACGGCGGAAATTCTTACTGATGACCCTATGCTTTGCATCATGAACATTGGCAGCCATGTTGGGAACCTCCAGCAGCATAGCAGATATAAGATGCACTGCTTCCAGGAGTTCAAGATTTATGTGCATATGATATGGCATCTGGCGTCTTCTTTCCAACCTTTCCTGAAGGAATATTAAAAAGAGTAAAATGTGTTATCACAATTCCAAAAAAAATGAGAGAGAACAATCACAATGAGAAAATGAGAAGACTATACGTTAATCTGAAAGAAATTATGCTAATTTAGCGAATAAAATAAATACTTCCAACTTTATGCTAATTTGGCGATGTAGGCTAAGGCCAATGCATAGTATCAGCTATGATAAATTAAATACTTCTATAACTTTAACATTGGGACAAATATAACATGCATGCATGCACACTCTTGCAAAAACCATTTATCTAATTGGCAATGAGTTGATTCAACAGAGTCAACCTCATATATTTGATACACAGGTAAGGAAAGTCTCTTCCATAATCCAAAAGCCAAACTTATTTTACAACTGATACACCCACAAGCCACAGATGAGATTAAAGAAAGAACAATCCTACAATACTTGCCCAGTTCATTCAAACCTATATTTGCAAGAAATGAACTTCTCCACTCAGGAATCACATATCCTTAACTGATAGTTTCTTACAACTAGCAACATTTTAAAATGCATTGGGAATTTTATTATAACTCAATAAAACTGAATTTATCATATCTAACATTGATTTCTTTATGTAAGATTAAAATTAATATTTTTAGACTATTAAACAAACACAAATAAGCATGTAAGCATATCAACTAGATAATTGCATAGAGCTGACAAATGGAATTCCAATCTGTCTATTCTCCTGATCATCAGCATGCCGAAAGAGTGGACTAGAGAAATATTAGCCTAGTTCCTTTTGCTCAATAAAATGTTACTCAAGATTCTTGACATAGAGTCTTTATTAGGAAAAGGTTAATCTTTTCATTGTTGATTATAACACCCAGGTCTGTAATATATATGTAAGACCTTTTTTGCCAATGCACAAGAATTAAGAAAAATAGTTTACATTAAATTTGTCAACAATGTACATTCTCTATCCAAAACTATCCTTCAATTATTAAAAAAAAAATATATAGTTGGTCGTTTAATTCTCTCCAAACATATAGGAATGAAGGTATCAAACGACAATCGAGGTCTGCAAACAATGCATGTAGTCGTTAATACCTTGCAGCAGTCGCAACAGCTAGGGTGAGTGACAGACCGACATGGAATTTTGGTATCTTGAAATGCTTTTCATTTATGCCATAATATATGGTAAGCAGTAAACACACACACACACACACACACACACAATAAATAAATACATTTCCTACATTATGTCATTAAACAACTACTTGGGAAGCCGGATCAGCAAGTACCTGTTCTGGAGTCTTCTCGTGATAACGGCTTTGTGACACACCTTGTGCAAGCAACTCTTTCACCCTTCCACCTGAATAAAGTTCAGATAGGCAGCCATGTGCTTCAGAAATCAATCCAATCCGAAAAGCACAAAGACCTAACTGTGACATGGCCCTGTTAAAAAGTATCTGTGTTGAAATGTCCATGTGCTGAACATTGTCTTGCAAATGACTCATAAGCAGCAGATCACGAGATATTGAGAACTCATCAAGGAGAGCATGGTGATATATATCACAAAGCATTGCCCGTGCTTTAGTGCGCTCGTCACCATATTTGTATATATGTGAAACTAACACATCCATTAGGGCCCTGCTATTCTCCGGGAAGGTGGGTTTCCGAGAAACAAGCTCTGGTGTAACAACAAATGCAGTAGGAATTCTTGTATCCTCAAACCCTTTGGACTCCTCGGTAGCCTCGCCTTCATTATCTCCATCTTCTGTCAGATCCGCCAATTTTCTCATGGCATCATAAACCTCTTGTGGTTTGTAGTAAATGAGTTCAACCCTCCTCAAGGCCACCTTAGAAGATGATTTGAAATCTCCGCTCCTTTCAAGATATTCCTGGACATTTTGAGCAAGAACCAAAAACATAGGCTCATCTCTGAGCCTCTGGACGTACTCACGTGTATGAGGATCTATGCACTGCAAGCTCTTGAAAAACTCAGTATCTATTTTTTCTAAGAAGGCAACTAAGTTACCCCAAACCCTAATTGGTCCATCATAATCAGCCCCTTTTTGAGTTTCATTCTCATCTGGCTCCACTGAATCATCAACCTTAATGTTTGGAAATTGAACTAGAATATCAAGGATGAGCAGCATATTCTGAACACATTTTTTCCACACGGTTATGGGCATATGGCCACTGAGACCTGGATTAACATCAAACTGAGCAGAAACCACACTGAAAAGAATTTCAAGCTTCTGTGCTGGTGTTTTAGCCACTTTAGTTAAGAAGGTAAGTTGTTCAACCTGTTCAAACCTTCCAGTTCCCTTCTTTCCCCTAGCTGCCACAATCTCTTTAAACTTCTTGTTAACAATATCCCATGTGACCTCCCTAGGGTCTTTCATGAGCTGTCTGTCCAAAAGTCTTTCTCTTTTGCTAAGCTTTTGGTCCCAAGGTCCATCACCAGCATCATCCCTTCCCTCTTCGTATTCAGCTTCCGAATCCGATTTAGGTTCCTGCTTACGAAGCTGGTCAGGCTCAATAATCTCACCATCACTGTCATCATCTTCCTCGCTCTCCTCATCGTCATCCTTTTCCTCCTCGCTCTCAGGACTCTCCCTGGATTTAGTAATCAGCTCCTCATATTGCTTATTATTCTTCTTCAATTTCTGCTTCATCGAGTTCAACGCTTTGGCATTGCTACTACTCATCTTCTTCTTCGCATCCTTATTTGCCAAAGCCTGAGCCAAGAAATCTTCCAACAAAACAAGAGCCTTAATATAAAGCTTAGGGACCTTATCAGTCTCAGCAACACGCATCACTTTCTCGAGTTGTTTATTGATCTTGTCAAAACTCTCTTGCAAACTCACCCAATCATTAATCTTCATTGCATTCTTCATCTGGTCAACCGTTAAAGCCATCTCTTCAAATCGCTTATCTTTTGCCGACCTAACAACACGCTTGTGACCATCGTCTTCATCGCTGTCACTAGCATTATCAACCATGTACTTACTTTTCGAAGGATCGGTGTCAGGTTCAATCGGTACATCATCAACCGAGTCATCATACTCACTATCATCATCATCAGAAGTACCACCAGCCTAACAATCATAAAACAACAAAAATAATAAAATTAACAATGTTTTCAATCTAATCGTGAAATTAATCAACAAAGGTAAGAGATTTTTGAAAACCTGAGCAAAGAATTTCGACATCGTTCGTCAAGCGTGAAAAATCTGGAACGAAAATAATAATAAAAAAAATTAGATTAAAATTCAATTAATATGGCGTAAAACGAAATCATAGCATGGAGAATAAGAAACAATTGAATAACATAAAGCTTAATTACATAACAGAACGCGAATTAGGGTTATGGAGTACCTTTTGTAAAATTAGGGTTTCTGAGAGTGTAACAGCGCCTGAGGAACAAGAAGAACGAAATGTGAATTGTGATTGAACGAACTCAAGTTGCAAAGATGCTTAACTTTTGGGCCGTTTCAGTGCACACGTAACTTCATGGGCCAAGCCCAATTAGAATAGTTCACAAACTCAAATGAGACTTTTAACATCATTAGTTAGTAAAATCATTAGTTAGTAAAATAAAGGTAAAATGCATTCATAGTTTATTTAAATTTTACGTTTGTAATGTATAGGTCATTTAAGTTTTTTAAATTTGTAATATATATATAGGTCCTAGTTTTTAAGTAACAGGAGGAACCTAGATGTTACAAATTACGAACTTAAGGCTCTGTTTGGATTGATGAAATATAATGGAATGGAGCGGAACAGAATGAAATATAATAATGTTCTATTGTTTGGATTTGAAAAATAAAAATGGAATGGAGCGGAGCGGAATGGAATAGGATGAAATGAATTTAATATCATATCATCACTTACCTTCAATTTTGTTCATCTCCTTTTTAAAATATCCAAACAATGGAACGAAATATTTATTTCATTCCGCTCCATCCTATTCAACATCACTCTATTCTGCTCCATTTCATTCCATTACATTTCATCAATTCAAACGGAGCCTGAATGATTTATTTGTTTCTTAAAACATTTAAAAACCAATCTATAACAAATGTAAAACTTAAAAATCTATAAATGCATTTTGCCTAAAATAAAACATCATTTAGTGTTTTTTAATTAACTAATTTAAATCCCTGGAGTTACTCGGGTTAGAGATTAAATAAGTTTGTTTGCAGTTTGCAATAATATCCATGTAAGTATATTAGATTGAAATTTTTAAAATTTACAGTTATAATAATATCTTAAAAGTAAATATAATAGGTGAGATAAACATCCAACGCAAGAATGAGAAATGTAAATAAACCAACAATGAATTGGTCTACATGGTAAGGGTCTTAAACCCTTTAAGCAGGTGGTCATATGTTTAATTCTTGGCTTGCGTATGGAAAAAATTATGTTGAAAGGATAAAACTCACCTAATGTGCCCACGGGTTCCCCGATTGTGTGTTTGGGATCCTAAGTAAGTTTTGTAAGCGAATGGATATTATTAACCAATTGATAAAATTTTGAAGGGAGACATTAATCATTTGAAACAAAATTCGAAAATTCATAAATCGTTAGTTGGTTCAGTGGTGATTGATATTGGACTTTGTAATGAAGACCACAGTTCGATCCCCCGCCAGCGATCGAGAAGAGGCTGAAACTATTTGAGGTCAAAACTAACACCCAAACAAAATTTAGGAGGTTTAGTGGACAGTATACTATTGATAAAAAAAATCCAAAAATTCAAATTGGGTGAAATAACCGACCAAATGAAAATGGTTTAGTTAGTAATCATCTATTAAAATTTAGACATTTAAAAATGGGCTTGAATTTCATTATGAATTTGGCCTCCATAATTGGATAATATATATATGTGTCAAATACACATATTATATATATAATATATATTTAAAGATGATCATCACAATGATATTTTCCACACCCCTAATTTCGTATTCTGTCATGACCCATCAAATATTGAAAGACTTTCATTTATTCACAAACACACCCTTAAGTTTAAAAATAGTAGCAAAATGCTAGCTTAACGAGGTTGTGATTCATGATAATTCAATTTGATCCTTCTTGTAAAATTATTCTATTCGATCTTTAAGATAAGAAGCATATACAAACCACTAGCTGTCCGGATATGGTGTGATATTTTATTGTATAGCATCAAATACAATGTGAGAATAAATAAATAAATAATGCGTATGTATTGTACAATGTTTTGCATAAGTCGAAATCAAATAACATTTTTTTGAACAGGTACAAAATCTTAATAAGGGATGTATTGGATTGAGATTTTATGAGATAATTTTGGTAAAAAAAATCTTGATGATTTTATGAAATTTTGTTGGACTATATTGATTTTGTGAGATTTTAAAGACTTTTTTACAAGACTTTTTTACAATCAAGATTTTTAACACATAATTTGAATGGATTTTGAGAGATTTTTTTCAAAAGACTTTTTACAATCAAAATTTCATAATACTTTATATATTAGGAAACATTTGTATATTAGGAAAATTTTAAAAGAATCAATAAATTTTAATAAAAGAAATTATAATTTTTTTGAATCCAAATATTTTTTTTTAAAAAAACCTTACAATAGAAAACTCCATTTTTTTTACGTATATATTCCTAATCACCAATAAAATGGAAAGGTTATCACCACCACCATTGATGGAAAACAGAAGCAGATGAATGTGAAGAAAAAACTGGTTTGCTGTAAAAAAAATAAAAAAAGAAACCGAAGAAACAAAATTTAGTATAAAAGTTGCAATGAATCAAAAGTTTGTAAAAAAGATGTAGAATTTGTTAAAACAAAATTGCAAAAAAGCATATTTGATAGGTAAAGAAGATGAATTTTTTTCCTGGTATAGTGATGATGAAAGTTTGTCTTGAAGAGTTTTAAAAAGTCTCAAGGCTTTTGGTGAGATTGTTGAATAAGTGAACAAAGAAAATAAGAAGAAAAAACTCAGGTGCAATGAACTGCGAAAGTAATAACCTGATACGGTGATGATGAAAATAAAAAGTCTTGCAGAGTTCAAAAATGTCTCAAGGCTTTTGGTGAGATTGTTGGAAAAATCTATCAAGTGTATTTTTAAATAAAAAGTCTCACAAAATCCATTACATACAAGAATCCACTAAAATCTATGGATTTTTGAATACCAATAGACATTTTATAAGTCTTGACAAATCTCAATCGAATAACAACGGATTCCATTGCCTTGAAAAAAAAATCAAGATTGTCTTAATTGAATACCACTAAATTTATTTAGATTTTATAAAAGTCTTGATTGAATACCACCTGATTTTTTTATTAAAAAAAAATCTTTTAAAATCCTTTGAAATCCTAATCCAATACACCCTGATATTTAAAATTGAACTATCTTTTTTTTGTATAAATCATGATACACAAACTTTGTTGTCCAAGTTGAAAGTTAGCCTTAAAAATTGGCTAATAACTAGTTGTCGGTATTCATTATATTGCATGACACACACCACACTCCTATTGTGTTTTGACCAAGTCTAATGTATTGGCAACAATAATAGGCCTTAATTAGCAGGTTGTGTCAAAAAAAAAATATTAGCAGGTTCATATTTGGTTGTGTTTGTTGTACTCGTTTGGCATATCAATTGAGGGGAATTTAGTTATCCATTAATCACATGTCATAACAATGTCAATTGACAAGTAATTTAGTTTTAGTTGTAAACAAATTTTTTACTCTTTTTTAAGGTGATAAAATATTTTTCAATTTATTAATATTTTATACTTACATTATAATTAATGTTTATGAATATTAATCAAAATACATATTTTAATTTTTTTGTCCAATAATTTTTCTTTTGTATTAAAAGTAACTTTATTATTTTATATTTACACTTTTTTTCTCTCACATTCTATATATATCCACTAATACTCTAAACAAATCACATAAACTTCTAAAACTTTTATGTCAACTCAAAATTATAGTTACAAACCGTAATTTAAAACCATGAGCAGGAAATATAAAATATAAATTTTACCGCCGAAGAAGGTTTCTATAGAAAATTAGAAATACAACTTTAATTAAAAGTCCTCTAAATGCAAAACAAAGAGGAAAATTAACTAGATATTGCTTAAGAAGAGTTCTAAATCTATAGTACAATAAGTATATAAACCTATTACAAGCATTAATTAGTGATAATCACTGTCCAATCAAACCTTTAACATGCAATTGATCTTTTCTCTTCTCTTCTATAAATCTTGAAGCAGCTTCATTGCAAGTTAGATCTTCAACAATATTTGTATGCACCACCTTGGTAATTGTAGTTGCTCCATAGGTTGGATAACATTTGTATTGACAAAGATTTTGTGTTGCTGGAGGATTGCTATTATTGCCAAAACTTTTCTGCCTCCCAAAGAATTTTTCAATCTCATAACCAATCTTGGCAATAGAAAGATTTGCTTGAGGTGCCATTTTTCTCAAAGAAATGGTTTGTTCTATATTGTTTGTTTTATTTTTGAGTATTAAACTTAAAGGGTATATATAGGTGCATAAAGAAAATGTAGATAGCATAGGAATGAATATATTTCTACCTAGGGGCCGAATATGTTAGTTGAAGTAATAATTTATTAGAGCATCATGAAAGGTGGCAAGATATATAGTAGACTTGGTTAAAAATGCACCAAATTGAATTTATCATCAAGTTTAATTTTTATTTTTTTTATGGACAAAGATTTGTTGAGCATAATAGTTCAACCAAACATAGTTTTTATTTTTGTTAAAAACATAAAATAATAATTCATTATAAATTCAATTCAATTTTTAGAAGAAAAAGTTCTTTGCATTGTAACACTTTATTTACTTATTTGTTCTTCAACTTTAAATTTTTAGTGTTCCATTCCCTTAAAAGATGAGAGTTAACACAAATAAATAAATTCATCGTAACTAATAATATTCAAGTCACACAGTGACTAGAGATATAACAAAGATAAATAATTTATCTTTATAAAGGCAGTGCAAACTTCGCCTTTAAACATTTTAATTATATATTTAAAATTGGAATTCCTTTTTCAAACAAGCTTTTGTTTTTATATCATAAGTGGTGACTCTTTTTTTATATAAATCATGACACAAAGTTAGTAATGTGTAAGTTTTTTTTCTCTTTCAACATGAAATCGGGAACTTTTACACCTTAACATCTTTAACCTTTTATTATTATTATTTTTTTTTTGAAAAGATTAATTTATTTTTTTAAGTTTCAAAATTGTGGTAAAAAGCTTGCTTAACAAGGTTTTCTGATTTGATCTGTAAAATTATTCTATTCGATCTTTAAGAGAGGATATGGTGTTTATCCTTGACATGAAAATTAAGTACCACCAAAGATTAATCATGACAATTCTACTTCCTTAATAACAAATGTAATAAAACCATTGAATTTCAATAAGATATGCATTTTAATTAGTAATATGGTCTAACAAAATCTAAGTAGAAAAAGAAAAGCTAACCATTTGCAACTCAAGGTCAAGCTTTAATGAATGCTTCAGTTTAAGGCGAAGAGCTTCCGACGGGATAAACTTGACCTCTGAACAAGCAGAAAGTAACACAAGAAATTAAGTTAACCTTCAAATCATGTTCTAAATCTAATACCAAAGGACTAACTTGATGAATTAATAATAATAATTTATACACCGCTTATTATATTTTTATAAGTTAGGGATCAAATATAAAAGAGAACGATAGTTACTGGACTAAATTGAAGATTTATTCAGAAGTTTCGTGGTATTAGGAAATAAAGTTGGGAGATAATGAAATGGTGCCAAAGCCATTTCCATAAGCAACAACACTGGTGATTCTTCTTGTTTCTGCTTGAAAGAAAAAGTAATAAGAATCATGATTTCTTCTAAACTACTAAAAAAGGATGATTGATTGATGAGAATATTCCTTAATTCTTACGAAGGTAACAGAGGATCGGAATTTGCCACCACATAATCAGCAAGCCTGTAATATATAATCAGCAAAAATCAAGGAGTCAAAGAAGTAAGGAATCACTCTAGTTTTAAATTAAGGAATCAGAAAAAATAGTCGTGAAGTTTCACGAAAGTAAAGAAGTCATGAATCATGATCTCCACATATAAACATACTCTTTGCAGCATTTTGAAGTTGGTTGAAGGCCTTCAACATATTTCAATTCTTCCTGGTAGATGCAAAATTATCAGTAAATTTGGTTTTAACACCAAAAATTGACAAAAAGAGACAAAAAAAACAAACTCTTGAAACCAAATTTCCATGAAATGAAGTTGCCATCTTGCTGCTAATTAATTAATCAATTAATTTCTAACAACACATAATTTAATTCCATAGAGTAAAATCATTTATGTGCTTCAAATTGGACAATGAGTCACAGACAAAAAGATTCTCTGCAAATTGAAAAGAGCATCTTCACTTTTTGTTGCTATAATTAAAAACAAAAGAGTTCAAGAATTAGTTTAATTTAAATTTTGAAGTTTGAAAACGTTGTCTCTGAATGTTAAAATGCCATGAATACAAACTATAGTACATTTGTTGAATTTGAAATGAAAGCACATATTAACTCTGTAATAAGAATACTCTCTACCTCTTCACACAATCACACTCAAAGTTAGTATTTCATTGATCATCACGAAAATGTCATGTCTTAACTCTTAAGCATTGAGATTTCAAGAATGAGAAGTTATTTGATTCAACACATGCTGCAACATATGATTCCATATACCAGAAACTAATCCATCCACCTCCTGCACATTATCAAAGATGCTAAGAATATTGAGATATGCAAAATCTTACTATAAGGAACTGTCACAAGGAACTATAAATAATCTTTTATTAAGTGACATCCCATTTAACAGAACCTGCAGAATCAGACCTGAACTGTCACAAGGAACCTATAAAGAAACTTTTATTAAGTGATATGCTTTTTACTAAGTTTGTTATGCTTAAGAAATAGTTCAATTCTTCCTCTCATTTGTGATTTCCTGGCCATGAATCATTTAATTAAGTTAGGCGAGGTGAAAACATACATGTTTAAGAAGACCTGATATAATAAACTAGCAATCTAGCATTACCTAAAGAGGCATGCAATTGCATAGTTCTTCATAACTATGTCACCAACTCTGACCTTGTCATTGCATAGAACAAAAGGCCTTCATTGATATACCTCAGTGTTGTAGGTCTATAATCTGATCTCAAATTAAGAACAACTATGTTCTTATTAATACATTCAATTCATAGTTATTCATGTGTATGATTGGTTCTACTGGATATCAAGTAGAAGGGCAAACAAAAAGGTACCTTAATCTGATTCAGTTGCATATTAGAAACAAACCTAATTACATAAATAAATTAAGTTGCATATTAGAAACAACCCTAATTGCATAATAGAAACATAAATGAATAGAAAGTAACCCAGTTGAATAATCAAAGGAAGGAGCAATTATAACCACACACAAAAAGAAATTATAATCATAATTGATTGAACAATGAGGAGAATTTGAACTAACCTTTAAAGAGGAGGACGAATTTCACCGAAACCGATCTCGTTGCAGAGAGGGGTAAACGTCAGAGTGTGTGTTTCACTGAGAGTGAGAAGTTAGGTCACCGTGAGGGAGAAAGACTAGGGTTTCAGAGCTTATATGGAGAAGTTCGTTCGCTGTGAGAGGGAGAAAGAGTAGCGTTTCGGAGCTTAGGTGTTTTCGTGAACGAGGAGAAACAAAATTGAAACGCGTGAGGTGGTGGCGGTGGAGAGCAGTGTGTCGTGGTTAAGAGGTGCGATGGAGAACAGTGTGTGATGGTAACCCAGTTTGTCGTGGTGAGGTGGAGAATAGGGTTGTGGGAATAGTTTGTGGTGACTTTTATAGATTTGGGGAAACATTGATGGAAGTTAAAATTGATTTAGAAACATTGATTTGAGAAAATTGAAAAGTGATGGAGTATAAAAATTGAATTGAATTGGAAAAATTTGGTGGTGATGTGTTGTAGAGTAGGGAAGTGAAAAATATTAAAAAAAGAGTAGGGAATTGAAAAGAGGGGAAAAATTCAAGAAAGGTTTAAAGAAAAACAATATAGGAATAAGTAAATATTAAATTACTTTGTAAAATAAATTATAAAATTATAAAATATTTAAATCTCTAATTCGGTCTTTAATTTGGTCTCTAAATTGGTTGCTAAAAGCGTGTTTTCTAGTAGTGTTATGTGGTCATTTCAAAATAATACTTTGGGTTGAATAATTCCTAATTTAATTGAACTACCTAATCTTTGATTCATGTTGTTTATTTATTTATTTATTTTGGTTTTCACCACCAGTCGAATCTGGTTCGGGGGGTCAGTTCTGACATCAAGTGGTTTCAGCCCCCTCCCGATCGCAGCTGTGGGGGATCAAACAGTGGTCCTCCCTACCAAGTTCAGCGCCAATCACCATTTTTTCATTTCTTTGAAGTTTGGTTTTTCTCTCTCCACGTAAAGGAAACTATAATTTCTAGAATTTTTTTCCTGAGAAAAAAACTTGAGAAATACACTCTTTTCAATTTATTCATCTAAGCAGAGAAACAATAACATTTTTCTCTCGTGCCTAAATAAATAAATCGTAGTATTTTATGTATGGATGAATGAATAGGTAAATCTGAATGAGAATAATCTTTAAAAATCATTAAGAAGAGTGGGGTAAGTAGCTAAAAATAACTCAATTTTTTTTCATAGATTTGAAAGTTTCTCTTTTTTTCAGAAAACGTTTTCCGAAATTTCTGTGTGCTAGATAGGGTTGGGAATAGGTCAGGCGGCCTCCAGGGGCCTTCGGCCTAGCCTGGCCTGTTTATAAAAATGTCAGGCTTAGGCTTTGAAAAAAGCCTGTTTGCATAAATATGTCAGGCTCAGGCTTTTAAAAAAGCCTGCGAGGCCTGATAGGCCGGCCTGGCCTATTTATATTTTATAATTATTATTTATATAATAAATATTACTTATATCAGCTTGTTTGTATAAAAAATAAATATTATTTATATAAATACAAAATATTTATTAAACAAAATATATTTGTTTTTTTTTTACGAAGACAAATTATAGTGTATATTTTTGTTGTTGCTAACTACATCGATTGACACTAGTGTTTAACAAAAAATTTGTATTATGGCATACTTAATAGATTTTGTCGTAATCATATTTGTTATTTTATTAGCTTTTAATTCTTGTGCTAATCATTTTATTAGCTTTTTCTTAATGTTGTAGAAATTATAAAAATTTAAAAGTAAAATAGGCTTTAAGGCATGTTTAATTAGCTATATATTTAAAAAGACTATATAGAGGATTTTATGTAGCACATGCTCATAAACAGGCTACAAGGCCAGATCAGGCTTTTAGCAGACCCAGGCCAGACCCAAAAAATTGCATTTAATAGGTCATAGGCCAAACTTAGGCTTAAAAAAAATTCGTAATCCAGGCTCAGGCCTGTCAAAGCCTGACCTGGCCTGTTCCTAATCCTAGTGCTAGAGTGGTGAAAAAGAAACGTAGGAGTGGAAAGAGAAACTCTCCGTAGATTCTTAGCTAAGGCCCAAACCAAGAAATACAATTAAAAACCATACAAGCTAGGCCACGATAACGGTCTTATTATTGAAATGCCTTTTACACCCCTAAATTTGTTTGATACTCCCTTTTATAACATCTCCCCAGAATCATCCTTCCAAAACTCATTAGCCAGAGTAGGCCTCTTTTATAAAATTAAAAAAAAAAACTCATTAGCCAGATGTTGGCAAACCAAAAACATATTCTAAATATTACTTGTCATGTCTTAATATGAGCAATACACTTTTTTTATGTCATTTATATGAAAGAAATATCATAAATGCAAGAAAAATAATATTAAATTTAACAAATTAATTAACCTTACGAAATACTATTAGGTCCATTTGTTGCATATGATAAGAGGTATGATATGATCATTGTATCACATTATGTATCAATCTAATGTTTGGAGAAGCATTAAGATATGATAAATTAATTTTGAACATATTTTATCATGTCTCTAGTTAAAAAATTTATCCTAAATTTAAGTTGGATTATCAATAGAATAGTATAAGAAAATAATTTATTAATTTATTATATAAAATATATTTTAAAATAAAAAAGAAATTAATAAAATATTAATAATAAAATAATTTGATATTAAATTAAAAATTAAATAAACAAATTTTAAATATACACATGTCAATACCTAATACTAATACGACACTAATTAAGGCACGTGATTATATTTAATACATATATTTTTTAAATTATTATCAATATGAACTGTTAGTGACGGTTTCATGTTCGATATCTGTAACTGTGTTGGTGTTCATAGCGGATATGCATAACATTTTCAGTATGTAATACTAAAGGGGCATCAAATTAGCTAATAGCTAACTCACACACATTTTATCATTAAAAGCATACAAATACATCACAATTTACCTCTAAAAATACATCACAATTTAGATAGAGCAAACTTATATAATAAGGCAAGGTCTCCTGACTTTTCTACAATATATTTAATATTTAAAGAGAAACACAAATATATAAGAGACTCTAGTAATTAACCAAAGGAAGAGTTGACGGTATGAAATAGCTCGACCTATAGGCTATAGCGAAAAAATAAGAGAGAGAGAGAGAGAGAAGAAAGCTAGTTTTTCGCCCACCAAATCCCATGTCTTTATTGGCTCGTAAACCCAACCGGCAATTTACATTAGTTATATCTTCAAGATTTGAAGGCCTTAAAGATATTACCCCAACGATTCTTTGGTCTAGCCTTAGGATAATTAACAACCATAATTCCACCATAACTATAAGCTGCATCTTTGCTATTGATAACTATCTCTTCCTTGTTGTATTGTCTCTGCCTTCCCCCATTATTGGACATTTTTTTTGGTGGACCATAAAATTTGTCAATGAGATCAAAACCTTCAATACCTATCTTAACAAGATCCTTTTGTTGTGGTGCCATAGAAGAAAATGTGTGTGATATATTGGAAACAATATACAATTTAGTGTTTCTTGATTGAAATCTTAATAGAGTACTCCATTATTTATACACTAAGCAATTATGGTACTTTACCTAAAAAGTGGCAAGGGAATTTTATGTGTATATTATTGGGTGATGGCCTTAGTAGATGCTCCGAAACATATAACTAATGCATTATATATATGTAACTAATTAAAACTCATAGATATGACACACCCACTGTATTATGGTTATATTGTAGAAACTATAACAACAATGAATTTGAATTGTGTGCTAAGATGAGAATGTTCTTCAAGTAATGTGGTAGGTCCTCCATATATTAAGGATAAGTCACAAATATTTTATGTGAGTGATATTTATCCAATGTTTGAAGCAATTGACCTTCCCGTAGTCGTGTCGTGGCCAATTCATAGTTGGAGCCATAATCGGTAGTCGTTGATTTAATCTTTGATCATTCCTTTGGCTGGTCCGGAATATAATTAGTTCGGATAAGAGATTTGAATCCTTAAATAAATGGTTAGAGATTTGATCTATGATGCTTGTGTACAGAGAAAATTCAGCAATAGGAAAAATCAATATTTTTGACCACTAGCCTTTATATAATACTGGCCGTCAAACGGGCACGTTTGTGTGATTCATCTTTTCTATTCTACTGAGGTATATAAATTGTAAAATTATATTTGTTGTAACTGGTTTTGTTATATGAATTTGTTAAAAAAAAGAGTAAACCATAATTGGTGGTTACCTTTTTTGTTGGTAGTTTTATTGAAGGGCAAAATAAGAATAATGAAAAAGTCATCCAAAAAATTATATCTTTTTAATATATAGTTGTTACTTTTTTTGTTGATAGTTTGTTTAAGGGTAAGATAAGAATAATGAAAAAGTCATCCAAAAATTTGTATTACTTTTATATATAGTATAGATTTATTGAAGGCTAAATTAGATTTTTAGTCCTTAACTTATTTATTGGTTTCATTTTGATCCCTTAATTATTTATCGTTTCATTTTAGAATCTCCTCTAACATATTCAAGTTTGTATGCATCAGTGGCGGAGCCACACTGTCTTCAGAGGGTGCAGTTGCACACCCTCAATACTCTAAATATACACCAGTAATTTTGTTTTTATTGATTTTGCACCCTCTCAAGTTTTAACTTTGCACCGATGCAACTCTCCCACAAAGCGCACACACAAGTCAGCCAATCAGGTCCACTAGCGTAGGCATGTAGGAATTTGCATAAAGTTAATTTGCCACTGAGCTAACAACAACATGATAATAATTGGTACATAAAGGTATATAATCAAACTTAATTGAATAAGAAGCATATTTATTTTGAAATTTGTAACTTATTATAAATTATTATATAAATAAAGGAATACTCCCCCCAGTCTTAATTATAAGCGAATTTTCACTTTGTAGATACATTGGATAACCAATGTAATCCGGTCTATAATTTAAGTCAGATACATTGATTATTCAATGAACCTAAAAAATGAAAATTTGCTTATAATTAAAGTCGAAGGGAGTATACACTATGACCAATCAAAAATTAATTTAATTTGACCAATAATATACCAAGTTAACATCAATTTGGTAGAAGAGGCTAAATTCTTAAAATATACTATAGAATGTTTGAATTTCAACAGATACATATCCATATTTAATGTTCGGTACATCTTAAATATGACTATATCTCATAGAGTATTCCTATAGAAAAAGAGAAAAAAAAAACTTGAAATTTTAACCAAGATAATGACTAATACAAATTTCAATATGAATTATTCACATTAAATTGAGGTGAATAAGTGGAGAAGTTTGAATTCGAATCCCGGTCTATATATATAATGTGATGTACCTATTGTTGAGTTATGCTTATTTGAAAGAAAAAAATGTTTTTTAATGGCATACAATAGAAAATATTCATAGGAAATAAATAATAACAATTTATTAGACTAAATAGTATGCACCCCCTGGTCCAGGGTCCGAGACCCGCCACTGGTATGCATGAGTGCTATTGTGGTCTAGTATTTATTTTTTCCATTTTCTTTTGAGGTTTGTCGTACAGAGAAAAAGGTATATGTAGGATGGGATTGGAGTGTAAATTACAATTGATTACAAAATGATTTTTTTTATAATTAATTAGTGAATAATATGATACCCCATTCTCTATTTAAATAATAGCTTCAGTTTGGCAACAGATTTTCTTTTTTGGTAATGATTAGCAAACGAATTTATTTAGTTTCAGATCGGCTAGAATATTTGGCCTACCGTCCAAAAACAGAATATATATCTATACGATATTTGTTTGATCAATTGAATATATACGATATACGTACATGCTGCACCTTGTATATAAAATTTCAATATTTTAAAGAGTTTAATAGAAATGCACCAATTATATAAAACAATTTTACTCGATTATTTAATAAAAAGTCACCAATTTATTAGGACATATTAAAAAAGTGGAGTAATGAGACAGAAAACATAGTTATTACTAATTAATAATTTAAAATTATTTTATATTGTCAGTGCATATTTTTTTCCTCAATATTTTAGAGTAATTTAATACCTTAAACATATATTCCCTCAATACACACATAGCATTTGTTAAAGACGATTTGCTTTTTCTTAACAAATTGAAAGATTTTTTTTTTTAAAAAAAAAACAAATAAAATGATATTCATTCATTTGATACGATAAACTCCTATCAAATATAACTACATATTTATCTTCGCTAAAATCTTAAAGGTGAATTTGCGAACAAATCCATAACATTTATGTTAATAGCATACAACGACAAAATGCTTAGCTACTACACAATGATAAAATTAAAGTCACCGCCAGAATATCATGCTTCCGAATCTACAATGTTGATTCTCAAATCATTGATTGAATCTGTAATTGTCAAAAGTGGATCTTTCAATAGGAATCAAATTAACGAACATCACAACAATACAGGAAATCAAATAGAGCCGCACAAGACAACGGTCAACACAACACCACACTTAGATGACGAAATTACGAAAAAAACACAAAAGAAATACAACTAAATGTGGCCTTATTAGCTTATTCAGGTTGTTACGTATAGTCCTCTAAATAAATATTTCTTGAATCTAAGTCCACTGATGTAACAAAATTAATATAAGATCCGTTTGAATTGCTTTATTTTTGAGCTTATGAAAATAATTTATGCAAAAAAATAAGCTTTTATGTATTATTATAAGTTTTTCAAGATAGTTTATGAGAAAACAACTTATAAAAACACAATTTTTGTTAGTGAAAAAATTTATGAATTAACATCAAACTTTATTTATTTGCATAAGCTATTTTCATAAATTCAAAAATAAGTCAAATCCAAACGGGTAAATAGCCCTTAAACAATTTGTTTTTGGTTTTCTATCATGTTAAAAAATTTAAAATTGTAAGTTTGTATGAAAATTTGTACATTTTATATTAAATGCATATTTTTTGAATAAATTATTGTTATTTTTCAAAAAATAGTTACTATTTTTAGTTACTTTAACATATACAATATTTTAGATGTTAAATAAAACTTTTTTAAAGCTTCGAGATTTTTTGTTTTGCTTTTTATTTATAACGTTGGAGTTAAAAAAAGATAGATAGTATAAAACTTTTTTCCTTGACCATTGGATGATAACCTACACACATGTAAGCAGACAAACAATCTTGGCGAATATCCTGTAGATTTTACTACACTCGATTCTTATTGTAACAAACAAGTTTGCTTTCTAAATTTATAGAATACATGATATATTTAGTTTATAATGTCTTGATACATAAAACATTCTATAAATTTAAAAAACAAATTTTTTCTTATAAAATTGATCGGAGGAAATAACATGTTTTGTTGACAAATAGATACTACCGTCAGTCTTTTTTATAAGAGACACTTCACTTTTCTAAATTCATTAAATAATTAATTCATGTATCTTATCTATAATATATATCAAATACATTAATTATTCAATAAAATTTACATTGTAATTTTGTGTGCACGGTTTGTAATAGTTCGACTGAATCTTCGAGGCATTTAATTTTACATTGTAATTTTGCTGGAAAAATTTGGTATGCAGTTTGTAAATGGCTGGGTGTAGTGACCGTTTTTCCGCCGGATGTTTCGATGTCGTACAGGCTGTTGGTTGGTAGCAGTCGGAATAAGAAGATCCGAAAAGGTTTTTCAACTGTGTGGTTGGCTCTGGGTATTGTGGAAAAACCGGAATATTGTTGTGGGATCGGTTGATGATGTGGTGGGTCAGATTCAACAACTATCGTGGTAATGGTTTTTGTTTGGTTTTGTTGCTTCTGTTGAGCGTGGAAATCCCCTTTGGGTAGGATTGTTTTTTTAGTTGACAGGGTTGGCGTGTTGTTACTAGAGTTTGTTTCTCTAGTTTGTTGTACTATGTAACTTCATAGCACTTCTTGTGCTGTATGTTTCAATAATAATTTTATTTGCAGATAAAAAAAAATATTCAATAAATTTAGAAACTAAATTATCTTTTATAAATATTGGTATTTTTATATTATTAAATGGTATTTATTATAGATTTATTAGAAATATACAATTCAACAATATATCAGTATCCAAATACGGTGTTTTTATTAATGAATGAAAAAATAATTCTAAAAAAAAGCTAACGTGGCTCCCTCTAATGCAATCTCCGGGAAATTTTAGAGCAATGAGAGCTATCTACAGTGTATTTTAGTGCTTTTTGCAAATCCTCTTATCTAAAGAGTATTGATTTTGATCTTAGATCTAGACTTGTTACACAACAATTTAGTACGTATAAAATACGGTGTTGCTCATAATTATTTTTTGTATTATTATGGTATAAGTGCGAAATTATTATTGTCAATAATAATTATTAATCTCTATCAAAAAATTGTTGGACATACAATTTGAAGTCTTTTCTTTCAACCAAATTTTTTCGTATACAAAAATAAACTTTTGATCACTCTTAATTAAGAAACCTAAAGTTCTTAAACTAATTTATTGTTGGTGCAATTTGTAATTTCTTAGATCCTTTCTCTTCTTTACTCTTATATTCTTTTATTCAATAATATTCCAAACCACATAATTCACATGTTGATTAGCAATATTCATTTAATCCTTCTCGATTTTTCTTCCCTGATTTATTCTTTTCCTTAATGGTTAAACTAACTAATCCACGTTTTTGACCAAAAAAAAGAACTAATCCAATTTTACAAGTAATGCTTTCGTGTAAATAATATGATGCGTCTAAGTTCGATGGTTGCAACTCGCAAGTGCATCTGATTCTTCAATTATTGTTTTCCTTTCTGCTTTAAAGTTTCGATTGATTAGAATTAGGATAAACATTTCCAGTAAGTTTACCTCAACTGATAAAAAAAATTGCATTAATAATATATAGGGATTTGGAATTCAGACCTTAAACACTACATTTCTTTATTTTAGGGATAAAAATTATTTGACAAAAAAAAATATTATCATTCATCTTCTCCAAATATATATATATATATAAAAGTTAATGGGCTAATGATATGGTGAACTATTTTATAAGTGGTTCACTTTGAATAAGTATTCAATATTATTATAGCGAAAGCGAATTTTATAAAATTTATTGTTTGGGATGAAAGTTTATATTATATATATTATGCATAAGAAAATTAAAATCATTGTTTTATTGAAAATTGACCGATACGGACATCGACACTGATAATTTAAAAAAACATATATAGGACACCTACTCTGCGACATGTTTAAATTTAGAGATGTCTATACTTCATAGGATATATTATTGAAACCGATCAATGAAGGTGTGAAAAAACACAAGAAGGGGGGGTTGAATTGTGTTTTGGGTAATTTAAAAATTTCTTCTAAGTTACAGAGAACTTATCAGAGTTTGCAGCGGTTTAGAAAACAAAACACAATCAAGAATAACTTTGAAGGTAGAGAGAAAGAGAGAAAGATAGAGACAGAGATTTTATACTGGTTCTCCTCACAAACCGAGAGTACGTCCAGTCCTCTTGTACTTCCAAGAGAGTTCACTATAATCACCAAAGATTACAATTGCTCAAGCACACAAGCAAGAGACTTCCAATGCTCAAGTATACAAACAAGAGACTTCCTAATGCTCAAGCACGCAGGCAAGAGACTTCAATACACAAGTTTAGAAAAACAGAGTCTGAACAATTGATATAAAGATCAATGTTCAGTTACAGAATAAATACAACTTTGATACAAGACTTAACTTAGAATCTTAATACAAAATTCTAAGGTTCAACTAATGAATTAACAGTAGCTGAAACTGGAGTCTTGGATTTTGAATATGAGTTCAAGTTGTATTTGCAGTTTTGTGCTTTAGGATGATTTTTGCAGAGTAACAGCTCTTTTTAAAAATGTTCAAGTGTCGTATCCCAAAGCTTCAAACTTGCTCCAATTTATAGATGAAGGTGGAGCGTGTTTGATTTGAATTTGATGCGGTGAGATTGCGCCAGCTGTAGATAGTACCTTTGATATCCAAATCAGGTAATCTTGTATGCGATCAATCTTGGAGAGAAAGATTTATCCAAATCAGGTAAAGAGTTCGTACAATAGTACAAACGTCATTATTCTGTGGATAAGATTGATTTCATCAGCTTTTGGAATGTCAGAGTATAATCATTGATGCAGAGAATGTTCTTCTGACAAAACGGCTCTCACTGCTCTTGTCAGAGTCTGATATGCATCTTCTGATGAATAAAATTTGCATCCTCTGATGAACCAAATATGCATCTTCTGACGACTTCAAGTTCTGATCAGAGTTTGCTTTGCCATATCAGAGCTTCCAATGTGCTTTTAAATAAATATAAAAATTAACTTGAATATCTGCACACTTGGAGTAAATAATTAGTATACCCTATTGTACATTAATACTTTTGTTATCATCAAAACTCAATTGGGTCATATCAGAACCTCTTTTGTTCCAACAATCTCCCCCTTTTTGATTGATGACAAACCAAGTATTAATTTACAATGGTTGTTGATAAAATTTATCAGGCCTCTCTTAGGTTGATGAGTTTTGCAAGCTCCCCCTAAGTTCAGCAATGATTAATTAAATCAGTTTAAAAATAATTATTTGAATTTTGAACTTAAACTAATACACTAGACTTTCAGAGGCTAGGTTTGCAAGCTCTCCCCCTAAGTCTGATACCTATGAAAGAAAAGTGCAATTTTCTTTTATACGTACCATGTATCAGAAGTTCAAATTTCAACTAATATTTTCCTCAAAATCATATCATATGAAGACATAACTGAAAAGAATTAAATTTGGAATTTTGGTTTCAGTTTAGCATCTCATAAATTAATAACAACTGAATTTTGGTTTCAGTTTAGCATCTCATAAATTAATAACAACTCTTACTCCCCCTTTTGTCATTAAACAAAAAGATAAAACTGACAAGAAATAAATGACAATTTTGAAAAAAAATGGTCAAAAGTAAAGTTTCAATGCAGTCAAGGTGGTTACAACTACCACAATTAAATGGCGTGTCGTAAAACCATGAACTTGTCTATTTTGAAACCATTATATAAGGACCATGAACTTTGTCATTTCACTCAACACTTCCATTTCATTGTGAAAAATCAACAATGGAGAAGGATAGAAAAGTGATCAAAAGTAAGAGAGTGCAGGAGAAGAAGAAGAAGAAAGTGAAGATTCAACAAGACTCAGAGTCTAAGAAGAAACCTCAGAAGATGAAAGCATCAACTTCTGCTCCCGTTAGAGTCAAATATCAAACAAGATCCAAGACTAAGCAACAAGAGTCCTTATCCGAGTCAGAATCTGAATGAGATTCTGATTGGAAGGAATTCTTGAGTACATATGTTTCTCCCAAGGAAGAATACCCCTCTTCATAATCAATGAGATCACTTTTCATTGATTTCCCAATAAGGAAGTGAAGAGAATGTCGTGAACTCTTCCATTTCCCTTAGATTCAAATAAGCTAGATTTAGGACTAGCTGTTTTATGTAGGATCCAAGTGAAAAGTTGGATAAAAACTTATGTAATCAACAATTTTCAATTGAATAAACTTATTATTTAGCTTTGAAATCTTTGTGTTGATTTTTGTCTCAAAATCATTTATGAAAGCATAAAAAATAATAATCAACAAATAATAAACATAGAAATAATTAATGAACACAGAAGATAATTGAATAAGCAACTAAGTACTTAATAAGAAAATAATATTCAGCAAGTTACAAAACAAATATCAGAACATGGTAAATCATTAAACAAATAATCAGAACAAGTGCATAGAATCCTAGGGGTTAAGGTTGATCAGGTTGCTGAGGCAATCTTGCATTGATGCTTTGAAGAGTAGTCATAATAGCAGCCAACATAGAGGAATGCTCATCAAGCCTTCTCTGAAAATTATCCTGATTTTCCCTTATGTGCTGAGCATACTCTGGTGCATTCCTAGCAATTTGTTCAAGCCTTGCTTGATCAGCAGCTCTTCTAGCTTCTTCTGCTAGCCTGGCTTGCTCAGCAGCTTGCCTTTCCCTTTCTATACGCTCATCCTCCAATCTTTTTCCTTCCCTCTCCTTAGCTTCTAATCTTTCCCTTTCACGCCTCTCTTCCTCTTCCTTCCTAGCTATTTCATTCCTCAAACTCAAGTCTGTAGTATAAGCTTTTCTGACAGAACGAATCATGAGTACCAGATTTTGTTCCATAAGGTCACACTCTTTGTCAATGTGTGCTGTGTCAATAGACCTGTGTGGAATGGCACTGGACATTCTCCTAAGATTCTTGTCAACAGCTTGCAGCAGGCTAGTGATGTCATCCTGAGTTTGGTCAAGAGGTTCATTGATAATTCTTGAGGGTAGGTGAGGGGGGAAAAATATGCAGTCCATAGAGAGATCCTGCAAAAGGTGTTGGAGATGTTGTGATTGGTCAGGAGGGGTTTTTTGTAGGATTTCAAGATTCAGAGTCTCATTTATATGTTGAACATGTGTCTTGATAGGTGTAGGTAAATCGCATGAGTTGTCCACAGCCACATGATGTGGGGATTTCACATGGACATGTTCATCAGCATGAAGAGTTTCTGAGACTTGATCTTGATTAGATTCTGGTGATTGGTGATCATGTTCTGATGGGTTATGTTCTGGTGGGATTTCATTTTCTTGTTGGGTAGTTTCTGGTTCAGTATTTTCTGGTTGAGGTGTTGTTGGTTGTTCTTGAGTGTTCACAGGTTGAACAATCTCAGAGTTTGGTTGGGGATCATTTTGTGGTTCATCTTGTTGTGGTGTTGTGGTAGGTATTTCTTGATGGTTGGGGGATTTTTCAGGTGGAGGTGATGGGGTTTTATCAGAATCTTCATCAATTGAAAGTTGAATAGCAGGTGCAGTGCTTGTAGAAGCTTGCGCTGCATCATTGCATAGAAAATTAGCCTGAGATTCTGATGGGTGGGATAGGATGAGGTTAAACTGCTCTGATGATGGTTGATTCTCAGAAAGGTCAATGACTTTCTCAGAATTAACTCCTTTTAAAACCTTATCAAAAGCATGTTTAACTCTAATTTCAGAAGGGAATTGAAGTCTTCTGAAATAATCACTAAATCCTTTGCTGCCTCCAAGAAAATTAGAAAACTTACCAGTTTCATTACCATACAGAGTCTGCTGTTCCAGCAGATTGTGACGATCATTCCTTTTTGGGAGCTTCTTGTGCATATCATCAAATGCAGCTTCATCAATACCACAGTCATAGCCATCCTTCAGAGCCTCTTGCTTCTTATTAAACTCTGCAACCTTTGCCAATGCTGCCTGTACCACAGCTTCTTCCTTTTCTTCCTCAGTAAGATCCTCCAGTACAACTTTCTTTGCCCTTGGTTTTGAGGATCTTGGGGCTGTAGACTTTGTAGTCTTTGGAATCTTAGCAGCTTTCTTAACAGTAGGACTTTTGGCAGCTTTCCTCTTGACTGGTTCAATTCTAAGAGGTTGTTCCAAAAGCCTTGATTGTCTTACAGTCAGCTTTGTAGGTTCTCCATCTCCTACATCAGCACCTAGCTTTTTCATGAATTCAGCATGTGCTTCTATCACTCTCTTTGCTTCATTATCTCTGACATGTACAAGCCAACTTTCACCAATGCCTTTCTCAGATTCTCTGAGTAACACAGGATGTGTTGGATGAACTATCTCATTATTCTTCACCAGCTTTAAGTATCTTAATGTAGTACTATTTACAATCTTAGAACTAAGCAAAAAAGTACCTAAGCCAGGAAGATATGGTGTAATAGCATCCAACAAACCACACTGTGCAAACATGTGGCTCAGTAGTCTTGAATGTCTAACAATAGCTTTGCTAGAGATAATAGACAGACACAGATGATCAAAAATAAGCCTTCCAATATCCACAATATTTCCTTTTGCAACATTAAATGTAAACAGCTTCTGAACACTTGATATTTGATCAGTGCCTCCCAATTTGGGCAGAACACTGTCAATCAAGATCCTGTAGATGATCTTGCAGTTGTTTGTCCATTCAAACTTGTCCTTAGGGTTGGTCTTAGGTTTGAATAGATATTCATCCACATCAGGACCTGCTTCATCAGTATGTTTGATTATCACACCATCACGCTTGAGCTTCAGAGCCTCAAGAATGTGGCAGAGTCTGATAGAGATTCTAAATCCAGCCACGAAGGATTCAATCTCTGTAGAGATAAAAGATCTTAATCCCATTTCTTCTGGGGTCCTCTCTTTGAATTCAGGATTTTCTTTAATCTTTTCCCTGACCTTCCTGTCATAAACATCCCTTGTAATAACAGAGGCTTTCATCCAGAATTCCTTTACCATCTCAGTATAAGTTGGTCCATTGAGAAGATCAAAATAGTATTCCAAACCTTGCTTTTTGTATAGATGAACGACTTCAGCAAAACCGTTTACCCTAATGCTCTCAAGATCAACGGGATTCTCAATCGCCACATTTAGTTCGTCATACTTATATGGTCGTTGATCCTTTGCGAACTCTGTAGGGTTGGATTCATTTGGTAGGATCAAACATGATCTATTCAGGAATGTTGATGAGGATGCCATGGATGAAATTTGGAATTTAGGGTTTCTAAAGAGGGAGAAAGAAATTGCTCTGTGTTTTAGAAGAATGAAAGTGTAGGTTGTGAGAGTGCAAGAGTGTGAATGTGAACAGTTAGTGTGTTTAAATAGAAACTTACGCGCAAAAAACAAGTACACATACATAGGGGTAGTAGAGTATTTTACCACAATTGGAAATTAGAAATGCTAATCATCATTAACCAACTTCTTTATCCTCTTGCAACAAGACATGTGTATTAGAAGATTGTTAAATAACTGACACGTAAGTTTAAGAAAACGAAAGGATTTTTACAAAAGATTTTTACTTACGCGCCAGAACCATTTTCCTTCTAATCAGATTCTGATAGTTTGTCAGAAGATACTCACATCACAACTTCTGATACAGAAGGTTCTGATGACTTCATCTTCTGATTACTATTAGATTCTCATAAACTCAATTTTTCATCAGAGTCTAAGTTAATCAGAGATTTCCATCATGTTCAGATTCTTTTTGATAAAATCAAAACGTTCAACATCTAAAGGTTTTGTAAAGATATCAGCCCATTGGTTTTCAGTTTCAATGAACTTGAGATCAATTACACCTTTTTGAACATAGTCTCTGATAAAATGATGCTTAATCTCAATATGCTTAGCTCTTGAATGTAAAATAGGGTTTTTAGAAAGGTGCATAGCTGCAGTATTGTCACAATATAAAGGAATATTGTTACTGCTGATTTGATAATCTTCCAATTGATATTTCATCCAAAGTAGTTGTGTACATCATTTAGCTGCTGATATGTATTCAGCTTCTGCTGTTGACATAGCTATGGTGGTTTGCCTTTTACTAGCCCATGAAATTAAATTCTCACCAATAAACTGGCAGTTACCACTGGTGGATTTTCTTTCAATTCTATCACCAGCATAGTCAGCATCACAGAATCCAATCAGCTTGTAGTCATTGGATTTCTGATACAGTAATCCAATGTTACAAGTAGCTTTCAAATACCTAAAGATTCTCTTCACAGCAGTGAGATGAGATTCTCTAGGATCTGATTGAAATCTTGCACAAAAACAGACACTGAATAAAATGTCAGGTCTTGAGGCAGTTAGATAAAGAAGAGATCCAATCATACCTCTATACAGCTTCTGATCAACCTTGCCTTCAGGCTCTTCTTTGCCTAGACTTGATGTAGGATGCATTGGAGTATTCATGGGTTTGCAATCTTCTAAGTTGACCTTCTTCAGAAGATCCTTTATATATTTGGATTGATGAATGAATGTTCCTTTCTCTGTTTGATTTATTTGAATACCAAGAAAGAACTTCAATTCTCCCATCATACTCATTTCAAACTCATCCTGCATAAGCTTAGAAAAATTCTTGCAAAGAGTGGCATTAGTTGATCCAAAAATGATATCATCAACATATATTTGAATGATTAAAATGTCTTTCTTAAGGGTCTTTTTGAAAAGTGTATTGTCAACTTGTCCTTTTTCAAAACCATTGTCAACCAAAAAAGTACTCAATCTCTCATACCAAGCTCTGGGAGCTTGTTTGAGTCCATAGAGTGACTTCTTTAGTCTGAACACATGATCAGGGTTTGTCAAATCTTCAAAACCAGGAGGTTGTTTGACATACACTTCCTCAGATATGACACCATTTAGAAATGCACTTTTCACATCCATTTGATATAGAGTAATACCATTATTAACTGCATAAGATAAAAGTAACCTGATTGCTTCCAGTCTTGCTACTGGAGCATATGTTTCAGTGAAGTCAATTCCTTCTTGTTGACTGTATCCTTGTGCAACAAGTCTGGCTTTGTTCCTAGTAACTTCACCTTGTTCATTCAATTTGTTTCTGTATACCCATTTTGTTCCAATAATGTTCTTATGCTTTGGTTTGGGTACCAGATCCCATACATCATTTCTCTTGAATTGATTTAGCTCTTCTTCCATTGCAACTATCCAAGCATCATCTGAGAGAGCTTCATTTGTTGTCTTGGGTTCAATCAAGGAAACTAATCCAAACAATGATTCTTCAACTCTGAAGTTTGACCTTATTTTTCTTGGACCGTTCTTCACTACAAGAAATATGATTTTTGGCAACGAAACAAGTTGTTACAAGTCGTTGGCAAAAATAACAAATATAGTTTTGCCAGCAACTTGTAACAACTTTTAACGAAAAAAGTCGTTGCCAAAAATCATATTTCTTGTAGTACTTGTTTCCTAGAATGAGCTCTTCAGGATGTGATGATTTATATTTGAATGTGTTCCTTGGAATATCAGATTCTTTAGAGTTATCATCAATAGTTTGATGTTCTTGAGCAGCATCAGAAGGTGCATCTTCTTGAGCTTCAGAGTCTTCTATAGATTCTATGTTGTAATCATACTCTGGAGCTTCATCTTCTGACTCATCAGATCCTGACAAATCTTTAACAGGCTCTGACTTTTTATCATCAGGCTCTTTATCATCAAACTTTACGTGCATTGATTCTTCCACTATATTAGTTTCAGAATTATACACCCTGTATGACTTAGAGCGTTCAGAGTATCCAATGAAGATACCCTTACAGGCTTTAGAGTCAAATTTCTTAAGATGAACTTTGTTATTTAGAATGTAACATGTACAACCAAATTGATGAAAATAAGAAATATTGGGTTTTCTTCCCTTAAAGAGTTCATATGTTGTTTTCTTCAAAATAGGTCTTATATAGATTCTATTCTGAATATAACAAGCAGTGTTAACAGCTTCTGCCCAAAAGAATTTTGCTAAATTATTTTCATGCATCATGGTGCGTGTCATTTCTTGTAAAGATCTATTCTTTCTCTCTACAACTCCATTTTGTTGTGGAGTTCTAGGAGAAGAGAATTCATGGAGAATTCCATGTTCTTCACAAATTTTTTCAAAAGGTTCATTTTCAAATTCACCACCATGATCACTTCTTACTTTCAAAATTTTGGAATCTTTTTCATTTTGAATTTGGGTACAGAAGATGCTAAACACTTCATATGTATCATCTTTATTTCTCAAGAATTTTACCCAAGTCCATCTACTATAATCATCTACAATGACTAATCCATATTTCTTACCATTGATTGAAGCAGTGCTAACTGGTCCAAAGAGATCAATGTGTAAGAGTTCCAAAGGTCTAGTAGTAGAGACAATGTTCTTGTTCTTAAAAGAACTTTTGACAATTTTTCCTTTTTGACAGGAACCACAAAGTGAGTCTGAGTGATATTTTATTTTTGGAAGGCCTCTGACAAGATTGTCCTTGCTAAGCTTAGAAATTAATCTCCAGTTAGCATGACCCAATCTTTTATGCCAGATCCATTTTTCATCACTCAGTGTCAAAAGACAAAGCACTTGTTGTTCCTTTAAATCAGAAAAATTGACTTTGTACACATTGCCTTTTCTATTTCCCTTAAAAACAATGGATTGATCAGAGTTTCTGATTACAGTACATGAATCCTTATTAAACATAACATCATAATTACTATCACACAATTGACTTATGCTAAGTAAATTATGATGTAGTCCATCTACTAACCAAACATCAGAAATTGACAAAGAAGAATTACCTACCGTACCTATACCAATGATCTTTCCCTTCTGGTTGCCACCAAACCCTACTGTTCCTCCCTCTTGCTGATTCAGGGTGTGGAATAAGAGCTTGTCTCCTGTCATGTGACGTGAGCAGCCAGAGTCCAGATACCATGAGCTTTCTTTTCTTCTTTGGGTGCATACCTGCAGCATACATTATTTCAGATTTTGGTACCCATACTCTGATGGGTCCTTTTTGGTTAGTTTTGAGACTCTTATTCTTCTTGTTAGAATACTCAGAAGATCTAGAGTTGATGATTCCTCATCATGATTACAATTCAAGGGTGTTTTCAAGGTAAATTGGTAGGTTTTTGCAAATAAAAGTAAGCTACAAGTGTTGGAATTGAAGGTTTTGAGAGATTACTTGTAATACAAGCTAATGTCAAAAAGGAGGGAAAAATATCATAAAAATGGTTGAAAGAGGATGAAGCTCATTCGCTTGCGCGAGATCTTGCTTCGCGTGCGCGGGGAAGTGGCTGAGAAAGTTGATATCGTTCTGTTGATTTCGCTTGCGCGAGATTCATGCTAGCGTGCGCGAGTTCCTGTGCTACACCGGGCTAGCGTGCGCGAGACATTGCTTCGCGTGCGCGAGTGTCCGCGCGAGAAATGCTCCGCGTGCGCGAATCGTGAGAAAACTATAAAAGCCAAACTTCAACACTTTGCTCAGGTTCGGATGGGGAAGATTGGAAGCTTAGTATTGAGGATTTTCTATCTCCAAGGACCAGATCCAAGAAGGTTTGAAGAGAAGATTGATGATGATGAATGGAGATGAAGAATTCCACTTCAAATCCACCATGACCATTGGCTAAGACTCTTTAGGATTGAATCTCCATGTAACTTGAACTCTATCATGTTGTAGCTAAGTTTCTTGTATTGAATTCAAAGTTTATGCATCTATTAATCTTGAGTTTAATGCTTATCTTTCCTTGATCTAGTTAGATTTGAATTTAGTAATTGAGTTTCTATGAGAATAGCACTTGAATTATTGATCTAGATTAATAGAACACATGTGTATGCTTAAGAGATTTTGTATGTATGTGTGTGATTGCATGATGAACCGTTCTTAATCCTCTAGTAATGTTGAATTAGTTAAGAGATTAGGTAATTGACATTCTCTAGAGAGTGTAACTAGCAAAGAGATTTGTAGTTGCAATCTTGGTTGATCAATCTTGCATGAAAGTAATTCAATACTTGTGACTTTAGCTACTTCGCCTTTATGAGTTCATGGAAGCATGGAGATTCAATCGTTTTTAACTTCGCACTTGAAAAATTCGTTGCTAATTGCATTTGTTTCGAACTTGATACTTGAAAACCCCCCAATTATGTGTATGTTAGATAATAGTAGTATAATTCTAATTGCCTTTAAATTCGATTAAAAACAATCTCCGTGGATCGATAATCTTTTACTACTTGCGATATTCGTATACTTGCGAAATTACCATCAAGTTTTTGGCGCCGTTGCCGGGGACTGTCGTTAATCGACAAGGCAATTGGAACCGTGTTTAGCTTTACTTTTCTGTTTTTAGTTGTAGTTGTAATTTTCATTTAAAAACCAAAACCAAAAAAATTAGGATAGCGTTTAATTTTCTATTTCAATTGTTTGCTTGTTCGGAATTACCTTTTCTTGTTTGTGTTTTGTATGCAAGGTAATAGGTCCTTGCGAGCAACAAAGAAAGCGATTCGTTTGGCACACTTAGCTCAAGAAGAGAGAGAAGTGGAAGTCCTTGAGATGGGAGATAATCCACCACCACCACCTCCACCTAGGAGGACTCTAGGCGATTATGGTCAATGGGATGACGGACAACTAGCAAATTTGGGGTTCCAACCGGCAAACCCGGTTAATTTTGATATCAAGAACTCCGTTATCAATGCTTTGAAGGAAGACCAATACTCGGGGGCGGAAAGTCAATGTCCGAATCTCCATCTAGGACGGTTTTATGAAGCGTGTGACTATACGGACCCACCGGGTGTTACCGAGTCCCAAAAGAGGTTGAGGTTGTTCAAGTTTTCACTCACCGGGAGAGCCAAGGATTGGTTGGATACCTTGCCAAGTGGTGCCATCAACACATGGCAAGAACTAGAGAGGAAGTTCCTTGAGCGGTATTTTCCGATTCACAAGTTTCTTGAAAGAAGGGCCGATATAATTAATTTTGAGCAAGGGGATGCCGAATCACTCTATGACGCTTGGGAACGATTCAAATTGTGTTTAAAGAAGTGTCCCAAGCATGGCATTGATACACATGCTCAAATGCAACATTTCACTCAAGGGTTGAGAGCACAAACAAGGATGTTGTTGGATGCTTCGGCGGGTGGTTCATTGAAAAATAAGAATGAGCAAGAAGCAATGGAATTAATTGAATCGATGGCTCAAAATGAGTATAGGGCCAACAATGACCGAGGAGCAAAGAAGAAGCCGGGCATGCTTGAACTTGAGGCAAACTCCGCGATGTTGGCCGAGCAAAAGTTGATGAATAACAAAATGGAAGCATTAGTCCAACATTTCACCAAAGCTTCGTCCGCTCAACACCAATCAAAGGCACAAGTTAGTCAAGCGCAAGGACTCCGATGTGATTTTTGTAAACAAGCCCATGAGAATGGGGAATGCATGCCTAAGGGGTCCGAAGAGGCAAAGTATATGGCAAATTTTAGGAGAAGTAATCCCTACAATCAAGGGTGGGGTGAAAACCAAAATCAATCCCCGAATCTACCTCAACAAAGTCGTGCCTCACCATTGGAAGACACTCTCACTCAATTCATTAAAATGACGCAAAGCAATTTTGAGACTATGAGGATTAACCAAGAGACCTCCAACGAGAATCACAAGGCATCTATAAAGAACTTGGAGGTACAAATTGGTCAACTATCCAAGCAAATGGCTTCGTCATCTAGTGGAGGTTTCGAGGGCAACACTTGTGAAAATCCTAGAAAGGAGAGTTGCAATGCTATTGAGTTAAGATCTAGAGTGGTTCCTACACCACCGGTAAGAGAGCCAAGAGTGAAAAGAAAGGTTGAGGGAGAAGTTGAAAAAGAGGAGAGTAAAGAAGAAAAAGTTGAAAAAAATGAAAAAGGTAAAGAAAAAGAGGGAGAAGTTGAAAAGGAGAAAAAAAGTGAGCTTGAGGTAGAAGTTGAAAATGAGAGTGATGAAGAGAATGAGGGCGAAGTTGAAAATGAGAGAAAAGCCTTGAGGAAGGAGATTGATAAACGGAGAAAGCAAAAGAAGAAGGATCTCATGAATGATTCCGGTCCTCAAGAAGTGTCTCCATATGATAAGCTACCTTATCCTCGTGCACCGAAAAAAGAGAAGAACCAAGAGGAAGCTTTTGGGAAATTCATGAAAATGTACCATAGCCTACAAGTTGACATTCCTTTTGCCGATGTGTTGGAGCAAATGCCGTTGTTTGCCAAATTCATGAAGGAAGTGTTGACGAAGAAGAGAAAACTCAAAGAGGATGAGCCGGGTTTGATGAATGAAGAGTGTAGTGCTACTATCCAATCCAAACTACCTCAAAAGAAAAAGGACCCCGGTAGCTTCACAATTCCTATTTCAATTGGGAATTTGCATGTAGGAAGAGCCCTTTGTGATTTGGGAGCTAGCATTAATTTGATGCCTCTTAGTTTGATGAAGCGCATTCCCGGTGCCGTGGTCAAGCCAATTAAAATGCAAATCACCCTTGCCGATCGATCCATCACACACCCTTATGGGATACTCCAAGATGTATTGGTGAGATGTGCCGAATTTGTTTTTCCGGCCGACTTTGTGATTCTTGATATGGATGAGTGTGTGGATACACCGGTTTTATTGGGAAGGCCCTTTTTAGCAACCGGTCGGGCATTAATTGATGTTGCCATGGGTGAATTGATGTTAAGGTTGGAAGAGGAAAGTGTGAGTTTCAAAGTCTTTGAAGGAATGGAGCCATATGAAAAGAAGAAGCCTAAATGTTTCCAAGTGGAGGCAAGTGAAGAAGTTGTGAAGGATAGCTCTAGTGATGAGGCACCTATGCCTACCGTTCCGGAATTGAAAGAACTTCCACCCAATTGGAAGTATGTGTTTTTGAATGAAGATTCCAAGGATCCGGTTATCGTTAGTAGCTCTCTCACTCCCTTGGAAGAAGAGGTGTTGTTGAAGAAATTCAAGGAAGGTCAAGGTGGCCTAGGTTTTGATTTGAATGGTGTTATTCCGGTTCTTTGTGTGACACCGGTCAAGAATGAAGAGGAGCCCAATCCGGGTGATTTGCCACTTGAACCTCCTAGCCCATCTTTGGAGGAATTGGTGCGGAAAGAGGTAATGAAGCTTGTTGAGTCCGGAATGCTTGATTCGGCTCAAGTTGTCCAAAAGAAGAAAAATGTTGTGAAAAAGTCCAAGAAGGTTCTTCCCAAAGCTAGGAAGACAAATAGAAACAAAGGGGAGAACAAGTGGGAAGAATTCATGAGTCCTCCGGTTCTTGAAAAAGTTTTATGTGTTGCTCAAGAGGCGATCCTTGTGGAGAAGCTCAAGAGGAGCCGGGTGGAGTCAAAGATGAAGTATCCTCCCTAACATTGTGATGAGACGTCAAGCTTGAGACGTCAACAACAAGCGCTTCATGGGAGGCAACCCATGTGTTTTGTGTCTCTATCTCTCTTGTGGAAATAAGTTGAATGATGTGGTTGAACCATGACTCTTAATTTTGTCTTGTGAATTGTTGTCTAGGCACAAATTTATCTTTTGGAATATTTCAAACTTTTGATATCATTTTTGAATTTCTTTGATGAATGGTTTGTTTGGTTTTGACCTTAGGCATGGATTTGTGATGCTTGAAGTGCAACGAATTGTTGCAATGCATGGATTGAAGCACAAGCTAGGGGACATTCACGTATTTGATGATCTAATGATCCGAGCCTTTAAACCGTGAGGATTTGAGCCTATACACTCTATTTGCTTGAATATGTGAGTCCACTATCTCTCTCGACTCTAGAATTTGCTTTCATTCTCTAGATTTGTTGAGTAGCATTGATTAGCACACGAGGCAAGTTTGTTGGTACCTAGAGCCTTTGTAGCCTACCTTATCATGTTATATCCTTTGCTAACCCACTTTTGAGCCTAAAAACAAATTTTATTGGTTGATTGTCTTCTTAACCCTTGTTTTTTCTAAAAAAATTGTTTTCTTGGAGTTAAGTTGATTGTTTTTGTTTGTTCTTATGGCAAATGCATAAGTTTGGGGTTGCTTTTGGAACTAGCAACAAATTAAGTTTGGGGTGGGTATACTAGAGCAAGCAATGTCAATGTTATGAAAATTGTTGAAAAAGAATGAAAGTGAAAAAAAAAAAAAAAAAATATTGTGAAAAGTTGTGAGAAATAAGAAGTCCAAAAGTTGAAAAGAAAAAAAATTACTTCTTCAAAAAGATTGTGAAAAGAATATCTTTGAAAAAGAATGTTGATGATTGTGGAAATAAAATGCTCTCTAGTATAGCCTTGAAAAAAAAAAAATGGAAGTTTTGTGTTGAAAATTGTGTGAATTGTGGTTTTTAACTCCAAGTTTTTAACTCACTTTCCAAAAACATCCACCTTACCTTAAGCCCCGTTACAACCTTGAAAGTCCTCTAATGTGTGTGTTTCATATGCTATTTGATTTATCTTTAGAATGCTTGCAAGCTTATGGTAGAAGAGTTAGGTATGTGTTGATTGAGTGACTAGCCTACTAAAAAATTGAGTGAATGTGAGTGGTGTGAAGTGATCATTGTTTATCAAATATTGTGAATGTGTTCATGGTTGTGTGAATTGAAGTCATTGTAGGGAAATGTTGCATGGAAGGTTGATCAGTTGAAGTGCGTAATGAAAAGATCAAATGAATTATGTGTTGAAGGAATTTAAGAAGGTTGTCAAGATTTTGTGGTTTTTCGTTTGATAAAAGTGTTCCTTGAGGACAAGGAACGAGATAAGTTTGGGGTTGTGATGATTCCTCATCATGATTACAATTCAAGGGTGTTTTCAAGGTAAATTGGTAGGTTTTTGCAAATAAAAGTAAGCTACAAGTGTTGGAATTGAAGGTTTTGAGAGATTACTTGTAATACAAGCTAATGTCAAAAAGGAGGGAAAAATATCATAAAAATGGTTGAAAGAGGATGAAGCTCATTCGCTTGCGCGAGATCTTGCTTCGCGTGCGCGGGGAAGTGGCTGAGAAAGTTGATATCGTTCTGTTGATTTCGCTTGCGCGAGATTCATGCTAGCGTGCGCGAGTTCCTGTGCTACACCGGGCTAGCGTGCGCGAGACATTGCTTCGCGTGCGCGAGTGTCCGCGCGAGAAATGCTCCGCGTGCGCGAATCGTGAGAAAACTATAAAAGCCAAACTTCAACACTTTGCTCAGGTTCGGATGGGGAAGATTGGAAGCTTAGTATTGGGGATTTTCTATCTCCAAGGACCAGATCCAAGAAGGTTTGAAGAGAAGATTGATGATGATGAATGGAGATGAAGAATTCCACTTCAAATCCACCATGACCATTGGCTAAGACTCTTTAGGATTGAATCTCCATGTAACTTGAACTCTATCATGTTGTAGCTAAGTTTCTTGTATTGAATTCAAAGTTTATGCATCTATTAATCTTGAGTTTAATGCTTATCTTTCCTTGATCTAGTTAGATTTGAATTTAGTAATTGAGTTTCTATGAGAATAGCACTTGAATTATTGATCTAGATTAATAGAACACATGTGTATGCTTAAGAGATTTTGTATGTATGTGTGTGATTGCATGATGAACCGTTCTTAATCCTCTAGTAATGTTGAATTAGTTAAGAGATTAGGTAATTGACATTCTCTAGAGAGTGTAACTAGCAAAGAGATTTGTAGTTGCAATCTTGGTTGATCAATCTTGCATGAAAGTAATTCAATACTTGTGACTTTAGCTACTTCGCCTTTATGAGTTCATGGAAGCATGGAGATTCAATCGTTTTTAACTTCGCACTTGAAAAATTCGTTGCTAATTGCATTTGTTTCGAACTTGATACTTGAAAACCCCCCAATTATGTGTATGTTAGATAATAGTAGTATAATTCTAATTGCCTTTAAATTCGATTAAAAACAATCTCCGTGGATCGATAATCTTTTACTACTTGCGATATTCGTATACTTGCGAAATTACCATCAAGAGTCAACAGAGCCTTTAGAAAAATTTTTAGGCTTATGTTTGAAGGTGGAAAAACACAAGAAGGGGGGGGTTGAATTGTGTTTTTAGAATTAAAAACTTTTTCGAAATAACACTAAGTTCGCAGCGGATATGAACACAAAGTAAAATGGGTGCTGAGAGAGAGAGAGAGAAAGACACAAAATTTATCCTGGTTCCTCTCACAAATCGAGAGTACTCCAGTCCCCTTGTTACTAACAAGAGATTTTCACTATAATCTACTTAAGATTACAAATTGCTCAAGCACACTTGCAAGAGACTTCTCAGGTGCTCAAGTTTCACTAAACAAGAGACTTCTCAAATGCTCAAGTTAAACTTAACAAGAGACTTCTCAAACAAACTTAAGAATAAGAATGAATGTTAAGGAACACTTGATATACTATCAGAGGTGTTTACAAAATACAACTCAAATTGTTCTAAGACTTAGAATGACAGATTTAAATTATGATGTCAGAATGCTTCTTAGTCTTTGAACGTAGTAATAGAACAGTGTTGGTAGAACGGTCGTTAGAACAGTAGTCATTTCTTCCATTTGAGTCTTCTATTTATACTTGGAGGAAGATGATGACCGTTGCAGAGAGAGAGGTGCCAGCTGGAATTTATTCGTACAATTGTGATAGCTGTAGTTACCTTCTTTGGTAAAGATATCCAATTCCACTACCTTGCTATTTGAATTATCACTCATCCATTTTGAGTAATAATAGTACAATAGTACGATTCTCAATTGCGCTCCACATATGGATAAGGTTAACGTTGTACCAACGAATATTCCTTCCTGTGGACGTGACAGATCCTTGAAGTAGATTGTTCTTCAATCATTGGTTCTGAATATGTCAGTTCTTGAGTGTCGTAAATTCCTTTTGCTTCAGATGCTGTTGTCATTGCTTCTTGAGGCCCTTTTTGCTTCTGAGTCCGTCAGAGCCTTGTTTTTGTCCTCAGAGGCACTTTCTTCAACATACAAAAATTAAGCTTCTGATGAACAGTGATGTGCTTTCAGAGCTTGTTTTGACTGGCTTCTCTGCTATTATTCATAGTGCTTCTGAATGAATTTTAACTTGTAATTCTGCACACTAGAATAATCATTAGTATTTCCAATTGTAATTTTAATACTTTGTTATCATCAAAACTATTTAAATCATTAGAGGTTCATGTCAGACCCACTTTGTTCCAACAATCTCCCCCTTTTTGATGATGACAAACTAAAGCATTAAAATTCAATTGTTGTTGATTTAATTTAATTATGTTAACTTCAGGTTTCAAGGTTTGCAATCTCCCCCTGAGTCTGATAATCCATAAGGGTAGGTTTGTAAGCTCCCCCTAAGTCTTATCCATAATTAATTAAAACAGTTTAAAAGTCGATTTATTAACTTAAAATAAATTTTCATATTTAACTCTCAGAAGCATAGTTTTGTAAGCTTTGCTTCTTAGAGTCTGATAATGCTCAGAAGTGGTTTGCAAGCTCTTCTGATATTATCTATGAATAAAATTTTAGGTTCTTAAATTTTCTCCCCTTTCAATAATCGTTCAGAATGAGAAAGAATTCATAAGGGATAAACATTGATTCATAATGTACTTGACATTACAGTTTCAGATTGAGCAGTATATGAATGAATCAACATTAATTTTAACGCTACTCTTACTCTCCCTTTTGGCATCAGTCAAAAAGACACAGAAAACCAAGCAGTCAAAGCGCCAAACAAGGTAGTCAAGTCAAAAGGAAGTGACAACCAAACGCATTCAATGAATGGCATTGATTATCCTACTGACAAGATATCTTGAAGGTACTATAAATAAAGGATGATTCCTCTCATTTTACTCATTCAGAGTAATCAAGTCATTTCCAAAAACAAACATATAATGAAAAGCAGGTTACCAAGGATGCTTCAGGCTCAAAAGAAGAGAGCAAGAAGGGAGCAAAGCCCTAGCGCTGCGAAGAAAACAGGCTTCGCTACGAAAGGAACAAGCAAGAACTAATATTGACAGAATCAGAGGAGGAAGAATTGGGCTCTGATCTGGAAGAATTTTTATGGACATACAATGATGACACTCCATACGAAGAGTACGAGGCTGCTGTTCAGAAGGACACTGAAGAGCTAGTGCAAAAGGCCACTGCCAACTTGCTTGCTTACATCAAGGAAAAACATAAGAAGCTAGATTCAGAGTCTTCTGAAATTAAGCCTAGCTCTAAGTAGAGTCTCATCATTCTATGTAATAGAGATTCTTCAATAATATTAATAAAAGAGTTTATGCTATAAATTCCCTTTGTTTTGAGCAAGTTTCTTATATATATATACCTCATTCCTATTGTCAGAAAACCAGTTACCAGACACGCCTCATTCGGTATCGGTGCCCCGTTGTTAAACAGGCTTTAATACTAAGAAGCTATTTCATGAGTAAACAGGAGTACCGATGAGAGGGGCTCTTAGGTTTTGAAAATCCTAGGCTTATTAGTTTAAAAACTAAGATGCTCTTCAGCATCTCTCACTAGAGCCAGAAATCTCAAGAGTATCAGACAATATCATGGTATATAGAGAAGTTAAATTTTGAAAAACAAATATAAAACAAACACATAAGAAGTAAACAAGCAAACAAGAATGGATAAAATAGATTTTAATTAAAAAAGATTATCCAACTATTACACAAGTATTAACAACAAAACAAGTGCACAAACAATGACTAAGGTTTCTTAATATCTGCTATGGCTTTCAGAAGGGTTAACATCATGTCATCCATCCTTTTATGAACTGTTTCCACAGCAGCATTCATATCAGTGCGCACATCCACTCTTAGTTCATCAATTTCATTAGCCATTTCAGTTCGGATGCTGTCCAATGCATCTTGAACTGCTGGAGGTATTGCAGACGAGGTAGAAGCTATGTCAATCTTTATAGGAGAGAGAGGAGGAATGGGTTCTATAATGGGCTTCTTACCCTTGTCAGTATCTTCATCAATATCCATATCATTATCTTCTTCTATCTGATTTTGATCAAGCATTGCAACATCTTGCTCAGCAGCTTGATTTTCATTGAGCTTGTTGGTTTCAATTTTAGCAATATGCACAGCCCTATCTACCAATAATTTCAATGCCTCTTGTTCAGCTAGCCTTTTGTGCTCAGCTTCAGCTGCCCTTGCCTGTTCAGCAGCTATCCAAGCCTGCTCAGTAGCTAACTCATAAACACCTTCTTCACTGATTAGTTTCTCAGCTGTCTCACATGCACTCCTTGCTAGTTTCTTGATTTCAGCATCCAAAGCTGCCAAACGTGCACATTCTTCTTCATGATTGTAGAATGTGAGCCTTGGAGCACATGACCTCTCAGCAAACTCAAATAATTCCCTTGCTGTATTCATTCCCCTATCCTTTGTCTTGTTCTTCAGATGAGTACTGAGGATTTGTAATGATTGACTAAACAAGTACTCCATCTCTCTGACATCAGCATCAAAATCAGAAGGGAAGATAAGAGCTTCTTCCTCCCTTTGTCTGAATCTCTTAAGTCTAATACCAATAGCATTATGCAACAGCTCAAGATTTGATTCAGAGTCAGAGTTGAAAAAGGGTATGGATGGATCAAAGGGAATGGTTGGCTCAGGTTGTTTTCGTTTGAGATTTATGATTTTAATTTTGCTGAGGTTAGGGGGTATGATGTCATCATCAACATTGATGGTATCTTTAAACATTTGTGCTTCAGCCTTAGAGATGTGTTGGTAAAGCTCAAGAACCTCTTCTAAAACTAGAGGTTTGTTGAGTGGGCCATAGACAGGTTGTGGTGAAGGTGCAGGAGATGATTCAGAAGTGTATAATTCAGGTGGAGGTGATTGATGAGGTGATTCTTGTTGAGCTTCAGAATGAGCAATTGACTCATCCTGAACAGGTGTAAATGTGGGTGGATTAACTTGTGAGATGTGATCAAGTGATGGAGGAGGAGTTTGAATAGATTGAGTAACCGGTGGTTCTTGGGTAGCTTGATCAGCAGAGGGATTGTTAAAAGGAAAACGAGGTGGTGTGTTTGGATTGGAGTGTGTAAATGCATCTCCAGATAGGTGTTGTTGAAGGTGCTCAAGAACTGATTCAGTATTGGCAGGTTGATTAAGGATGGTAGTATCAATGATGATGGGGGTTTCTTCATCAGAAGAGAGTTGGATTGGTTTCTTAATAGGTCTCTTGGTGATCTTTTTGAAGTTTGTTTTCTTTGGTGCTTCTTTGATTATCTTAGCAATGAACTCATCAGAGTCAGTGCTAGTATCAGATGATGATGATGTTTGTAAAGTTTCAGGATCAGGCAACACTACACTAAGAGGCACAGTGAAGTCTATTGGATTTGATTGATTGGTAGTTTGAGGGGGTTGAGAGATCGAGGGTTGAGGTTCAGGATTAATATCTTGAGCTACTGGAATGCTAGAAGTATTAGGCTCAGAGATTTTACCTTTTGGTTTTGAAGTTCTAGACTTCAATCTTTTGGCAGGCATAGTAGGGTTCTGATCCTCCTCAGAAGCTTGAGGCCTGTCATTTCTCTTCTTTGATTGCCTTTCCTTCTGAACAGCTTTTGTGGCCATATCCTCAGCACCACTATCTCCTCCCATAGCCTCATCAGCATCAGCATTCTCTTGGTCCTCAGAACCATCATCAGCTATCTCTTGTTCAGTGGTCTTTGGCTTCCTTTGAGACCTTGTAATAGCCTTTGGACCCTTGAAGATTTCCCAATTTGGGACACTAACAACCATCTTTCTGGGTACTCTTACCCCAGTCTCTCTTCTCACTATCTCAATGAAGTTCTTGATGACATCCTCATTGTCATGTTCTGATATGGTGGGAAACCCATCACACCAGAAGTACTTTTCATAGACTTGTTGCAGAGGTGTCTTCACTGAGATAATTTCATTCTTGGTTTTTCTTTTCATATTCACCAGAACCGTTGCATCATACTTAGCAGTTTGGAATACTCTAAGCTTTTCCTTGGCACTCAGAATGTCTGTGAGTTTGGTTTGCCTGATGAGTTCTGATATGAGCCTAGGATGATGAATGTTAGATGGCATTTTGGTTCTGCTTGCAGTGATGGTTAAACACATGTGATCAAATAAAATCTTAGCCAGATTAACCTTCACCTTCTTGTATAGGAACCAAATGAAGTGCTTATGTGGTATAGATATGGTATCTAATCCACCTTCTCTAGTAACTATTGTAGCGAGAAACACTCTGAAAGCAAATTCAAACTTGTGCCTCATGCACTTCAACTTTCCAAAGTCCCTGTTGGAACTCCCAGGTTTAAACAGGTCCTGATTGATTGAATTCAAATACTTGCTCTTAGCATCATATACTTCTATGTCTTCTCCCTTGTTATCCAAACCCAGAATCTTGGCAATGTGTGTCTGAGTGATCACCACATTGATACCCAAAATGTTTGACCTTATTTCTCTTCCTCTATACGGTTTCAAACCAAGTTCCTGCCTTGTTTTACCCTTTAGAGACTTGTTCTTCGCAATCAGGTTCTTGTATTCTTCATCAGCGCTTACTCTATCAAAAACCTTTGCTTTTTGCCAGAAATATTTGACAATGTCATAGTACACAAAACCATTCAACATCTCAAAATAGTTTTCCCATTTTTGATCGAAGAATAGATTTTGAACATCGATTGCGTTTGCTTTCAAGCTATCGAAATCTACAAACTTCTCCGTGTAGAAATCGTATGAGTCTGGACCGGCGTCCGTTTGATTGTGTTGATAAACTAGATTATCTTTTGAATTAAGATCGATGATGGGTGGTAACGTAGGGTTAAAGGGTTCTTGAACGATTTCGTTTGATGAACGAGCAGCCATAGTTGCAGAGAATTAAGAAGATGAAGATTGGGAATTTCTGTAAGGTCTAGGGTTGTGTAGGTAGTGATTTTGTGTAAAAAGTTGTGCAAGTGAGTGAAGTGACTTATGAATAGTAACTAGCACACATACACAGAGAAAATAAACATTGGGAGGGAGCGCGAGCAGTTTTAAAAATTAAATAATATACTTAACTGCCATAATCATCATTAACTGTTCTCTGCCCGTCAGGATCTAGACACGTGTTGAAGAGGTTTAATCATAGCTGACGCGTGTACAGACAACTGTTGTACACTTACTCGTACTGAACGTTTCATTTCCAAAAGGTTCAGAGCCTCACTCATTTGTATCTGACACCTCATCAGAACCTGTTACTCTTCAGAGCCTAAATTATTCAGAGCTTCCCAAGGGATACTCTAAATTATAAGAGGTTCTGATAGAGCTTCAGATGCTAATTCTATTCTACTTCTCAGAGCTAATTTTCTTCAGAGATATAGTGCATGTTCAAATTCTTTTTGATAAAATCAAATCTTTCAATAGCTAAAGGTTTAGTAAATATGTCAGCCCATTGATGTTCAGTATCAATGAATTGAATATCTATTGTACCTTTCTGAACATGATCTCTTATAAAATGATGTTTTATTTCAATATGTTTAGCTCTTGAGTGTAGAATAGGGTTCTTAGACAAATGAATAGCAGCAGTATTGTCACAATATAGTGGAATACTGCTTTCAGCTATGTTATAATCTTCCAACTGATATTTCATCCAGAGAAGCTGTGTGCAGCATTTAGCAGCTGAGATGTATTCTGCTTCTGCTGTAGACAAAGCAATAGTTGTTTGTCTCTTGCTAGCCCAAGATATGAGATTCTCACCAATGAATTGGCAATTTCCACTTGTGGATTTTCTCTCAATCTTGTCACCAGCATAGTCAGCATCACAGAATCCAACTAGCTTACTATCTAGGGATTTTTTATAAAGAAGTCCTAGATTAGTAGTTCCTTTCAGATATCTAAAGATCCTCTTAACAGCAGTTAAGTGAGGTTCTCTAGGATCTGACTGGAATCTTGCACACAAGCATACACTATATAAAATATCAGGTCTAGATGCTGTTAGGTAGAGTAAGGAGCCAATCATACCTCGATACAGCTTCTGATCTACTTTGCTTCCTATCTCTTCCTTGCTTAAGCTGCTGGTAGGATGCATGGGTGTAGACATTATCTTGCAGTCATCAAGGTTGAACTTCTTCAGAAGCTCTTTTGTATACTTGCTTTGATGAATGTAAGTGCCATCTTTTCCTTGATTAATTTGGATTCCAAGGAAGAACTTCAATTCACCCATCATACTCATCTCGAATTCATCCTGCATCAGCTTTGAAAAACTCTTGCACAAGGAAGCATTAGTAGAACCAAAAATAATATCATCAACATATATTTGAATGATTAAGATATCTTTCTTAGATGTCTTTCTGAATAATGTATTGTCAATTTGACCTTTTTGAAAACCATTTTCTAAAAGGAAATTACTCAGTCTTTCATACCAAGCTCTTGGAGCTTGTTTGAGACCATAGAGTGATTTCTTAAGTTTAAAAACATAATCAGGATTTTTCAAATCCTCAAAACCTGGGGGTTGTTTGACATATACTTCTTCAGAAATAACACCATTAAGAAAGGCGCTCTTAACATCCATTTGGTACAATGTGATTCCATTGTTAACAGCATATGAAAGAAGTAACCTGATTGCTTCCAGTCTTGCTACTGGAGCAAATGTTTCAGTGAAGTCTATACCTTCTTGCTGACTGTAGCCTTGTGCTACCAGTCTAGCTTTATTTCTTACCACTTCACCTTGTTCATTCATCTTGTTTCTAAATACCCACTTAGTTCCAATGATGTTCTTATGTGCTGGTCTTGGCACTAAATCCCATACATCATTTCTTTGAAACTGATTGAGCTCATCTTGCATAGCTACAATCCATCCATCGTCAGTAAGTGCTTCATCAACATTCTTTGGTTCTATCATTGAGATTAGTCCCAGAAGTGAATCAAGTTGTTGATAGTCTGATCTTGTCTTTCTTGGACTTTCTTTGTTTCCAAGAATTAGATCTTCTGGATGTGATGATCTATATTTGAACTTCCTTCTTGGAGCTTCATCAACATCAGCACTTGGTTGAGTGTCTTCTTCTGAAGTGTCATCATGTTCTTGTGATGCTTCTAATTGAGATGCTTCTTCAGCATCTTCTTCCAATACAGCTTCTGAAGCTTCAACAGCTTCTGATGCTTTTTCAGGTTCTGAATCGATGTATTGGTATGGAACACCTGCATAACTATTATCTTGCTCTGACATTTTACTGTCAGGCTCTTTATCATCAAATCTAACATGTATAGATTCTTCCACTGTGTTAGTTTCAGAATTATACACTCTGTATGCCTTTGAGCGTTCAGAGTAACCTATAAAGATTCCCTTACAAGCTTTGGCATCAAATTTTCTTTTGTAGGCCTTGTTGTTTAGAATGTAACAGGTACATCCAAACTGATGAAAATAAGAGATGTTGGGCTTTCTTCCTTTGAAGAGTTCATATGTTGTTAGATTCAATAGAGGTCTAATATAGATCCTATTTTGAATATAACAAGCTGTGTTTACAGCTTCTGCCCAGAAGTGCTTAGCAAGTTTTGTCTCATGCATCATGGTTCTTGCCATTTCTTGTAAAGACCTGTTCTTTCTCTCTACAACACCATTTTGTTGTGGTGTTCTAGGAGCAGAGAACTCATGGACAATGCCATGATCTTCACAAAAAGTTGCAAATGGTTCGTTTTCAAATTCACCACCATGATCACTTCTTACCTTTAAGATTTTGAGACCTTTCTCGTTTTGCACTTGAGTGCAGAAGATGCGGAACACATCATATGCATCATCTTTCACTCTTAGAAACTTTACCCAAGTCCATCTACTGTAATCATCAACAATGACTAATCCATATTTCTTCCCATTGATTGAGGCAGTACTTACTGGACCAAACAAATCAATGTGAAGTAGTTCTAAAGGTCTTGAGGTAGAGACAATGTTTTTAGGTTTAAAAGAAGTTTTTGAAATTTTGCCAATCTGACAAGGACCACACAGAGCATCTGAATGATATTTAAGATTTGGCAGGCCTTTAACCAACTTGAGTTTGCTAAGCTTAGAGATTAATCTCCAGTTAGCATGACCTAAGCGTTGGTGCCAAACCCACTTTTCATCATTCAGAGATAGAAGACAAACTATTTTCTGCTCAGTGAGTTCTGACAGATTCACCTTATAAACATTACCTCTTCTTAATCCTCTAAACAATATGGACTTGTCAGAGTCATTGATTACTGTACATGCCTCTTTATCAAATTTAACAATAAATCCGCTATCACAAAATTGACTAATGCTAAGCAGATTATGTTTGAGGCCATCAACTAACCAAACATTTTTAATTGAAAGAGAAGAGTTACCAACTATACCTGTACCAATGATCTTCCCTTTTTGGTTTCCTCCAAACCCCACAGTACCTCCCTCTTTCAGAGTCAGGGTTTGGAACATATGCCTTTCTCCCGTCATATGTCGTGAGCAGCCACTGTCCAGGTACCAGCATTGCTGCTTTGGCCTTCTTGGTGTGCAAACCTGAAGCAAATATTATTTGAGATTTTGGTACCCATATCTTTATGGGTCCTTTTGTGTTAGTCTTTACAGGTCTAGGTGGTCTTTGTTTGAAAGACCTATCAGAACCTCTAGAGTTAACCACCCTTGTTGAAAAGTTTTTGGGTTTAGTATAGCTCTTGAGCTTTGTTCTGGAATGTGTCAGAGCTTCTTTAGATTTAACATTAGCTTGAGGCTTAAAAATCTTAGGTTTTGAGGTTTTATCCTTCTGAGTCTTTGACTTTTGAGCCTCTGGCTTTGATGTTCTATTAGAGGCTGACTCATTTAGAACTTCTGATTGACTCTTTACAAAGACAACCTTAGGTTTTGATTTATCTATATTAGAGGATTTTGAAGATAATGGATTATCTTTAAAACGTGAGAATCCAAGACCTTCTCCTCTATTTCTACTTACATGATAAATCAAAGAGGCTATTTTACTTCTTTTCATTCCATTGATAAGGAATTCCTGAAGAGCAAATTCATGTTCTGGAGGAACCTTATCATCAAGAACATAATGAGTTTCCATAAATTCATTTCTTGATTTTAGAGACTCATTTTGTTCAATTATTTCATTTGCCTTTTCGGTCAGGTTGTTATAGGCCTTTTTAAGGACCTTACACTCACCCGCCTTTTTGGTTAAAAGTTTTAAGGCATCTTTTAAGGAATCTATTAATTCAGAACGAGAAAGTTTAGCAAGTACCTCATCTTCATCTTCTGAATCTGAGTCAGCTTCGTGCTCAGAGTTCTCTTGGTCAGAAGCGGTTGCCATCAAGGCTAGGTTTGCTTCTTCTTCCCCATCAGAATCTGATTCCTGATCCAAATCATCCCAAGTGGCAAGGAACCCCTTCTTGAGCTTACTTTTGTATCTTTCTTTGTTAGAGGTTCTCTTGGATGTTTTACTCAGGTTCTCTGGGCAGTCAACAATGAAGTGTCCTGGTTTGTTGCACTTAAAGCATTTGTTTTGTTCTTCCTTCTTATCCTTAGAAGCACCAACCTTCTTGGAAGAACCTCCAAACTTACCAGCATACTTCTTGCTTCTCTTAGCCCATTGCGATACTCTTGCAGCCATCAGAACCATTTCTTCTTGTTCATCAGAGTCCATCTCGTGACCTTCTTCAGAAGCTTCTTCATCAGATACTATAACCTTTGCCTTCAGAGCCTTAGAGGAACTCTTGGTGCTCAGGGCTATCCCTTTTAGCTTCTTAGTCGATTCATCAGTCATGAGTTCCATCTCATGACTCTTTAGAGAACTAACCAAGCTTTCAAGAGACACAGTATCTAAATTCTTAGATTCCTGAAACGCTGTCACTTTTGGTCTCCACTTTGGCGGCAAGCTTCTGAGTACTTTCCTTACATGATCAGCCTCAGTATAGCTCTTATCTAAAACTTGAAGTCCAGAAACAAGAATTTGAAACCTAGAGAACATTGTCTCAATGTCCTCTCCGTCCTTCATTTTAAATAATTCATACTGATGTACTAACAAGTTGGCCTTAGCCTCCTTAACTTGTTTATTTCCTTCATACTTGGATTTAAGAGAATCCCAGATAGACTTAGCCGTTCTCTTATCTCCAATTTTCAAGTACTCATCATGAGAGATGGCATTTGTCATCATCCCTTTTACACTGTGGTGCTTCTTATACTCCAGCTTTTGAGTAGGTGTAAAAGCCTTTCTGTCTTTAGAGCTAACAACACCTTCTAAGTCCATATTTTCAAAGTTCACTCCATCTTCTACCATGTCCCATAAATCACAATCAATACTCATGATATAGCTGTACATATTTGTTTTCCAGAACGGGTAGCTAGTCTCAGTTCCATTGAAGATAGGAACTTTATCAGATGACCTTCTTTGTCGAGAGTTTGAGTCATAGTCAAAAGGAACTTCATTGAGATTCTTCTCAGCAGACATGTTTTTCCTCCCTGAATCTTAACTGTTTCACTGATAGGTGAGAGTTAGGCAACAGCCCAGCTCCTGATACCAATTGAAGGTGGAAAAACACAAGAAGGGGGGGGTTGAATTGTGTTTTTAGAATTAAAAACTTTTTCGAAATAACACTAAGTTCGCAGCGGATATGAACACAAAGTAAAATGGGTGCTGAGAGAGAGAGAGAGAAAGACACAAAATTTATCCTGGTTCCTCTCACAAATCGAGAGTACTCCAGTCCCCTTGTTACTAACAAGAGATTTTCACTATAATCTACTTAAGATTACAAATTGCTCAAGCACACTTGCAAGAGACTTCTCAGGTGCTCAAGTTTCACTAAACAAGAGACTTCTCAAATGCTCAAGTTAAACTTAACAAGAGACTTCTCAAACAAACTTAAGAATAAGAATGAATGTTAAGGAACACTTGATATACTATCAGAGGTATTTACAAAATACAACTCAAATTGTTCTAAGACTTAGAATGACAGATTTAAATTATGATGTCAGAATGCTTCTTAGTCTTTGAACGTAGTAATAGAACAGTGTTGGTAGAACGGTCGTTAGAACAGTAGTCATTTCTTCCATTTGAGTCTTCTATTTATACTTGGAGGAAGATGATGACCGTTGCAGAGAGAGAGGTGCCAGCTGGAATTTATTCGTACAATTGTGATAGCTGTAGTTACCTTCTTTGGTAAAGATATCCAATTCCACTACCTTGTTATTTGAATTATCACTCATCCATTTTGAGTAATAATAGTACAATAGTACGATTCTCAATTGCGCTCCACATATGGATAAGGTTAACGTTGTACCAACGAATATTCCTTCCTGTGGACGTGACAGATCCTTGAAGTAGATTGTTCTTCAATCATTGGTTCTGAATATGTCAGTTCTTGAGTGTCGTAAATTCCTTTTGCTTCAGATGCTGTTGTCATTGCTTCTTGAGGCCCTTTTTGCTTCTGAGTCCGTCAGAGCCTTGTTTTTGTCCTCAGAGGCACTTTCTTCAACATACAAAAATTAAGCTTCTGATGAACAGTGATGTGCTTTCAGAGCTTGTTTTGACTGGCTTCTCTGCTATTATTCATAGTGCTTCTGAATGAATTTTAACTTGTAATTCTGCACACTAGAATAATCATTAGTATTTCCAATTGTAATTTTAATACTTTGTTATCATCAAAACTATTTAAATCATTAGAGGTTCATGTCAGACCCACTTTGTTCCAACAATGTTGTCTCTGAGACTTTCCTCTTGAGTGTGTCAGAGAACCAGTTACCAAGTTTGCTTTAGAAGTACTAGTGCCCCGCTTATCAACAGGCTTTGGTACTTTGACAGTTTTAACTTGAGTAGACATGGGTACTGATGTGAGGGGAACCTGAGTTTTAGAAGACTTAGGTTCAGAAGATGAGTTACCTTCTAATACCTTATCTTGTGGTTCCAAGCTCACAAGAGTACCAGACACAGTCAGAGGTTCTGATGTACCCTTGGTAAAGTTTGAATAAGATTCTGATGGTGACTTGCTCAACAAGACAGGTTTACTTAATTTTCCTACATCAGGACATGTAAGAGAACCAAGTCCTTGTCTTTTGTAATAGTTGCTAAGTCCACCATGAATTATAGAAGTTACCCTAGTCTTATCTATGTTATGGTGCACAAACTCTTGTAGAGAGATTTCATACTCGTCATAAGGTTTGTGACATGTTCTGCATCCAGTCTCAAGCACCTTAATTGTTTTAAGAGATTTTTGATAGTTTGCTTGAGTCTGGGTGAGATTTTCATTGAGGAGCTTCATTTTTTGTTTGCAAAAATCTAACTCACTCAACTTTTCCATGTACTTCACCATAACATCTTTCAAAGCTTTGGTCATTTGAGTATTAGACATTTTAGATATTACCTCATCAATGTCGTCAGTATCAGACTCTGAATCATTTTCATTGTCTGACTCACCAATGGCCATAAGCGCTAGGTTTGCTTCCTCAGAGTCTTCATCCTCAGATAGTTCATTAATATCCTCCCATGTTGCCATCAGACTCTTCTTGGCTTTGTTCTTGATCATACTCTTTCTTCCTTTACCCTTGGAGTTGAGTTCAGGACAATCAGCCATGAAGTGTCCAGGCTTATAACAATTGAAATAATTTTTTGTGTCATCCTTCTTCTCTTTGCTGGTGTTGTTTCTTGATCCAGATCCTCTGCCTTGAAAATTTTTGCCCTTCCTTAGTGACCACTTTTGAAAGTTCTTGGACAAGAGTGCAAAGAAATCATCATCTGATCCTTCCTCTTGATTATCTATGGAAGATTCCTCTGCTTCAGATTCTACAACTTTGGCTTTCAGAGCCTTAGATGAAACTGAAATAGATGGCAAAGCCACAGATTTTAGCTTCTTCTGAGGCTCGTCAGAAGATAGTTCAATCTCATGACTCATGAGTGAACTTATCAATTCTTCCAAGCCAAGTTTGTCCAAATCTTTAGCTTCTTGGATAGCTGTTACCTTAGGCCTCCACCTTGAAGGTAAGCTTCTCAAAATCTTCCTTACATGATCAGAGGTTGTATAACTTCTCTTTAGAACTTGGAGACCAGCCACAAGAATTTTGAATCTTGAATACATTGATTCAATATTCTCATCATCCTTCATTCTAAAGAGTTCATACTGTTGGATCAAAAGAGTAGCTTTTGCCTCTTGAACCTGTTTGTTCCCTTCATATGTGGAACACAAGGAGTCATAGATGCTCTTGGCAGTGGATTTGTCTGTAATCTTGAGGTACTCATCATGAGTTATACACCCAATGAGAAGATCCTTAACCTTGTGATGCTTCTTGTAGAGCTTTTTGTCTGTAGGAGTGAACTTCTTTCTTTCTTCAACAGATAGCCTTCCCTTTTCATCTAGTCATTGGAAAGTTACCCCTTCTTCAACTAGGTCCCAAAGCTCATCATCTAAACCAATAAGATGACTGTAGATTCTATCTTTCCACCAAGAAAAGGTAGAAGCATCTCCATTGAACTTTGGTGCCTTGTTGCTTGACTTATCTTCAACATCATAGTCATGAGGAACTGCTTTCAAGCTACCACTTGGAGTTTCAGTCATAGTGTTTTTCAACAGGAAACTGTCTCACTGTTAGGTGATTAAAAACAGAACCGGACTCTTGATGCCAATTGAAGGTGTGAAAAAACACAAGAAGGGGGGGTTGAATTGTGTTTTGGGTAATTTAAAAATTTCTTCTAAGTTACAGAGAACTTATCAGAGTTTGCAGCGGTTTAGAAAACAAAACACAATCAAGAATAACTTTGAAGGTAGAGAGAAAGAGAGAAAGATAGAGACAGAGATTTTATACTGGTTCCCCTCACAAACCGAGAGTACGTCCAGTCCTCTTGTACTTCCAAGAGAGTTCACTATAATCACCAAAGATTACAATTGCTCAAGCACACAAGCAAGAGACTTCCAATGCTCAAGTATACAAACAAGAGACTTCCTAATGCTCAAGCACGCAGGCAAGAGACTTCAATACACAAGTTTAGAAAAACAGAGTCTGAACAATTGATATAAAGATCAATGTTCAGTTACAGAATAAATACAACTTTGATACAAGACTTAACTTAGAATCTTAATACAAAATTCTAAGGTTCAACTAATGAATTAACAGTAGCTGAAACTGGAGTCTTGGATTTTGAATATGAGTTCAAGTTGTATTTGCAGTTTTGTGCTTTAGGATGATTTTTGCAGAGTAACAGCTCTTTTTAAAAATGTTCAAGTGTCGTATCCCAAAGCTTCAAACTTGCTCCAATTTATAGATGAAGGTGGAGCGTGTTTGATTTGAATTTGATGCGGTGAGATTGCGCCAGCTGTAGATAGTACCTTTGATATCCAAATCAGGTAATCTTGTATGCGATCAATCTTGGAGAGAAAGATTTATCCAAATCAGGTAAAGAGTTCGTACAATAGTACAAACGTCATTATTCTGTGGATAAGATTGATTTCATCAGCTTTTGGAATGTCAGAGTATAATCATTGATGCAGAGAATGTTCTTCTGACAAAACGGCTCTCACTGCTCTTATCAGAGTCTGATATGCATCTTCTGATGAATAAAATTTGCATCCTCTAATGAACCAAATATGCATCTTCTGACGACTTCAAGTTCTGATCAGAGTTTGCTTTGCCATATCAGAGCTTCCAATGTGCTTTTAAATAAATATAAAAATTAACTTGAATATCTGCACACTTGGAGTAAATAATTAGTATACCCTATTGTACATTAATACATTTGTTATCATCAAAACTCAATTGGGTCATATCAGAACCTCTTTTGTTCCAACAATCAAGATTAACAGTAGTTAATAAAAACTTATAAACCGTTCATCTTGATATGGGTCTCAATAAATATTAAATAATTTTCAATTTCTCCATTTTTTTATGGATGATCTTTATGATATAAGTTTTGAATCCAACGGTGGATTAAATGAAATTTGTATTCGTTATATTCTTATTCATGACTGATCCTCCATGGACCATTTTAAAAAATGGTTCATATTAGAATTTGCAGTTAATGTTGCACAAGCAAAATATATACTCTCTTTGTATGTAATCATAAGATAATTGTCCAAAATCTCACTATTCTGTGTTTAAATTTTAAGTCAAATAAGAATCAAACTCTTATAATTGAGTATTGGGTCTAACTCAATCCTACAAAACTAGCTTGTAAGTTGATGAATGCCTACTTATAACACATATTCAGACCTTTACACAACCGATGTGGGACTCTTAACAGACTCCATCATGCCCAACACTATTAATTTGGGTGTGGTGCGTGGATAAGAATGGTGGTTGGCTCGATAGCGGATGACCAAACAGATTTTGGAGAGGCTCTGATACCATCTTAGAATATTAAGAACACATATTCAAACATCTTAAGTACTTATAAACACATATTCAGACCTTCTCACAACCGATGTGAAAACTTCTTAACACAAACTTATGACTTCGTGCATATTTTTCAAACTCATCACTTCAAAACTATAGCCTATAAAGGAATGGAAATGGGGTGAAAAAAGATTGAGAATACAAATGAACTTTAGGGTTTATAGGGAACAGAGAGGATAACACATTTAATTTAAAGAAAATTACATTTCTTATCTCTTAACTAAATTTTAGTTAACACCTTAGTCTCTTATCTTCTTCTTTTTTTATAGCATTTTAATCTCTTTTTTATGCATGTTTGAATATGAATTTCAAACTTCAAATTTATAATTTTTTTATTTGTTCGCTTTCATTCATAAAAAAGTCATAAATTTAAATCTTAAAAAATCCTATACAAAATGAACAAAGGAGCGAAAAGGATAAAAATCATAAGTTTATCTTAATCATGGACTATTTTTATCCTTTGGAGAGGGAGTAATTGGTCTCTTTTGTGATGGTTTTCTTGTGGATGGCTAAATGTTAATTGCATGTATTCTATGTTCAAATTGTGATGTTCATCGTACACAAAGTTTTAGATATAGGCTCAGTTTGGTAAACCAAATAAGCTAGCTTATAGCTTATAGCTTTTAGCTTATAAGCTAAAAGCTCTGTTTGGTAACAGTTTTTAAAGAAGAGCTTATAGCTTATTTTACTAGCTTATAGCTTATTTTCCAAATGCTATTTCAAGTAGCTTACGAGCTTATAGCTTATAGTTTATTATATTTTCTTCCAATTTTACCTCTATCATCTTACTTGAAAAGAATTAAATATTAATTAAACATATCTTTTTTATGTCATTTCATATTTATAAGCCAGTTCAACCGCTAATTTTACCAAACACTACAAATTCAATCAGCTAACTTATTCGCTAAAGCTAGCTTATAAGCTATCCGCTATAAGCTAGCTTATCAGCTATCCGCTATTTTTTACCAAACAGAGCCATAATTTACGAAGATTGGAGCTCAACCGAAGTTCTTGGAATGGGTAACATCATAGTTCTTGGTGTATCAGTTGTATTGTTTGTATAATGAGTTTATATATAGTATATAATAACAAAATTTTAAATTTCTCGAATATCTCAGTATATAATAAATAGGATGTGGAACGAGTATTTGCAGTGCTCCAATATCGATGTGTAATTAAATGTTGTCCAACTCATATGTGCTAAATATACATTGTTGAAGAAGAACAACAATGACATTACAACAAATATCTAATAATCTTCAACCCAATTTCACTACCTCTATAATGCGAAAGAAATACGCCAATAAATTAAAACATATTCGGTGAAACATGCTGAGTTGTATACTTCAAACTTACATGATAATAAAAAAACGAGTCTTAGTTAACGAATGTTCGATCATAGGACATCCTTTAAGTATTTTATTTAAAGAAATTATTTATATAAAGAGTAAAATATTTTAATTTCTAATACGTTTACTTCACAAATTTACAAAAAATTTATTATTTAAAGTATTTAAAGAGTTCTCCGAAGACACTCGTTAGCATTTCCCTAATAAAAATTAAATGTATGTATTTCTCATCGATCTAACTTAATTTTGACAATATCATTTATTCTTGTCATATTTATACAATGATATGATATATCCATTTATCATTATTTTAATATATTTTTTATCATAAACAAAATTCGAAATAATTTTTTTAGTTTGTTGTTTACCTATTATTTCAGAATAAAAAATTATATAAACTAATACTAGGATTAAAATGCCCACCAAAAAAAATACTGCGATTAAAATAAGTAGAAAAAAATATATAATCGGGGTAATATTGGGACTCCATATAATAAATTAAGAACACCAATATAATTAATTATTGAAGTGAAAATATAAGTGAGTGTTCTTATCATGAGTCCAAAAAACAGTTTTTAGAAGAATATAATTTACATGGTTCTTTATAACTCTCTCCTTGTATTATAGATGTTGTAAGAGGTACTTTCCATTCATCAAGTTATACTTCATAGTTCATATTATTTTTTAGATAAACGAAATAGCAAGTCATCAAAATTAAAATACAGCAATTAAGTCACAAACTATTTGGGTTCACATATTATATATCATTAGTACACAAACTATATAGAGTACATATTTTTGGTACTCAAACTACAAAGTACATTATTTTACTACATATAATATACCTTAGCTACAGAAGACTTTGATTTAAATAAATAATCACATGCCTTCGAGCTTTTTTCTACACACACACACACACATATATATATATATATATATATATACACACACCATAGCATAAAATAAAGGCCCATATAAAATTTAAGGCCAATAAGTTAAGTGCTTAAAATTTAATAGGTCTACCCCAACGATTTTGGGGTAATTTTCCCTTAGGGTAACTTACATGAGATATCCCAACAAAGTAAGCAGTTGCATCCTTGGTAGAAGCAAGGTCTTCCATGTTGCTTTTTCTTGGTGGACCATAGAACTTGTCTATTAAAGCAAACCCTTCTAAGCCAATCTTCCTTAGGTCTGATGAAGGAGGTGCCATTGATGCTATGTTGGAGATTAAGGAAATTATATGCTTATATTCTATCAAATGTGTGTGTATTATTTGATGTTTGTTTCTTGCTTCAAATGAGGAGAGAGCCACATCCTTTTTATAGATAAAGAAAAGGAGAAAGATTCCCCTCAGCTAGGGGAGTAACTTTTTTGAATGAGTTAGGTTCACTATTCACCATTTTGAAAGTTTACTTGTTATCTAACCTAACACTATATTAGAAAAAGCTACTATAGCGCTCTTTTTTTTTTTTTTGGCTTTTATAGCACTTGGTGCTATTATAGGATCTATGCCTATTATAGCGCTTTTTAAAGCGCTATTGTATGTCCTATCTTTAAGGGTTGTGATTGTCTGCCGTTGGATTTAACTGCAGTAGCACATTGTTGAGTAAATTTGTCTAATTGTTATTTAAATAATACTGTGTAAACTAAAAAGAGGGATGTGGTTGACAGTTGCTTAAAAGCCTTGCGGTATGATCCTGCTGTTCAATTCAACTGCAGGCTATATGTTTCCCTATCTTTAATAGCGCTCGTACACGAAAGCGCTATCGTATGCCTACTCTAAGTGTAATTTAATTCTTTTGACAACGTGAAATTAAATAATAAAAAATTTGTTGGTCAGATGATGGTTCAACCAAAAAATTATTTAAATAAAAATAAATAAATTTGAACTGAACATTGTGGGTTAATTGAGTGATCAGGCTAATTGGATTCACCTACATATAATATGTTGGATTCAAGTGAGAGTGGTTACTGTTATCCCTACACTGATTATGGTGTTTTTTTTTTTTGAATCGGATTATGGTGTTTCTTTGTCTTGCATGCCCCTAAAATATCATTGGCCCATTGTTACTTCTGACAATGCTTCTCCTAGATTTCTCAACAAGCAGTATCCGAGAGTTGAGTTGATTGTATGATGCTCGTAGAATTGAAGAGGACCTAAATGACATGTTCCTAATTTGTATAATGCTCGCATTACATAAATATATATAAATTTTAACTAAAAATATAATAAGTAAGTGGGGTCAGTTGATTCCAATATCCCCACCCTTAATCCATCTCCTGTGATACATGTAAGTAAGTGAACTATATATTCAATATATTTAGATTTTAGATGAAGACATGATGTCCAAATCAAAGGGATGGATGATCAATTGTGCTCCCCACAAGATCCAACAACTTAGTGGTAAGATTATAACTTAATAATCTTAAGAGATAAAGTTCAAATCTTTCTATTATAACTTAGTGGTAAGATCAATTGTGCTCCCCACCATGATTATAAAATGAGATTTAATTAGTTTTATCTTAATTATTCTACGTTAATAATTTACTCCCTCCGTTTCTTTTTAATTGTCCTTTTAGAAAGATAACACCAAATTAAGGAAGTGTATTTTTGCACATTATCTTTCTATTATACCCTCGTTTTAATTCCCCAATAAATTCCTATTTTTTTGCCTACACTTTCTCTTTCCAATAAATTTAATATATTATATACAAAAAAAAAAACAAAATATAATATGTTATGTACCAACAAAAAAATTTAAAAAAAAGATTTAATTTTTCAAATATATAGCATTAATTGGTTTTATGGAAAAAGATAAGGGCAATTGACAAAGGGTATAATTGACAAATGATACCCATAAAATACAAAAAGGACAATTAAATAAAAACGCTAAATATGATAATAAAAGACAATTAAAAAGAAACAGAGGGAGTATGAAACACTACGAAAAAATCTTAACATAGAGTTCATTATTCATGCTTTTTGATGGAATATATTCACATTTATCTTTCTAAAACTTTGATATTGCATATAAAGGAAAGAAATCAAACTCAATAGTTAATTTAGACTTCATATAACAGTATATAGTACTAAATGGGAATAATAGGCCACCTTCATTATTGATCCAATATTTGTTCTATTTGTGGTCCCTTGTCCAACTCAAAATATCAGAATTGGAAAGAACATAGTGGTATATAAAAGTGGGTTTAACTTACTCTCAGGTAATTCCTTTTGGGTGTTAATCTTTGGATTTCTAAAGAAAGGGTTCTAATCTATGTTGCCTAGGTACGGGTACAATACCGGTAGGTCGTTACCCTCTATAAAGTAGGCGAGTTTTTGCTTTATTCCCTGCAAAAAATTCCTTTAAGATTCCCCCTTGCAAAAAATATTTTTTTGTTTCCTCCCTTGAGTGCACTTTTTAAGTCGGTTGAACAGAAAAAACCGATTTAAAAAACAGCACTTTTTACATTGGTTGAACAAAATAACCGATTTAAAAAGTGCACCCAAGGGGGTAAACAAAAAAAAAATTGCAAGGGGGGAACCTTAAAGAATTTTTTTGCAGGGGGTAAAGCAAAACTCGCCTACTTTGCAGGGGGTAAAAACCTATTTACCCTAAATAAAATAATAGAAGTATATTGTTAAAACAAATAATTAAACATAAAAAATACCAAATAAATAATTCAAATTATTCAAAAACATCAAAACATCAATATTTGTATGAATAAAATTAGATTGAGCTTATTTCTTTCCAATAGACGAGTGAATAAATTCAACTACTACATTGTTATTGTTTATCTGTAAAGCTGCTACTTTTATATTAAACAAATAAAAAACATAAATCTTCCTATAAACAAAAAAAATGAATAAAAGAAACAGAAAAAAATTGCATTTTTTTGGATTCGTGTATCACATAAGTACCACGTGCGTACCACGCGTGTACCTGTTGCAAAATAAAAAAATAGGTACACCATCGGTGCGTACCCAAAAAGTATCATACGCGTACCGATACCCGGTATGTACCCAGTACCGATACTCTTCCTAAAATGGAGTACCCATACTTCATAGGTTCTAATAATCTGGAGTTTGTAGACAATGAGATAATTAAGTAAGGTTCGGTTAAAAAATTGTTTATCTAAAAATAAATCTTAATTCTTTTTAAACGAACTGCTCTTTTGTGAAACTTATTAACTACTTGAATCAAATGTCTTAGATACCATTAAAAGAGTTACTATGCAAATTTATACATATATAAATTAAATTTGTCATGTAATTAATTTCGCTGTAAGAAATTTGTTATAAAAAAATCAGTGTAATTGAACAATAACATGCAATTAAGCATGAAAAAATAATCCCCACCTAAATATAATCCTCAATTAAGCATGCAATTAAGCATGAAGATATAAATTTTTATATACATGTGCTTATTCAATTTATTTAATATTTAATTATATATTATTATTCTAAGAACTTTTTCTTATATCTGTAATTTTTAGTAAAAGTCTATAATAAGGTACAGAGAGTAGGTTGGAGTAATTGAGTGATTGAATCAATGGAGAGAACAAGTGTTTAAATTTTCAAAACAACTAGTAACTTGTGACTCACGAGTTATATATGTAACTAACATAACCACTTTAACCAACTAACTACTCTCAGTTTCAACTTTAACAAACTAACAACAAATAACTTGCTTAACAAGTTATTAAAACTAACAAATTAAATACATGACATAAATATTAATTACGTACAATTCTTCAAATTAAATTAAATAACTTGCTTAACAAATTATTAACTATTTGAACTCAATATCTTGATTAATTCTTATCAGATATTTAATCCATGAGAATCTCTATCTATGTGTCCACTTTTTAATAATTTTCTTCCTTGGGAATCTGATGTCTTTGCGTCCAAATAAAAATCGATTCTTATATCCTTTCTTCTTCTTTTTTTTTGCTAAAATTCTTATATACTTTCCACGTTTCATATTAATTAATGGTTAATATTCTTTTTAGTTTTATTTTTTTGACAAAAATATTCTTTTCAATTTGTGTTGAAATCAAAATTGTAAGAATATCACCGACCAGTCATAAAAGGAATAAAGGGAAATGTTATCACATGAAATAATTCACACCTTTTGTGTTAGAGATGTGTTATTTGAACACAATTTTTAAAAACGGGTTAAATACATGGTAGGATTGTGTGTGCTCGCATACCGGCCATATTGGATGTTAATTGTCAACTTTTGTGTTTTCAAATTATTTCTCTTTTGTACAAAAGACGCATGCATGTATCTTAAATATATATATATATATATATATATATATATATATATATATATAGGGGAACTTTCAAATGAGAGGAGTTTTAATGTGAGAGATGAGAGGAGTGAATTACGGCCTTTGGATGAAAACAAATAAGATCTAATTTTTACATGTGCACGTAGACAATTAATCTTTGTCTCTCCTTCATCTCTCTAACTTCGTCTTCTCTCTTCCAAGCCTCTTCGAATTCACATCTCCTCCTTCTAAAAAAAGTAGAAACCAAACAACACCCAACAAAAAAGTCGCAACATTTCAAAGATCTACACCTAACCCATAACAGCAAATCAGTAATAAGAATGAATCAAAAACAAAAACCTATGAAAAACTTGTTGTGGTGATTGATTGATCCCCAATTGAAGATAAAGCAGAAATCGAGCTCAAAGACAGTAAAACAACAAAAAGGAACAAGAAAAACGAAAACCCATTGAAGAAAATAGTCTTCATTGTAGGTTCCCTGCAAAAAAAATGCTCACTTCATCCGCGCCATTTTGGAATCAATGAGTGAACCCTTTTTATTCTGTTTGTGGTTTATTGAAGTTAGAAGTTACCACACATGTATATGATATGAAATGATATAAGAAGAAAGTGAAAAATGGAAAGCAAGTCACATGGGGGGTGTGGTGGAAAGTATGCATAAGAAGAGGCTTGGAAGAGAGAAGACGGTTTGGAATGGAAGAGATGAAGTAGAGACAAAGATTAATTGTCTGTGTGCACATGTAAAAATTAGATTTTATTTATTTTCATCTAAGGGTTGTGATTCACTCCTCTCATCTCTCACATTAAAACTCCTCTTACTTGAAAGCTTCCCTATATATATATATATATAACTTTTACTCGTGATTGCTCACTATTATAAAAATAATTAAATTTTAATTTGTCTTTTGTTATAAAATCAGTTTATCATACTCTTGGAAAGAAGTAAATGTAATTAATAAAAAGAGTATGATACATGTTTGGAAAATAAAGCACTACTAGAAATCTGCTTTTTACCTGCGGATTTTCCTGCGAAAAAAAATCCGCAGGTATTCCTAAGGAATTTCCTGTTTCGCCACTATAAATAATTTCCTGCGGATCTGAAATTTGCAGGAAAATCCGCAGATATTCCTAAGGATTTTCCTGCGGTATTCGCCACTGAAAATAGTTTCATGCGGATCTGAAATTTTCAGGAAAATCCGCAGGTAAGCCTAAAATGGTGTAAGGGTTTTTCTCCATTCTAGGGTTTCTACTTTTTCTTAGTAATTGCAACTCTTTTCCAACGATACTGTGCTTGTTTTTATCATCTATTTGCTTTTTTTTACATGTTGTGTTGCATGAGATGCATTTGATGAATTTATTAGGGTTTTTTGCGTTTCATATCATAATGTTTGAAGAAGCTCTTTTTGAGTTATATGTTTTGTGTTTGTTTTCATATCATAATGTGTTTTCATATCTTAATTTTTACCTGATGAGTTTGTTTTGTATTTCAATGTTTAAAATTTGGTTTTATAGTTCATAGCTATTCAAGCAGCACTTGAACTTTCAAATTCATGATACACTATACTTTTGATCACTACATCACCTTTATAAGAAAGACCTATACACTGGTTTTAAAGGATATATATAGTAATATCATTAGGCCAAAATTGAACTTTGTTACTAGCTACTATAAGATAAAAACACAACCAATCACAACCAATTTATTTTGTATGAAATTCTTGGTTGTGATTACAAAATAAATAGGCCATGATTTTGTATGAAATTCTTGGTTGTGATTGGTTGTGATGGCTAGAAGAATATCTTTTTGAGTTATATGTTTTGTGTTTGTTTTCATATCATAATGTGTTTGCTTAACAATTTTTTGAGGTCTTTGATTGTCATTTCTCATACAAAGCTTTTTTGGACTCTACATTCATCAATGATTCACTAGCCAAACAAATGAGCAAGTTGATCATCAGGAGCATTTTGTTGCAATTTGTGCAGTTGAGGAACATGTATTGTAAAGACATCCTCATCCCCACCTTTGGACTTCATTGCTAAAACTAGCTGTTTTTCTTGTTTTCTTTCAATTGATAATGTTTTGTGTTTGTTTTCATATCATAATGTGTAACTGTGTTGTTGAATAATAATAGTAGTATGTTACCCTTATCTAAGTCCAATATGTGATGTGCTATTATTAGTATTATATCACTACTTTTAGGCTTGTTCTCCTTTTTTGAGAATGGTTTATTAATGTGATTGTTACCATCTAATGAAATGTAATCTTGATTTGGAAGATCAATTATTATTACATGTTTCTAATCACGGATGAATTGTGTTAATTGGTAATTATCTATTGAATTTATATTGAACCATTTATAGAGAAATGTCAAAGTTATATACCCTACCACTTTTACTTTTCATTGTTTTTACCCTTATCTAATGTTGAAGTAGTATTTTACCCTTAGCAGCATTTTGTTAATATAGCAGCATTTTGTTGAATCTGATCTTTTCTGTTTCTTTAGGTTCTGATTCTTGTGAGATAATTAATTAATAATACTAATAATGCCAATCTATAGAAATAAGGTTCTGATTCTTGTACTGAAGTTCTCTATATTGGGAATTGTTTCATTCTGTCATTCATTGGAAATTAATTTAAAGGAATGTGACAGATGAGTTTGGATTGCTTTATCTATGCATAATGTTGAGAATAATGAGATGTATGGCCATTATACGGCAATATAGTTAATGAGACTTAGACTTGGATGTTAAAGTTGTGTTAAAGGATTTTGTGAAATTTATTTTTCTTTCTTTGAACTATTAGCATATCATTTCTTAGGGTGATGATTTACTAGCATAGTTTATTGTCTTTCATTATTGCTAGTAAGTGCATTTGGTAAATCAATTAAGTGGACTGAAACTTTTTTATAATTTATAGAAAAAGGAAAAAGGTGAAGATCCATCCTTCTCGGACTTTTATTTTCGTACTCATCGGAAAAGGGATCAAAGTTGGGTGGGTGGTATTGCTCAATCTGCATATGTAAGTTTTCTTACCCTTCTTGGAGTTTTTTAGGTGTTATGCCTTTTTCTCTAGTTGTATGCTCACAAATCAAATAGTATGTTATCACTCTTTTCTTTACTTAGTTTACTAACTTTGTCTGTCTTTGGTTCTAAGTTTCTCTAAATATATTTTGATTCTGAATCTTTCATTCATTATGTGTTCTAACTTAATGATCAGCACATGAACTGACAAAAAGTCTTTAATCTGTGAGCCCTGCTGTCTGCAGTTTGCAGCTATGTGGTTCAAAGTTGGTTTATGTGCTGCTTGTAAGACCCAAGATTTCACTGTACAGTTTTTCTAAGGAACTTCAGTGTCGGCTAAGTTTTTAGGGTTTTTGGTGGAGCGGTCTTGTGAGTATCGTCGCATTAATGGAATTTTTGCTGAAATGGAGCCTGTTTTGTGCTCGTGCGCTGGAAAGGCACAGACTTTTGGGTCGTAGTCTTCTTTTGAGTATAAGAAGGTTTGTGCGTAGTCAGAATAACGAGTTTTGGATTATTCTCGCTTTTGGAAAAACGAGTAGGAATTTTACCCGCTGTTGGAAATTTTTACGATGTCTGAATTCCGTAGAAATTTAGATGGGTGTTTTATATATCGGCGTGAGTTAGGATATATTGTCAGAATAATTTTCAAGAGTGAGGAAGAAAATTTCAGTCGCGGAAAAAGATTCGGCGATAAGTTTGTGAATTGTTTTTATTAAAAGGTTTACGGTAGAATTTTTTTATGTTTCCGTAAAATTTATCGGTACGCGAGATACGGCTCGTTTAAGCGCGAGCACAGGGACTGAGCGAGCTAGTGGGCTAAGACCATAAGAATATCTAGATATTTTGTGAAGAGATGGATGGCTAGGATTTAATCTTTGAACTTTGCCTTTTGATCCAATGGTTGCCATGAACCAAGACCACTTTATAGTAAGATTTCTGGATCACTTTGGAGACTGCTTTTTCCTTATGCATAAATAAAACCCAGACTTTTGACCCATGGTCTTTATTTATCAATCTGAACATTCCTGTGCTTTCAGAATTTTGAGTCTCGACTTTCTCCGTTTATTGGAAAAACGAGTAGAAAACTGTACCCGCTTCTTAAAATTTTACGGTTTCTGTTTTCCGTCGAATTTTAATTGGAGACTTTATATATCGGCGCAAGTTGGAATCTAGATTCAGAATATTTTTGGGAGCTAAGGAAATAAATTTCAGTCGGAGAATAAAGTTTAGCGATAATTTTTAGAAATGTTTTACGACAAACAATCACCTCGTAAGTTTTATATTTTTCGCAAGATAGACCGTCGACGGAGTACGACTCGTCTGCGAGCGCAAGAGAAATATCTTAGATATTTTCAAATATGTCATGATTACTTTGGTTTGATCCAATGGCTAGGGTGCAAGAAGGACACTTTCACTATTTGATCTAAGGGCCTAGATTGATCAAGAGAGAAATGAATAGTAAGGAGGTTTAAGTGTTTAGTCTTGAAGCAAAAATCACAAATACTCCCTTCCTCTCTTCTCTCATTCGGCCGCCCACTCACTCACTCTCATCATCTCTTCAAATTTCATTGTTCCATCTTTTCAAGCTTGGATCTTTGGCATAGTTAGGAATCTCTTGCTCATTAAGGTAACTAACTTCTTCCATCTCTATTCTTGCCATGAAATTCTCTTGGATTTTCAAGTTTCATAATTTTGTTCTTGAGAAGAAAATGTTAGAATTTAGTTTTGTTTCCATAGATGTGTTCATAAGAGTTGTTAGTACACATGAGTGAAAAATGAGTTGATTTCTATGGTTAAATCTTGTTTTCACAAAGTTTTGTTTAAGAGTTTTGAAGAAAAAAATTGAAATAGATCAAAAACTTGGATTGTGTTGTAAGATTTTGGTTTTGAAGTTAGATTTGAGCTTTTAAACAAAATGGATTGTTGAATATGAATTTTGTTTCGAAAAATAAGAAAAAAAAATTCTCGTGTTCTTGAGCGACTCGAAGAACGCAATTTAGAAAAATGTTATTTCGAGTTTCAAAAAGAGTCGGGTATACGATCGAATATCGTTACGAGCTAACAAATGTGGTTAGGGTTTCAAATGAAGAAAAATTGTGTAGGATTGCCCTTTTTGCCTCATTTGGCCGTGGCATCCATATAGGGTTCGAGGAATCGAATTTCGAAAATTGTTTAGAGGCAAATTGCTTCCCATGATCATTGTTTAATTGTTTGATTGGTTATGGGATGTTGTGAAAAGAAAAATGATCTCTTGCCTTAAGAAAAACTTATTTGAGATTTTTCGAAAATTTGCGATTCGACTCGATAATTTCTAAATCGTTTTGATAAGTGCTAGTTAGGTATTATGGGATATTACCATGCATTTAGAAGTGAAAAATTTTGAATGGAAGGGTGTTTTGAAAGAAATTGGCCGTGGTTTTTTCTTGTGTGGGGGAAGAAATTCCAAAATTTTTCTAAGTCCACAATTTTGTGAAAATTTTGTGTGTGTTGGATAATCTTAGTTTTGAAGAAAAACGAGTATAGGAAAGGTTTTTAGGAAGAAAAAAATGTGTAACTTGTAACGCAAGAAAACTTCGATTTTTCATAAAAATATTTTTGAAAAGTTTTAGTTGTGTTTCAAATGGTCTTGTGGTGTGGGAAACAAGTCCTTGAGGTGGAGAAATCCAAAATGGTTTTAGTTAATGATTTGAAAACAAAATGATTTTCGTGTTATAAAAATAGTACAATTTACTTCGCGAATTTTTAAACACTATGAGAATAACCTGAAATCATTGAGGGATAGCTTTAGGAAGTACCTTAGACCCCTCTGGAGCTTTGAGAGCGAGTTTCGTTTCGATAGGATAAACGAGGAGTATTTTATTGATGTTACGCTACATTTATTTTAGGTAGCGCGTGTTGTAGAATTTCGCGGAATAGAGTAACGGAAGCTTGCCGAGGTAAGGGCATCACTTTATTTCTGTCTTTTCACTGAGTTATAACATGTTTGTTGGTTATTTTCGGTGATGCGTGTTTGTGTGTTTGGCATGTATGTGTTATGTATTCTCGTGATGAGAAAGTGTTTACGATACTTGCGCTGTTTACATATGATTATGAGAATATATGTATGAACAGGTGTTTGGAATACATATGATGAGAAATGTATGTATGTTATGTTTGGTTTACATATGCTAGAGAGGTATGTATTCATTGCATTAGCATATATGGGGAAGCGTATGCTCATGCATTTGGTAGTTGCGTGTACGGTGTGGTGATCGGGAGAGCCCACCTTTTTATTCGTAGTGATCGGGAGAGCTACGAGATTTTTGTTGAGATCGATACGTGGTGATCGGGAGAGCCACGGGGTGCGGTGATCGGGAGAGCCCACTCTAATCCTTGTAGTGATCGGGAGAGCTACAAGAATTTTATTGATACTTACGGTAAGGGTGTGGTGATCGGGAGAGCCCACTCTAATCCCTTGTAGTGATCGGGAGAGCTACGGGATTTTATTTAGTTCGATACGTGGTGATCGGGAGAGCCACGGGGTGCGGTGATCGGGAGAGCCCACTCTAATCCTTGTAGTGATCGGGAGAGCTACGGGATTTTATTGATATTGTTAGTAGGGGATGGACCTACGATTCCGGAATTCATGCATCGTGGTAGCTAGGGTTAGTACCACGCATTGTAGAGGTTGCATTATAGGCTATGTGTGCATTGCTTATATGAACCCGTTGGTGGGAATTGCTTTGTTGGTTAAGAGCTTTCTCTTGTGTTTGTGGAATTTTTGTTATGTGTACAAACTTTCGCACCGGTTATATATATACATACTATATATTTTGTGGTGACCCTTTCTTTCATTTGCGGGCTCATCCCACCCAGATGATGGGTTAGGTCGTGGTGACGACGGTGGCTGTTCCAGGCCCCAGTGAGCGGCTGGAGTCTTAGTTTAGTTAGACTATGCGTCGGTGTGTTTTGTGCACCGTGCTTTTTGGTTAGCATAGGGTTTCTAACTTTGTTTTGTTGTAAGTATTTGTATACTTAGACTTGGATTGTAATTATTCAGGAATACACTTTGCTTGTCGAAGCACCTTATGGTAATGAGTCTTTTTGTATATTTGAATGCCGGCTCATTGAAAAATATTCTATGCGCACTCTGAGTGTTAGTTGAAAAAAAAAAAAAAGTGCCTACTTTTGGGCCATGAAAAACGGGCTGTTACACTGCTGGCCAATATAATGTGGTTCAAAGTTGGTTTAGCTAGGTGCTGATGGTTTCACCCCTTTTTTTCTTGTAGGAGAAGTTTGAACAGAAGAAACAAGAGATATCTTCTCAGAATACATTTGTTTCGGGAGAAAACGAGGTTAATAGTCAACCTAACATGCCACCAGATATGGATATTTGGGTAGACACACATGGGAAGAAAAAAATGAGGGTATTTGGTCTTGGATCCCTATCCAAAAGCTTGATTTCATCTTCAAATCAATCAACAAGTGCTAATACAAGGGAGGTTGATGATTTGAGAAGCCAAGTTCATGCCTTGAATGCATCGTTACAAAGACAAGCACAAGAAAAAGAGCAGATGATGCAGCAATTACAAAGGCAAGATCAAGAGATGAAAGAAACCAACCAAAAGCTCTCTTCTTTGATGCAGCACCTTGGGTTTACTGGATCTTCTTGTCATGCACCACAAGCTAACAATGAAAAGTTCACTAATGAAGATGAAGATGACAATGAAAAGTTCACTGATGAAGATGAAGATGACAACAATGACTTTGAAGACCATTACAATTACAATGAATATGAAGACCTTAGTTAATTTTAATAATATGTATGAACTTTTTTCTGCTAGTATGCTATTTGTTTTGGCACTTGAAGATTTTAATATGTATGAATTTTTTAATATTTTGCACATGATGATGACTTTAATATTTTGCACTTGATGCAAATTAATATGATTATGACTTTTTAAATATTTTGCACATGATGATTGGATGTTTATTAAATAGTTTTTTAATATGCATATTGAAGTTCAATAAAAAAAATATTAGAAAAACAATCAGCAGAATTTGCAAAAAAAAAATTAAAAAAATTGGATTTTCCTGCGGATTTTCCTGCAGAAAAATGCTTCCTGCGGAATTTTCTAAGGGTTTTACTGCGGAAACAGACTTCCTACGGATTTTCCTGCGGAAAACCCTGCCGAATTACCTGCGGATTATCGTAGGAATGTTTGCTGCGGTTTTGTTTCTTATTTTCTGCAGAAAATTCCGTAGGAAACTTTCCTGCGGATTTGAAAACCGCAGGAAACAATTACCTACAAAGGTTTTAGCTGGGAACCCAAATCCGCAGGAAAATCCGCAGGTAATAGACAGATTTCTAGTAGTGAAGTAGGCTATTTCATGAGTATGAATTATTTTAAATAATTTAATTTTTTTTGTTAAAAAGTGATTAAACTCACAAACTTTAAATGTAGGGAAGTATTTGAAAATCCAAAATTTGAATTTTGAACTTTTTAATAATATTTCTGATAACTATCGATTGAATATTGAACTATATTTATAGAATGATTTTAAATATCTCTAACTAGAAAAATATGATGTCAAAAACTTATTGAATATGAGGTCAGCAAACAAGTGAACATGGCATGTTGGAGCTTCTTTTCCAAAACTTTGAACCCAATTCGATGCACCTTTTGCCAAAATATTCATATTCTTTTCAATATGTCCAAAACTGAGAATGTTTTTCACATTTAACTAAATTTATTGACCTTATCAAGTTACGCAAGTAGAAAATGTGAGAAAAAGAGAGAAAGTTTTGGTGGACATAGCAATGTTTTTTTTTTTAACGGCAAACAATTTTATTGATAAAAAGGAATAGTACAAGAGGTACTTTATCCATCCGAATAGGAAAAGTACATATAATACTCTACACATAAAAAAGACCCCAAAACAAAATTGATGAAAAACAAGAATGATTTACTATGAAACCATTTGCCTCTTAAGAAAACTATGGTTTGCCTATTAAGAATCTTTGTTTGACACTGGACTGTATGGCTCGAAAGAGTCTCAATGTTTGTTGTGGTTTTTCTCCAAAAAATTATTTGTACGTGAATCGGTATGTGTTGCGGTCGGTGCATTTGTTGTTTTAAAATGTGAAGACTCATACAATACACTTTTTTGCTATCTAGTTTCGCGTCAATACGCGGATTCATCTGGTAGTTTCTATATGGTGTGTATGTGTGTTTACTTCAGCTTATTAATAAGTTATAAGTTGCAATACATGAATGTTAAATATAAATTAATTTTAAAAAGTTGTGAAAATGGATTATACTTTTTAAGTTATATGAATGTTAAATTTGTACTTTTTAAATGGATTTTGATTAATAAATTAACTATTTTGAATTAAGTTATATGAATGTTAAATATATACTTTTTAAATGGATTTTGATTAATAAATGAACTAGTTTGATCAATTCATTACCATCTAAATGCATTCAATCCATTCACTTTGTCACCCTACTGCTAACCTTAGTTGGCGTTTATGGTTTCTCTTACTTGGAGATGGTTCACATTTTCAAATGGAAAATGCTAAATAGTGCCCCGGGGCACTAGTTAAGGTAGCTAAATATAGTAAGGTTCTCTTGAAACTTATGCAATCAATTTTTTTGTAAATTTGCTTATATATGAGACCAGAGGGAATAAATATTATATAATTATTCTTTAAATTTTAGGAACTAAATATAAAGGGGAAGGGTCAAATTACACCGGTATAACATTCTCAATAACGCTTTAACGAATAATTTTTTTACAAAATCCACATTTGGATTAACAATTTAGATCATATAAATTTTCTATCTTGAGTTTTACAAAAATCTAAAATCGTTTGATATGTTATTGAGACACATCAAGATTAATGGTTTATGCGTTTTTATTGAATACCGTTAATCCTGCTGTGTTTCAAAAACATGTCAAACGATTTTAAATTTTTGTAAAATTCAAGATAGATGATCTATATGATATAAACTTTCAATCCAACGGTAAATTTTGTAAATTTGAATTCGTTAAAGCGTTATTGAGCAATATAACATTATTCAAATGTTACACCAGTGTAATTTGATCCCTTCCAAATTTAAAAAACCACGTAATAGTTTAGAATTTTATAAAGTTTACATGATAAAAAAAATTGAATGGAGATTTATTTTAGTAATCAGAGATAACAATAAAACACGGATTAATCCATAACATTTTTATACTTAGACAAATTAATCATAAGTTCGTTATAACAATTAAAGAGACTATTTGTCCTTAGAAAAAATGTCATAGTCTAATTTAAATTTTATTTTTATAAATTGTCTCATAAAAAATTTAGAAATGACCAAAATAAAACTATTGAGTGGTATACTATTATCTAAATATTTTGGAGTTTTTGTTATCCTCATTGGTGTGTTTACTAAACACTAAATTTTTTAGTGGTCTTTGTTTTTCGACCCATTTTTCTTTTACACGTGGCAAAGCGTTGAACATATAATATTTGACTTAGTCAACAAAAATTGACTATAATCTTTATTTTTGACTGATAATATTTGACTATAATCAGTGTGCATTAATATGTTGAAAAATCGTACCCAAAAAAAAAAATTAAAAGAAAATTAAACGTTGAAAAACAAAGCAGCATGGCCCAAGCTGATCTCCCTTTTTCATTGAATGTTGTATTGTTGTCTAGACTTTTTAGTTGAAGGTTATGTATCCATTGCATTGTTATTGAAGTTTTGGATGATTTTTAACTATTAATAAGATATATTATAGGTATTCGTTTTAATCTTTAATATGAGAAAAAAATTATATTTTAAATTTATTAAAAAATTAATGTATTTAATCTATATTATAACTCTGAGATCAAATACAATAATCTTTTAATGAATTTAAGAAAATAAATTTTCTTTTTATACTAAGAAATAAAAGGAGATCAATCAATAATCGTTCATTAATCAATCAATAAAAGGAGTGATAAACTTACAAGTAGAGTTGGGTATGCAGGCCGGTGCATCCCATTTAACTCGTCCCACACGAACCCGCATATTAAATGGGAAGAATAAACCCACCAGCAAGTTTAAACAAGTTATGATACATTGGTCAGATTTTGGTCTCCGTTAGCACACGAGTTAAACGGTGTATCCGTGAACTATTACCAAAATATTAAAAGAATTTTTTTAAAAAAAAAAAGCTAAAATATTGATATTATAAAAGCTAAAAAAAAACTACATTGTTAATAATTTTATGTCATAACATATAAATTGTAAGTAACAAATACTAATAATAATTTTTGTGACATTTTTGAGTTTATCTATTTTCTTTATGCAAGTAATGCAATCAAAATCAAATTTAACTGAAACATACTTTATATCATACATAAATAAGACATATTTTAATAAATTTGTCCATGATACAAGATATGTCTCACTTGTACAAGATCGACTTGACCATTTTTAACAATGCAGTTAGGTCAATATGACACTACTATCATACTCTCTCTATCTCATTAAAAAAAACATCTATTTTGCAATATTTATATATCTCAAGTTATTTATTTTGAATATCAATGTAGTATTTATTAAAAAAATTCACTAATAAACTGTTATTTATTTTATTTTATTTTAGCTCACTTAACTACTCCACTGATTATTAAAATTAACACAACTAGTTATCATTTTAAAGTACGTTTGATATGCTAAAAAAAGGAATAAATATGACAATTTCAATTATACTGTGATTGATTTTAAAATATTCCTAGTATCGGACAAACGGGGGGCAAGAGACATGACAAAAACTGAAATTATTATCCCCTACTGAACCATATGACAACTTTTTGTCTTTTGCACAAATTGTCTAACATACCAAAATAACTTTTTGTCAACAAACATCGTTCACCACAAAATTTATTCAATACCTTAAACGTTTGTCTGTAATATCTAATACTATTATATTTAATACTTACATTATATAGATCAATCAGACCCTTAATATATTAATCTGAACATCCGAAATAAAATTAAAATTAAACAAGCTAGTGAATTTTTTTTATAAATACTACATTGATATTGAAAATAAATAACTTGAGATATTCAAAATAAATAACTTGACAGTCTTTTTCGTTATAATAAATAAGTGTGATTTTCACATATTTCTTTGTTTTGATTTTTCATCTTCATACGGTGTATTTTTTTTGTCCCGTTTTCGTGCGGTGTATTTTGTTTTCTCGTCTTTGTGCGGTGTTCATTTGTTTCATGTTGGAGGATTAACTTTGATATAGTGCATGTTCAATTAATGTCGACTTTTGTGTCATTAACGCTACAGATCCGGAGGCATGATACTTCGGACACTTCAATATAGTCATATTTGTAGGCTTATGCAATTTTCCGTTTTATACTATTAACACGGATACTGCGAGTTTATTCGCATATTTATCCATTTTGTTTTTAGTGATTTTAAATTTGTATTGCATCGATGTACTTCAACAATTTAAATGAATGAATATTATTTGTTTTGGGTAAAAAAAAAACCTAGACACAAGGAATAAATATTTGAGTTTTTAATGATTTGTTCATGAATTTGATAAAATAAATATTGGTTGAATCGACTCATTTAATAGATTTCAATTATTTCAAGGAAATTAATCTCCTGCCAAAAATGTACTATAAACCAAAAATCATCTTTTATGTACTTAAAATGCAAACCAAGACAGAGATATCTTTGAAATCATCATCGAAACAAGATTGAGTTGATTATGTTCAACACATCACTGCTACTTACACCCCCCAAAACAAAACTGCACACTCCATCTTTCTTCTTCTTCTTCTTCAATCTCTCTCTGTAATTATTATAGATCAAATTTGGATATGTCATCTACTCACCATTTCAACCATGACTCTCTCCTCCGTTATTGTTCTTCCAACGTTTCTGGCTTCCCAATTTCCCCAACTCATTTCAATCTCTCTCAGGTTCCAATTTTATTCATTTTGCATTTTTTATCCATTTGGGTCATCTTGGTTTGCATCAAAATTTGTTCTTTTTTTTTTTGTTTTTTGTGTATTTGACTTTTTGTGTTATGTTGTGAATTGTTATAGTTTGGACATGGACAGTCCAATCCAACATACTTAATGGAAGTTGGTTCAAATGGATCAATTGTGAAGAAATATGTTCTTAGGAAAAAGCCACCTGGGACATTGTTGGCTTCAGCTCATGCTGTTGAAAGAGAATTTCTGGTTTGTATTTTTGTTTTTAATTTCTTTCACTCATAGATGAATATAATTGAACAATGAGTGTGTATGTTTGGTTCTGCAGTTATAAAAATTGATTTTGGCAGAATTGATTCTGTAAAATTGATTCTGACCAAAATTGAGTTGAAGATAAAGTGATTTTGAGTGAATTGATTCTGTAAAATTGATTCTGACTAAAATTGAATTGAAAGTAGAGTGATTTATGTCTAGATACACTCATATAAAAGTGAGTTAAACGATAAATTTGAGTGTAAAAATCACTTCTAGAATTAGAAGCTACAACTACTATAGCTTCAAGTAGAATCAATTCTAGAGGAAAAATCAATTATACTTTGGAGAAACCAAACATGTAAGAATCAATTATAGCTCCTCTAGAATTGAAACCAAAACATACACTAGTTTTGGGGAGACAAAAATTGATTTTGAATAAATTGATTTTAGTTAATGGTGAGTTAAATGTGCATATGTTTGGTTCTGCTGTGAGCAAAATTGATTTTGAGTGAATTGGTTCTGTAAAATTGATTCTGGCGAAAATTGAGATGAAGGTAAAATGATTTGAGTGTAAAAATGAGTTGAACAATAACTTTGAGTGTAAGAATCAATTCTAGAAGTAGTATCTACAATTTTTAGCTTCAAGTAGAATTAGTTATTGAGGCAAAATCAATTTTACACGTCTAGAATCAATTTTGACTCCTTCAAAAGTGGAACTAAGCATACATGTATAAGTGAGTTGAACGATAAATTTTAGCGTAGAATTAATTGTAGAGGCAAATCAATTTCAATCTTTATCACTTTTTGCTCTCCTTAGTCCTTACCATGAAACCAAACTCAAGTGAGAACGAAATATGATTCTTTCTCTTTTTTCTTTGGTTCTTCAACTTGCAGGTTCTTCAGGCTCTAGGCAATAATACCAATGTTCCAGTTCCGAAAGTTTTCTGTCTGTGCAATGATCCAACTGTTATTGGAACACCATTTTATATCATGGAGTATTTGGAAGGACGGATATTTATTGATCCCAAATTACCAGTATGATCTCTTTACACGCCATCTTTAGTTTTCTCAACAAAAATTACTGATTGCTAGACTGGATTATCATCATGTTTTTAAATTGTGGTTGCGGTAATGCTGCAAACCTTTATTTGGCAGCAAAGTTTGACAATGCAAATAAAATTGCCGTTGCGGAGACCTCAAAATCATTTTATTTGCAGCTGCAATTATGGCTGCGGACTGCAACTTAAAACCATGATTGTCATTAGTTTTATTGCTGAATTGTGTTAAATGAATGTGTTAGGGTATAGCGCCAGAAAGCAGGAGGGCAATTTATCGTGACACTGCTAAAACCTTAGCTTCATTACATTCTGCTAATGTGGATTCCGTTGGTTTGGGAAATTACGGGCGACGTAACGATTATTGCAAACGACAGGTAAGTTCGTTGATGAACCTTGTATCTCTCTATGGATTTGTAGAAAAGCTTAACTCAAATGCATTGAACTTATATAAGCCACAAAAGAAGCGTTAGGATCAAATTAATTTTATTTTACCTTATACCAACTTGATAGAACTAATCAGTAGTTTAATTATTTTAGATTGAGAGATGGGCTAAGCAATATGTCTCCTCAACCAACGAGGGTAAACCTGCAAGCAATCCAAAAATGTTTGCGTTAATTGATTGGCTAAGACAACATATTCCTTCTGAAGATTCTTCAGGAGCAACAGCGGGTTTGGTTCATGGAGATTTTCGCATTGACAATCTTGTGTTCCATCCCACAGAGGTAAGTGATGCATTCAGTAAAACTATATACACTTGACCAAAGTTCTGCTGGCTGAAAACCCGAGTCCTTTTTCTTTGTTCCGATATTAATTCATAGATCTTTTGATCTGGGTTTGGTGAAACATAGAGTATCAATATCATAACAATGAAGCACAGACACCGCCACCGGACACGACACAGACACTGACACATCGAACTGATAATAATTTGAAAAAATGGCATAATTCAGTGTAATCATAAGTGTCAGTGTCGTGTCCGACACTGGACACGTCTAATCTGAGGAGTGTCCGTGCTTCATATCATGCTAAAAGAAACCGAAATTTATGTTGTCGTGTGTATAATACTCTGGAGTTTGGTCTGTGCTAATAAGATTAGCATTTTTGATTTATAACAACCCATAGCATCCTAGAATTAGAAGGTCTAATGCCTGATAAGTTTCCTTTCTTCTGCAGGATCGAGTAATCGGCATACTTGACTGGGAACTGTCTACCCTTGGTAACCAAATGTGTGATGTTGCTTATATCTGTATGGTATGTACTATATAGTAACATCATAGTAATTTTGCACCTGCCTTTTGTTTATGTCTTGATAGATATTATTTTCATATATTTTGCAGCTTGTTAAAGTGATCCTAAAACAGAATCATAGATACCTAAGCTGTTGATTAATTGAAATACCAGTGCAATTTATGTTTTTTTTCTTTGACAGTCTTATATCAAAGATATTGGCGAAAAACAAGTAAAGGAAGGTATGGAACGTGCTGGATTACCGGCAGGAATTCCTTCCCTACCAGAATTTTTGGCTGACTATTGCTCTCTGGCAGTAAGTAATGTTACTAAATATTTTCAATTTGGGAGAAAATCTCCGATACTAACGAATGAGTTTTCGATGCCAGGGAAGAAAATGGCCGGTTGCTGAATGGAAGTTCTATGTTGCCTTTTCGTTTTTCCGCGGGGCTTCAATTTATGCAGGAGTGTATAATAGATGGGTTAAGGTATCTAAACTTGTTAGAGATGCTGTTATATTTTGAGTTTATCTCACATGAGTGCTTATGCATAAACGATTTCTATAACAAAAGCAAAAATAACGTCAAACTGTTTGTAAATAAGCTGTAAGTTGTTTTCATAAACTATCCTGAACAGGTATTATAAGAGTTTATGGAAATAAGCTTAAAAAACTTATGAACATGTCATTAGCTCTTCCAAGCAGTGTCACAAATGCTTATGCCCGTAGATAAACTCAAATAAGTCAATCCAAGCAGATCCTTAATTATATGTGGCTTCTTTGTGTTCAATATAGGGTAATGCATCCGGTGGTGAGCGTGCTCGTTATACAGAAGTACTTGCGAATGGTCTTATTGATGCTGCTTGGGAATTTATTGAACGAAAAGTTGCGCTTCCTCAGCATCCTCCTTCAGGTAACTATACCATTTTAATCTATTATGGGCTATCACATATATTGTATTCCTTTACTAGAAGCAAATCGTATTGTTAGATTATTAGTACTACACTAATATATTATCTGAGGCACTTTCACTCTTAACAAATCAGGTGCAAACACAAAAGAATTAGTTAAGGGTAATGCTATACAGGGTCTCCCAAATGAGGGGAGGTTTGCTCCTAATCAGAAGGTGGTAGTGCTGAGGAATAAAATAATTAAGTTCATTGAGGAACATATATACCCCATGGAAGAAGAATTTAATAAACTTGCTCGGTCGGAAGCACGTTGGACTATTCACCCAGCAGAGGAAAAATTGAAGGAGTTGGCAAAGAAAGAAGGCTTGTGGAACTTATGGATTCCTGTATGCATCTTAATTCTTCTCTCCTGTAATATATTTTATCTGTATTTTGTGGTTTCAAAAGCCTTTAACATCTTTCCACCTGTTTTTCATATATTACAGCTTCCTCCAAATTATTTAACAATAGACACATTTATTTTTCGTAGACCTTAGCAATTTCTATACAAAGGTTTTCACCGTTTTCTTCTCAAAGTTCACAGTATGTTTTTGGAAACACAGATGTTAGTGGTTAGGTTGTGTTAGTGGGAGGTGGAATTTGTTAGCTGCAGGAGTCGAACCCTGAACCTCGTTCTTAATACTCCTTCAGCGTCCCATCCCATCCCATACCACTAGGCTACACCTTTGGGGGCCACAAACATAAGTTTAACTCTATATGAACATTATCAAAAGAATCTTGCAATAACTAAGGGTTTTAAAACAACTTTCTGTGTTAGTTGAAATTAGTTGTTGCATCTTAAGTTTTCAAACGCTTTTTCATTTAACTCTATGAACATATATAAGTTTGTACGGAATTTTCCATTACTGAAAAACCGCAAAGATAAGTTAACTAAGATGTTGCTATATGCTTGAAGCTAATCCAAACATGGCATATTGGTTGAAATGATAGAACTTATTTTGAAAAGAAAAAAAGAAGGTAGAGAGAGCATGATACTCTATATAAGGAGAATATATTGATACCACTTATAACAATGTGATACAAATACTAACTTAATGTTCTTTGTTTGGTACTATTTATGTAGAGTAAAATCTTGTGAATGTGTTTGCTTTTATTCAGGTTGATAGTGCTGCGAGGGCAAAGAAAATTCTGTTTGAAGGGAGCAATAATAATCTCTCTACTGATTCAAATGACTTGTTGTTAGGTGCTGGTCTAACAAATCTCGAATATGGATACCTTTGTGAGTTCATGGGTCATTCTGTTTGGGCTCCACAAATATTTAATTGTGGTGCGCCTGATACCGGTAATATGGAGGTAAGATGATCCTTATAAATGTGTAAGGTTAATCATATTTAACACTTTCTCGATGATCATTGCAGTTTTGTTCGATCAACGTGTAACATTACTCTTGCATTTTAGGTTTTATTGCGCAATGGAAATAAAGAACAAATGCTACAATGGCTTATTCCTTTGCTTGAGGGGAAGATTAGGTCTGGATTTGCAATGACAGAACCAAAAGTTGCATCTTCTGATGCAACCAATATTGAGTGTTCCATCAAAAGGTGATATTATCTATAATCTTAAAGCAATGCGTGTGCTTATTCTTTACCATTCATCTGATTTATTGCATTCTGAAATTAATTAATAACATGGCTTTGTGTTTAGCTTCTTGATAGAAGACAAGTAGACATTTATTCGGCTATGCGAACTGCCTATTTTCTTAGACCCTATTTGATAAACAACTTAATTAAGCACTTATGTTATAAGCGCTTATCATATAAGTGCTTATGTATAAGCTATTTCTATAACAACAGATTAAGTCAAACTATTTCATAAAAATTATAAGTCGTTTCATAAGCTATCCTAGAGGCTTATGGAAATAAGCTGAAAAAGTCTAATGGACACGTCCGTAGTTATTTCCTTAAACTCTCCCAAACAGTCTCACAAGTGCTTATACTAGTAGATAAGTTCAAATAAGTCATTCGAAGTAGTCCCTAATTTTTCTCCTTTCACAGGCAAGGAGATTCATATATTATAAATGGGACAAAATGGTGGACTAGTGGTGCTATGGATCCAAGATGTAGAATTCTTATACTCATGGTGAGTATTTAGTTGACAGTTATTGCATTAAGAGTCAATACGATATTCATTTCGAATTCAATAGAGATCACAGGGTGATTGATAAAAATATGTTTACAGGGGAAAACTGACTTCAATGCACCGAGGCATAAACAACAATCGATGATTTTAGTGGATACTCAGACTCCTGGTGTTCACATAAAGAGACCTTTGACGGTGTTTGGCTTTGATGATGCGCCTCATGGACATGCTGAAGTAATATTTGACAATGTTCGTGTGCCTGCCACAAACATCCTAATGGGCGAAGGACGTGGATTTGAGATTGCTCAAGTAAGTTGAAAAACATTTCTTTTACGTTAAATACTAGGTCATGACGTTAACTTGAATTCAGTTATTCATTAGATTAAATTTTGTAGCATTAAATTTCAATTGTTGAAGTTGTACTATAGGATTAGTCTTTCAGGAATAGAGGAAACATAAGGTACACTCAAAATAATTAAATAATAAAATTATTCATATTGATATGAATCATATGGATCAAATTATACTGGTGTAACATTTGAGTAATGTTATACCATTCAATAACTTTTTACGGATACATATTTTTCATCTGTTGCTGACTTATATCTTGCAGGCTAGGCTAGGTCCTGGAAGATTGCACCATTGTATGAGACTAATAGGCGCTGCTGAGCGAGGCATGCAGTTGATGGCTCAAAGAGCTCTTAGTAGAAAAGCATTTGGGAAAATGATTGCACAACATGGCTCATTTATTTCAGATTTGGCCAAGGTATAAATCAGATTCAAAAATAAAAATCTTTTTCAGTTTCACTTTTTATACGATCTTTGCTTACTCGGTTATCGTTTGTTCAGTGCCGAGTAGAGCTAGAGAAGACTAGGTTACTGGTATTGGAAGCCGCGGACCAGCTTGATCGGTACGGAAACAAAAAAGCTAGAGGGATAATTGCAATGGCTAAGGTATAGTACTTTCCTTATCTTCTGTTACACTATCATTTCACTCATGACAATGATTTTCTTTCAACACTATGATTTGTCTTGGAATAGGTAGCTGCACCAAACATGGCATTACAGGTACTTGACATGGCAATGCAAGTGCATGGAGCAGCTGGTTTATCGTCTGACACAGTCCTTGCACATCTGTGGGCAACTGCGAGGACGCTGAGAATCGCTGACGGTCCGGACGAAGTTCACTTGGGTACCATAGGAAAGTTAGAGTTAGAATTACAAAGAGCCAAGCTTTGAGAACATATAGAAAGTCACCAAATAAAAGCTAATGAAAGGGAAATTCACAATCCCACTAATAAAGTGTTCTAAGGGAAAAACATATATATAAGAATAGCAGTGTTCTGAGAGGCTTTTTGGAAGCATTATGTAATCTATAGGAGTTGTTTTTTTTATCAAAATAAGCTTTTTCATTGTATATTCCAGGTATGTGACTCTTAATTTCTTATTAAAAACTTACCTGGTCTTGAGTATAAGCAAAAAAGTACACATATTTACTCTATTTAATAATGCCATTCCTAGATTACCTCTTAATAATATGGGTCATATGGGTTATACTAACATGTGTCTTCAGAGCACTAGTTAAGAAAACATAACGGAAACAAAATATGGTTCCTCACTCTTTGCAAATGTGGTCATTTCTTGGACTAGCCACCAGTTCTTTGATTTTGTACCTCATTGTATTGAACCTTTGATTAATAATAAAATGAGTTAATGTTGTTTGTTTTATAAAAAAGTTTAGAAAATGGTAAATACTAAAACACTAATTTGGATAATGTAGGGAAGTTTTGAATGCAATCTAAAGTAGTCCAATGTGTACTAATTTTATTTTGAATAGGTTCTTTATGTTTTATTCATTTTGTAAATATTTTTTATAAAAATCTGATATTCAATTTAAAGACAGATTAATCTAAGAGACTAATTCCATTATAAGGGGAGTCAATTGAAGTAAGAGAAAAGCCCTCTATGGACCAATCCAACACCAAAATTGTTCATAATACTAGGAGCATTTTGGTAAGAGAAAATTTATTTTGACAACTATTTAGTTGTTGGACAACTTTCATTTGTTCTTTTTATCTACTTTTCCAATTTTTATTACATCTTGAACTACGTGCATTGTGGGTATGGTGTCAACCGGTTATCTATTTTGAATCGTAGAACAACTCTTTTGGTAAATAAATACTAAGCATCTCTAATGCATTGTTCATAATATTTAAGAATAGTTAAAGAATAATCCTTAATTTTTCACATGATTGGAGGTGGTTTAGTTGGCATCTATATGTAAGGACAGTTTCTAAAGTGGTATGATTCTTAATATAATTAATTGCAGAACTTTATAGTTTAAGTTAATCAAAACATGGTTCTAACATTAGAGTGAAAATCAGTTAGTACTTTTAATGAACATGTGAAAATCAGTTGTCAATGAATTTAATACTAAAATCCACTTTCTTAATATTCGTGTTTTGTCAAACTAGCTCCTATAATTAGGGACGGAGGAAGTATCAATCTTTATACTATTTTAGTAATAAAACATGACCAAAATAAATTATATGAATAGTGCACACAGTACAATTAATTATTCTAGGACGAAGGGATTAAAAACTTGTAATGTTGTCTCTCCATCATGTATAGGATAGTATAACAAAAGTTTCTACTAGGTCCTATTTTGGGATACTATAGGAATATACACAAAACACATTAACCATTAAAGGAGTATTTTAATTGTTACATTCAACTAAAAAGATTCCAACATTCAAGGACATCCTTTAATCTAAACCAATTATAATTATCACTTAAATATGCCAAAATTGGTTAATTACTAAATTTAACCAACAATTTTTTCGTTTAACAAGTGAACATAATTTTTCTTCTAAAATTAGCTCAATACATACATATTTGTCTATATATAATACAAATCAATGTCACAAATTGAGAAAACAGACCTACCCCTTCCCTTTAGGGCATTTGAAAAACACTGCCCAAAATAGTGATAGAAATATGGGAGTAATACATGACAATGGTGGTTGTGACCAAAGGAAAAGGTTTGCAATTCTTGGTATCTCTTCCATACTTTTTGTCGCTATGGTCGGTACGGTCGTTGGACAACAAAACAGTGTAGACATGCTTTGTCAATCAACAAAATACCAAGAAACATGTCACAAGAGTCTCGAAAAAGCACCGAGCGATACAACCGATATGAAAGAGCTTCTTAAAGCTGCATTCAATGCAACCGTTGACGAGTTATCGAAACATATCAATAGTACATCTCTTTATCAAGAATTGGCAAAAGATAACATGACAAAACAAGCAATGGAAGTTTGTAATGAAGTTTTGGATTATGCTGTTGATGGAATTCATAAATCTGTTGGTACATTAGATAAATTTGATTTCAATAAGGTTAATGAATATGCTTATGATCTCAAAGTTTGGTTAACTGGTACACTTTCACATCAACAAACATGTTTAGATGGTTTCGAGCATTCGAAAACAAAAGCCGGTGAAACAATGGCTAAGGTTTTGAACACTTCTATGTCATTAAGTAGTAATGCTATTGACATGCTTAATGCTGTTTCTACCTTACTTAATAATCTTAATCAAAACACAAACAATAGGAAGCTTTTGTCACTTGTCGACGGTTTTCCTTCATGGGTTAGCGAAGGTCAACGACGTCTTCTTGCCGATGATAATGTTAAACCTAATGCTGTTGTTGCTCAAGATGGTAGTGGACAGTTTAAGACATTAACTGATGCTCTTAAGACTGTTCCTGCTAATAATGCACAACCTTTTGTGATTCATGTTAAGGAAGGTGTTTATAAGGAGACTATTGATGTGGCTAAGGAAATGACTTATGTTACTATCATTGGTGATGGTCCTACAAAGACTAAATTCACTGGTAGCCTTAACTTTGTTGATGGTCTCCTACCTTACAAAACCGCAACCTTCGGTAAGTACTAAATAGTTCGTGCTAAAAGGCTTTTTGGTTTAAATATAATTTTAGTCTCTACAATTATAGTAGTTTTTGGTTTTAGTCTGCGTCAGTTTTTTGTCTTTTGGAAATAAGTTTAACTCTGAATCATTTTGGTACGTGTTTTTTTTTTTGTTTATGTCAAACTAACACTGATCAAGTCACTGTCTCTGATGTTACAAAAAAATTCTGAACTTTTACTTTTGAGAGTCGACGTCAATGTCAAGGTGGTCACCATAGTTTTTTAAATAAATGTCGCATCGACAATCTGGATTGCGACATAACGATTCTTTATGTTGCCAAAATCGCAACATGATTAAGGTCTTATTGCTGCATTTGGCCGCGATTCTCCTCAATATCAAGAATCGTGATATGAACCATTCTATTACTACCATCCTATTTATTTAATTAATTTGGATATCCATTACAGGTGTTAATGGTGCAAACTTCATTGCAAAGGATGTCGGCTTCGAAAACACAGCAGGACCAGACAAACGTCAAGCAGTTGCACTCCGAGTAACAGCCGATCAAGCAATCATCTACAACTGTCAAATAGATGGTTACCAAGCCACACTCTTCACCGAATCCCAACGTCAATTCTTCCGTGACTGCAGTGTATCAGGAACAATCGACATGGTCTTGGGTGATGCCTTCGGAGTTTTCCAAAACTGCAAACTAACCATAAGAAAACCACTAGACGAACAACAATGTAACGTAGCCGCTAACGGAAGAACCAAAGCCGATAGCGCAAGTGGCTTTGTTTTCCAAAGTTGTCACTTCACAGGTAAACCAAACTTATTTTTACTAAAAATAAAAATCCCTCATATATCAGTGTCACCGTTATTAATAATAATTTTTTCGTCCCCGATTTTTTAAACAGGTGAACCAGAAGTAGCCAAGATTGATCCCAAGATATCATACCTAGGAAGACCATGGAAGGCATATTCCAAAGTTGTGATTATGGATTCAGAAATTGATGCCATTTTTAGCCCTGAAGGTTATTTGCCATGGATGGGAACTGCTTTTACTGATACATGTACTTTCTATGAGTATAACAATAAAGGTCCTGGTGCTGATACATCAAAGAGAGTTAAATGGCCTGGTGTTAAGACTATTTCAGCTACTGAAGCAGCTGCTTATTACCCTGGCAAATTCTTTGAACTTGCTAATTCATCCGATCGTGATTCTTGGATTGTGAAATCTGAGGTTCCTTATTCACTTGGTGCTTTGGATGCTAAAACTAATCCTCTTGATCCTTCTGGTGGTAGTGGAGCCGGAGCTGGAGCCGGAGCCGGAGCAAAGAGTAGTGGTTTGGTTAACAAAGGTAAACTTAAGGGCACATAAGAAATCACTAGTATTGTATTGTTTAGCGTAAATCAGGTATTCTCTGTGCGCAACTGCAGAGACTAATCCTTTGAGTCTTGTGGTACCTAAATGGGCGGTAAACTCTCCCTGAGAGTTTTAACGCTGCTAAATGTCCAAGGCAAGACATTTTGTTTTCATCAATGAAGTGTCAATTATCACTAGAAACTTACGCATACAACTCTGAGGTTCAGAGTTTGAATCTAGACAAAGGCGTATTTGTCAGTTGAAATAGGTCTTACGGACAAATTAGTAGTGATTGTCTAATATATTCGTTTAAGCTCGATCTTTTTATAAATGTTACTAACAAATTGTTGTCTTGTAACAGGTAATATTTGGCTTCAAGTGATTCTTTTGGTTGGGATATTTTCACTATCATCATCTTCATTCAACTTGTTCTCACAGTAGTAGAGCTGCATAGAAAGATTGATTTAGGAGATACCTCATTGTTTAAAACATTGTCATAAATAAGAGGGTACTCATACAATTAATAGTTGAAAGTGGATATGAGGTTGGAATAAAAAAAGTCATGTTTCTTGTTCAACTTGTGGATTTGACAAAAACATGTCTATGGCTCATATTTGAAATAAAGTCCAATCAATTTTTATTCATTTTAATTCCAATAAAGAATTCATGTTTCTTGTCCGATCACTTTGACGAGTCAAGTTAGCCGCCGACAAAAATAAAACTCAAATTAATCCTGATATTTTCATACCGAACTAAACTAGTTTTCAGTTCGTTGTAACAAAGGAATTTATTTGTCACGTCTAAAATTTGTGCGGGGTCACAAATGAATCTTCACTCTAAAATTAAATAAACACAAAGGTACTCCAAGGGTCACTAAGAAAGGTAATTTGAGGAATTTAAGGAAAGAAATGACCCTAATAAAGAAGACCATCACATATAAGATTCAAAAACATATATAAGTGCAATCAAATGAATCAACACACCATCCATACTAGAGGCAACACCCATTATTGACTCTCGAGTTCAAATCATTTTGAAGATAGTACCTTAATGAAATATTCTTTCATGCTTGTTTGAGCACAAGCCTAAATATTATAAATTTAAGCATACACACAAAAATTTTAAAAATTAATAGAAAAGATAATGAAATGATGTGAAATGAGAGAAATTTTTATTTAGGCGCAATACTAAATAACACATGTTGGGCACACACATATAAATTTAAAAAATTTAAAAATAAACTAAAAATTGCTCGTGAAATAATATGACTAAATTATTTTATATTTAACTTTTTTAATTATGTGTGCACCCAAATATTTTTTCTTTGAGTTTATGCTTGAATTCCTCGTACCTTAATATGTTCAATTGTGGACAAAACATTTGGCACACATCCTAAGAAAATACTCCTTTCGCTCATCAAATATTCAATAAATCTCAGAAATAATGATACATGGAATGACTACAAAGTCGCCACCAAACTTTATTTATTCCCGAAGAAAAAGAAAAATATCGATAAAACCTTGAAAGCAACTGAAAGATGGTCATCACAACCATTTTCGGGTTATGGAGTCAGTTATGCGAGGTGAAGGTATTAACACCCCTTACATCCGCTGTACTCAACGGGAACCTTTTAGTTAGCTTAGGGTTAAAAAGTGTTTTAATTGTTTGCATGCTTTTGATTATTTATTAAAATATCTACAAGAGAGGAAAGTTAGTTTTTTATTAGTGTGCTTGACAAAATGTTAAATCTTGCTCCTACGTATCTCATAATTCGATGGAGAAATCAAAGCTATGTAATTTTCCACAAGGTTTGAAAAATTCGAAAAATATTTACCGAAGTTTTGCATTATAAAGCCTAAAACAAATAACACATGACACAAAGATTTAGCCTCAATGAGTATAGAAACACCTAACCAATGTTCCAAAGTTGATTTCAAGCCACCAATAGGAGGAATCACGCAAACATCTCGTGAAAAACTTTTAGAAGTGTATTTGCGAAGAATAACAAATGAGAAAGAAGGGAGATTTGTGTTATTTGATGTAACCTCAAAGCAGGCCATGGCAATTTTCCCTAGTTTTTTTATAAGACAAAATATTAAGTATTAACACATAATATTCATATATTTTACTCTTTTTTTATAAAAAAAAAACTACAAAAGAGAATTTTATTAAAAAGAAAAGGAATATGTGCGAAGCTAAAAAGTTTTCCGTCAAAATTGAAAAAGGAATATGCAAAGCTTTCTCCATTTGAAAAGAAAACATAAAATATAAATATACTATTATTTTTATACAAGAAAAATACTAGAATTTATAGTAAGCTTTTGTAAAATTGTTATGAAAATAAGTGAAGTCAACGCATTGAAAATTAAAATATTTTACTTTTTTTTAAAAAATAATTTTAAATTGAATACTTAACGAGTACCCGGAGGCATTTGTTAGCAAAACTCATATAGGAAAATTATAACAGACTAACTTATTCTCACTTACGTGTACAAGTTTGATATTCGATAGCTCTTGGTCTATTTTTAGGTAGCATTATCCCACAATTTAGACACAACTACCCATTCACACAAGTTTGATAAGTATGATTTTTTGCATAATTATGCAGAAAATATTGTATACTAAAGGACATAAAATATGAGGGTTTAGGTCTTGAAATTCTAAGTCATATTGTATCATCACCTATGATTTTCCAGAAAACCCTTGGAAGTAATATTGGTGGGAAGTCATGAAACTAAAAATTGTGTTAAAACCATTATATCAAATATAATCAAACTAGAGCACAATACAATACTGCCTTAACTTTTAGTCTTGAAAGCATCCAACAATGGAGGTATCATTTTTTGCTCAAGACTCACATAAGATGACATAGTGTCTATAACTATATATCCACAACAATGCTGGCTATGGATTTCAATCATATCTGGTGTTACCACTTGTAGGCTTAATAAGAAGAATTTTTGCAACCATTATTCAAGAAAGATTAAATTTTAGAACATTAACTCAACAATATGGCTGAACATGTCAACTTCAGAAAACCCTTGTGAAAAACTGGCACACCAGTATACGATGTTGTACACGATGTTACAACACTGTTAGCCGCTTTAGTGAACAGATAATGCAAAAATTAAATAGTGCAGAAATAAACAAACACAGTGATTTGTTAACCCAGTTCGGAGCGCAACGCAACCTACATCTGGGGGATACCAATCCAGGAGGAAATCCACTAATAGCCCTAGTTCAAAGTCTTACAGCAAACTCCTCGTTTCTTGATGTCTTTCTACCTAGGAACTCCTAGGTATGAGTTCCCAACTCACTCCTTAAGAGCAATAGTACAGACAGCACTATTGTAAAGTCAAACACTGTGATAGAGACACTCTCCTAGACACTAGATCACTTTTACCTAAAGGCTTCAAGTGATACACAACGCACTAAGATCCAAACTCCTTGCTTAAAAGCTTTGGAGAGGACACACACACAACAACGATCTCCTTGCTTAAAAGCTTCAGAGATAATTGTTATTACAACTCAATAGAACACACAGTCCTAAGCTTGCATCAAAGAGATACAAGAAAGGCTCACAAAACACAAGCACACACGAATCCTAATACGGCTAGACTCAACAATTACGCTTGAACAACTGCCTTCATTAGGTTTTCGTCCTTTAATTTATAGCTGGTAAAATGGGCTTCAGAAGCTCTGTCCTTGAGAAAGATCCAGCTCTCAAATAAAATAAAACCATATCTTTAAAGATTTGATACGTTTATAAAATAAGTCTTCACAAATAATTCCATAAACAATCTCTGAGCAAAGATATGTTTAGGAAATAAAACTTCCTTGATGCACAAGCAAAGAACTGATATATCAGAGAAAAGATCTTCTCTAAAAATAAAATACGCGCGCATTAAATGCTACCGCCAGCTGGCGCGCTCACGTCAGGTCATGATGTTGTAACATTACATACCACATCCTGCCTAAACATTGTTTTACCAAAATGCAGCCAACATCAAATAGTCAACACCTTGGAAATGCATAGCTCCTCTATATTACAGTAGTGCTCTAGTGTGCTTCTGTTGAAAAAAGCTTCTCTTTCTCTATATATAAGAATATGCTAATATGTAAGTCTAAATATTGAAAAAAGCTTGAATTGCTGATAGAATTCCATCTCTTGAAGCTGAAGTAAACTACATGTATGAACTTTGAATTTATCCTTATATCCATTCAATAATCAAAGAGAAAATTGTCCTATCTCTGCTGACAATTTAGAATTGTGACCACTTATAAAAGCTCACATGTATTCAGTAACCTAATCCAAGACTTGTATTTACAATTATCAACACCAACTTAGTACTATCTGATTGTTATACAAACATCCCACCAAATTTTATTCGTCGATCACACACCATCATTTTATCCGATTTTCAAAGTTAGTTAAGCAAAATAGACTAATCAGATTAGATTTCATAATAAGTCTGCAATAAAAAACTGACAGATACATTGTCGACCATATAATGTTTTCCAAAAACAACCTCCCTTTGTTATCCCACTAAGAATTTAATACTGAGTACCTAACATATTTACATGTAGATATTTACAGTTCAATTCTCATGCTATATGTGTATAGTAGTAATTAATGGTAGCTAGCATTACCATTAGGCCGTAAGGAAAGAGCTGAATTCCACAACCGCCAAGGTTAGCAGCAGTAAGCTGAAGATTACCACGGTGACTAGCAAGAACGGACATGAAGCTGTTGATTAAGTAAACGAGGATAGCTTGTCAGTGAGAGGGAAGCGAACGACGAGTTCAATCCGTGTACATTATTGCATTCGACAAACCCAACTCCTTCTCCTTCTTCTTGTAACTAACTTTCCCCCCTCTCAAATTTTCCTCTTTGAATGTTTCTACATGGACCTTGGATTGCACAGTTGGGTCTACAAGGACATATAAGGAACCTACCAGAAACCTTATCAGTATACTAGCCCTACGACCTTATTTATGCAGAAAATGTTTGCAAACTGAAGGACACAAAATATGAAGGTTTCGGCCTTGAAATTTTAAGCCATCTTGCATCATCACCTATGGTTTTGTTAACTAACTATCCATATACTTCTATGATGATCTAAACCGCTTGTCATTCTTGAAATGATTCATTTTTAGTCTTATCAAAGCGTATAAGCAATTAAAGTATGAGGTACTAATCCTTACAACCCCCTTTCAAATCGAAAATCAACCTTACATGTCATTGATTAGTCAATTTACAAACATTCAAAGCATATTATGAAAGAGTCTCGTCATACAGAAACCGTCATTTTTTATGCACATATATCAATTGTTTGTGGTTACTTATAAGGCATAACAAATCCTTGTTGCACAAAACCAAAGCATGTAATCTCAATCATGTTCATCATTCACAATCCTCATTATGCAGTAAAAGGGAAAGGAAACTAAATTGATAGAAGATAGAAGGTTAGAGTTATCTTTCCCTTTCTTTACTAGGTTTCATTTCATTCTACTTTTATAATTTTGCTCACAGTACCTTTTAGCATCTTCTCTCCAAATAACAGTTGGTCCTACAAGGACATATAATGTACTTGTGTACCTACAAGAAACCTAATAAGTAAGCTGATCCAACACAAGCACGCTCCACTTTGCATTTGCAAAATCACTTCATATTGTAGTTGCAAAATTGCACATTTAGGACTAGGGTCATCAAAGCACAATCGATACGATTCATGCCTTTTGGTCTTTAAAGCAACAACTAGCTTTGACATTAGGCATCATCCAAAATATTTGGATCATCAAGACACTCGGGACACGTTAAATAATTGAACCATGTTTGAACTCGGGGCACGTTTGTTAAATATTTGGGTCATCAAAACTGGTTTTACAGAATTGTGCTAAATAATTCAACCATGTTTGAGCTCATAAATCCAAGACAAACAACTATAATGAAAAAGTTTGGAGAGTTCCTCTCATCATCAAGTTGAAGTAAACTTCAAGCAACAAATTGCACATCTTACGTACCGAGACTAGGTTTTATAATTGTTATGGTAAGATCATATGGCTAAATTTTTATTTTTTTGCTTAGAATGGAGTCTACTTCATATTCAAGTTGCAAAATCAGTTCATATTAAAGCTGTAAAATTGCATTTAGGGATTAGGGTCATCAAAGCACAATAGATACCACCATCCATGCCTTAAATTATGAATAAAATTTCATATTAAAATTGCATTTTAGGCAACAACTAGCATTCACATTAAGGCAACATCAAACATTTTTGGGCCATCAAGACAATCCCTAACAAAAATCACGGAACAAAAAGTTTTGCAGTTCAGAATAGTACCAGTAATTGGCAGTAGAGATAATGATTGAGGAAACGAGAATAACCTCGAATAGTCTCTTAGCTATGAATGTCCCCCCATATTGACTAAACATTTTATAACTCTTGACAAAAATTTAGCCATTAGTTGTCCAGCCTTCCTCAACAGCTCCAAAATCGTTTCATAAATCGACAGGTTTGGCTTTAGGCTTTTTTCTTCAACCATCTCCTTTATTAACTTCTACGCATTATTCCAGTGCCCCTTTTCACTAAACATCAAAATCAAAATTCGGTAAGAGTTAGCATTCATATTATTCCACGATACCCCGTAATTTTATTCTATTCTCTGTCTTATACAACAAACTTAACTCTCTCTCCTTCTTCTCGTAACTAACCAGAAACCTTGGACATTTGAGTCTACAAGGTACCTACCAGAATCCTTGTCAGAAAGCTAATCCAACACAAGCACACTACACTTTGCATTTGCAAAATAACTTCATATTGTAGTTGCAAAATTGCGCATTTAGGACTAGGGTCATCAAAGCACACAATAGATAGCATATAAATTTGCAGATGTTGTTGTTTAGAATGGAGACTAGTTCATATGGAAGTTGCAAAATCACTTCATATTAAAGTTGTAAAATTGCATTTAGGGATTAGGGTCATCAAATTAAGCACAATAGATACCACCATCCATGCCTTATATTATGAATAAAATTTCATATTAAAATTGCATTTTAGGCAACGACTAGCATTCACATTAAGACATCATCATACATTTTTGGGCTATCAAGACAATCCCTAATAAAAATCACGGAACGAAAAATATATCCATCTTATTGTCGAATTTGGAGTTTGTGAGCTCATGTATACTATACATCCTTCATAGAAAATGAAAAAAATATATATTTCATCTCAGTGACAATTTCACAATTAGGGTCATAGAAGGACAATACATATCATCTCTTATATCATGAATACTATTTCATATAAAAATTGCATTGAAGGCAATCATCCAACATTTTTTTATATTATGAATAAAGAGTTCATTGAGGTATCCATCCCTTAAAAATTATCCATTGATTCCAACTGTCAGATTTGGTGTTACTAGGGCCATATGCATATACTCTACCCCTTTTTCAGATAATGAAAAAGCATACCATCTCACAATGAAGGTTAAATTTTGATTATAGGGCCAAATACTCTACCCCAGTCTTATTATAGGATTTATATACTGTGTTAAATTTTGGTTTATAAAATTGAAGGTTCACTTTGTTTTTCAAGAATGGTCTAATTTTGATTTATAAAATTGAAAGATCTTGAATAATCAAGAATGGCAGCCCATCATTGTTCCCAATAGGTATCGATTATAAACCAGACGAGGCAAATATGATGAAATGAAAATTCCAAAAATATGCAAAACTCCATTTCATAATAAACAAAAAATATTTTCTTTCAAAACATTGGTGCCAAACACCACGGACTCAGGACAGAGAACACACATTTTTTACAGAAGCTGTAATTTTTCATAGGTAGAAATAAAACTGCCAATATTAAATATAAAAAATGTCAGACCAACTTAATTGTTTCACATCGAATCATTTCCGTTAATCCTTCAACCAAAGTATGGAAAAGTACTGTGGAGTAAGGCTTGTGCTATTTGTTCTGCTCTAGTATTTGATCAGTAATATAAATATAGGGGTATAAATTGGTGATATGTATAAAAAGTTCAAAACCATTCTGGCTGATTTTTTTTCCTTGGTTTTCCCTTTCTCCTTGAAATCCTATATAGGCATCAGTGACCAAACTTATCCAACAACGGCCATTGGGAAGTATAAAAATTCAAAATCTAAATTTTCAACAAATCAATTTAAAATAAGGTATTTTGTGGACATTTATATTAAGTAGCTTAATATGATAATCATTCACTTGGCATGCATAGCTGGAAGAAAAAGACACAATTATCCACAGTATGACTCACCGGATGTCGTCACCCTTAGTAACAGTACTACGACGCCGTGTGCCAAACCCAGTTGGATCCATGCCAGCAAAGCCGCCCATACTTGGCCCAAAAAATGTCTCAAATAAATCAAATGGATTTGTCTGTAAGAAAAAGATTATTAAATACAAGTCTTGCTTATAGAAGCATCAAAATATGGGAAGATAGAGTAGAAGACATTTTCAATTGGCAACATGTGACATTGGAGAATCAGTAAAATAACCTGCAATTCTCCTGACAGACAACTTTTTATCATTCTTTCAATTGCATGGCTCCCTAATCTTACATACTAAACAAACAACCAAAAAAATCATATTGAATACCGCATAGGAACTTGATCCCACGCCCACTGAACTCTTAACTCCTGCCTCGCCGTATTGATCATACAAAGCCCTCTTTTTGTCATATGATATCACCGGACAGTGTTGTAATCAAGAATTCAGAAGCTAATGTCATAAATATAATCCAAAACAGTTATATATTTGCTAATACAACTACAAGATGAATTTACGACCTTGTTCCAAAATGATAAGAGTAAAAAGTAATAAGTACTATGATGTTAAGTCCTTTATAGCAAGGCATTAGAAGGAAAAAATCATAGAAACACTTCAAGCTATAAAAAATTGACACAATGCACATATTTGATATATCCAAAATCCGAGCTCATAAAAGAAAGTGAGTTTTTCCGGTGATTATGCAATAAACTACAAAACAATTCCCAGAAATTTCATATTATGTGCCAAAATTTAGCAAAGTGAGCTCAGGCTAATAAAAGAAGATTCTAAAAACCACCTGATTCAAAATTTACCATAAGCCAAAGCTCATAAGAGACTAAATTGCGCCAGTATTTATGTAAGAATTGCATATAACACTTCCAAACAGCTTCTTATTTCTTCTTCTTCATTTGAAAAGGCCACAAAAATCACAGTACTTATACAAGAACTGTCAGTAGTACTGTCATCAGTCATCGCAAAAGGTTTATATGCTACATATCCAAAGAGGGTGTACTGCCTGCCTGCCTACATGATAAAGTGATTCAGTTCATCAATAGCAATTTTTGTACCGCACTTATAAGAGATCACATGTACTCAATTACTAAATCAAAGACTTGCACTTATAATTATCCACACAATTCTAGTACTATCTGATTCTTAGTAATTGAGTACATAAAAGGTCTACAGTCAAAATATGGACCGATAGAACCTCATTATGGTTTTCTTCATTGATCACAACAAATGCAAGCATCCAAAGAGTTGGTCTGCATAATACAACATATACCAGATAGATATTATGAGGAATAGTTCACACTCCGAAGAGTTGCTTTCTTAGTACTTTGCCTCAGTTGACTGGTTCCTTCCTTTGAGAATTTCTTTGAAACCCTTACCAGTAGGGTAATCCAACACAAGTCGCATTCCATTTTGCATTTGCAATATTGCATTAGGGACTAAGGTCATCAAAGCACCAAGGAATCAACCATCCAAGCCTTAAATTATGAATAAAATTTCATATTAAAATTGTATTTTAGGCAACAACTAGCTTTTGCAATTAAGGCATCATCCAACATTTTTGAGCTCATGTATATTCATCTAATTAATAATTATCGAAATAGTGGGTTCATGTGTACCACACCACCCTTCATAGATAATGAAAACAATATTTCATCTCAGCGACATAGTTTCACAATTAGGCTCATAAAAGGACAATAGATATCATCCCTTAAATCATATATGATTAAAATTTCGTATGAAAATTGCATTGACGGCCATCATCCAACTATTGCTTTATGAATAAAGAGTTCAAAATGCTAATATGCAAATATGTTGGAATAAAAATTCCAAAAATGTGAAAAATAAATAGGATCTTGGGACACAACCTATTTACTCAAACTTAATTAAGATTTCTTTCCATGCAGAAGATTGAATGTTCTTCAATTATCAAGAACTAAAAAACTCAGTATCACAACATGTATCAACCGTAAACCAATATGTTAGAATGAAAATCCCAAAATTACTAGCAGTAAGCTAAAAAACTTGACTTTCAAAACATTGATGCCAAATAGGGTCTCGGACATAGAACACATTTGCTCAATTATGGTTCTTTTTCCATTCATTTCTCAAGCAGAAGATTGAATGTTCTTGAATATTCAAGAATGAGAAAAAGGGTAAAAGATCTTTTTTTTAAGCAGAAGATTGAATGTTGTTGATTATTCAAGAATCAGAAAAGGGTGAAAGATTCTACCTTTTTTTAAGCAGAAGATTGAATATTCTTGAATAATCAAGAATGAAAAAATGGGCAAAGGCAACATGAATCAAGTGTTGTTTAACTTCATTTTCTTCACACTAAGCATTATACTTTCATCAAAAGCCAAGGCACAACAGAATTACTCAGGAAATTCAATACTCAGCTGCAAGAACAACGATACTACAGGAACTTCACCAACATTTCTTTGAAACCCTTACCAGTAGGGTAATCCAACACAACTCATACTCCATTTTTCATTTGCAAAATTGCATTTAGGGACTAAGGTCATCAAAGCACAATAGATATCATCCAAGCTTTAAATTATGAATACAATTTCATATTAAAATTGCATTTTAGGCAACAACTAGCTTTCGCATTAAGGCATCATCTAATGCTTTTGGGCCATCAAGACAATCCCAACAAAAATCATGGAACAAAAAGTATTTCATCTCAGCGACAGTTTATACAATTACAGTTTCACAAAAGTGGGCTCAGCGACAGTTTCACAATTAGGGTCATAAAGGCATTCATGGAACAAATAGTGGGCTCGGCGACAGTTTCACAATTAGGGTCATAAAAATATTTCATCTCAGCGACAATAGATAGATATCATCCCTTAAATCATACGATTACAGTTTCGTATGAAAATTGCATTGAAGGTCATCATCCAACTTTTGCATTATTTCCATTATCATAACAAACAAAAAAATTGTCTTTCAAAATATATAGGGTCTTGGGACACTACATGTTTACTCAATTAAGGTTTTTTTCATCAGAAGATTGAATTTTCTTCAATTATCAAGAATGAAAAAATCAGTATCACAACATGTATCAACCAGCAGCAAACTAAAAAAATTGACTTTCAAAACATTGATGCAAATAGGGTCTCGGACATAGAACACATTTGTCCAATTATGTTTCTTTTCTCATTCATTTCTCAAGCAGAAGATTGAATGTTCTTGAATATTCAAGAATGAGAAAAAGGGTAAAAGATTCTAACTTTTTTAAAGCAGAAGATTGAATGTTGTTGAATACAGTATTCAAGAATCAGAAAAAGGGTATGCAGAAGATTGAATGTTTTTGAATATTCAAGAATCGTAAAAAGGGTAAAAATTCTACCTTTTTTATGCAGAAGATTGAATGTTCTTAAATATTCAAGAATCATAAAAAGGGTAAAAATTCTACCTTTTTTTTATGCAGAAGATTGAATGTTGTTGAATATTCAAGAATCATAAAAAGGGTAAAAATTCTACCTTTTTGTAAGCAGAAGATTGAATGTTGTTGAATATTCAAGAATCATAAGAATTATACCTTTTTTCTCAAGATGAATAATGAAGAATTGGAAAAATTCTACCTTTTTTTATCTTTGAGTTTGTTGATGAAAACTGTGATGCCGCAGAAGATTGAAGGAGCGATCATTGAAACAAAGCAACATAGCGTAAACTCTGCGTAACATAGAAAGAGTGAAGTACTGTATGTGTTTAGTGTTTACTAGTCTGTCTTATGGGCTTTTATGATTTATTAGCCTGATATTCGGCCCAATACCGAGTTAATCATGTTTTAGTTATTTTAATAGAGAGTTACGAGTTTCTCAAACACTATATCCGCTATTTAAGTAGTGAATCGGTGTTTTTTCCTTTAAATTTATCATTTTATTATAAAATACATTACTTAAGTAGCAGATGGATAAAAATAGGGCGTAAAATTTATAGGATAGTAAAAGAAACTCTCATTTTAATAAATAAAATGTCCAATGATTAAAAATATCTAAAAGTTTGTTATAGATTAAAAAAATATAATAAAAATTTATAGCCTTTTCCTGACCTAGCTAGTAAGACATATCTATACTAATATATAAAAGGGATACAAATTTTTGGGATGACTTTTTTGTTATTCCAATTTTACCCTTAAAAAATAACTTCCACATAAAAATAGATTTTTCAATTTTTTTTAGTAAATAATTTTTTTTTCTTCTTAATAACTAAACACAACTTCCACTTAAAAGTAGGTTTTCAGTTTTTTTATAGTAAAAAAAAAATATTAATTTTTTCTTCTTAATAACTATAACTACAACAAAAAAAGGAGGTTACGTAGTTATCAATTAACAAAGTTCTATAAAAAAAAGATTAAGTAGTTATTTATATTTGCATAATGCAGAATATTGATCGCACACGAAGAAAAAAAAAAAGAATATCCATTACACAAACGGATACGGAAGGCGGCTAATTTATATAGAAAGAGAATCAATGTTTAAAAAAAATCTATAACCTTCTCCTGACCTCCCTGTCCAATGACATGTTTTAGTTGATGGCCAAGCAAAAGATCTGGCAACCCGTGTGTCCTAACAAGTGGCAATCACGTGTGTTTTAGGGCGTGTTTACCGTATGGTCTTCCCAATTAAGTAGGTTTCAGTTGATTCGATCCAACCCATAGAAGAGTCTTTGCTCAGTCTAAAAAAATTATATTATTATTAAAAAAATAATTTAAATATTATAACTTTATATTTTATTTATTTTCGTAATAATCTCAATTAGTATAAGTATGTTTGTTGGAGGTGGAGGTGGCTCCGACAAACATTTGTTAGATTGGTGAACAAATATAATTTTAGTGGTGGTCAACAATGGGCAAAGGTGATTAAAGTGACGATTATTGGTTGTTGGAGTAGTGCTCCGTGGTTATTAAAGTTTTGATATTTCGTGGTCGAAGTGTTGGTCAGTAACCACATATGGTAAGTAGTGACATATTAAGGTTAAAAAATAAAAAGAATTATAAAAATATTAGATATTTTTGTAGTATGAAATTAATGTAAAAATTATTTTCAAATTAACTAAGAATTAATTCAATTACATTTTTTAAAATATAAAATCAATTACAGTAGATTTTATTTAAACATATTTTTATTTTAAAATTAACTAAACAGAACCAAAACAAAAACAACAAGATTCAAGACCACCACATAAGTGTAGGCCAGGCCTAGGGTTTGGCCCAAAATCAATTTGATTTTTGATTGAGGAGCGGGAAAAACATATCCGAATCATTTCAACTCTCTCTCTCTCTCTCGATCCACACTCTCTCTGCCATAGCTACTCCTTCTCTCTGCGTTTCAAACAATCAAGCTTCAAATTTTTCACCAACCCATTTATCCTCTCTCGGCGAATTTCAAAACCCTATTTTTCATTTTCAATTATCTTCAACCCTTCGCCAGAACGTTGAAACCCTAGGGTTTTCCCTCTTTTCTTAGGGTATTGAAAATTGATGAAATTACTATGATTTGCGTTGCGGATTTGTCCACTGAAGATGACTAGAGATACACCGGAATCGAGTGGAGCATTCCACGCGGTTCATGCAGAGCGTGACTTACAATCCAATTGGGAAGTTGACCTAGCCAAGAAACTTGAAGAGTATTTGCTTAAAATATGTTCTGGTGAAATCACTGGCGAAGATGAAGGAAACATTCATGTGAATTTTGCTGAAGGTTTGGTTCAATTGACTCATTTTCATTTTGAAAATTTTGCAATTTTATTTATTTGGATTTGTGTTTAACTGATATAGCTGTTTCTGTGTAATTTGTAGCTGCTTTGCTTCTTCAGGGTTCGATACAGGTGTATAGTCGAAAGGTTGAATATCTCTACAACTTGGTGTTGCGTACTTTGGAGTTCCTTTCTCAGAAAAGGTTTCATTTTTGAGATAAAGTTTCAGCAATTTTATTTGCATTTTTTATTATTTGGATTGGGGGAAGGGGTTAGAATAATGGGGCTAAATCGAATTTTCATTTTCTGTTTTATCCAAATAACATTGGCAGAATAACTAGATATATCGACGGTGGTGAAAGTTGCTGTTTTCATATTAATTGACTATTACTAAGTTACCCTTGTGTATAAATGTATTCAATGTTGATTTTTCATATTCGAAGGTAAACTTGTAGTATTTATTAGGGATTTATTTGGAAAAAGAGTAATAAATGCATATACTACCTCCGGTCCTACATAGAAGAAAAAGTTTACTTTTTAGATTCATTGTAAAGTTGATGTATCTAGACAATATTATAGTCTAGGTACATATAGAAAGAAAATCATTTATAATAGGGCCTTATAATTTATTTAGGTACGGAGTCATTTTTATAGTTACATAGATTGCTTTTGTAAGGTCACTGACTCATCAGCAATTTTGTTGAGATATTTTCTAAAGATTTGGTCGGAAACAAATGATAAAAGTAAATTTTCAAAACCTGACTGATGCTATTCAGTTTTTCATTCGGAATATTTGTTTAAAATTTCAATGTGTTTCCCTCGTAATAGTGAATAAGAATGGGAAAATTGACACGAACCCCTATGCAGGCAACCGAAGCAGCTAATTTGCAATATATAGTAAACATAGTTTAAATTTTCATGTATAATATCTAGTATCAACTTTAAAATAATAAGCAATGGTCTATGTAGATTTCACATATGAAGATTCACTTGTACGGTAGCTTTCTATGGGAACAATGGTTTATGTGGCACAGATTACTCTTTTGCTAGCTAGTACACTTGTTATCTAAAGCGAGATTACATTTATCAGAATCATCATTAAGAAAATGTAGAAGTGTCAAAGTGTAGACTCTAGTTATAGTTCAATTCTTATGATATAGTAGAGTAACACAGTCTATTAATATTTTATGCTGCTTATTCTAGTTCTTATTTTCAGTTTAACTTGCTCTCTAATAATCACTTTGATAGAACCTTTTTATTCTTCTAGAGATATAAAACCAGTAATGTAACTTTACGTATATTTAAGGTTTTCTGAGTTGAATCCATGACATGGTATTAGACTATTAGGTTAGGGTCACTAGGACTAAGTTATCAACAGTTCAATCTTTTCATCTCCATTCTACATATAAAATGTTGAATTTCAGCACAATGTAAGTGGGTTGCTGTGTTTTCCAGACTTCAAGCCCAGTGTACTATTGCATGAAGTGGCATATTTCAGATATAAAACCAAATACGTGAGAGTTGGTAACTGAGTAACTGACACTTGGTAGATTTTACTACATATTTAAACCAAGTGACAAATTAAGTAGTAATAATCTGTTCTAACAAATTTTTTATTTATTTCAGTTTATGTAAACTGTATGTACAGAACCATTAATTCTGGTTGATGTTTCATTTGGCAGACAAGCAGATCAGGTTGATGGGGAATCAGTCCAACCTGAAGAAGCTGGCCCATCTACTGTTGCTGATGAAGAAAATGATCAATTCTGGGGATTTGATGACATCCCAGGTACCTATATTTATGAAAATTATTTGACTAAATTATCAACATGATTAGTTTTATTTAGACCGGTGTCTAGTAAGTAGTAACCTCTAACTACTAATTAGTATATTGTTTTTTGACACAACTAATGAGTATGTTTCTTTAGCTTTATTTGGTTTTGAATTACAAGTACACAAATTTCAATTAAGGTTGTTTAGGATAATTTAACTTTGTCTCATACATTATGTCTTATCTTTCTCTCATCAAGTGCATCAAAACATATTCTACAGAATCTACACAATTGTTGCGTTGTTTCACTATATTTAGTTGCAAATGCCAGATCACCTGAATTTTCGCTGTATTGCAGTTGATGAAAAGAATTCATTGGATAGTTCAACAGGCAAAGACGTGAATTTGGATCAATTCATAAAACCCCCTGCAAATCTAGTTGTTCTTGAAGGCGATTGCTTGGATACTGGCGGAGATGGAGGGGAATTGGAGTCTTATCTGGTATCTTTATTGCTTGCAACTGTTAACATGATGGTGTTTTGTATAATTTCAGTGCCTAATGATATGATGAATTGTTGCAGCTGTCCACCACTGACTTGTACCAGGATTTTATTTTATTGGACACATCGGATGCTGTTGCAGTTCATGAGTTTATGAAGGGCCAGAATGCTGGTACGACAAATTATGGTACTAATAGAGCTACTTCTACTCGTAAAAGCTTTCTTTCTCCTAGACGTTCTGGTGGAAGTGCTCATAAATCAGTTGCAAAGAGTCAGCGTGCGAATTCCATGTGCTCTCCTAAAAATTTTAGTTTTGAAGACAAAGATGCTCGGCCCAGTTCTCCGGCCTCTGCTGGTTTCGATAACGGTAACTTTGGTCCTAATATGGATGATGGATTTGATGCACCAATGGATACAGACAATTCTGATGCAGATGACGATGATCCATGGAAACCATTGAATCCTCATGAACCAGGAAACTTGAGAGTGAAACCCTTTCGAAAAGGTTCCTGTTACCCCATTTTTATCTTCAATTTTCCTTAATTTTTAATTGTATAACTTACCTATGTTCTGTTTTCTTTTTGTTGTACCTGCAGTGAAAGTTTCGAAAAAGGTTAGAATCAATGTGAGACCTCGAGTATCTATGACCTCCTTGTTCCCACTTGCAAAATTGCATGGTCCTATCAGTCCAGAGCTCATGAAAATGTGGGAAATGCGACGTTGTGCCCATCAACGACAAAAGGATTCTCAATCTTCTCCACCATTATATGAGAAGGTACTTGTTGACGGATGCTCTCATAGTCAATATATGATTCTTCATTGTTTATAATGTGATATGTTAATTGCAGCTGAGGCAATCTCTTATTAATGGGGAAAATGAAACTGGTGAACCATTTCTCAACACTGAAGATGACAATGTCAACGATGACAATGACTTTGATAATGGAAATCCCGATTTTGATATGCCTGGCAATGATTTCATGGATGATGATCTACACCCTTTCAATAAAGAGGTTGAGCTAGAATACCAGTTACTTGGTTGTTTATATATATATAACATTGCAACTTAGCAGCATCTATTATATGCTTATGAGCTTATCTACTTGAATTAACAGCATGGAGTTGATGATGTTCATGCTCATGCTGATGAAGCTGTAGATCTTGAGTTTCCAGATTCTCAGACAAGTTTGGAAGATCTCTGCCGCTCTCATCTGGTAAGAGCACCATTCTATTTCATTTTTTGATATATAAGTGGTTGCTTATGAATTGTAAAAATATGCTACATATTGGCTTCGGTCACCCTGGCTTCCTTCCGTGTTCACGATTTCTCACGAAACTATTTTTCACTGAGAAAATAATTATCATGTAAAGCATATGCTTTTGGTTGTTTCGATAAGAGACTCATGCTAAATCACTTTTGTATTGTTGCCTTGCAGCGAATCTTTGCATTGTCCGATTTCTTGTCAGTATATATCTTTTTACTAAAACGTTTCCTTATCTTACATGGGTAATCACGGTTCCTTGTATAGAATGCTCTCCTAGCTAGCATAGCTGAAACAGAGAAGCAAACAGAAATGGCTGCCAGGGTTTCAACATGGAAACAAAGAATTGAGCACAACTTAGAAGAACAGGTGAATTCATCTTTTCGATGTGCTTTCGCTATATTTTTTTGGTCTTTAAATTGAACGGAATCTTTTTGCATGATAGGAATCACACCCACCGTTTGATATCCGAGACTACGGTGAAAGAATTCTTGACAAACTATCCCTTGAAGAAAGAAATAGTAGTGTCATGCCCTTTTCTAATTTGGTCACGGGACAAGTAAAGTATGACGTCTCCCGAAGTTTCTCTTCACTTCTTCAACTGGTAAGTCCCGTATAAGCAGCGTTGACCGTTGAGTGTGTTTTCAAATTTTTACTTCATATTTTGAAGTTGAATGTAAGAGTCGATGATCAATGGATTTTTACTTCAATTTGTAATGTCGAGTACACAAATTTCCAGGTGAACAATGGAGAAGTTGATTTACAAAGACACGATGCCGCAGGGGAGTCTTTTTGTTACACATCTGCTAATCCTTTTAATGTTAAGCTCCTAAAGCATCACAAGAAAAAGGAGGTTACGAAGCAATTTGGTGTATCGAAAAAGCGAGCAAAGTCTCCAATAAAAAAACCGTCTCCGAAGGGCGAGAAAAAAGCTAGAAGAGAAAAATCTCCACAAAAACAACCGTCTCCGAAAGAAGATGAAAAGAAGAAAACTAGAAGGGAAAAGTCTCCCGTCAATTCATCTTCTAGGAATCATCGATCGACAAGTTTATCATCACCTACCAATACCAGGTCATCTTCTCGGAAACATGGACCGACAGGTTTATCATCGCCTACAAATACCAGTTCGTCTTATAGGAAGCACGGACCAACAGGTTTATCATCACCTTCACCTACCATTACCAGTTCATCTTCTAGGAAACATGGACCGACGGGGTTAACATCACCTACCAATTGTAAGTTTTCTGCAAACCTTGGAAAGGGGAGTGCTATGAAGTTCTCTCCTGCATCCAAAAGACGACGTAGATCTCCATTTATCGAGTCAGTTAATTAACGTACATTCAGCAGCGTGACACTGACATTAACATCAGCTTATTCCATTCAGTATGAAATGATTTAATGATTTAATTCAAGACATTTGCTGAATGTCTTACCCTCCTTGGTTAATTTGTGTAGTCATTAGAGTCCTAGTTCTCACTAAATAGTAATTTTTCATAGTTTTCATCTGTATCATTACTGCTATTTTCCTAAGTAGTAACATATTTTGATGTAATGATTTTCCTCATGCTCATTTTCATGGTGTTGCCTGTTGCTATCACCTGTACACCTTGTAACACTATGCATTCTTATTAATGTATGTAATAATTTCCCTCATGCTCATTTTCATGGTGTTGCTAAAGTAATGTTATTGCTAGTCTAGTCGAACATTTGGTTAGGATTTCAAATAATTGAACCTGGAAACTCAGCCGTTCAAAATATTACTTCCTTGTTTTAAATCTTCGATCCTTTCAGAGTTTTGCATATAAATTAAAAAATAATAAATATTGTTAAGTCATTTTTACCCTTATTTAAAGAAAAAAATCATTTAATGGATGCTTTTGGTTTTTGTAAGAGTTAAAATGATAAAATATCATTAATTGTACCTTATTTACAAAAAAAAACGAAATGGGACAAAAGTAAGTTAAAATGTCCAACGATTAAGGTGTGTTTTATTTTTACTAGTGGTCATGTGCCTGTATGTGATCCGCTTTTTCTATTATGCTAAGGGTCTGTCTGGTCTGGTTTTTAAGATCTTAAAAGCTATCTAAAATTAAAAGTGAAAATAAGAGCTTTAGAAAAAAGTTAAAGCGATTTGGTAATTGTGGTTTTTTTAGCCTAAATTTTTTTTATCTATGTATTTTACTCATAAAAGTTAAACAACTTTTTTTTCTTCTCAAGAACTTATGAAAATCTGTTTGGTCTAACTTATCCGTTTTTTGAGTAAAAAAGTTTGAAATAAGCTAGGTCAAACGGTATCTAAGTTATGTAAAGGATTATATTATAAATTTGGGTCATGTTAACTTGTGCACAAAGTACACATGTTAAGCTACCTAAAAAAAGAAATATAGCATTTAATGATACAAAAAATGTAATGCTTAGAGAATGTAATACACCACAAGTTCAATAAATTTTTTCCACATTTATCTTCTTAACATGTGCCCTTAAGGGCACAAGTTAACATTTCCCTATAAATTTTTCATATATATATATATATATATATGTCCTTTTTTATGAATAGTTGTGTTATGGAAAACAACAAAATTAAAGTAACATTGAGACGTAGAACTCAATGTGAAAACATATTAAATGAAAAAATGAGGACTAAAGAAAAAGAGAAATTTGTTCCAAAAACTTATGTTGAGGATTATTTTAAATTTTTCACACATATTTTTTTTTTTTAAAATAGTTGGCTTTTAGAAAATACTTCCTCCGTTCCTTTTTGTTAGTCATTTTAGAACAGTAATACCAAATTAAGGAAGTGTATTTTTTCATATTATCTTCCTATTATACTCTCGTTTTAATCCAACAATAAATTTCAATTTTTTTGCACAAACTTTCTCTTTCCAATAAATTTAATATATTATGTGCAAAAAAATATTTATGCTCCGTTTGACCCAACTTTTTTTAGCTTTTTATTCTCTTAAGAATGAGAAGTTGGGTCAAATACAATTTTAATAAAGCTCTTAGTCATAAGAAATAATTTTTCTTTAATGTGTAAAATTGAATCAAAAGAGCTTCTAAGAGAAGAGGTTGAAACCTACTTTTGGGAAATAATTCGGAGCTTTTTTGTTATTATCTTTAGTAAATTTAGTTTAATCTAGTTTGTTATCATCTTTTCTTAAGTTTTATATTAATCTTTAGTTTGTTATTGTCTTTTTTAAAATAAAAAAATATTTACCAAATAACTTTGAAGTTAAAAAAAAAACAACTACCAAACAGCTTTATCTTTTTTCTGATAAGTTATTATTTTCACTTTTAGCTTTTAAATAGCTTCTAAGACCTAAAAAATTCAGGCCAAACGGACCCTAATATGTTAGTTAATGGCTGAGTCAGAAGTTTTAGGTTGTTTCCAACTTGTCCCGGTTGGAAATCCGTTCAAGTTTTCTGTTGTGGATTCGGTTATCTTTCAGCCACCACAAAAAATGCATGTTCGTTTCTTTTTCATGGAACATGATTCATCATATGGATTCTTATATGTGTTGAATCATGTTCCATGTAATTTCATAATAGTTCACACAAGTTTTCCCTTGCGGTCGTGGTCGATGGCTCAGTATGATGACTCCGGTCTTCGTGTGTTCGTACTATTATGTTTTTGCACTGTTTGTTGTTTTTATGTTCTTGTACTCGATCAAAGATTGGGTGGTAACATTGGTGGCATTTTGGTTTGGTTTCATAAATCCCAAAGCATCTGGTTCTATTTACCCGAAAGGGTTGTATATATGGTTTCCAATGTGTTGGGCTTATCCCTCAATCTAGGTTCAAACACGTCTGTTCTTGATTTCTGGTTGTGCTGGTGTTCTTGTGCTCTTCGATTCTCTGATGTTCCAGATCTGTTGTGATCTACAGGTCTCAAGGCATCAGGTCTATCTCGACTCTGACACCGTCTTCTTATCCGTCTCAGTCCCTGTGACTATGTTTGAATATGTGGATCCTTGTTCCGTGTTGGCGGTTTATTCATTTGCTAGTCTCGAACTCTTTTTGATCCTTGCTGATTCTCACCCTTCATATGTTTTGTAATTTGGTTTCGTGCTCGTACGTGGATTCGCTGAGTTGCACTTGTAATGAATGCCAATTTTGCTAGGATTGATTAGGGTTGTTCCATCTGATATATTCGTTAACGATGTATTTTCGTTTGGTTTGTAACTAGGTCAGGTCTAATGTATCTCAATCCATATCTTCATTTTTATTTAACATATTTTCACTTTATAGCTTAGAAAAATTTATTGTGTTCATAAAAAATGACCTAGCTACATGACATACGATTTTACAAGAAAAATTGTACTCTAAAGCGTGTGGGGTCTGGAGAACAAATATACGCGTTATTTTTTGGTACTAACGACAGCCTCCGATTAAGGAAAACATATTTTCATATTTTCATGGTTAAATTGTCGGGTTCAGATTCAGTACTCAGTTGTTGTTGCAGCCTTGTCGATATCAAATAATATATGTCAAGTTCTTGACTTTGTTTTATAAGTCATGTCACGTACAAACTTAATTTGATCAATTTAATTAATGACATAATAGTTAACATAAGACAAACAAGAAGGAAACTTAATCAAATCAATTAATTAATTAAGATTAGTAAAAAAAATTAATTGAGTGATTTTTTTTTTTTAAAAAAATACTAATACACATTCCTTAAAAATCCTTGCTTAATGGGCCAACATATGAGCCAGATGTTCAGCCCACACAAACGTCGTCTGTTTCTTCATCTTGCTTGTGGTCAAACAAAAAAAAAATCTCATTGATGCAGAAGCATGCTTGAGTCGTCGTTTTTTCAAGTCAGGATGGTTTACTTCTTTTGGTGAACATTGTATTTTCTTTTCTTCTACAGCTTCCCAAAAACATCAGTTTGGTGAAAAACTCTATTTGATTCTCTGCGGACATGGTTTTTGTGGAATCAATTTCAAATTCTCCCTCTTTTCAACTCATGGGTTTCATTTCAAATTCAATTCTTCTCTTTTCAACTCTCTCTTCTTTCAGTTTCCTTGAAGCCCCTCTCGCTTCCTTCTCGGCTTCACATCAAGGAAAAGAACACGATAGATTGAATAACTAATTAGAGTAAGTTGTAAGGATAGGTTTCAACTTGCTTTTCAATCCCTTCCTTATTTCATGATTTCATTTCATATTCTAATTTTTCTTTTTGGGAATGTTATTGTTTCTTCATGTTCACAATTTACAGTTTGACTGGGTAAGTGTTGTGAATTCGACGAAAAAATCACACCAATATGAAACTTGATGTATGAAGCAAATTAATCAAGCAACCAAATAAAGTTGATAGAGATGATGAAAGTAAATAATCCAAAAGCGAAAGACAAAGACACAATAGTTTGTTTATCCAATTCGATTTTAATTAACCTACTATGAGGGAGAGAGAAGCTCTTCGTTCCACTATAATCAAATAAGTTATTTACACAAGAAATTCTCAATTAGGGTTACAAGAATTAGCACCTAACTCTACCCTAAACCCAAATCCATTCCCATTGTGAAGAGACTGAATTTGACCTACCTATCCAAGGTGAACCAGATTATTCTCCCAAACATCTAGAATTATACTAAGAACAATTTCTCTAAAACTCTAGTGTGGCAAACCCTAATCGTAATTGCTTTCAACCTTATTTTTCTATGAATAAAGTATTCCTTATTTAAAGGAAAATATAAGCCTAAATAACATAAACAAATTTGCTTTTAAAATAAAACATAATCCAAGTGAGATTTTCCGCAAAACAAAAAAGATATATTCTGTCCTCGTGCTGCTCCCCGCGCCACGCATCTTGTGCCCCGTGCAGATGAAAGAGCCAAATCCAACAAGACACAAAACAATTGTCCTATATCATTTGGAGTTCTATTTGTCTGTGTTTTTTTTTTATTTATACATATCTACTTTTGAGATTGTTGAAATCTGGTGGAGTGTATTTCTTGTACCTCTTTATTTTTTTCATCCATTATATTAAAACATAATATATTTTCCATTCAAAACAAAAAGTTAGAATCTGCAAGTACATATTTTCTTTCTAGTTGAATATATTTTTGATAAATTTTAGGAGTTTATTGCTCTTTCCTTTTGCATGTCATAATGACATTATTTTATAATGTCTTATAGGCCTCTACTTCTAAAGATCATGTGACTACTGAAGAAGATTTTGATCCTGCAATGATTGAAGTGATTGATAGGTTTGCTGCATTGTTTTGACTTTGTTTAATTACTGGAAAAAGCTTTAAACCATGAATGCTTCTAATAATATCAATCTTTTGCAAAGGGTTTTAAGGTGAACCTTTGACCCTTTTCCAAAAGGTTCATATGTATTAGAAGCATTCATGGTTTAACGTTTTTTTTTTTTGTTTTTAAAGAAAGTCAAGACAATGCAGCTAACCTATCAATCACTTCAATCATTGCTGGATCAAAATTTTCTTCAGTGGTCACAAGATCTTTAGAAGTAGAGGCCGGTAAGACATTATAAAAAAAAATAGTCATTATGACATGCAAAAGAAAAGAGAAATAAACTCCTAAAATTTATAAAAAAAAAAAAAATTCAACTAGAAAGAAAATATATACTTGCAGATTCTAATTTTTTTTGTTTTGAATGAAAAATATATTATGTATTTATATAAAAATTGAAAAAAATACAAGAGAATGTCAAGAAAAATAAAGAGGTAAACGAAATATACTCCTAGAATCCAACAATCTCTAAAGTAATATATATAAAAAAAAAAACTGACAAATAGAACTCCAAATGGTATAATTGTGATTAACCTCAAAAAATAGAACTCCAAGTGATCTCAACATGTGTGCTCTATTTATCAAGCTAAAAGAGAACCTGACAAATAGAACATACATGCTGACTTTTCTTTGAAATTTTGAGGTTGATCACAAGTATGGTCGGTTAAAATAGTTGTGACATTTGGACTTTGCTTTGAATTTTTGCACAACGCATGCTGACAAGTCAGACTGGATAGAGAACATAGACAAAAATTCAGCTAAGAAAAACACAAGTTATATTTGTAACCCTAAACATCATAGAAAGATACTACAGTCAAAGATGTAAACACAATTGACCGAACTTTGTGATCAAAACTCAATCTCGTGTGTTTTCTAACAGAAACTTTGGTTACCTTTGATTAATTAGGCGTCTGCCACTCATTCAATGATGGTAACTTAAGCTTATCATTCAAGTTGGGATTAATGTTAATCAATTTCTTCAACTCAGACAACATCATAACTCTGGTTGATCTATCATCTCCACAGTGTGATAAATATTCATTCTCCCTGCATATAAACTAAAACTATATTTAAAATTCGACCAAATTTCAACATCTTCAATCAATAGTCAACCACATTATAGAAAAAGTAGAAAGCAAACAATGACCTAATAATTTCAAGGGTTAGAAAATGTGCTATTTCTTTGAACAAATCTTCATTGAATGTTTTTTTTTGGTTCATCAAATCTTCATTGAATGTTGAAAACACTTTCAAAATCTTTCACAAGAATATCAACAATTGCCACTTTCTCATCTTTGAGTACAAATGAGATCATTTAAACATTAGAAAAATAAACAACCACGAAATATTCTAATATATTTACACAAATACTTAAATAAAATCAAGAGTATAACTACTGTTTAAGATACGAGAGAATTAATCAAGAAGATAGTAGTAACAAAAATAATTGTAATTATAATGATTAGGGTTTTAAATAGAGGTTTACAATCGAGATCTGCGCCGCAGCATAGTGGTTTTAGATATTGCAGAAACCGCAATGTGATATTGACTGAAACCACATTTGATTTGCAATTCTCCAAAATACTTCAAATTTAAGAAGAGACCAAATTCTTGCTCCATCCTAAAACACACACAAAACAAACAAAAAAAAAACAAGTTAATTTTGTCAGGCTACTCACCATACAATAAACAAAAATTATTAAATAAAAAAAGGTCATTACTTCTGCAATGTTTCCTTCATATTCTCTTCCTGAAGAAATTGAAGAACGAGTAACATCATTTTTTGGTTCATAGATCCCATTTTTCTATCTCAAAGTGATGAGATCGAAAGACTTCTAAGAGAAAGAAGAAGAAAAAAAACTATGATATTTTTTAGATTGCATAGCTGAAAGAGTTGTCAACTCTTTAATCTGTTTGCTTAGTTTTTTTGAAGAAGAAAACAATTAAATAAAATAAAAAAATACACTCAAATTCTACAAAACACAAAAGATGCTACGAGGATGTTTTTTTGTGTGCATATCTACTATCTATATATAAGGATTTCAATTACCTATACAATTACATTATTACTTTTTTCCAACTAATTAAAATCAACTTACAAATTATTTTTTTTCCAGATTCTTTGCTTAATTAATGAATCTGGTCTATATTATAAACCATATTCATTAATTATTCAAAGAATCTATAAAGTGGTTTTTTTATATATATTTAAAATGGAGGGGGTACTTTTTCTCTTTACACATATTCTCCCTCTCTTACTTTTTTATTATTTATTTTTTTCCACTTTTTTATATCTCTCTTACATTTCATTTTTTTTCTCTTTTAACATTTCTTGTTTTTTATTTTACTAAAACTTTTCTTCTTACTCGTCTTTCATTTTCACAATTCAAATTGTATCTTTTTCTAATCTAATCTATTTATTATCTATTTTATATTATATGCTTTATATTTGAACTCTCATAAAAAAAATTCTAACATTTTATCAAGGTTTTCTATAGTAACATATATCATCATTGTATATGCATGATTAGAGTGGATTCAAATAATTTGAATTTATATTGCTGTGATATTTTTTTTATCAAATGGGAAAGTAGCATTATGCTACAAACCCTAAAATATATCAAAGAAAAAGGAAAAGATAAAAAATGAGGCCGCCACGGGGTAATAAAACCTGAATCTACAAAGTTAAACAAAGCTAAAATTAGAAAAACCTAACTTGTTTCTACCAAAGCCAATAACTAACTGTGCAGAGGCAAATTCCACCAAGTAAATGAAATCAAAGAGATCACTAAACTTAAATGCTAGTACAATTATTCTCTTCTTTATAAAGGTGAGTAACTATGAATTGAATTCGGTATTGCTTTCTAGGTTAATTGGTTCAAAGAAAATAGGAATTTCTTAGTTTTCAGAGTTGGTTCAGGAAAGTAAAATCTCTAACTTCGAGGATTCTTTGGTTTCGTTTGATGCGTTTGCGTTGTTCTCTTACTTATTTAAATGTGAACTAGAAAGACAGGCCTAGCATATGACTCTATAATCAGCTAGTCGGAATCGGAATATGCTTTTATCCTTGCTTGAACTGGTTTACTCACAGGCACTGAAACTAGATAGCAACTGTAATTGTATTGGATGGCAAGGAAATCACAAGATTGTTCACTTAAAACCTAGCTTGCTGGCGACTGCTGGCTCTCCTAAGTCTCTTTCCCTTTCCTGCAACTGGAACTCTAAATGTAGCAAACTCTCACTTGAAGAATTGCTAGCTTGCCTATAATGAACAAAGGTTAAAACCAAGAAAATTAACCATGTGAGCAAGCCTACCTTGGGAAATTGAGCCAAAAAATATAGTAAACTTCTCTTTACTAATGGTCTGACCAGAAGCTTCTGAATAAGATGTAAAAAAAATTTGAAACTTGAATGTTTGACAATTTCTATTTGCAAAATAGCAACATGTCATCAACATACAAGTTACGTGAAAGAAATTGAATAGACCTAGTCTCTTTAATTAAATCAAAATTGCCATCATCCACCAGTTTAGAAATACCCCTACTTAAAACATCCTAAGCAATACAAAAGAGAAGAGGTGACAGTGGATCACCTTATCTCACTCTCCTAGAACAATTAAAATTACCATGATGTAGTGTTTTGTGTCTCCCTCCAAATGTCAATACACTTTAATTTTTTCTTGCCAAAACAATTCTTTAAGATACAATGCTTATTCAAGATCCAATTGAGCCTTCTTCTCTAAGTCAAACAAAGTATTAGTGTGGCCTAAATTGCCAATGTGCTCCTACATGGTCACTTGTATCTTGATCTTAGCCAAAACAATTCATTTGTGAAACTATTCTTAAATCGAAACCTTCAAAGTTGTTTTTAGCCAGGGGCAGATCTATAGTCCGACAAGCCCGGGAAATCCGGTAATTTTTTTTGATATTTTAGGGGTTGGTTTTGGGCAAAATTACGATTTTTAGAGGTTAATTTTGAATAAAACTGAGTTTTTTTTTATCTTTTTAAAATTGAGATTTTTAATATACTATTGAAATTTTTGTTTAAAACTGAGATTTTATCCGAACTTTATAAACTTTCTAGCTCCCCCACTGCTTTTAGCAACTTGAGTTTCAAGCAAAGTTGAAGGAGCATGAGCTCCTCTATGTTCAAAGCTCCTAAATATTAATGTACTTTGATAATTATTAAGAAAAACACATAACAAATATTTGTCAATGATAAATACATACTAACTTAAAAAATTCTTACTTGAAATAATGCCAAAGCATGTACACTTCTCGGATTAGGCGTGTCCGTGTTCGACACGTGTCTGTGTCAGTGTCTGACACCGACACAACACTTATTATTACGCTGAATTATGTTATTTTTTCAAATTATTATTGGTATCATCGTGTTAGTGTCTGTGTCGTGTCCCGTGTCCGTGCTTTATAGCACAACACACATACCATAACAAAAAAAACATTTTTCTTTTAGAAAAAGATTAAAATAGTGACAAAAATATTAATATTCTATTTTTATAAAATGAGATTTTTTGAACAAGATTTTCTTTTTTGACAAAGTCTTAGCTCTTAAGTTTAAAAACATCATATCTTATCTCCTCCATCAATTCTACACTTTACATATTTGACTTATCTATATTGTACACACCCCCTAGTCCAAAGAACAATAATGACAGTTCAATTTTTATTTTTATGTTTTTGGTAGTGGACAGTTCAATTTTTATATTGTCCTATTATACCATCTTTGAAACATAAATAATAAAAAAACAAAACAAATACTTTTATAATTTATATCAACGAATTTGAATATATTTGTTGAATACACTAATATTCTTTACAATTTTTCAACTAATTATCATATTCACACTCACGCGCCACCCCACCGTTTCAAACACGTTCCGTGTTTTAAAAACCCGCCACGTCAGCACTTTCAACTAAACTCAACTCACTAACTTACTAACTCACTGAGTCTCAACTCGTCCACCTTGTTCTACTTTTAACTCAGCCACCGAGCTACAACTACCACCACCAATACCACCGCACGACGACGGAGAAACACTCCCTTTCCAATCCATACTAAGAATCCTCTTAAACGACAACATTCGACTCATCGGTGAACGAAACGACGACTGAGTCGACGACGGCGAGTCACAACACAACTCGTTCCTCGAAGGTACCTCAATTGTCACTCCCGAAAAAGACGGTTTTCTCCTTAACCCAACCGAACTCGAACAAACCTCTTTACCGGTTCGGTTCAAATTCTCACTTTCCAAACCCGAACCGGAATTCGAACTCGAACCGGTTTCCGCTTCACAAACAGTTATAACAAATTCGGGTCGGGTTTCAAATTCGGATACGGGTTCAACCGGTGCACGACAAAGTGGACACGTGGAATGAGAATGAAACCACATATCAATACACTCAGTATGAAAACTATGTTTACATTTGGGTAAAACCCGACCCGTTTCACCGGATTCAAATTCCGATAAACACACAGCACATTCCGACGGGTTTTCCGGTTGGGTTTTCGGATCGTAAAAAAATAACGGAAGCGAAGCGATAACAGAAGCTTCAAGACCACGTGAAGTAACAACGGTGGTTGTTGTTGTTGGATTATCGGTGAAGAAAACTAGCTGAGTACGACGGCGGTGACGGTTACGACGGCGGCGAGATTGAATAAGATACCAACGAGCATAAATATGAAGACAAAGCATTAGAATGATGATGAAGAAAAGAAGAACAATTGCACAGAGCATGATTTTGCCGTCAAGATTGAAACTTTTAGCATCGGAATCATTGGGTGGGTTTAAATCTTCTTTGTTGAATTTGAATTTGGGTATTGGGTCATCGTTTTTCTCCATTTGTGGAAGAAAGAAGGTGGGGGTGTATGAATGAGTGAGAGGGGGGTGTGAAAAGAGAAAATGAAGAATAATGAAGGAAGAAGAAAAGATAGGGTTTAAGTAAGATTAGGTTGATAGAGAAAATGAAAGAGATAGAAAATACAGAAGAAAGAGTGAGGAAGGTTCATGAGAGTTTCTTTTTGAAGTCTCTTTGATGGTTGAAAAATTGTTAAGATATTATGAGAAAATGATTTTACTTACTCATATACCTGCTTTGTTGCTGAGGTGGAACAAAAGAACACCAATTTTGACGCGGTTTACTTTTTTCTTTATGTATTGCACAGTAATTATAATTTTTTTTTTAATACATTAAAATTTTTCTTGACTCAATTTGACAATTTTCATTAAAATATATAGGGTCAATTTAAAATAGCTTATTTTTGAGTTTATTGAAAATAGTTTTGCAAATAATTAAATTTTGATATATTATTATAAGTTTTGTCAAGTTAGTTTATAAAAAATTAATTTATAAAAACACACATTTTAATAGTAATTGTTTTTTATATTAACATAAAAATTTATTTATTTGCATAAACTATTGAGAATAAACTCAAAAATAAGTTATTTCAAATGAATTCATAGTAATAGAAGGGTGAACCAGTCAAGAGGGGGTGATATTTAACCTATGATATCCAAATGCGGGTATGGTACCGGTATTCGATACTGATACGGGGTACGACAATATTAGAAAAATTAAGGTACAAGTATGTATGTATAATTTTTTTAATATAATTATATAAATAAAAATAATAGAACTATATTATTAAAACAAATAATTAAACAAATAAAAAGCAATTAGCTAAAAAAGTCAAATGGCGTCTAACATAGATTCTTCGCGAGAAAGACTTGCAACTTCAAGAATACCATCTACATATCAATATCGCATGTTTTAGTTGTTCCTTCATTATAAATATTATTATTTCTCTCTCGAGAGTAGATGAAAAATTCTTTGAATAAAATTAGATTGACCCTATTCATTTTCAATGAATGGGTGAATATATTCAGCTACTAATTTGTTATTGCTTTAGTAGAGCTGCTACTTTTATATGATAAACAAATAAAAAACATAAACCTTCATATAAATAAAAAAAGCAAATAAAAGAAAAAGGAAAAAAATTTGCGTTTTTTTTATTTGTGTACCACACGTGTACCCGTTGCAAAAGAAATAAAAATAAAATAGGTATGCAATCGGTCCATACACAAGGAGTAGCATAAGAGTATCGGGTATCGGTACTCTCCCTAAAATGGAGTACCCGTTCTTCATAATTTAACTCATTCCGACAATCAAATCACTATGCTTCGAAGGTGTGAGATATTAAAAATTAAATGTGATATATTTGACTTAGACCATGAAAATATATCTAAATAAATGATCTATGTTATAATATTTCATAGATATGATCTATGTTATAATATTTTTTAAACTAATGATCAATTTTGTAATACAATTATTTGATAAAGAATTATTAAAAGTGTTATATTGATAAGTTTAACATCTTGATATCATTTGATTCTAATTTATTATTATGATATATATAATTTAAATGTTAACGCATAAATATACAAGATTTCAATTGAGTAAAAAATCATTGTGAAGCCTCTGCGCAAATACGGAGACTTTCAATTTCAAAAATACCAATTTAGCATGAAAACATCGCTTATCGAGGAATCACTTAACCAAAGATATTTCTGTTTGCATGCATGATATGCTTCGAGTTTCCTTCACCTAAACATTTTCTCAATTAAACACGCTTTCTTGTTTTCTATAATGTATCCAAATTTACAATAATTATTTTCTATTTTGCATAATCTGTTTGTTGCGATTGATTATTATATCATCAGTTTCTTGTATGATTGCTAGAAAGCTTTATTAAATCTTAGGGAGATGTATATTAACAAACAAACAAGAGTGGTATATTAAACAAGTGAGAGCGGACAAATGAGGGGAGTACGTTCATGTTCATATTAGGATGTTCACATCTAAACCAACCTAAAATAAAATTATAAATATATTTAAAAAAACTGGAAATTACACAAAATTAAAATTTGTGGAATGTGTTTTGATACTTTTTAGTAAATATTGCTCGGATTAGATTATATAGAGTAAACTAAAGTTTCATTTCTTGAGAGATACTTAAATAGTTAAATTACATTCACCTCTACTCTTTTGGTTCAGAGGTTTTAAAGCGGAGGGGAGGTGAGGTGAAGGGAGAGATTTTTAAGAAGGGGAGATGATGTAATTAAAACATAATTTATTATGTTGACAAAATTACACTAATTTTTTTATTAAAATTCTAAATTATCCTTGTTGGAATATTAAAAGTTTAGGTTATATTTTTTTTTACAACAAATTTTTTTTAGGTTTTCTATTCATTAGAGTTTTTTTTGTTATATATTCATTAGATATTTTTTTGACGTAATATATCCATTAATTTTTTTTTGACGTAATATATCCATTAGTTTTTTTTTTGACGTAATATATCTATTATAATTCCCTCCCCCTCGTTAAAAAGTTGAATCAAACATAAAAATTTAAAGTTAAAATATACATTTTCCTTTTCCCTTTTGCAAAATATATTAGAGAAAATTGCATGTTTCTCCCTTTTTGGGTAGATAGATTAAATGACAAAACAATTATAAACTCACACACACAAGTGAGGGAGTCAGGGTTCACCTTGATCATGACGTCCAACCTAACAATTTCGACACTTTTTCCGGTTGAACTAGGACTTATACCAGTGGGTCGCTAAAGAAATATAGAGACCGACGATTTGTTACTAGTTTTTTCGGTCCCTTACATCTAAGTCATCGTACAGTACTTGACTGATTCTCTGTCAAATCAAACAACATATGCATTAGTTGGCTCCTTCCGTAGTTTTCACTATTTCACTGTTTGACACATATCCATGTGTCCACGCGTCAAGCCACGTATGCAAACCATTTGCCACATAGGTCAAAACTTCTGGAAATGATCAAATTGAAACCTAAATTAAACGTAAGAGACCAAATTGAAACTTTTTAAATGTAAGAGACCAAATTGAAACCTAAAATAAACATAAAGGACCTAGTTTAGCTTATATTTTTTAATTTGGTTGTTGCATTCACACAATACTTTTATTTTTTAATTTGGTTGTTGCATTTTTTTTCTTCTATTAATGACTATATCTTATATCATTTGTAACTTCATATTTACAATGTTTTTCATAGGTAAAGTTTTGTGAATGTTCTTTATCCAGTTTGATCAGTTAGCATTCGTTGTGCAAGAATATAAATATCTCAACTTTGTTAATCGACCATACTTTGTTAAACACAAAAGTGTTGACTATAAATGGAGCTTTAAATATCCTAACTAAGAGAATGGGAAGAACTAAAAACATCTACAAAAGAAGACTTCAACGTTGGACATTTGAATAAATATGAACAAATTAAGTAAAAACAATAGGGCCTCCAACACAGTAACCTTAAATGGAGAGATTAGACAGTGAATAAATTAGACAAGCATGTCTTCTAGTTGGTCCATAGTTTGATTCCTAGTGATAAAAATATGAGGGATCTAGAATCTTCAAGATTTCTGGGTGTAGACATACATTTTCACGCACAGCCATCGATTTTCAATCCGACGGTTTTTATTAACTTAATTTTACACTGCAAAACAATCTTAGTGTTTGGACTTAAGCACGTGGGAAGAGTTCAATCCGAAAAAACAAGTCTAATATAATATGTGGGATATAGCCTCACGACTTAAGTACAATATTGAATATTTTAATATACTCAAGGTGAGACTCCTAACACTCGATCACCGATTTAAAATCAGACGGCTCAGATCAATTATTGAGTCATGTAGATAGAAAATTCATTTCAAAAGAAGAGAGGCTATCTTCTATCAATTAGTTCTACTACAATTCATATTTGATGATAATAAATTACACAAAGAAAAAATAACCATTGTGAATGAAATAATTTGTTTGGCAATATTGAAAGACCTCTTTCTTTTCAAATTATTGATCTCAAATAAGTGTTTAGTTTCAGAATTGGGTTGAATCAAATTCAATCTCTAAAATAATAAGCTTTTAAAGTAAGGACTACTCATTATTTATTTGTTAAATATGTTTTTAATTTTTACATTTTTTATTATATTTAGTCTTTTATATTTCGTTATTTGTATTTTTAGTCTTTTTCGTCAATTTTTTGTGACTAGGATAACGAAATCGGCAACATAGGATAACTTAAATTGACTAGGATAACATTTGCATTGAATGACATGACATCTATGGGGAACTACAAATATAATAAAAAAAATGTAGGGACTAAAAATCGAAACTCACATAAAAGTAGGGACTATACTCCATCCGGTCTCATATATAAGCAACAATTACTTTTTTAAATTCATTAAAAAGGTGATGTATATGATCTATAATATGAACTAAATACATAAATTTTTCGATGAATCTAAAAACGTAACTTTTTCAATGAAACACAAAACTTATCATAATCCATGTCATCATTCTACATCAAATTAAATCTAACGACCAAGATTTAGCACAAAATAAGAAAAAAATCTCAACTTTGACTAGTCAACATTTGATTAATTTCCCTTCCACTTACACTCACGGCGCTGGATCTGCAACAACTTATAAATGTGTAACAATTTTAGAGTGATTCTTCTATAACTTCGGGCAATTTGGTCACCGATGGTGGTTTTACAGAGAATTGAACCCACCCATTATCAACTGCATGAATCCGTCAAGGTCGGTTCTTTTGTAGTCGAGTGATGCAGATTCAGGCGGTTCATAGATGCTTGTCCACTCCTAGGCAAAAGTACTTCGAAGCTTTCGACAGGTAATGATCTTGATCATCACCATATCTTTCTCATCATAAATTTAAATATCAGTCACATTAACAATTCAATCGAGTTGTGATCCTTGATATAGTTTGGAGAATCACATTCAAATGTGGTGTTAATCAATGTTTCATAGTGGTTTTGATAACATAAAAAATATTGTGTTGTGGTTCAGATCGCAGTTGCAGAACTCTATTTAAAATCTTAATGGACCTCTAATATTGTGAAGAATTTCAATCAAATGTGATTTCAATCGAGTCATGTGGTTTCTGCAACATAAAAAACCATTATGTCATGGTCAGGTCACTACAAGAAATATAATTTTTTGCAACAACTTTTTTTGTTAAAAGTTGTTACAAGTCGCTGGCAAAAGTATCTTGAGTAGTTTTGCCAGCGACCTGTAACAAAAAAAGTTGTTACCAAAAATCATATTTCTTGTAGTGGGTATCGATTGCAAAACTCTATTTAAAACCCTAATCATAATCATCATTTTTATAACTATTTTCTTAGGGTCAGGATCAAATGACACCAAAGTGTCAAACTTAAAAATATGACATCTTTGATAATTTTTTACCGAATCATTGTATTACAAAATTGACCGTTAGATTTAACTATATTATAACATAGATCATGTTTATAAAATATAACATTAATCGGAAATAAGTTCATATGTCAATGAGATACATCAAAATTAACTCATTTTTTTATATTATTCATAAGACTTTAATTTTCATGTATCTCATTGACATATCAAATGATATATATGATGTATGTTATAGTATCTTTCAATCCAACGGTAGATTTTGCAATACAATTATCCGATAATGAATTATCGGACATGTCATATAAAAAGTTTGACATCTTGATGTCATTTGATCCTCACTCATTTTCTTAATTAATTTTCACATCTTAAACATTAGTTACATCTTGCGTAAAAAAAACATTAGTTACATCTTGATTTTATTTAAATACGTATTTCTGTAAAATGTATTAGATTATTTCATGGTTGACTGTTTTTTTAATTTTAAATAATCTCATTTGTGATTAGAGATGAGAAAGTTGCTGCTCTTACTTTTTTTTTTAGGTTGGAGCAAAAATATGATCTATTCTCCAATTTGAAGTATTTTGAAGAGAAAATCTTTGCAAGAGAATGGGATGAGTATGAGAAATACCTCAATGACTTTACCAAAATCATTAAAAATCAATACTCTGCCAAGATGATCTTCGAGATTACAAAGCAAAAATATTATGAAACTTTGGATAGATAATGGCAGTAACAACTGTCACTATTTACCCAAAGCTTCATAATACTTTTGTTTTCTTATCTCAAGAATCATCTTCGTCAAGTATTGATTTTTATTGATCTTTGTAAAGTCATTGAGGTAGTTCAAATTGGAGAAGAGATCATATTCTTATCCAGCCTAAAAAAAACCACTTTCATTTTACCACTCTAGCTACTACCTAACCAGGGGCGGAGCCCTTTATGGGCTGGACAGGGCCATGGCCCGCCCCAGGATTTTTTTTTTTTTTTTCATAGGTATACTACGGCCCCATTTGGCCCGGCTTATTTTTTACTTTTTATTTTAGCTTAAATGAAATAAAGAAGTATAAAATTATATTTGATAATATTTCTTCTTAAAAGTATTAAATAAATAAAGTAAAGAAGTAAAAAATTAAAAAAAATAAAATAAAACACAATTTTTTCCTTCTTTACTATTTTTAAGGAGAAGAAAAAAAGAGGAAAATAAGCCGGGCCAAACGGAGCCTATTTAGCGGCGGTTTTAAACCCCGCTAAATAGACTGCATAATATTACTGCTTACTGGTTTGCGGGAGTTTTAAACCCCCTCTATTTGGACGTCCAGAATTTTTTAATGTTTTTTATTTTGCCGGGGTTTCAAACTCCCTCTATTTTGAAGTTGATATTTTAAATTTACAAGATTATTAACCTACTTTAAATTGTTCCAAGAAAAATTCTCTATTATTAATCATTCAAATATTGTTTCTAATTTACTTTTTGAAGCATTTCTTCTAATGTTTTATTGTTATAATTTATAAATGTTTTAAAATGTGTAATTTATTTTTTCAAAGTATTCATATATCTTTTTTTTGAGAAAAAGTACTCAAATTTTTATTTCAAATAGAGTTTTAATGTATAAAAAATTCTGTTTGATCATTTTTTTTGTTAGAAAATTTAAATTTTTGTTTGAGGAAACTAAATAAAAAGTATGAAATTTACGCATAAATTAACGTAAAATATATTTCATAAAATATTTTTTTACGAAATTTTTTAGTATTCGATTTATAACTAGCGGCCCCCTCTAACCGTTAGGGCTAGCTCCGCCACTGTACCTAACCCATACAATAGAAAACAAATTAATTAGATAATCTTCAACACGATAAAAAAGTCGTGATTAGAGATGAGAAAGTGGCTCCTCTTACTTTTTTTTTAGGTTGGAGCAAGAATATGATCTATTCTCCAATTTGAAGTATTTTGAAGAGAAAATCTTTGCTGGAGAATGGGATGAGTATGAGAAATACCTCAATAACTTTACCAAAATCATTAAAAATTGATGCTCCGCGAAGATGGTCTTTAAGATTAGAACGCAAAAATATTATGAAGCTTTGGATAGATAATGGCAGTAACAACTGTCACTACTTATCCAAAGCTTCATAATACTTTTGTTTTCTTATCTCAAGAATCATCTGCATGAAGTATTGATTTTTATTGATATTGGTAAAGTCATTGAGGTACTTCAAATTGAAGAGGAGATCATATTCTTGTTCAGCCTAAAAAAAACCACTTTCATTTTACCACTCTAGCTACGACCTAACCCATACAATAAAAAACAAATTAATTAGATAATCTCGAACACGATAAAAAAGTGGTGTTTAGAGATGAGAAAGTGGCTCCTCTTACTTTTTTTTTAGGTTGGAGCAAGAATATGATCTATTCACTACAAAAAATGTTGATTTTGGCAGCGACAAATGTCGTTGCCGAAAATGTAAAGTTGCTGCAAAATGTGTTTTTTGCAGCGAAAAAATTGTTGCTGCATGTCGCTGCCATAAGTGCCGTTGCGAAAAGTTTTGCAAGGACAATTAATGTCGCTGCCATAATTAGTCTTTTTACAACAACAATAATTGTTGTCTTATGAGACTATTGTTGCTACTAAAAGATATTTTTGTCAACGACTAAAGTCGCTGCAAAAAAATATTTTTGTCAACAACTAAAATCGTTGCAAAAATGTATTTTTTTTTTTTGTAGAAAATCTTTATTTCTCAAAGTCGATGATATTTTTGTTACTATTTACAACAAAAACTTTAAATATTAATTTAATCTCCCGTGTGAATTAATGTTCATTATCAACCATTAATTGCTAAATTTTATTTATAAGTTATGTTTCTCGTTCAACCTTTTTTTTAATCAACGAATTTTATTTATAAAAAAATTTAAATACAAATAAAAAGAACCAAGTATAATCACAAGTTTTTAGACCGTAACAAAATCAAGTGGTCATTCACATAATATCGAAACACTAAACTAGCCATGGCCACTAGGCCAACAACAACAACAACAACAACAACAACAACAAACTAGAAAACACAAAAAGAACAGTACTATTTTGAATGTCTATCACTTAATCCTATATGAATACCACAAAAATTACTAAAACATAGATGACTTGATCTTTTGCCCCAATCTCTTTTTGTCCTTTATTCATCATCTTCTTTCATAGTCTCGACACTTTTCTTCGCTTGCGTTAGTATTCTTCGAATACTTTCTAATATTAGATGCCTTATTGTCGTAGATTTTTAAAGAGGATCGTAGGATGAATAGTAATCTGTGGTATAGAAAGTTTGCAGTACATGAGTTAAGTGAGTAAATTTATAGCTGTTATTTCATATGTCAATAACTAGAAAAACATAAATTATATAGTATATTATTATTGGAGAATGTATAATAATTATATATATACCTTGAATTGTATTTGCAAGATGGTGGAATCTTGATACAAATCATGAAGTTCATGAAACCCATTAGGATTGTCAATAAACGTTCTCTTGCTATTTTCCAAACTTTAACTCCTGGATGTGCCCTAAATACCGTCGAAAATATGTTGCAATTATCCTTAAATAAATAAAATAATGGATTCTCTTTACTCAAATATGATGCATTAGTATCTCAACAGTGATGGTGGATATGTATGATATATATTTTTTTTTTAAAAGGGTATAGAGTGGTACCCTACTTCTAATATAATAAAATTGATTACTACTTGCTGACCAAGGAAAGACTTTTGTCACATATAAAACAAACCTATCCTATTAATTACTACTATTTCCAAACGGTGATAAAAGTAAATCGGTGACTTAGTCATCAAAGGAAATAATTATTGTTAATAACAAGTTAACAACAATAATAATTATCATAATAGGGAAGTTATAGAAATAATATAAGACGTGAAGAGAAGTAATAGGAAGTAGTGGGTACCTAATGAATTAACTAAGTCAATATGACCACAGATAAATATTTTTCATAATAAAATATATTTTTATTTTTCTCAATTAAAATTTGTAGACAAATTAAAATTGAACTTTTGAAATATCCTAAAAATATCCAAATTTTGTTATCTTTACTAATTTGTTCTTATCAGTTTTAATAATATTTTAAATTTTGTATCATTCATTATTATTTTACCCTTTAACAATATATGCATAAAACTAGGAAAAAAAATATAAAGATTATATGAAGTTTAGTAAAAAAAAATATAGAAAAAAACAAACAATAAAAAGATTATAAATGGATCTACGAATAAAAATAGGAATAAAACAATAAAAATTAAGTAGTTTTTTTTTATGTAAAAAAAATTATGTATATAGCAGCAAATTAGTTATATCGTTGTTAAAAAGTCGCATTATTTGCAACGATAAAAAAATATTGTTGGGACAAGTCACTTTTCCCAACAATAATGTAATTGTCGAGAAAAAACTAACTTATTCCAACAACTTAAATTAGTTGCTGCTATATGTATATTTTTGTCAACAATTTGAATGTCGCTGCGAAATAATCGCTGCGAAATATCTTATTTCTTGTAGTGATTCTTCAATTTGAAATATTTTGAAGAGAAAATCTTTACCGGAGAATGGGATGAGTATGAGAAATACCTCAATGACTTTATCAAAATCATTAAAAATTGATACTCCGCGAAGATGGTCTTTAAGATTAGAAAGCAAAAATACTACAAAGCTTTAGATAGATAATGAAAGTATCAACCATCACTACCTATCCAAAGCTTCATAGTATTTCTGCTTTCTTATCTCAAAAATCATCTTCATGAAGTATTGGTTTTTATTGATCTGTGTAAAGTCATTGAGGTACTTCAAATTTAAGAGGAGATCATATTCTTGTTCAGCCTAAAAAAAACCACTTTCAATTTACATCATGGTGTCATTTGCTCCTCACTCATTTTCTTAATTAATTTTGATCATATCTTAAACATTAGTTTCATCTTTGCGTAAAGAAAAACATTAGTTACATCTTGATTTTATTTAAATACGTATTTTTGTAAAATGTATTAGATTATTTCATGATTGATTGTTTTTCTAATTTTAAATAATCTCATTTGTGATTAGAGATGAGAAAGTGGCTGCTTTTACTTTTTTTTTTAGGTTGGAGCAAGAATATGATCTATTCTCGAATTTGAAGTATTTTGAAGAGAAAATCTTTGCTAGAGAATGGGATGAGTATGAGAAATACCTCAATGAACTTACCAAAATCCTTAAAAATCGATATTCCGCCAAGATGATCTTCGAGATTAGAAAGCAAAAATATTACGAAGCTATGGATAGATAATGGCAGTAACAACTATCACTACTTATCCAAAGCTTCGTAATACTTTTGTTTTCTTATCTCAAGAATCATCTTCATGAAGTATCGATTTTTATTGATCTTTGTAAAGTCATTGAGGTACTTCAAATTGGAGAAGAGATCATATTCTTGTTTAGCCTAAAAAAAACCACTTTCATTTTACCACTCTAGCTACTACCTTACCCATACAACAAAAATCAAATTAATTAGATAATCTTCAACACGATAAAAAAGTGGTGATTAGAGATGAGAAAGTGTCTGCTCTTACTTTTTTTTTAGGTTGGAGATCTATTCTCCAATTTGAAGTACTTTGAAGAGAAAATCTTTGCTGGAGAATGGGATGAGTATGAGAAATACCTCAATAACTTTACCAAAATCATTAAAAATTGATACTCCGCGAAGATGGTCTTTAAGATTAGAAAGCAAAAATAGTATGAAGCTTTGGGTAGATATTGGCAGTATCAACCATCACTACCTATCCAAAGCTTCGTAGTATTTCTGCTTTCTTATCTCAAAAATCATCTTCATGAAGTATCGATTTTTATTGATCTTTGTAAAGTCATTGAGGTACTTTAAATTGGAGAAGAGGTCATGCTCTTGCTCAGCCTAAGAAAAACCACTTTCATTTTACCACTTTAGCTACTATCTAACCCATACAATAAAAAACAAATTAATTAGATAATCTTCAACACGATAAAAAAGTGGTGAATTATCTCTGCTTCGACAGATGAAAGAGTTATCTTGAGTTGATCCTGACGGAAGAAAGCCACAAGGGAATTTCTGTGTCCTTACCTTTCAACCTTAGTTTGTTGGCTAAATGGCATTGGGGACTTTTTCAACATGATAGACCTTTATGGAAGGAGGTGTTCGTTACAAAATTTGGAGAAAGTATAACTCATCGAATTGAGTAGGTGGGTGTTAATTTCCTATATTATTCATCAAGTTGGTGGTAGGAATTGGTTTTCGGAAGTGATCAAGAGGAAAGTGGGTGATGGAGGTCAAATGTTTTATTTTTGGGAAATAGAGTGTTCATAGGTTGAAGATTGAACCGAATTTGTTTTATGAATGGTCGTGGGAACCTAAAATTTGTTTCGATGAATAGGTTGATGTCTTGATACCTGGTTATTGTTTTTACTCTATTACTATTTCATTGGTGTTGTGGCTTGTTGTATTTGTATGCATCAAGTTGGGTGGTTTGCTGGAGTTGGATTTTTGGTTTAGCCATTGTGTTAGTTTGGTTTTGATTTATTTCACCGGCTCCATTATGCAGGTTTTTGTAATTTTAATACATTTTTATTATCCTTTATACTCAAGGATGTTATATAATATATTCGGTTATTTTAGTCCTCTTTGCTTTGTTTTTTCTTTTTTCTCTCATGTAACCAAAAAAAATATATTCGGTTATTTTCAAGAAAAAATAGACAATCTTTTACATGAGTGATTCTTGTGTGGACTTTAGCAATTAGTCATCACTTTTGGTCACACATTCAAAATACTATAAATTGGAACTACTTCTCTCTATTGAGGAATTTCGGTGTGTATCCTCACCCTTCAGAATTGTTTTAAATAATTGAAATTATATGTGATGAAAAAAAAAAATGAATAGATGAGATTTAATTGGAGAGTAATGTCATGAGATTTTCTTTATTTACTATTTTTTTTTTATGACCATCTAAAATTATTCCTTCTACAAATAGGTTAGTAGAACTTCGTGTCCATCTTGGATAAAATTTTATTTTTATTTTTTTGACTAAAATCTTGGATGATTTATATCAAGCAAAAATGACCATATTTAGAGAAAAATCGTGTTCAAGGTTTTAGTTAGATGTTAAGAACAATGTCCACAAACTCTTCCTTTTCAAATTCTCAAACTTGTTTAAGTCCGGAGCCAAGAAGTTTCATGATATGAACTAGATGAGAATAAATTCTCTCAATTTTTCTCAATTTTTACATTTCAATCATCAATCAACTTCTCTAAATTTCTTTTAAATTTAAATATTATTAAATATTTATGATCTAATGGTCTATATATTTCACATGGTTAGTACTTAGCATTTAAACAAGCATTTTTTTGTACTTCCATCATTTTTTTGTACAACTTTGCCTAAATTCCGAAATGAAATTACGAAGCAATCTGGAAGAGTTTTTTTTTTTCTTTTTTTTACAACTTTCCTAAATTTCCTTCTCTTGTACAGGGCATTGCGGCAAAAACTCTTGAGTCTGAGGCTCGTGTGATGTATGTGAAGATGAACCATGCTCAATGTGTTGAGAAGTTATGTCTCCTAGAGTAGGAACACACGTGATGGCCTCGTGGGTAGGAGTTTGAATCGATTGTGGTATATTCTATCCGTTCCAAAATAAATATCAAATTTTGATTTAAGTTACTAGTCATATGATCAACTTTGACCGAATTTTTTTTCTAGTATATATATACAAATATTAACATATGAGATGATGTTTGATTTGTCTCAATGAATATTTTTAAAATATACAATTTTTATAATTTTTAGTCATATGAGATGAATATTTTTTTTATAATTTTTATAATTTTTATAATTTTTAATAACAGATTTACTAGAGATATTGATGATCAAAGTTGTATATTGGCAAACATAAAAATAGTCAAACAAGTCATTTATTTTGGGATAGAGGAAATAGCTTGGAATGGTGGTTCAGTTGCTTGGACTAGCACTACAAAAAAACGCCCATTAGCCACGGTCAGAGAACATTGACAAAATTGGGTTCAAACTGGTTAGAGAAAATATACAAAAGTGCAAATAGAAAATACTGAAGATTGAATTTTGATCATCAAGTTCGGTCACCTATGTCTATGTCCTTGATTGTAATCCAATTTTATTATGTTTACGCTTTCAAATTGCAACTTGTGTTTATAATTTTAGCTAAACTACACATTTGGTCTCTTACGTTTATTTTGGATTTCAATTTAGTTCCTTACGTTTAAAAAGTTTTAATTTGTTAAACACAAAAGTGTTGACTATAAATGGAGCTTTAAATATCTTATTAAGAGAATGGGAAGGAACTAAAAACATCTACAAAAGAAGACTCCAACGTTGGAGATTTGAAGAAATATGAACAAATTCAGTAAAAACAAAAGGGCCTTCAACACAGTAACCTTTAAATGAAGAGATTAGACAGTGAATAAATTAGACAAGCATGTCTTGTCTTCTGTTTCGTGCATAGTTTGATTCCTAGTGATAAAAATAAGAGGGATCTAGATTTCTTGGTGTAGACATACATTTTCACGCTCAGCCATTGATTTTCAATCAGACGGTTTTTATTAACTTAATTTTACACTGCAAAACAATCTTAGTCTTTGGACTTAAGCACGTGAGAAGAGTTCAATCCAAAAAAACAAGTATAATATAATATGTGGCCTCACGACTTAAGTACAATATTGAATATTTTAATATACTCAAGGTGAGACTCGTAACACTCGATCACTGATTTAAAATCAGACGGCTCAGATCAATTATTGTGTCATGTAGTTAGGGTAGAAAATTCATTTCAAAAGAAGAGAGGCTATCTTCTATCAATTGCTTCTACTACAATTCATATTTGATGATAATAAATTACACAAAGCAAAAATAACCATTGTGAAAGAAATAATTTGTTCGGCAATATTGAAAGACCTCTTTCTTTTCAAATTATTGATCTCAAATATGTGTTTAGTTTTAGAATTGGGTTGAATCAAATTCAATCTCTAAAATAATAAGCTTTTAAAGTAAGGACTACTCATCATTTAAGGTTATATGTTTTTAGTCTCTATTTTTATATGAGTTTCGACTTTTAATTCTTACATTTTTTTATTATATTTTTAGTCCTTTATGTTTTCGCCATTTGTATTTTTAGTCTTTTTCATCAATTTTTTGTGACTAGGATATTTGAAGGTTGATTTTTTTTTTCTCCCCGTTGAACCGGTGGTTATGCTAATCATGAACTTTCATAGTGAACAGCTACTTGCAAACATGAGAAAGATATAATAAGCACACATGAAGGAGCATACTAATTGTTGTTGAGGAATGCTACAGAGTGGTCAGAGTGTCTGATGGGTGTAATTAGGGGTGAATAAAAATATTTGAACCGACCGAACTCATACTAATCGAAATTAAGTTTGATGTATCAGACGGGTTTATACAGATTTTTGGGCTTACACCTGACAAATAATGGGTAAAAACAGTTAAATATGATTGGGTTCAGTTTTCAAAATTTAAATATGCCTTTAATCAAACCCTTCTGAGGTTATAAGATCACGAGTTTTTTCTATCTCATGTTTTGTATTGTACAATTGTTTTTTATATAGAAAAAAATAAATTACAAATCATTTAGACATAAGGCACAAGATAGACACTATTATTGTAAATTTAAATTATGTCTCTGTCATATGATTGGTTAAGTCTTTTGATGTAGTCTATACACACAAATTAATTTACGGCGCAAATATTTTATTAATGTAGTGTGTGGGCGTGCGTGTGTCTTTTTTTTATCGATGTGTTAAGTCGAATAACTGAACCGACCAACCTATAACTCATAAACCTATACTCGACAAAAACGAAGCTTGAAGCAGGTGGGCCAAAATTTTACACTATTGATTTTTTTTGAATGAGCCATTTTGGACAAATTTGACTTAGCCCGTCTGATGCTCTATCTTAGGCACACACACATAAATTAAAAAAATTAAAAGAAAAATAAAATGGTCACATCAATCACTATCACTTTATTCAATTTTTCTTTAATTTTTACTCATTGTTGTGAGTGTGCCCAACAATGAGGTGTTGGGTTTGTGCCTAAGTTAGACTTTCTCCTATCTTAGTTTTAAAAGTTGAAGACAAATTAATTTTATTATTATTTTAACGTCATAGTCGCATTGAGAAAAGTAAACTAAAGAATCTAGTTTACACATTTACCAAAAAGAAACATAAAACTTATCACAATCCATGTCATCATTCTTCATCAAATTAAATCTAACGACCAACATTTATCACAAAAGAAAAAATATTTTCTCAACTTTGACTAGTCAACATTTGACTAATTTCCCTTCCACTTACACTCGCGGCGCTGGATCTGCAACAACTTATAAATATGTAACAATTCCAGAGTGATTCTTCTATAACTTCAGGCAGTTTGATCACCGGCGGTGGTTTTACAGAGAATCCGTCAAGGTCAGTTCTTTTGCAGTCGAGTGATGCAGATTCAGGCGGTTCATAGATGCTTGTCCAATCCTAAGCAAAAGTACTTTGAAGCTTTCGACAGGTAACGATCTTGATCATCACCATATCTTTCTCATCATAAATTTAAATATCAGTAACATTAACAATTCAATCGAGTTGTAATCTTTGATATATTTTGGAGAATCACATTCAAATGCGGTGTTAATCAATGTTTCATAGCGGTTTTGATAACATAAAAAAATATTGTGTTGTGGCTCAGATCGCAATTGCAGAATTCTATTTAAAATCTTAATGGATCTCTAATATTGTGGAGAATTTCAATCAAATGTGATTTCAATCGCAGTCATGTGGTTTCCGCAACATAAAAAACCATTATGTCGTGGTCAGTTATCGATTGCAAAACTCTATTTAAAACCCTAATCATAATCATCATTATTATAACTATTTTTTTAGAGTCAAGATCAAATGACACCAAGGTGTCAAACTTAAAAATATGACTTCTTTGATATTTTTTTACTGGATAATTGTATTATAATTAAATTGACCGTTGGATTTAACTGTCACACGCGCATGCCCACACACACATAATTGTGTCATATTTTATTAACGTCAATGAGATACATTAGTTACATCTTTGCGTAAAGAAAAACATTAGTTACATATTGATTTTATTTCAATACGTATTTGTAAAATGTATTAGATTATTTCATGGTTGATTGTTTTTCTAATTTTAAATAATCTCATTTGTAATTAGAGATGAGAAAGTGGCTGCTTTTACTTTTTTTTATTTATATTGGAGCAATAATATGACCTATACTCCAATTTAAATTATTTTGAAGAGAAAATCTTTGCTAGAGAATGGGATGAGTATGAGAAACACCTCAATGACTTTACGAAAATCATTAAAAATCAATACTCCGCCAAGATGTTCTTCGAGATTAGAAAGCAAAAATATTATGAAGCTTTGGATAGATAATGGCAGTAACAATTGTCACTACTTATTCAAAGCTTCGTAATACTTTTGTTTTCTTATCTCAAGAATCATCTTCATCAAGTATCGATTTTTATTGATCTTTGTAAAGTCATTGAGGTACTTCAAATTTGAGAAGAGATCATATTCTTGTTCAGCCTAAAAAAAAACCACTTTCATTTTACCTCTCTAGCTACTACCTAACCCATACAATAAAAAACAAATTAATTAGATAATCTTCAACACGATAAAAAAGTGGTGATTAGAGATGACAAAGTGGCTGCTCTTACTTTTTTTTAGGTTGGAGCAAGAATATGATCTATTTTCCAATTTGAAGTATTTTGATGAGAAAATCTTTGCTGGAAAATGGGATGAGAATGGCATGAGTATGAGAAACACCTCAATAACTTTATCAAAATCATTAAAAATTGATACTCTGCGAAGATGGTCTTTAAGATTATAAAGCAAAAGTATTATGAAGCTTTGGATAGATAATGGCACTATCAACCATCACTACCTATCCAAAACTTCATAGTATTTCTGCTTTCTTATCTCAAAAATCATCTTCATGAAGTATCGATTTTTATTGATCTTTGAAAAGTCATTGAGGTACTTTAAATTGGAGAAGATGTCATACTCTTGTGCAGCCTAAAAAAAACCACTTTCATTTTACCACTCTAGCTACTACCTAATCCATACAATAAAAAATATATTAATTAGATAATCTTCTACACGATAAAAAAGTGGTGAACTATCTCTGCTTAGACAGATGAAAGAGTTATATATCTTAAGTTGATCCTGACGGAAGAAAGCCACAAGGGAATTTCTGCGTCCTTACCTTTCAACCTTAGTTTGTTGGCTAAATGGCATTGGAGACTTTTTCAACATGATAGACCTTTATGGAAGGAGGTGTTCGTTGCAAAATTTGGAGAAAGTATAACTCATCGAATTGAGTAGGTGGGTGTTAATTTCCCATATTATTCATCAATTTGGTGGTAGGAATTGGTTTTCGGAAGTGATCAAGAGGAAAGTGGGTGATGGAGGTCAAATGTTTTATTTTTGGGAAATAGAGTGTTCATAGGTTGAAGATTGAACCGTATTTGTTTTATGAATGGTCGTGGGAACCTAAAATTTGTTTCGATGAATAGGTTGATGTCTTGATACCTGGTTATTGTTTTTACTCTATTACTATTTCATTGGTGTTGTGGCTTGTTGTATTTGTATGCATCAAGTTGGGTGGTTTGCTGGAGTTGGATTTTTGGTTTAGTCATTGTGTTAGTTTGGTTTTGATTTATTTCACCGGCTCCATTATGCTGGTTTTTGTAATTTTAATACATTTTTATTATCCTTTATACTCAAGGATGTTATATAATATATTCGGTTATTTTCACAAAAAAATAGACAAGTTTTTACATGAGTGATTCTTGTGTGGACTTTAGCAATTAGTCATCACTTTTGGCCACACATTCAAAATACTATAAATTGGAATTGGAACTACTTCTCTCTAATGGGAATATAACTCGAGGAATTCCGGTGTGTATCCTCACATTGTTTTAAAGAATTGAAATGGAATTATATGTGATATAAAAAATGAATAGATGAAATTTAATTGGATGGTTTTCACACTCAGCCATCAATTTTTAATCAGATGGTTTTTATTAACTTAATTTTACACTACAAAACAATCTTAGTCTTTGGACTTAAGCACGTGAGAAGAGTTTAATCCAAAAAAACAAGTATAATATAATATGTGGGATATAGCCTCACGGCTTAAGTACAATATTGAATATTTTAATATACTAGAGGTGAGACTCCTAACACTCGATCACCGATTTAAAATCATACGGTTCAGATCAATTATTGTGTCATGTAGTTATGGTAAAAATTCATTTCAAAAGAAGAGAGGCTATCTTCTATCAATTGCTTCTACTACAATTCATATTTGATGATAAATAAATTACACAAAGCAAAAATAACCATTGTGAAAGAAATAATTTGTTCGGCAATATTGAAAGACCTCTTTCTTTTCAAATTATTGATCTCAAATATGTGTTTAGTTGAATTGGGTTGAATCAAATTCAATCTCTAAAATAATAAGATTTTAAAGTAAGGATTACTCATCATTTAAGATTAAATATGTTTTTAATCCCTATTTTTATGAGTTTCGACTTTTAATCCTTACATTTTTTTTATTATATTTTTAGTTTTTTATGTATTTGCCATTTGTATTTTTAGTCTTTTTCATCAATTTTTTGTGACTAGGATAACGGAATCGGCCACATAGGATAACTTAAATTGACTAGGATAACATTTGCATTGAATGACATGTCATCTATGGGGGACTAAAAATATAATAAAAAAATGTAGAGACTAAAAATCAAAACTTACATAAAAGTATAGGGATTAAAAACATATTTAATCCCATCATTTATAAACACATTTTTAGACTTAGCTCTTCTTTTTTCCTCTTTCTCTTTTTTTAATGAGAATGAAAGGGGCTTAGGCTCTTACATAATAATTCAAAATGGAGTAGAGACTCCAATCAATGGCTTTACCAAAATCAATTAAAATAACGGTTAAAATTACTTGATGTCATAATTAACCCCGAACTAAATTTAACTAGTAGTGAAAGAAAAAAAAATCAATGAAAATTGATACATTCTTGAAGACATTCTTTGAGACATGGACGCAAAAGTTGGGGTGGACAACGAGGCAAGTAAGACAAGTTTGGGACCAAAAGCTCCACCGAGCCCAAACTGCTGATAGACATTGCATGGCCTAATCCGACTCAACTGCAAGGTTAGGTTGTGAAGAGTTCAGTTTGGACATGTTGCAGGTGATATGGGTTGGTTAATGTGATTTGTCACTATTTACACAAACATATTTGAAGGTTGATTTTGTGAACACAAGAATTGTGTAAAGCCAACTTTTAGTGACTTTATGGAATGGTAGACATGTTGGTAAAGCCATATATTTTGACTATTGTGTAGAAAATCTACCAAGAAGATTTTTACGGTGCAATTGTCAAAGAAGTTGTGAGGCAATAGTGTATCTACCAATGGATGCATTTATTGGTTTCTTACTTGTAGGCTAAAGCATGCATTGCAACAGTAGGAGTTTCACTCCTATAAATACCAATGCATTTGCATCATTTCATTCATCCCAAACCAAAGTAACACAACAACAAGTGTTTGTTCTTGTTGAGAGAGTGAGAGAAAAAAATATAGAGAGAAAATATAGTTTCTCCTGTGAGGTTTCTTCTAGTGTTAGTATTCTCCTATATTCAAGAGAGGGTGTAATTGTACTCTCCTTGTATTTAGAGAGAGGTCTTGTAATTTCTTCCACTTAGTGAAAGTTCTCTACTTTGCCCCGTGGTTTTCTCCCCTTATTTGTTGAGGGGTTTCCACGTAAATATTGTGTGTTCAGTTCCTGTTTTCTCGTCTCTTATTTCAGCTGTGTGATAATTATTTTGTTACTCTGGTAACCAACAGATTTTTTTTTTCTCCCCATTGGACCGGTGGTTATGCTAATCATGAACTTTCACATTGAAGAGCTACTTGCAAACATGAGAAAGATATAATAAGCACACATGAAGGAGCATACTAATTGTTGTTGAGGAATGCTACAGAGTGGTCAGAGTGTCTGATGGGTCTAAGTAGGGGTGCATAAAAATAGGCAAAATTACATTTTTGGTCCTTTATTTTATTTTTTTGTAACATTTTGGTCCTTTATCTTTTATTTGTAACATTTTGGTCCTTTACTTTATTTATTTGTAACACTTTGATCCTTTATCTTTTATTTGTAACATTTTGATCCTTTATCTTTTACAACATTCACATATAAATCATTTTTTCATATTTTTTTTAATTTAAAAAATGCTGAATTTTATTTTTTTAAATATCTTTTAATTAAAATTAAATAAAAGTCATAATTTTGATGAATATGTTCATCATCTTCATCAGTTTTTTCATATTTTCATATTCTTTAAAGGACCAAAGTGTTACAAAAAAAAATAAGATAAAGGACCAAAGTGTTACTAATAAAAGATAAAGGACCAAAGTGTTACAAAAAAAAAATATAAAGGACCAAAGTGTTACAAATAAAAGATAAAGGACCAAATTGTTACAAAAAAAAAAGATAAAGGACCAAAAATGTAATTTTTCCATAAAAATATTATATTTGAACCGACCGAACTCTCATACTAATCGAAATTAAGTTTGATGTATCATACTGGTTTACACCTGACAAATAACGGGTAAAAATAGAAACATGGTTTATTTCAATTTTCCAAATTTAAATATGTCTTTAATTAAACCCGTCTGAGGTTGTAAGATCACGAGTTTTTTCTATTTTATGTTAAGTATTGAAACATCGTTTTTTTTTTATAAAAAAAATAAAAATTACTAGTCATTTAGACATAAAGGCACAAGATAGACACTATTATTGTAAATTTAAATTATGTCTCTGTCATATTATTGGTTAAGTCTCTTGATGGAGTCTATACACACAAATTAATTTACGGTGCAAATATTTTATATTATTGTAGTGTGTGTATGTGTGTGTGGGCGTGCATGTGTCTTTTTTTTATCAATGTGTTAAGTCGAATAACTGAACCGACCACCCTATAACTCATATAAACCTATATATACTCGACAAAAACGAAGCTTGAAGCAGGTAGACCAAAATTTTACACTATTGATTTTTACTGAAGGAGCCATTTTGGACCCAAATTTGACTTAGCCCGTCTGATGCTCTATCTTAGTTTTAAAAGTTGAAGACAAATTAATTTTATTATTATTTTAAGTCATAGTCTCATTGAGAAAAGTAAACAAAAAAATCTAGTTTACACATTTACCAAAAAAAACACAAAACTTATCACAATCCATGTCATCATTCTTCACCAAATTAAATCTAACGACCAACATTTATCATAAACGAAAAGATATTTTCTCAACTTTGACTAGTCAACATTTGAATAATTTCCCTTCCACTTACACCCGCGGCGCTGGATCTGCAACAACTTATAAATGTGTAACAATTTCAGAGTGATTCTTCTATAACTTCGGGCAGTTTGGTCACCGGCAGTGGTTTTGCAGAGAATTGAACCCACCCATTATCAACTGCATGAATCCGTCAAGGTCAGTTCTTTTGCAGTCGAGTGATGCAGATTCAGGCGGTTCATAGATGCTTGTCCAATCCTATAAGCAAAAGTACTTTGAAGCTTTCTACAGGTAATGATCTTGATCATCACCATATCTTTCTCATCATAAATTTAAATATTAGTCACATTAACAATCGATCCAATCGAGTTGTGATCCTTGATATATTTTGGAGAATCACATTCAAATGTGGTGTTAATCAATGTTTCATAGTGGTTTTGATAACATAAAAAAATATTGTGTTGTGGCGCAGATCGCAGTTGCAAAATTCTATTTAAAATCTTAATGGATCTCTAATATTGTGGAGAATTTCAATCAAATGTGATTTCAATTGAAGTCATGTGGTTTCTGCAACATAAAAAACCATTATGTCGTGGTCAGGTATCGATTGCAAAACTCTATTTAAATCCCTAATCATAATCATCATTATTATAACTATTTTCTTAGGGTCAAGATCAAATGACACCAAGGTGTCAAACTTAAAAATATGACATCTCCGACAATTTTTTGCGGATAATTGTATTATAAAATTGACCATTGGATTTAACTATATTATAACATAGATCATGTCTATAAAATATAACATTAATCGGAAATAATTTCATATGTCAATGAGATACATCAAAATTAACTCATTTAATTTTTTTAATATTCATAAGACGTTAATTTTAATGTATCTCATTGACATATCAAATAATTTCTGATTGATATTATATTTTATATATATGATGTATGTTATAGTATTTTTCAATCCAACGGTAGATTTTACAATACAATTATCCGGTAAAGAATTATCGGATATGTCATATAAAAAGATTTACATCATGGTGTCATTTGCTCCTCACTCATTTTCTTAATTAATTTTGATCATATCTTAAACATTAGTTTCATCTTTGCGTAAAGAAAAACATTAGTTACATCTTGATTTTATATAAATACGTATTTTTGTAAAATGTATTAGATTATTTCATGGTTGATTGTTTTTCTAATTTTAAATAATCTCATTTGTGTAGAGATGAGAAAGTGGCTGCTTTTACTTTTTTTTTTTAGGTTGGAGCAAGAATATGATCTATTCTCGAATTTGAAGTATTTTGAAGAGAAAATCTTTGCTAGAGAATGGGATGAGTATGAGAAATACCTCAATGACTTTACCAAAATCCTTAAAAATCGATATTCCGCCAAGATGATCTTCGAGATTAGAAAGCAAAAATATTACGAAGCTTTGGATAGATAATGGCAGTAACAACTATCACTACTTATCCAAAGCTTCGTAATACTTTTGTTTTCTTATCTCAAGAATCATCTTAATGAAGTATCGATTTTTATTGATCTATGTAAAGTCATTGAGGTACTTCAAATTGGAGAAGAGATCATATTCTTGTTTAGCCTAAAAAAAACCACTTTCATTTTACCACTCTAGCTACTACCTTACCCATACAACAAAAAACAAATTAATTAGATAATCTTCAACACGATAAAAAAGTGGTGATTAGAGATGAGAAAGTGTCTGCTCTTACTTTTTTTTAGGTTGGAGATCTATTCTCCAATTTGAAGTACTTTGAAGAGAAAATCTTTGCTGGAGAATGGGATGAGAATGGGATGAGTATGAGAAATACCTCAATGACTTTACCAAAATCATTAAAAATTGATACTCCGCGAAGATGGTCTTTAAGATTAGAAAGCAAAAATAGTATGAAGCTTTGGGTAAATATTGCAACCATCACTACCTATCCAAAACTTCGTAGTATTTCTGCTTTCTTATCTCAAAAATCATCTTCATGATGTATCGATTTTTATTGATGTTTGTAAAGTTATTGAGGTGCTTTAAATTGGAGAAGAGGTCATACTCTTGCTCAGCCTAAGAAAAACCACTTTCATTTTACCACTTTAGCTACTATCTAACTCATACAATAAAAAACAAATTAATTAGATAATCTTCAACACGATAAAAAAGTGGTGAACTATCTCTGCTTCGACAGATGAAAGATTTATCTTGAGTTGATCCTGACGGAAGAAAGCCACAGGGGAATTTCTGCGTCCTTACCTTTCAACCTTAGTTTGTTGGCTAAATGGCATTGGGGACTTTTTCAACATGATACACCTTTACGGAAGGAGGTGTTTGTTGCAAAATTTGGAGAAAGTATAACTCATTGAATTGAGTAGGTGAGTGTTAATTTCCCATATTATTCATCAAGTTGGTGGAAGGATATTAAAGATCTTAAGGGCATTTGAGTGGTAGGAATTGGTTTTCGGAAGTGATCAAGAGGAAAGTGGGTGATGGATGTCAATTTTTTCTTTTTTGGAAATAGAGTGTTTATAGGTTGAAGATTGAACCGTAGTATTTATTTTATGAGGCAAATTTTAAGGTGCAGTCATAGTTTTAACTTCACCAATGAAGTCATTAATCTAGTGTATCTATTGCATAAAAATTTCTATATGCCAACTTTAGATCTAATGGCTGGAAATTATGAAGACCAATACTATAGATTTGGTAGCTAAAACTCTAGGAAATTTTGGTAGCTAAATCCATGGAAGTAGAACGACATGGGAAGAAATTCCTAAGAAGTCCAGCTGGAAAAATACTTTATCCAGTAATTACCCTTAGACCAAATTTAAATAATCTTGGACTTTATAAAGCTCAGATTAGATGGTTTAAACATCTAGAATATTGGTTTAGAAATACTGGAGATGATTTTTTATCCAAAGAATATAAAAAATTAGCTGAATATTTTCAGAAAAAACTACAGTCTATGGCAAGATGACTGAAGAGAGTATAACAAGTGTTCTACAAAAAGTTTTAGATAACTTAGAAAAACAAACATTATATTTAGAAAACTTACAATTTGAAGAAAGTAAGTATAAACCTCATGAAACTTGGAACTTTCATGAAGAAAACTTTGTCTGTTATGAAAAAGATGAATTGCATAGATATCCTCACATTTTTCATACAACAAATCCACAACTCAACAATATAGCATGTATGTTAACTTATATAATAAAAAATTGTTGCTATCAAAATTTTCACCAAAGAATGGATGAATTTCAAGAAGAACAAAAGAGAAATGTGGAAAATATCTGCATTAAATTAGAGGTTCTTTCAAAACTTTTAGAAAATAAAGAAGAATATTTAACTCTGGATGAGTTATCTCAATTTCTTAAGAAGGGGGGGGGATAAGGGAAAACAAATAGAAATCCTAGAAATACCACCTCAAGAAAAGATTTCTAAACTCGAAGAAACTTCTGAGTCCACACAATTAAGAATTAAACCCCCATCTAATTACTTCTAGATATGGATGACACAGAAGAAGCCCTCAATAGGCAATTAGAAAATTTAGAAAGACTAATGGTCTCTCTAGATATTAGTGGTAAAAGTCAGGTAACTAATGATGACAAATCAGAAGATAATAATCAGATTATTTATGACTTTAGCTCAGAAGAAGAGGCTAATGAAAATGAGATTGAAAATCCTCATTATGTAAAAATAGAAGAACAAGGAGAAACTTCAGGAATTAAAAGACCTGCAGATTTTGAAAGAGAATTCACCAAACAAAAATTCCAGAAAGTACCTCATTATTATGTACCTTCACAAAATCCATTCCAAGGACAAGGAATTTTAGATATAGACTGCAGTGTTGATGCAGCAAAAGATCTTAGGGATTGGTATAATACAAATAGTGTGTTAATCCAGCTAAACGAAGATCTTAAACATTTAGGAGCAGTTGAAGTTTTCAATTATCTTCAATATAAAACAAGAGGAAATGCTTACAAATACATTTCCACTCTACCATCAGAAGTTATGGGAGAATTACCTTTAACAGGAACCTTAGTAGTAGATTGGGTATATGGTTTACTAATAAAAGAATTCAAAGGATGGAAAAATTCCATCCAATCAAAAATAGCATTTTCTGACCAAAACCTTTGGAAAATCACCAACCTAAAAATCTGCAATATGTGCTATGTAGATAATTTCATTTGTGAATTTCAGGATTATTACTATAATATAGATAATAGTACAAGAATCTCTAGGAACTTGTTAGAACTATTTTATGACAAGTTACCAGAAAAAGTATCGGCTCAAGTTAAGGTGTTTTTTACCTCAGCGTTAGCAGAAGGAAAGGTAGATGATACATTAGGAGGAAGAATAACTTCCTTAAAAATTTGGCTTCAAGAAATGTGTAGTCAGAAGATAGCCAAAAGAGAAGCTCAAGTATCCCTTTGTTGTAACAAACTACAAGACAAAGTAGGAAACTATGGTTGTAACTCTAGAAAGAAACCTAGAAAGGTAAGGACACAAAAACCCTATAAAAGAAAGAAATTCAAGAAGGTCCCTTTTAGAAAATTCAGAAAAGGAGACAAAAAATTCTTTAGGAAAAAACAACCTTACCCTAAGAAGAAAACATGCCCACAGGGTAAAAAATCATGTACATGTTGGCTATGTCATGAAGAAGGCCACTATGCGAATGAGTGTCCAAAGAAGAAGAATCCTAAGAAAAATGTCTTACATGCAATATATGCAATAGGATATGAACCTATAGAATCAGACATAGAATCTGATGAAGAAATTTATGAATACTGCACAGAAACAGATTCAGATGTCGAAGAAGGTACTTGGTAAAGGAAATCCAAGTGCTACATTTATTAAAATAGTACTAAAAAATAGAAATCTTTTAGCCTATATAGATACAGGTGCAACTCTTTGTTTTGGGAGAAAATCTATCTCTAGAAATTGGGAAAGATTAATCAAACCAAAAGAAATAATAGTTGCAGATAAATCAAAACATCAGATATGGTTTAACCTTAGAGATGTATCTATAGAAATTGAAGGGTATAAATTTTTTATCCCAACAATATATCTCCATGATTCAGGATTAGACCTAATTATAGGAAATAATTTTTTAAAGTTATATGAACCTTTTACTCAAAGAAAAGATACTATATCACTTCAATGGAAGGACTTGGGAAATCCTAAGAATAGCAAAATGGTAACTACCAAAATAGTTACTAGAAATGAGATCTTAAATCTTATTAAGGGAAACCTTAGAGAGTTAAGAATGATGTGGGAAGAAAGAAGCTTCCATATCAATATAGAAGAAAGATTAGACGAAGTTTGTTCTGATAACCCTCTAGACAACCTTAAAAACACTAATCATGAACTTATAGTCATTAAACTCAAGAACCCGAATGACGAGATAAATGTTCCAAATAGGATTCCATATTCTATTAGAGATGTTGAAGAATTTCAACAAGAATGTAAAGATCTACTCGATAAGGATCTTATTAGACCCTCATCAAGCCCACATTCTGCACCAGCTTTTTATGTCGAAAATCACAACGAAATAAAAAGAGGTAAAAGAAGAATGGTGATCAATTATAAGAAACTCAACCTAGCAACAGTTGGAGATTCTTATAAATTACCAAGAAAAGATTTTATTTTAGAAAAAATAAAAGGGTGCAATTGGTTTTCTTCCTTAGATGCAAAGTCTGGATATTATCAACTAAGACTAGCCGAAGAAACAAAACCATTAACAGCTTTTTCATGTCCACCTCAAAAACATTACGAATGGAATGTTTTGCCTTTTGGACTAAAACAAGCACCATCAATATACCAAAGATTTATGGATAAATCTCTTGAAGGTTTGAATCATATGTGTTTGGCATATATAGATGATATACTTATTTTTACAAAAGGAAGTAGGGAACAACATCTTCAAGATATAGAAACTGTTCTTTTAAGAATTAAAGAAAAAGGTATTGTGATTTCAAAAAAGAAATCAAAACTTTTACAAAAAGAAATAGAATACCTTGGTTTGATCCTAAAAGAAAACGGGGAACTAAGTTTAGCACCTCATACCCAAGAAAAAATACAAGCTTTTCCAAATGAACTTTCTGATAGAAAGCAAATCCAAAGATTTCTTGGATGTTTAAATTATATTGCTAATGAAGGATTTTTCAAAGACTTAGCAAAAGAAAGAAAACATTTGCAAAAGAAAATTTCAGAAAAAATTCCATGGTCTTGGACCAAAACAGATTCTGATATTGTTAAAACAATTAAAGAAAAAATTCAAGTTTTGCCTGAACTTTACAATCCAACGAAAGAAGATTTTTTAATTATAGAGACAGATGCATCACAAACAACCTGGGCAGGTTGTATGAGAGCCTTACCTAATGGTAAAGCAAAACTTTCTCTTAATGAGAAGGGATATAAAATTGAAGAATTTAAGGATCTTCAATCAAAAGAATCTGAAACTTCGAGGGAAGGGACAGATACTATAAAAGGCATTGATTACAGTGCTTCTAAAATCCTGATAAAGGATACTGAAAAATTACATTTATGTAAATATATTTCTGGTACATTTACAGATACAGAATCTAGATACCATATCCAGGAACTAGAAACTCTGGCATGTGTAAAGATATTAGAAAAATGGAAAATTGATTTATTACCATCAAGATTTCTTCTTCGTACAGACTCTAAATATCTTACAGGATTTTGGAAATATAAAATTAAAGCTGACCATAGACAAGGCAGACTAATAAGATGGCAGATGAAGTTACAACAATACGAGCCATATATTCAATACATAAAATCTGAACAAAACAGTTTTGCAGATACATTAACAAGAGAATGGAGCAAGCAATAAAGCTACTTCAAAACAACATAAAACAGAAGGATGAGCAGCTCGCTGCCATTGATTCTAGAAGAAAAAAGATCTCCGAAGAAAGGGGGAGATGATTACAACACTCAAAAGCTTGCAAAACATGACAACAAGCTTAGACAAAGTTCTCAAAAATGAAGAAAATTGGGACTTGTTAGGACAACCTTCTGGAAAGTATGATTATTATGTAAAATATACGGCCCCAGAAAGTTCAGAAATTCCCATTGAAGCAATAACACCCAGTGGATGGAAATCAAATTCAAATGAAGAACAGGAATCCGGATCCTCAGGAACAACTTCAGACAGCAAAAAATCATGGGCTGAAGAAGTAGAGGAAGATGATGAAGCAAGAAAAAATGGTGTACCTACCTTCCAAGAAAGCGTTCTCGTAGATTCTATTGATCAACAGATGGGAAAATATGCAGCATATGTCATCTTCGAAGGACCATTTAAAGGTATCTACCGAAGCTGGGCAATAGCAAAGCAGCACGTTACTGGTAAGAATATAAGGCACAAAGGTTACAAGACTATGGAGGAAGTGTCATACCCCAATTTTTGACCTAAGATCCCGTCTCATTTTTATTTTTCATATTTTTTGTCCGGAATATTTTATGCGCTTTCAAACGAAATTTCGGCAGAGAGGTATTTTAAAATACCTCATTTTTTAGGTTTTGGTCCGATCGTCCTTGTGTCTTTTTTTATTATTTTTGTTTTATTCTATATTTATAATTATTATTATTAGTATTTTTATTTTCTTATTTTCCATTTTCATTTTCGTTTTTTTACCATTATTATTATTATTCATTATTATTATTATTCCTTTCATTTATTTTCTTTTTTTACCAAAAATATTTTAAAAAAAAAATAAATCAAAAATAATAAAAAAATCACACAGGAATGTCACGGACCAATTCCCCTCTACTGTCAACAATCTGTCCTTTTCCTCAAACAGGAAATTCAACCTTCCACCATGAAAGTTCATCACTGTTAATACCACAAATGAACACTCAAACCCTAAAAATTGGGTTATAAATCAAACCAATTTCAGAGAGCAAAAGGGAGAAAAATTTTCATCAGCCGCAACAATAAACCTCCAAACCCTAAATTTTCTCAATCTCACAGAACCAAGTCCTCAACACATCAGAACCTCAAAAGCCACAGAACCAATAAACACCATAAAAAAAATCCTCAAAACCATCACAAACACGGTATACAAATACAGCAAACAGTCCACAAATCCGAACCCACAACAACACCACCAACACAGTAACCCATATCAATATCATCATAAACAGCGAAATCAAAACAGAACAAACAAAAAAAGAAAAAAAGAGAAGGAGGAAGAAAGAACAGAACAAGAACGAAGCAGAGAGAGGAGATATTTTTCTTCTTTCAACGTTTTGCTCCGATCTAGGCGTTGGGTGAGGCTTTTGAACTTTTGAGTTTTAGAAACGTGTTCAGGAGGGTTAAATAGTGGGGTTAGGTGAAAAAAGGTTGATTTTTGGGTTGGAGTCGCCGGAGACGACGGTGGCGCCGCCGCCGGCCGCCATCTCTGGCGACGAGAGTTTAAGAGAGAGATGAGAGCGATTGAGAGAGAGATCGGTTGGAGTGAGAGAAGAAATAAGAACGAATGATTGTTTCTGTGGGGTTTAGAGTATTTATACTCCCCTAGATCTGTGTATCTGTTTTAAGTTATATATAATTAACACTGTTTTGTAGCACATGCGTACGCGCAGCTCATCTGGCTAGGTAGTGAGATCGGTGAAAGAAAGGGAAGGGGTTCGATCCCCAGTGGCGAATTTTCCGCCCTGTTTTTTTCCTTTTTTTTTTCTGTTCTAGGTTTTTCTTGGGCTCTAGGCCCAGATTTACTATCCCCACCCCCTTTACTTGCTGTTTGAACCCTTGCTTTATTTATTTTTTATCTTTTAGTATTTATTTGTTCTATTGTATTTAATGTCATTTAATTTATTTATTTGTGTATTATTTACATGTTGTATGCTATGTTTAAATATCAAAATGCCAAAAATATGATATGTCTTTTATTTTGTTTATTATTGCTTAGATATTAAAAATGCAAAAATATGTATTATGTGATTTATTTTGTTTAAGTCCAAAGGAAAAGGGAAAATTTTTCGTTAACCTCGCGTTACGATTATTTTTGCGCATTATTCTTGTTCACCATTATTTTTGGACTTTAAAATAAAAATTGTTGTTATGTATTAATAAAAAAATAAAGAATGAAAAAGGAGTGGTCTGCAGTATCGCTTTGCGCTCCCCAGTTATTTCGGACACCTGCTGGATTGCTTGTCGTTCGAATAACTGTCATTCAAATAATAAAATAACAAAACAAAACATTCAAATAAACCAAAAATCTTTTCAAAAAGAATACTTTTCTAATAAACCTCGACCTCCGTCGAGAGACTTTTTCATTCTTTTTTAAATAAATGCTTTAACACACTTAAGCATATTTAAATATTTTTTAACAACTAAAAAAAACAACAAAAACAAATTCAAATAATTTTGCCACTTGGCTTTTCAATTTAAAACATTTTCTCAAAGATTAGACGTGATTCATCTCTAGTCGAGAATTTCAATATTCCCCATAACATATGGCAAGAAAAGAAAGTTAAACTTTTCAGTATGTTTGTGGCGGATAAAAGGAGTTTAAACTTAAGATGACGACTCGTCTCTTCTCCTAAAATCAATCAATCAACTTTACAATTTTTACCCCGAACTACGGGATTTTGATCCCTCACGGGTACGTAGTGCAAAAGACCCTCGTGTCTTCCCAAATCAAAAATTAATAAAATACACTTTTCTTTTCCCTTTAAAAATTAAATAAAAATATATATTTCTTCTCTCATAATCCAAACTTTTTATAAGCAAAATTTACAAGCAAATCTTTTTAGCACAAAGAACACATACTTACAAGAGGTTCCTGTAGAGTACTACAGATACTTAGGGTGCTAATACCTTCCCTTCGTATAACTAACCCCCGAACCTTTTAATCTCTAACAAGTAATTATGGGTTTATTCGATCTTTTCCCCTTCCCTTGGATAAATTAAAGTTCGGTGGTGAATCATTAATTTTTGAGAACCAAAGCTAATCAATAGCTTGGCGTCCGAAAATCACCGCGACAGGAAGCAGAAATAGCTTTTTATGGATCATACAGAGAAATTGCAACTGCAAAAAACCTTCAAAGATCACCCACAATGGAATCCAAAAAGAAGTTGTCAATTGACAAAATTCGTCAGCTTGAACATCAGAAAAATTTCCAGATAACTGATCCAACCTACATGGAATTCAGTCTCAGATGGAAATGGTTAAACCACTACAACGAAATATTCACCACCGAATGTTTCTATCCAGTCAATAAGTTTAATTGTACTAGAGCAATTTTACTACCAGGAATAGACAATCAAATCTGTTTATCAATCTTTCAAAATGGACTAATCAACACCATATACTTGGAAGAGCAACCAGGAAAGGCATTTGGAGAACTTAAATATCTTCCCAAGGAACTCCAAAATTTAACACAGAAATTCAACAGCCTATTTGCAAAAGGAAAAGAGATATTCTTGCAGATCGACTCAACGTATCCATGGTACGATGAAAATACATTGGAACTAGTTACCAAACCACAATACCTCATTAAAATTGGGATCTCAAACAAACAATACCCAACAATGAGCAAGGAGAGTAGTGAATGGCACCCTACTAGTTACATTGCACAAATCAAAAACTTTCATCAGAAAGTATCAAGATTATCTTCTCAAAACAACTACAGAATTATTTATGAAGATCCAACAATGGTTGTATACAGCGACTCAAGAAAACCCGCAAAAGAGAAAGACATCAATGCAGTCAAAAATCTTGAAGCCAAAGTTGACCAACTCAAGGAAGATTATGAAAAATTACCTAGAGTAATTCAAGATGAATGCTGCAGAATTTTTTCACAGTATTACAAGGGACACATGTGCAAAAATTGTCCATCAAAATCGTCGGCACAAGAAGACAAAGAAGCCGACAACACAAAGCAACACATCACAATGTAGACAATAATGTATAGTGGTACCTTATCACATCTGAGTCAGATGGGGACCACTTAGTAAGCCTCATAATAATTATGTACATTATTGTTTGTCGTTTTTTCCTTAGTGTGTATTGCTTTAGTTAGTGCATGTTACTTTAATAAGTGCATGTCACTTTCGTGTGCTGTAGTGTGCTGTCATGGAAAGGGACGTGCTACCTAATATGTGAGCCCTTCTCCACTATAAATAAGAGCATTCAGCTCATTTGTAAACACAGTTGAAAAATATATGAAACTACTATCTAGTTTTCTGAAGAATTATTTCTTCTGTCCTTAGAATCATTTCTAAGAAGTAGCTCTTGAGGTAGTACTCTGGAGGAGCTAGATCCTTGAGGTAATACTCTGGAAGGACCACTCATACCAACAATATAATCATCAGATTATATCTCAAAACTCAAACATCTTCAAGACAAATATTCCATTAACATCAAACTAAGAGTTCAATCAGGTATGATTATATCTCTTTTAAATTCAAAAGTTACATTTCAATACCATATTATTGGTATGATAAACGAAAAAATAGTACCAATTTTAATTGATACAGGAGCTGCATGGTCACATGTATCAAAAGAAATTTGTGATAATTTTGAAATATTATCAGAACCAAGAACTGTTTTAAAATTTGATGGTTCCTTAAAAATTATGTCACAAAGCACTATTATTCGTTTAAAACTCAAAAAATTAGAAGAGTGCCAACTAAAAATACTAATTGATGAACAACCAAATAAATTTTTGTTTGGTATAGATTTTTTAGAACAATTCAAATATTCAATTACCTCTGAATATTTATTGTTAGATGGTTCTGAACAACCAAGACATAAACTTCATGAAGAAACTATCAAGTCCTTTCTAAAAAATTATCATGACTGAAATTTCACTTTTAGAAAATAAATCTAGTTATTTTGCTGATGGCATATTAGATCATAAAATAGAAGAAACGGATTTATCCTTAACTGCAGAAGAAAACTTTAAACGAAAGTTTAATAAATTCAAGGAATTTTTCTCAAGAAAAAATATTTTGAAATTTGGAATAATGACTGGAGAAGAAGCAATTCCAATTGACTCTACTTATGGAAATATAGTCGTATCTACTATAGATAGGACACAAATTAGAAGAAGAATTGAAAACCTATCTGAAAAAGAAAGAACTAAAATAGGTTATATTCACATATCAACCATTCAGATTTTGATTAAAAGTACTTTTATGAAAGGTATTGACTCGCCCCTAGAAATAATTTTGGAGGATTCTCGGATTGTAGATAGAAGACAATCAATAATTGCACAAGGAAAATGCAATTTAAAATATGGAAAAATTAAGTTTGATATAAACTTACAAATGAGATTATCCCTAAAAGATAAAGATCTAGATAGATCTATAGTTTTTCATTATAAACTGGAAAACTCAAATCTTATGAAAAAAGGTAATCATCCCTTTACAATCTGCTATAGGATTAATTATGCTCTAAGCAATTCACACCACAGCATAGAATTTACAGGAAAAGATACAATTCATATTGATGAATTATTTACACCACTAGTAACATTAGAATCACCTATATTTAGAAATCCAGCAAGGAATAGTTGTTCTCTAATAGAAGTAGACAAAAATTTATTTGAAGAATCAGAAGAAATAACGTTATTTAAAAGCCAAAGCCTTAGAATAACACCACCCAAAAGAGATTTTGAAATCTCAGAACAAAAGGAACTACATAAGTTACAAAGCTCAGTAGCAGGGCTGTCTTTGCAACTCGAAAAATTGGACAAAAGAATCTAGATTTATCTATGAAAATTTTGAAGAATTTAGATCAAAACTCTGGTATCAGAGCATAACTCGATCTTAGATTAAAGAAGTTTCAATATACACCATTGATCTATGAAGGTGTACCATGTATCATAATAGAAAACACACATCCAATAATAATGATATAATAATGATTTGGTGGGGACAATGAAATACTTTAATCTTATTGGACCACATAAGCCAACTTCACCAAAGAAGTCATAAAGGCAACTTCACCATAGAAGCTCCCATTTTATGAATGGTCGTGGGAACCTAAAATTTGTTTCGATGTGTTGATACCTTGTTATTGTTTTTGTTATATTTCATTGGTGTTGTGGTTTGTTGTATTTGTATGTATCAAGTTGGGGTTGTGGTTTGCTGGAGTTGGGTTTCTGGTTTAGTCATTGTGTTAGTTTGGTTTTGATTTATCTCACGAGGTTATGATTTATGCTAGAGCACAAAACTGGTTAGTACTTAGCCTTTAAACAAGCATTTTTTGTACTTCGATCATTTGCTTTTCTCACCGATATATTTATTGTACAACTTTGCCTAAATTTCCGAAATGAAATTACGAAGCAATCTTGAAAGGGTTTTTTTTTTTATGAAAGTAATACAAGATGTTTAGTTTTAAGTTTATGAAATTCTAAGTTCTAATAGAAAAACTCAAGCCGGGACCATTATCTACAAAGTTGAAATTAACAATACACTGTAACGAAGTATCATGTAACTCATTAATTTTTAGTTGGTTCAATGGTGATGACGCTGAATTTGGTAGGAAGGACCACAATTCGATTCCCCACAACTGCTATCAGAATGAGCTGAAACCACTTGATGTTAGAACTGACCCCCGAATCAGATTAAACTGATGGTGAAAGTATCATGTAACTCAAGTTTAAGCATCATTTCCCACCTCCAAGCAAACTCTTCTGTCTTAGAATTTATTTGTATTGATTTATTGGAGTTATTCTACTAACATAAATAACTGCGAGACTGTTCAAGAGAGCTTATGATAAACAACTTATGACACTACCATTAAGTTATTTTAGCTTATTTTGATAAGCTCTCCAAAATAGTTTATGGAAACAATTTATTACTCTTAATCGCATCGACCACGCTTTTAGGTACGTGAGCCTACAAAAGAAATCCAAGCATAGTGCCAAATATCCAATGTTGTGTATATCTACTGTATTCAAAATTTATCAAAAACGAAAGGCTTAAGTATGCATGCAAAAGATCCCTGCACTTAGGGTCGTTTGAGTTTTAGTCTCAGCTTTTCAAAAAACTTTCAAATTTTCCCTGCAGTTTCAGTCAACTATAAAAAAGGTCCCTGGTTCAACTTTAAAAAATACTTGTCATTTAAGTGTGAAGGGTATTTTTGCCATTCTAATATTAACTTGAACGAGTCAGCAAGTTGAAAGTCCAATCAATACTAACACGTCACAAAAAATGCGTCACTTCAGCAAAAAAGACAAACTAGTGACCTATTTTAAAGTTGACTGAAAGTACAGGGAAAATTTAAACGTTTTTTTGAAAAGCAGAGACTAAAACTCAAACGACCCCTAAGTGTAGGGACCTTTTGCATATTTAAGCCGAAACGAAAGTGCTTAATAATAAATACATAAAGAAGCAAAGAAAAATATAACTACTCTTGACCAACAAGACGTAGGATGAAATTTTTATCAACATCTCTCATACTCGTGGTGAGTCGGCTCATGCTTCTCCTCCTTGGTCACCAGGTGTTGCTTTTCCTCCTCTTTTATAGGGTGTTGCAGCATAAACTTTTGAATTTGAGTCTCATGTGTAATATAGTGTGAAGATGAACCATGCTCAATGGATCTGGAAGTTATGTGTTCTATATTAGGAACACGTGTGATGGCCTCGTGTTCCTAATAATGGTAGGAGTTTGAATTGGTTGTGGTATAGTTGCTTTGACTAGTTGCTGTTAAGTTTGTTTTCTGGTGGCACCTATATGATCAATCTTTACAGAAAGCTCTCTAGGTTGTTGAATCTTCTACCTTCCCTTGGCTATAGTTATATTTCGAGTAGTTCCACGGTGCTTATCGCATCAACAATACTGCAGTTGCGAATATGGTTGTTGAGATTACCGTCATTACGGTTGATGTAACACGCATTGTTGTAGCTATTGAAGCATGAAATCATTTTTAATTTTCACAAAACTATATGATATGACCACTACATTATTTACCTACCATAGCATATAGTTTCACTTTATTCCATAAATATTGATTTGAACGTGTTTGAAATTAGGGTTGACCCCAACTGATAAAAGAAAAATACAAAACAAAAAAATTATCATCGATTTAATTTGTAAATATCATTTATAATATTAAAAATAATCATTTTGTCACTAATATAAATAAAGTTTGATAAACAAACCAATATTTATCACACACATCTCCATTTGATAAAATTATAGTATATCAATTAGCTATAAAGTATCTAAACTTTTTATTTTTAAGACCATTCACAATAAAATGGTCTCTTTTAGGAGCTTTTGTGATTAATAAATCTCCCATTTTAAAATAAAGAAAATCTCAAATACTTAGATTCCACAACACCTCATTTTGACGTCCACTGTAACAGTCCAAGCCCATTACATGGTAGGCAATCCCGGTTGTACCTCACAATATTCTCCAGTTATTTCTCTAGTAGAGTTTTTGCGTTCCGTAGAAATCAAACCATACCCTGATATACACAACTTTATTAACTCATATTGGATGAATAAAATCACATTGACTCAGCGTGAGCTTCTATAAAATTACGATGAATAACCGTAATTCTAACATACGTATCGACGTCGTATCGTAATACCATTGTACCAAACATAGTTATAAATTTTTTTATGGAGGAATTTGTAATTATGATTTTCATGTGTGTACTATACCCAAATGAAATTGACCCACCACATGAAGTGATACACATCACTTATCACTAGCTGCCTGCATTTTCGCGGAACGAAGCCTTATTAAATAACGTTAATAAATGTAAGACACCAAAATATGTGAGAATGCATTTACTCTTCAACACTCTTTTACCAACTCTCACCTCTCTACACACAATACATTGAGCCCCCAAAACCCCTCTCTCTCTCTCTCTCTCTCTCTCTCTCTATCTACTCATCTCGACTCCATTTCATTCTACTCTTCCTTCCCAACAACTACCAACAGAAAAAACAAACAGAAAAAAAAAACTGATTTTTTCATCATCAAACCCATTATCACAAAAAATGTCTAACAAGTCTCCAATTTTTCCCATATCAGACCCTCAACATTTCAGTGACTATGGTTTCGACCCACAAATCAACTATTTTCAGGTACCCTTTTTCTCATTTTCTCTAATTCAAATCTCTATTACAAAAAAATTTGAAAAAAAAATCATTTTTTTAAAATTTTTATTTTTTTTAAAAAAACCAGGTTTTAGAAGAAGCTATGAAGCACAAACGAGAAGGTTCAAGATCCATAGATTCAATACATTTCAAGTTACAAAAACCCATTTCAAAGGAAGAATCAAGGAACAAATTTCACAATCAAAAAACAAAGAAGAAACGTTGGTGGAAAAATGCTATTTTTTTCTTCAAAAGGAAATGGGCCCACCACCACCACCACCGTGATGATGACAACAATGATATTCATCAAGCCCGGGCTAAAGCCTTTCGGGCTACAATTTCTGGGCCTGTTTATTTGACAGAGAGTAGAAGTGGGTCAAATACACCTTATAGGACTACTAGTAGGCCTTCTTCTGGGCCACTAGCCGGAACTTTAGCGCCGGCGGCTATTGGTGCGGTGGATATACCTTATTTGAGTTTAAGGGAGCTTACCATGGAACAGCAACAGATGCAGCAACAGAGGATGTCTACCTCAGCTATGCCTATTTATTTTGTTACTTGAATTTGAATCTATAATTATGACACTTTTCGAATTAGACATGTTCTACGACATCAACCAACATAACACTGACATTTGTGGTGTGTCCGGTGTCTGTGTGTCCGGTGTCTGTGTTTATGTTCGTGCTACATTGATTTGAATCTATCATCAAATTGAATTCTTAGAAGAGTGAAGTGGGTTTTTTATTTTTATTTGGGTAGATTATTGTGGAATTTTATTTGGGTTGGTTGGATATTATTATTAGTATAACTTTAATAATTATAATCTAACTAAAAAGTGTTTGTATGATTTGATTTGATCCATTTGGGAAAAGGGTGGATTCTCCTTTTGGTGTTTGTTGGTCGGTCACTTTTTATAAAAAATATATGCAACTCAGCTCTCGTGCGCTTGCTTTTGACCAATGTTTCACTTTCCATCTTGTGATCTATAGTTTTCTATTACTATTTATTTTCTCATAGAACAATTATGATAATAATGATCTACAATATGAGTGAGACTTGTCAAAATTATCTAGTATAACACTTTTGTTAAATCACTTATCATCCAACCAATTGTTAGTTGGTTCAGTGGTGATTGAAACTTGGTATGGAGGACAACGGTTCAATCCCTGCAACTGTGATCAGGAGGGGGTTAGAATCACTTGATGCCACAATTGACCCTCGAACTAGAATAAACGAAAAAAAAAAAAAAATCACTTAACATTCATATATGAAATAATTAACTTGTATTATTGAATGATATTTGGTCCTCTCATGGCTTAACAATGAATTCGGTCAGTGTTGTGTACTTAACCTCGATTGAAGATTGAAAACCTATGTCGAATATAAACGTAGTTTATATGCATTAAACATGTATATGCTCTTTAGCCCCTTAACCTGAACTAGAAGGCAACTATTTAGATTTGTTGTTGTAGTAATACAAAGTTACACGGAGTAATTGATCCTGATTATTGATTTAAAATCGAACGGTGTAAATTATATATGCATTAAAACAATTATAGTCATTCAATCACATTAAACGATTGAGGGTGTAACTGCATTGCTGCAGTTACAATGAGAATCTGTTTCACAACTATCTGGATACACCTTAAAAAAAACCCTCAAAATATTATGTACTTGAGAGTGAAACGTACGCATTCCAATATCGCACATTTAAGAATGTTGATTTCCTGTAGTAGATATTCACATTTTTTTTACATAATTTTAAATCCTGATCATTGACTGTAGATCAGACAGTTCAGATCAACACAGTTATAAAATTATTTAAAATAATCATCAAAATAGCGTAAAAACTGTGAAAAAATAGACTGTAGAAATTCTCTTTCCCACATTTAAGATTAACTCTTGCTACCAACATGATTTACTTATATTTTTTTTATTTTAGCCAGTGAGAACTACTTTTATTTTTTGTTTTAAACTCCAATACTTCGTCATGTGATGGAATCCCCTAGTCACAACAAGATCCCGTTGATGTATCAATATTGGAAATTCTAGTTATTTGCATGTGGGGCTCCTTATGAGTTAGACAAATCCTACGTTAGTTTCTTGATAATTTAGACCAACCAAAGTTTGTTAGTTTCATTAATCGTGTCTATGGACCTAAAAATGTGGATCAAGCTTACTCTAATAGTGTTATATAGTTGTTACTTGCATGTTATACACAAAGCGTCAAGATATTTGCCCGTTAATTGGGACCCACCCTATCTTACCATACCATGAGATAGGAGCTGGTTAGAGAGGGATTGTGACACAAAGTCACAAACCAATGACCCAAACACACAAGATGGGTGAGTGAATCAATTTGCTTTAGGAGTTGGTATGGGTCCCAGAGGATAACGTTTCTTGCCCCGCGCAAAGATGACAAAGCTGTGAAATATAACATGGAGGGAGAAGTGGAAATTTTGAAATTTATACTCGAATAGGGCACCTACCATTTATATCCACGTACAAAGTCCAATAGTGTTGTTCGTTAGGGGGTGTATTAAGAAATCTCACATCGGATGTGAGTTGGTCTGGACAAGACAATTACCACCTTACAAGTCGGTTTTGTAGGGATAAATTAAGTTCAATACTTATTTCTAAGAATCAGTTCATCTCGTTCAATGAGTTATTAACTTTCCTATACATAAATCAAACTTTCTTCTTCTTACATAGGAATATTTGCTTAGACACAATATCAAATGAAAGGTATTGGACACACATACACAACTATAAAAAAAATTAAAGATTAAATGAATAATTACTATTAAATATGACGTGACTAATTTTTTTTTTTTATATATGTATATCTAAATATATTTTATTTGGGGTTGTGTCCAACTAAAAATTACTTCTTCTTACTTGCTTCTCTTTCGTTTTACCTCTCAGTCATATGCAATTATTTTATTGATTATTATATCATAATATAATATTCAAATTCTGAAAAATTAACAACCAATTGTTATTTTGTTTAGTGGTGATTGGTGCTGGATTTAGTAGAAAAAACTCTTGTTCAATCTCGGTAACTGTGATTGGAAGGAGACCGAAAACACTTAATATCATAATTGACCATCAAATCAGATTAGATAATTCAGTAGACCGGATAACAGCAGTAAATAAAATAAAAATAAATTTAGTACTCAAAGCAAATAGTAGTTCAGTTTCCTTCCACACATACACAATAATAATTCCATGAACGTGGAGGAACCTGGATATAAAGATGAACGGTCAATCTGAGGCAAAAGGTGAGTCCAAATTAATAAACGGCTATAGCATGTGAGCATTGGCAATTGACATTGACAATCCAAGTAGGGTTGGTTGGTGCATCTTGCGGTGATAGACAGACGTTATAGTTAGTTAGTTGTACATCCCCTCTGCAATTTTTATTTATTTACTACCGGACGGATGGATCATGAATGAATGAATATTCTTGTACAAAGAATTATTGTTTTATGGGATTTTAATACACTAATATTATTTTGACATCAAAATAGTTGTCGGACAACTATTTTGGTGTGGGTCCCGCCATCCTTGTATGTTTTTTATTATTTTCAGACCGTTTTGATTTGCGTGTGCAGATAGAAAATTTTAGTTGTCCCAATTAGACAACTTTTTGTGGTGTTCATATAACACCCCTCATTTTAATATATGCATCCAAATATCTATTAATAAATAATCTATTTCAATTATGAGAATGAATTTTCTCAAAAAAATTCTTTTTAATTTTTCTCAATTTTCATATTTCAATCATTAATTAATATTTCTCTATTTCTTTTAAATTTAAATAATATTCTATATTTCTTTTGTCTTTCACCACCAGTTGAATCTAATTCGGAGGTCAGTTCTTGCAGCAAGTGGTTTCAACCCCCTTGGATCGCAGTTGTGGGGGATCAAATCATGGTCCTCTTTACCAAGTTCAGTATCAATTACTACTGAACTAATTAACGATTGATTAATATTCTATATTTATAATCTAATAATCTAAATATCCACGTTATTTCCTCAAAAAAAATTTCAGTCAAGGGAATCCTTTTCCCTCAAACCACAATTTATAAGGTAGAGTACATGTTCATTAAATTAGATATTGTTCTGGATTTGAATAGGATTTAATCTCTTTAAGGATCATAACCCAAATAAAACTAGTCAAGTTAAATTTTAGGCTTAATTGGATACTTAATTATTATGTTTATTTTAGGTTTTAATTTTGTCTCTTATGTATAAAATTTTTTAAGTTGATCCTTTATGTTATTGATGTCAACATAAGTTCATTTTTTTTATTACATTTTGAATTATTATTTTTTTCTAATTTTTCATTAAATTTTGAGTTAATTTCGTCCAAAATTTAAACTTGTCTAAAAGATCTAATTCGAAACATTTTAAATATGATGGACCAATTTAAAACATAAAATTTGTACACAAAAATAAAATAAAATAAAATAAACATAAAAGACTAAATATTCGATCAAAAGTTTAATCAAATGTATATTTTATATTTTGGTTAAACTCTCATGTCCCCACAAAGCTTTCAATGACTTAAGCATTGAATTCTGACGTATGCTTACTCCGGTCACTATTATAAGCAAACAACTATTTTTTAGATTTATTAGAAAACTGGTGAATATGACCTATAATCTAGACCAGATTCATCAGTTTTCTAATGAATTTAAAACGTTATTTTTTACTTATAATATTGATCAGAGAGAGTACATTTCCTTTCATTGTCCTCCGTTGCATTTAAGCAATTATGGTCGTCGTCTTCACTCTTCATGTTTATTCAAAGTCAGATAACTTTATAATTAATATTACCTCTGTTCCTAAATATAAAATTATAATGAGAATTTTCTTTAATTGTATCTTTTTTTAAAAAAACCTTTAATTATAGTGCATTTTTTCCTAAAATCTATAATAAATACCAGAAAAAAATGTATTAACCTATTCTCTCTTTTGAAGGATAAAATTGTAAAAATAATACTAATTGTAAATAAATTTAATACCACAATCAACTTTCTTAATCTCTGCAATTTTTTAATTTTTTTATTATATTCTAAAAAAAATCTTATATTTTTTTTAAGCAAAAGGAGAGCAGAGGAAACCCTCTGCCATATGCAAAATATATTAAACATAAAATAAGAAATAATACAACAAACTGGGGGGACATTAACCTGACCTAGTTAACCTTTCTGTAGAAATCAAAGATAATACAATTAATTCCAACTACAAGTGGTTTTAGATCCAACCCTGACAGGTAAAACCCAAAACAAACACAGACACATCAGACATTATCCAGCGAATCCGCATGCGGGCGCGAAACCAAATAGCAAAAAAATGACGTGTCAGTATTTATTGAGGTATGAAACAACGAATGAATCGACTGCCAACACAGTCAAAATCACGTACCACAGTCCGCTATAACAAAACACAGCAGGCAAAAACGACTCTTTCGAGCCAATCAAACCCAATTCAACAGTGCCATTAAGCGTTACCAACAACAAGAATACTGCAGATCTCAACAGATCCGGAAGAAGAACCAGTAATCAAAGCAGAGCAACACCAAGAGCCACTGTTAAACAAGGTCCGAGCAAGAACAGTGACGGCAACAAGATAAACAAAAATATATAATTACCAAGATAAACATAAGACATTTAATATATTTTATCTTATATTTTGAAATGAAAATAATAATAATAATAATAATAATAATAATAATAATAATAAATAAAAATTATCATTTATATGTAATTTAACGAGAATGTATCTCTCAATTTTCCTCAATTTTAACTTTTCAACTATTAATCAACTTTACACCATTTTTTTATATTTAAATATTATTCTAAATTTATAATTTAATGGTGTAAATTCCCACATTATTACCTCAAGTATTTTTTTTTCAATATCAGAGGATCCATTCTCGTAATTTAACAGTATCAATTCATTCTTGAAATCTTGCGTCATCAATTTAAATTAAAATTTTTGAAAGCATAAAATAATTTTTCAACATGCCACATGACATGACTTTTGTTTGAAGATCATAGTATAAGATATAAATAATGTTTGTAACTTTATTTATTGCTCTATCTATTTAACCGGCTGAGACAATGCCGGACTGCAGAGTCATTGTCTGTTGATGGCGGACAGTCGCTTTCACCACACTGTTGTTTATCGTTGTTGATCTGCATTAGATTACAGACCTGGCCAGTGTTACAATCAAAATTTTAAAATGTTCTAATTAGGGGTGTTTAGGATGATTTTTCTCCAAAACTAAACCATATCTATTTATAAATTATTTATAAATTTGGTTATGATTAAATAATCGGCTAAATTTATAAATCCGATTTTGAATGGGTTATTTATCAAATTCAGTTTTAAATTTGATTATTCCAAGTTTTAAAATTGATTATTTTTCGAATCCAAATTCAAAGATGAGTTTTAAAATAAACATTAACATATAATATATTGTTGGATTGGTCTCGATAAGTATTTTCAAAATATCAAATTTTAATAATTTTTACTATCATACAATTAAAGATATTAATCGTCAAATTTATGCATTGACATGTGTGAAACAATCAATTTTACTATTAATAAATAAAAATAAACATTAGCATATGTATTGTTGGATTCGTCTCGATGAATATTTTCAAAATATAATTTTTTATAATTTTTACTATCATACAACTAAATATATTAATCTTTAAAGTTATACATTGACATGTGTGAAACAATCAACTTTTCTACTACAGTAATAAATAAAATAACCATTAGCATATATATTGTTGGATTCGTCTCGATGAGTATTTTAAAAATATCACATTTTTATAATTTTTATTATCATACAATTAAAATTATTAATCATCAAAGGTATGAATTAACATGTATGAAACAGCTAATTTTTTTGTTAATAAATAAAAATAAACATTAGTATATAAGATATTTTTGGTTTTGATTTTGGTTTTGGATATTCAGTTAAATAACCGATTTTCATATTAGAATAATCTAATCACATATTAAAAACCATTTTAGAATTAACTGGTATTTTGGATTTGGATGTGGTTGTGTTACAACCGCTTATCTTGTGCACCTCGATTTCTAATAACTGTAAATAATAATTTTTTTTAATAAATTGGTTTTTTCAGACTACCATTTTATTATTTGGTGTATTTATCCATCAATAAGCCATGTAAATAGATTTATATATGTTATTCACCACTAATTTATAATCAACTTTTATTTGCATATGGTATCAAAATACAAATCTATTTATATGGATTGTTTTTATATGATGGTTAAATACCCTCAAATTATGAAGGAGTAGAGTAGACTCGCCAATAAAATATCATATTTTTATGGTTTTTATGATTGAAACAACGATATAATTTGTTCCAATTTAATACTAGTTACATTTCTTTTATTTTTGACAAGCAACGACTTATATTTCACTATTCAATAAAATAAAAATACAAAGAGGTAATATTTCAAAAGCACAACAACTAGACTAAGAAATATCTACTTTTGCAAATGTATGGACAATTATGTTCGTTTGATGCTTAATAAACTTACCACTAAATTTGTATTAACCAGCAATACAATTTTGGATTTGACAAATCAAAGAGTTAAATTATGAGAATCCCCCACGTAAGGTTTGTATTGCATCTACCTTGCTTTTAAACTTCACCACTAAATTTGTATTAACCACATTATGCTCATATTTGGTTCGCTAAGAGTTCATATTTAATTGATAAAAGATAATAAAAATGTGTATACTATAGTAACTAATTGAGTAACCAATCTCTAACTAATTACTAACTAATCTATTGATGATACTAAAAGAATTGATACACTTTAACAAATATGGTGGTAAAATACCGTCTTAATATATGTTGATGTGTAAGAAATTAATTTGGAAGACTTTTTATACTATATGAAAATTTCTAAAAATTTCATTATATATTCCCTACCCTAAAATGATAACCAATGCCGCACTCGCACGACTTATGCGTATAATGTAAGTCCACTCTTTTATTACATCATCAAACTTTTATTTTTAGGTTTCTTGTTGATTCTCACTATTTGAGGTAATTATATTCGAGACATGTCAAACACGACAATGGATAACTCTCTCGGTTGGAATTCAAACTTCTATATACTTGCCATATTGTGGAAGTCTAACCCCTTCCGCTTGACCCAACCCATTGGTAAAACTGTCTGCATTGTTTCATTTGTTGAAGGAGATGGATGGATTTGCTGCCTAGCTAAGGTCCTCCAAATAGAGGACATGACCTGAAAGTTTGAATATTATGGTTACTCAAAGATTGATTTCAAGTTTATCATCAATAAATTGTGCTAACAACCGGCAGTGTAAAAATAGATGCCGTGCCGTTTCTTCCTCCCTACCATATTGGCGCCTATAAACCTTGAAAATCACAATTAAGGTTTTAGTCTTCACAAACCATCATTCATATACCTTGAAAATTGGATTTGTATTCGTACATTTAGATCAACATTTTCTTGCAACAAGACAATGAAATAAGATTCCCTATCTAAATTTACTAATCAGCCATGAGAAGATCTAAGTAGCTAATGAAAACTAAGTAACACTAAGAAAACTTTTTGGATGCACTTTGAAATTGATTGACAAACTTGCAACACCATCTTTGCGAGCTTCACTTGAAGCAATAGAAATCCCCTAGCTGCAAATATTTAAAAATTGAATCAAAATTACAAAAAACAGTTCCCCTGATTTTCATATAATCCAGTTGTTTTTTGGATTCATATAAAAAAAATTGTCAATACAAGCTCCTCCATTTTTCCTAGAATTTTGCATAACTAAATCTAGTTTTATGCAATGCAAGAGAACCAAAACAGAGAACTAATAACCAAATACATTTAGAGATGCACTTAGCATTATTAAAAACAGATAGTACTATGCATATAGTGTAACATCAAAAGTGTAATATCTCACTTGTATCCATATAGTGAAGCATCATACAAACCAAATATAGTACTCACATGGGAAGCATATAACTTGAATCCAAGGCTCACAAATAGCTATCCGCACAAACATACAAGCCAATAAAACTGGCTTAGTTAATACCTGTTGCAACATCAGAGAAAAGTAAGTTAATCATGTATACCAACAAATACCCCAATATGCAAGCTTGGACATGTGAGAGCACACAATGAAAGATACACAAACACTAGTATACAATGAAACATAAGTTTAGTTCACTTGCAACCAGGGCCGTCTCCGAGAATTTCGAGGTCCCGTGCTAATAATAATAATGGACCCCTAATAGAAAATATATTATTTTTTTTATAAAAAAAAACATAATATATTCAAATTGTAAACATATCAATAACATCAAAAGTAATTATCATCTTTGTGACTAACAAAAAAAGGTCATATTCTAATCAATAATATCATCAAAATCCATTAAAAAAGTTCTAGCTACTAACAAAACTACGCTTGATTTTTTTTTTTTTGTTAGATACATTTGCTTTTTGGGCCTCCTGTTTACTACTACACCCCCTACGTACTACCCAAATAAAAAATTGAGGCCCCTGATTTTTGAGGCCCAGATCTGCAGCACTGGCTGCACTGGCCCAAAACCGAGCCTGCTTGCAACATCAATTGCTCATTTTCCACAGAAGCAGCATGATATTTCTAGGGAAAATAAAACAACCTGACAATGCAACAATTTCCACTATCACCTAAATCAAGCTAAAGTAAAGTAGTATAATAGAACCAGTCCTTCTAACTTACAGTGTTCACAGTCAGAGCACTTAATCTACTAATCATCCATGAGATTATCTAAGCAGCTAATGAAAGCTAAGCAACACTAAGAAATTAAGGAGCAACTTTGTTCATTTCCACAACCTTGTTCATTTCGATCATGAACTCTTCTATATATTCTCAGGAATATCAGATTTTCCTCTCCAATCATCTTTGTCATAGGGTTGATATAATATTCTGTATATCTCCCCTGGTACCTATAGAAAGCAGTGTCATTTTCAGCCACTATTAGAAAACTAAGGTCAATTATTTAAAAAAACAAAAAAGAGGCTTAATTGGAAGATTTTTCTTTACCTTCTCAATTTTAGAACCTAACTTGGTCTGAAACTCTTGAATCACTCTAATTATGCGCGTTCTTCCGTTAGTTCCATTTGAAGGACTAAAGCTGCTATCGTTTATGCTGCTCCTAACCGACCAAGTCTTCCTCCTGAAGACAAATAAAAGGACTCACTATTCAAAGAAATGTCCACACTTTGTACGGATATATAATTCTATTCATATAATTAACTTCTGATATTCATGTATAGAGCGTCGAGAGCAATGTTACCAATAGTGGAGTGCAAAAAATATCGTAATACCAAAAGTCTGCTATGTGAAAGAGCAGATAGCGTTGCGGTCAAATAGCAGTTGAAACTTGAAATACATCAATTATCAATTATATATATAATTTTTACATCAAATTGAATTTATCCATATTTTAGTAATCAAACACATTACATCCATCATGTGAAGATAACTTCTAGCATATATAGGTTGTGAAAAATAGCAGGTTGTTCAAATTTTGTGACGCTACCGTGCAATATTGCTACTATAGCCATTATTTGACAACAATTTGTACTAAAATTATATCATAGTAGAACAAAAACGCTTTGTTTAAGAATATGTAATGGCTCTTATGCAGGACTCACTATCATAAGCATAAATGGCAACAGACTTACTTAAAATGGACCAGTAAACAAGGTTGAGCAAAATGAGAGGAGAAACACGAAGAGCATTGCTTCTGGCCGAATGCAGTTTTATAAAAGAATGCAGCGAGACCAACTTCGGAAACTCTTGAACTGATATAATCAAGAGATATAACTTTGGTACTTATCGTACAATTGGATAACATCATTCTAGTCTGAAACAGTGCGCATAGTCCTCACTTTTTATAAATGTTGCACCTGTTTATTTGCCAACACGTCAATTTCCTAAACCAGATTGAAGAGCATGATAATATGTGGATAATATAGATAGGATAGGTTGAGGTTGAACAAAATGGAATAGATTCAAGCTTGTCACAGAAAATTACCACTAAAGAAGCCTAAATAATTTAATGATGTTTCAAATGAACCTAGGATAGCTGGTTGCTATTGTTTTAAATAATGCTCAAGTAACATAATACCTCTTTCTTGCATTACTGAAACTGAATCTACATATTCAAAGCCATGTTGATATTTAAGAGGAAAAAATGAAATTGAATAAGAGGTTACCTGAAAATATATCGGACAAATACCTCGGACACAACTTCTTCCAATCTATTTCTAAGCATTTCAAGCACTCTAGCAGCATCATCTTCTGTGGTTTCATTTGTAGCTAAACCTTGAGAATATTTAGCTTCAAATAGTCTTACAGTGTCTGTTGTGGCATGTATAGTTATCATCTTTGCAATCACCCCCTGTCAACTATCAAGTCATAAGAAGATGGATATTACCAAGAAGTAATAGTAATGAGTTGCAAGAAAGATTATTTTTGTTTGCTTCAGCATTTTGTCTATACAAGCTTCTAAACTTTCTCTTTAACTACTTAGTGACATAACTAACATCTTAAACCTCATAGAAAACTTAATTCATTCATGCTATTTGAAAATAAACTAATTAAAACAGAGAGTTACAATCAAAGAATCATAAGCAAGGGGTAATGTTGAATTATTTTTCCACAATAGAAAGTGTTCAATTTGTTCTACCATAGAAAGTTGGTTGAAGCATTTTATCAAACAGAAAATATGCATTGTACCATGAGCTACAGCGACAGCAAAATCGAAAAAACAAAATACTAAAAATGACTTGAATTCAACCATTTTTCAAACATGAAAAGCCAAAGTAAAAGAAAGAGAGAAAGAAAGATATTTGAGATTACCTTCGGCAAACACGACAATGATACAAACCGCGGAGAACAACGACAAAGAGCAATTAGTTATTAAATGTATCCAAAAAATGGCATTTGCTTAAAATTAAGGCTGAAGGAAGTAGTAGTGAAACCTTATATATGAAAATGGTCCCCACAGATATAGTGAGTTTTGATTTTAGTCCTTGCAAATATATAACATTTTACTTTAGGTTGGTTTTGTTATAGTCCTTGTAAAATATGTACATGTTCAAGTTAGTCCTTTTAATATTGATGATTTTAGTCTTTATATTAAAGGAATAAAATCAAATATTTTACATATTATATGGACCAATTTCAATATTAATCAATTTTGTAAGGATTAAAATAAAATAATAAAGACTAGAAACAAAATGTTATATATTTGCATGGACTGAAATGAAAAAAATATTTTTACAAGAATTAAAGTCAAAATTCTCTATATTTGCAGAGATCATTTCATATTTAAGCCTATATTGAATACCACATTTTCTGGCCAAATATTTCAGCTCAACTTGCAGAAATGTCGAAATTGCGCCATAATCGTGGTTTGAGCCCTAACCTCTTCTCTATGTGTGTGTGAGAGTTTTCAAATCTACGATAAAAAGAATACCACATTTACTATCAACTAGCATCTGAGCTATGATCTTGAAGCTATTATTGTAGCTAATCCAGTTGAGATTTTTTGTGTGTTGATAAAGAATGGAGAAATGCATATGAACTCCTATAATATTATGCCTTATAACACTAACAAATAAACAAAATATAGATAAAATCCATTGTTCTTGCTTAGCTTTATGACATTTTCTTGTTGTTACTGTTCTGATGTTCAGGGTGTCACATTTGATTTTATTTACAATTGAATTTGAATTGTATATTATTTGAATCAGAAAGAGGTTTTATTTAACCAAGTTGTTGGGCTCTAGTGACAAGGAGCTCATTCCAAGGACGTACTCGGGGAATACCACGTTCGATTTCCAGAGAAACAACACTTGGCCAGTGCGCATGTTTGAAACACTTTCCAAGCATTGTATGTGCTACTACGTACTGGTTGAACACTTTCTTTTATAATTTTCTAGCATTTTTTGTGATACTAGCTATTGATTTTGATTATGCTTTTTAATACAATCAGAATTTTTAAGAAACAAATTAACTACACTCTAAGGTAAGAAATGACTAGAGCACAGCAAGGAGAATCGGCTTGATCAGTTTGCGAGGACGGTAGAGATGTAGAGTCTTGAAAACGCCATCAGAAGCACCATATATATATATACTTAGGCTAACTTAGCAAACGGTGAAAAAAAGACCAAGACACATCTAAATATCACTTAAAAATATCACTTTTTGGGTTAAATCAGTTTTTAATCTTCTAAATATAACAAATTTCATTTTTAGTCCCTCTAATTTTTATCTTTTTTTGAGTTTTGGTCCTCTAACATTTCAATTTTCAATTTTAGTCCCTGATGTTTATTAAAAGTTCATGTATCATGTCCCTAAATGACATATTTAGACAATATATCATTATTATTACCTTAAAATATTATTAGTTTGATTATTTAACTATTTAATTTTTAGTTTAACAATTTAATCTTTAATTTGAAGTTACAGATAAATTAACAAAAATTAAAGACTAAATAGTTAAATTATTAAATTAATCGTGTTTTTTTTATAGACATGAGGGCTAAACGCCTAAGAAACTAAACAACAATCATTCTAGCACTAAAAACAAGGTCTTAATAATAATATGTTTTAAAAAAAAAGTTATTTAGAACGTGATACGCAAGCTTTTGAAAAAAACAAGGAGTAAAAATAAAAATTGAAAATTTAGAGGGACTAAAATTCTAAGGAAATTTTTATAGGGACTAAAAATGAAATTGTACATATTTAGAGGGACTAAAAATATATTTAACCCTTACTTTTTTTATAAACTTATACACAAAATTTATTCAAAGAAAGTATAAACACTACTCGAACCTGAATACATACAAAATAGAGACGGTGTCCCAAATAAAAAAAAATATGCGCACATGCACGTCTACATACTCTTTTTTTTTTCGACGATTGATATTTTGAATTTTGACACAATAAATATACAGGAGAGAGAAACAAGAAAAAAGAAAAAGATGAAAATTCAAAATATTACCGAAGTATATATATATATATATATATATTGTATCAAGATATTTGTGTCAAAATATCATTTCTGATTTTTAAAAGAGTGGTCATTTGTAATTCTTACCACAATTTGGATTGGGACTCATAGCACCCATCTCTTTTGGAGAAGCCTAACATAAGTGTTGATGGGCTTGCTCAAGTCCAAATTACTATTAGACTTCAAAAATTGGTTAGTTGCTTTTTTTTCACCTTCATCCAATCACTTTCACCATAGATATCTTTTGATAATATAAACTACGGTAAATAGCTATTTACACCCTTGTAAAATAGGTGAGTTTTAATTTATCCTTCTGTCTAATTCTTTTTTAAACAAATCTCGTAAAATGAAGATTCCCTCATTTACCCCTTCAGTAGCTAATTGGACATGAAATCTTTGTGGACATGGTTTTTGTGGAATCAATTTCAAATTCTCCCTCTTTTCAACTCATGGGTTTCATTTCAAATTCAATTCTTCTCTTTTCAACTCTCTCTTCTTTCAGTTTCCTTGAAGCCCCTCTCGCTTCCTTCTCGGCTTCACATCAAGGAAAAGAACACGATAGATTGAATAACTAATTAGAGTAAGTTGTAAGGATAGGTTTCAACTTGCTTTTCAATCCCTTCCTTATTTCATGATTTCATTTCATATTCTAATTTTTCTTTTTGGGAATGTTATTCTTTGTTCAGGTTCACAATTTACAGTTTGACTGGGTAAGTGTTGTGAATTCAACGATAAAATCACACCAATATGAAACTTGATGTATGAAGCAAATTAATCAAGCAACCAAATAAAGTTGACAAAGATGATGAAAGTAAATAATGCAAAAGCGAAAGAGAAAGACACAATAGTTTGTTTATCCAATTCGATTTTAATTAACCTACTATGAGGGAGAGAGAAGCTCTTCGTTCCACTATAATCAAATAAGTTATTTACACAAGAAATTCTCAATTAGGGTTACAAGAATTAGCACCTAACTCTACCCTAAACCCAAATCCATTCCCATTGTGAAGAGACTGAATTTGACCTAGCTATCCAAGGTGAACCAGATTATTCTCCCAAACATCTAGAATTATACTAAGAACAATTTCTCTAAAACTCTAGTGTGGCAAACCCTAATCGTAATTGATTTCAACCTTATTTTTCTATGAATAAAGTATTCCTTATTTAAAGGAAAATATAAGCCTAAATAACATAAACAAATTTGCTTTTAAAATAAAACATAATCCAAGTGAGATTTTCCGCAAAACAAAAAAGATATATTCTGTCCTCGTGCTGCTCCCCGCGCCACGCATCTTGTGCCCCGTGCAGATGAAAGAGCCAAATCCAACAAGACACAAAACAATTGTCCTATATCATTTGGAGTTCTATTTGTCTGTGTTTTTTTTTTATTTATACATATCTACTTTTGAGATTGTTGAATTCTGGTGGAGTGTATTTCTTGTACCTCTTTATTTTTTTCATCCATTATATTAAAACATAATATATTTTCCATTCAAAACAAAAAGTTAGAATCTGCAAGTACATATTTTCTTTCTAGTTGAATATATTTTTGATAAATTTTAGGAGTTTATTGCTCTTTCCTTTTGCATGTCATAATGACATTATTTTATAATGTCTTATAGGCCTCTACTTCTAAAGATCATGTGACTACTGAAGAAGATTTTGATCCTGCAATGATTGAAGTGATTGATAGGTTTGCTGCATTGTTTTGACTTTGTTTAATTACTGGAAAAAGCTTTAAACCATGAATGCTTCTAATAATATCAATCTTTTGCAAAGGGTTTTAAGGTGAACCTTTGACCCTTTTCCAAAAGGTTCATATGTATTAGAAGCATTCATGGTTTAACGTTTTTTTTTTTTGTTTTTAAAGAAAGTCAAGACAATGCAGCTAACCTATCAATCACTTCAATCATTGCTGGATCAAAATTTTCTTCAGTGGTCACAAGATCTTTAGAAGTAGAGGCCGGTAAGACATTATAAAAAAAAAATAGTCATTATGACATGCAAAAGAAAAGAGAAATAAACTCCTAAAATTTATAAAAAAAAAAAAAAAATTCAACTAGAAAGAAAATATATACTTGCAGATTCTAATTTTTTTTGTTTTGAATGAAAAATATATTATGTATTTATATAAAACTTGAAAAAAAATACAAGAGAATGTCCAGAAAAATAAAAAGGTACGAGAAATAGACTCATAGAATCCAACAATCTCTAAAGTAATATATATATATATAAAACGGACAAATAGAACTTCAAATGTTATAATTGTGATTAACCACGAAAATCTAAAGTGAACTCATCATGCGTGTTCTATTTATCAAGCTAAAAGAGAACCTGACAAATAGAACATACATGCTGACTTTTCTTTGAAATTTTGAGGTTGATCACAAGTATGGTCGGTTAAAATAGTTGTGACATTTGGACTTTGCTTTGAATTTTTGCACAGCGCATGCTGACAAGTCAGACTGGATAGAAAACATAGACAAAAATTCAGCTAAGAAAAACACAAGTTATATTTGTAACCCTAAACATCATAGAAAGATACTACAGTCAAAGATGTAAACACAATTGACCGAACTTTGTGATCAAAACTCAATCTCGTGTGTTTTCTAACAAAAAATTTGGTTACCTTTGATTAATTAGGCGTCTGCCACTCATTCAATGATGGTAACTTAAGCTTATCATTCAAGTTGGGATTAATGTTAATCAATTTCTTCAACTCAGACAACATCATAACTCTGGTTGATCTATCATCTCCATAGTGTGATAAATATTCATTCTCCCTGCATATAAACTAAAACTATATTTAAAATTCGACCAAATTTCAACATCTTCAATCAATAGTCAACCACATTATAGAAAAAGTAGAAAGCAAACAATGACCTAATAATTTCAAGGGTTAGAAAATGTGCTATTTCTTTGAACAAATCTTCATTGAATGTTTTTTTTTGGTACATCAAATCTTCATTGAATGTTGAAAATACTTTCAAAATATTTCACAAGAATATCAACAATTGCCACTTTCTCATCTTTGAGTACAAATGAGATCATTTAAACATTAGAAAAATAAACAACCACGAAATATTCTAATACATTTACACAAATACTTAAATAAAATCAAGAGTATAACTACTGTTTAAGATACGAGATAATTAATCAAGAAGATAGTAGTAACAACAATAATTGTAATTATAATGATTAGGGTTTTAAATAGAGGTTTACAATCGAGATTTGCGCCGCAGCATAGTGGTTTTAGATATTGCAGAAACCGCAATGTGATATTGACTGAAACCACATTTGATTTGCAATTCTCCAAAATACTTCAAATTTAAGAAGAAACCAAATTCTTGCTCCATCCTAAAACACACACAAAACAAACAAAAAAATAAAAAACAATTTAATTTTGTCAGTCTAGCTACACACCATACAATAAACAAAAATTATTAAATAAAAAAAGGTCATTACTTCTGCAATGTCTCCTTCATATTCTCTTCCTGAAAAAATTGAAGAACGAGTAACATCATTTTTTGGTTCATAGATCCCATTTTTCTATCTCAAAGTGGTGAGATCGAAAGACTTCTAAGAGAAAGAAGAAGAAAAAAAACTATGATATTTTTTAGATTGCATAGCTGAAAGAGTTGTCAACTCTTTAATCTGTTTGCTTAGTTTTTTTGAAGAAGAAAACAATTAAATAAAATAAAAAAATACACTCAAATTCTACAAAACACAAAAGATGCTACGAGGATGTTTTTTTGTGTGCATATCTACTATCTATATATAAGGATTTCAATTACCTATACAATTACAATATTATTACTTTTTTCCAACTAATTAAAATCAACTTACAATTTTATTTTTTTCCAGATTCTTTGCTTAATTAATGAATCTGGTCTATATTATAAACCATATTCATTAATTATTCAAAGAATCTATAAAGTGGTTTTTTATATATATATATATTTAAAATGGAGGGGGTACTTTTTCTCTTTACACATATTCTCCCTCTCTTACTTTTTTATTATTTATTTTTTTCCACTTTTTTATATCTCTCTTACATTTCATTTTTTTCTCTTTTAACATTTCTTGTTTTTTGTTTTACTAAAACTTTTCTTCTTACTCGTCTTTCATTTTCACAATTCAAATTGTATCTTTTTCTAATCTAATCTATTTATTATCTATTTTATATTATATGCTTTATATTTGAACTCTCATAAAAAAAATTTCTAACATTTTATCAAGGTCTATAGTAACATATATCATCATTGTATATGCATGATTAGAGTGGATTCAAATAATTTGAATTTATATTGCTGTGATATTTTTTTTTATCAAATGGGAAAGTAGCATTATGCTACAAACCCTAAAATATCAAAGAAAAAGGAAAAGATAAAAAATGAGGGCGCCACGGGGTAATAAAACCTGAATCTACAAAGTTAAACAAAGCTAAAATTAGAAAAACCTAACTTGTTTCTACCAAAGCCAATAACTAACTGTGCAGAGGCAAATTCCACCAAGTAAATGAAATCAAAGAGATCACTAAACTTAAATGCTAGTACAATTATTCTCTTCTTTATAAAGGTGAGTAACTATGAATTGAATGATCTTTAAAGGCTAGTTGTAGAAGTTTAGATAAGGACTTAATCCCAAGGTCACCTTTAGCTAATGGTTTAAAAACTTTTCCCCAAGTTAAATGAAGGGTAAAGACGAGCTAACCGAGGCTACTTTCAATTAAATGTGATGTGAGGTAAGGACAATTCGGTATTGCTTTTCAGGTTGGTTCAAAGAAAATAGGAATTTCTTAGTTTCCAGAGTTTGGTTCAGGAAAGTAAAATCTCTAACTTCGAGGATTAATTCTCTGGTATCGTTTGATGCGTTTGAGTTGTTCTCTTACTTATTTAAATGTGAACTAGAAAGACAGGCCTAGCATATGACTCTATAATGAGCTAGTCGGAATCGGAATATGCTTTTACCCATGCTTGAACTGGTTTACTCACAGGCACTGAAACTAGATAGCAACTGTAATTATAATTGGATGGCAAGGAAATCACAAGACTGCTCATACAACTAAATATGATCAGCTAGTCGGAATCGGATTCGTCTCGATGAATATTTTTAAAATATAATTTTTTATAATTTTTACTATCATACAACTAAATATATTAATCTTTAAAGTTATACATTGACATGTGTGAAACAATCAACTTTTCTACTACAGTAATAAATAAAATAACCATTAGCATAAAATAACCATTAGCATATATATTGTTGGATTCGTCTCGATGAGTATTTTAAAAATATCACATTTTATTAATTTTTATTATCATACAATTAAAATTATTAATCATAAAAGGTATGAATTAACATGTATGAAACAGCTAATTTTTTTGTTAATAAATAAAAATAAACATTAGTATATAAGATATTTTTGGTTTTGATTTTGGTTTTGGTTTTGGATATTCAGTTAAATAACCGATTTTCATATTAGAATAATCTAATCACATATTAAAAACCATTTTAGAATTAACTGGTATTTTGGATTTGGATGTGGTTGTGTTACAACCGCTTATCTTGTGCACCTCGATTTCTAATAACTGTAAATAATAATTTTTTTTAATAAATTGGTTTTTTCAGACTACATTTTATTATTTGGTGTATTTATCCATCAATAAGCCATGTAAATAGATTTATATATGTTATTCACCACTAATTTATAATCAATTTTTATTTGCATATGGTATCAAAATACAAATCTATTTATATGGATTGTTTTCATATGATGGTTAAATACCCTCAAATTATGAATGAGTAGAGTAGACTCACCAATAAAATATCATATTTTTATGGTTTTTATGATTGAAACAACGATATAATTTGTTCCAATTTAATACTAGTTACATTTCTTTTATTTTTGACAAGCAACGACTTATATTTCACTATTCAATAAAATAAAAATATAAAGAGGTAATATTTCAAAAGCACAACAACTAGACTAAGAAATATCTACTTTAGCAAATGTATGGACAATTATGTTCGTTTGATGCTTAATAAACTTACCACTAAATTTGTATTAACCAGCAATACAATTTTGGATTTGACAAATCAAAGAGTTAAATTATGAGAATCCCCCACGTAAGGTTTGTATTGCATCTACCTTGCTTTTAAACTTCACCACTAAATTTGTATTAACCACATTATGCTCATATTTGGTTCGCTAAGAGTTCATATTTAATTGATAAAAGATAATAAAAATGTGTATACTATAGTAACTAATTGAGTAACCAATCTCTAACTAATTACTAACTAATCTATTGATGATACTAAAAGAATTGATACACTTTAACAAATATGGTGGTAAAATACCGTCTTAATATATGTTGATGTGTAAGAAATTAATTTGGAAGACTTTTTATACTATATGAAAATTTCTAAAAATTTCATTATATATTCCCTACCCTAAAATGATAACCAATGCCGCACTCGCACGACTTATGCGTATAATGTAAGTCCACTCTTTTATTACATCATCAAACTTTTATTTTTAGGTTTCTTGTTGATTCTCACTATTTGAGGTAATTATATTCGAGACATGTCAAACACGACAATGGATAACTCTCTCGGTTGGAATTCAAACTTCTATATACTTGCCATATTGTGGAAGTCTAACCCCTTCCGCTTGACCCAACCCATTGGTAAAACTGTCTGCATTGTTTCATTTGTTGAAGGAGATGGATGGATTTGCTGCCTAGCTAAGGTCCTCCAAATAGAGGACATGACCTGAAAGTTTGAATATTATGGTTACTCAAAGATTGATTTCAAGTTTATCATCAATAAATTGTGCTAACAACCGGCAGTGTAAAAATAGATGCCGTGCCGTTTCTTCCTCCCTACCATATTGGCGCCTATAAACCTTGAAAATCACAATTAAGGTTTTAGTCTTCACAAACCATCATTCATATACCTTGAAAATTGGATTTGTATTCGTACATTTAGATCAACATTTTCTTGCAACAAGACAATGAAATAAGATTCCCTATCTAAATTTACTAATCAGCCATGAGAAGATCTAAGTAGCTAATGAAAACTAAGTAACACTAAGAAAACTTTTTGGATGCACTTTGAAATTGATTGACAAACTTGCAACACCATCTTTGCGAGCTTCACTTGAAGCAATAGAAATCCCCTAGCTGCAAATATTTAAAAATTGAATCAAAATTACAAAAAACAGTTCCCCTGATTTTCATATAATCCAGTTGTTTTTTGGATTCATATAAAAAAAATTGTCAATACAAGCTCCTCCATTTTTCCTAGAATTTTGCATAACTAAATCTAGTTTTATGCAATGCAAGAGAACCAAAACAGAGAACTAATAACCAAATACATTTAGAGATGCACTTAGCATTATTAAAAACAGATAGTACTATGCATATAGTGTAACATCAAAAGTGTAATATCTCACTTGTATCCATATAGTGAAGCATCATACAAACCAAATATAGTACTCACATGGGAAGCATATAACTTGAATCCAAGGCTCACAAATAGCTATCCGCACAAACATACAAGCCAATAAAACTGGCTTAGTTAATACCTGTTGCAACATCAGAGAAAAGTAAGTTAATCATGTATACCAACAAATACCCCAATATGCAAGCTTGGACATGTGAGAGCACACAATGAAAGATACACAAACACTAGTATACAATGAAACATAAGTTTAGTTCACTTGCAACCAGGGCCGTCTCCGAGAATTTCGAGGTCCCGTGCTAATAATAATAATGGACCCCTAATAGAAAATATATTATTTTTTTTATAAAAAAAAACATAATATATTCAAATTGTAAACATATCAATAACATCAAAAGTAATTATCATCTTTGTGACTAACAAAAAAAGGTCATATTCTAATCAATATCATCAAAATCCATTAAAAAAGTTCTAGCTACTAACAAAACTACGCTTGATTTTTTTTTGTTAGATACATTTGCTTTTTGGGCCTCCTGTTTACTACTACACCCCCTACATACTACCCAAAAAAAATTGAGGCCCCAGATTTTTGAGGCCCAGATCTGCAGCACTGGACCAAAACCGGGCCTGCTTGCAACATCAATTGCTCATTTTCCACAGAAGCATCATGATATTTCTAGGGAAAATAAAACAACCTGACAATGCAACAATTTCCACTATCACCTAAATCAAGCTAAAGTAAAGTAGTATAATAGAACCAGTCCTTCTCACTTACAGTGTTCACAATCAGAGCACTTAATCTACTAATCATCCATGAGATTATCTAAGCAGCTAATGAAAGCTAAGCAACACTAAGAAAATAAAGGAGCAACTTTGTTCATTTCCACAACCTTGTTCATTTCGATCATGAACTATTCTAAATTCTCAGGAATATCAGATTTTCCCCTCCAATCATCTTTGTCATAGGGTTGATATAATATTCTGTATATCTCCCCCGGTACCTATAGAAAGCAGTGTCATTTTCAGCCACTATTAGAAAATTAAGGTCAATTATTTAAAAAAACAAAATAGAAGCTTAATTGGAACATTTTTCTTTACCTTCTCAATTTTAGAACCTAACTTGGTCTGAAACTCTTGAATCACTCTAATTATGCGCGTTCTTCCGTTAGTTCCATTTGAAGGACTAAAGCTGCTATCGTTTATGCTGCTCCTAACCGACCAAGTCTTCCTCCTGAAGACAAATAAAAGGACTCACTATTCAAAGAAATGTTCACACTTTGTACGGATATATAATTCTATTCATATAATTAACTTCTGATATTCACATATAGAGCGTCGAGAGCAATGTTACCAATAGTGGAGTGCAAAAAATATCGTAATACCAAAAGTCTGCTATGTGAAATAGCAGACAGCGTTGCGGTCAAATAGCAGTTGAAATACATCAATTATCAATTATATATATAATTTTTACATCAAATTGAATTTATCCATATTTTAGTAATCAAACACATTACATCCATCATGTAAAGATAACTTCTAGCATATATAGGTTGTGAAAAATAGCAGGTTGTTCAAATTTTGTGACGCTACCGTGCAATATTGCTACTATAGCCATTATTTGACAACAATTTGTACTAAAATTATATCATAGTAGAACAAAAACGCTTTGTTTAAGAATATGTAATGGCTCTTATGCAGGACTCACTATCATAAGCATAAATGGCAACAGACTTACTTAAAATGGACCAGTAAACAAGGTTGAGCAAAATGAGAGGAGAAACACGAAGAGCATTGCTTCTGGCCGAATGCAGTTTTATAAAAGAATGCAGCGAGACCAACTTCGGAAACTCTTGAACTGATATAATCAAGAGATATAACTTTGGTACTTATCGTACAATTGGATAACATCATTCTAGTCTGAAACAGTGCGCATAGTCCTCACTTTTTATAAATGTTGCACCTGTTTATTTGCCAACACGTCAATTTCCTAAACCAGATTGAAGAGCATGATAATATGTGGATAATATAGATAGGATAGGTTGAGGTTGAACAAAATGGAATAGATTCAAGCTTGTCACAGAAAATTACCACTAAAGAAGCCTAAATAATTTAATGATGTTTCAAATGAACCTAGGATAGCTGGTTGCTATTGTTTTAAATAATGCTCAAGTAACATAATACCTCTTTCTTGCATTACTGAAACTGAATCTACATATTCAAAGCCATGTTGATATTTAAGAGGAAAAAATGAAATTGAATAAGAGGTTACCTGAAAATATATCGGACAAATACCTCGGACACAACTTCTTCCAATCTATTTCTAAGCATTTCAAGCACTCTAGCAGCATCATCTTCTGTGGTTTCATTTGTAGCTAAACCTTGAGAATATTTAGCTTCAAATAGTCTTACAGTGTCTGTTGTGGCATGTATAGTTATCATCTTTGCAATCACCCCCTGTCAACTATCAAGTCATAAGAAGATGGATATTACCAAGAAGTAATAGTAATGAGTTGCAAGAAAGATTATTTTTGTTTGCTTCAGCATTTTGTCTATACAAGCTTCTAAACTTTCTCTTTAACTACTTAGTGACATAACTAACATCTTAAACCTCATAGAAAACTTAATTCATTCATGCTATTTGAAAATAAACTAATTAAAACAGAGAGTTACAATCAAAGAATCATAAGCAAGGGGTAATGTTGAATTATTTTTCCACAATAGAAAGTGTTCAATTTGTTCTACCATATAAAGTTGGTTGAAGCATTTTATCAAACAGAAAATATGCATTGTACCATGAGCTACAGCGACAGCAAAATCGAAAAAACAAAATACTAAAAATGACTTGAATTCAACCATTTTTCAAACATGAAAAGCCAAAGTAAAAGAAAGAGAGAAAGAAAGATATTTGAGATTACCTTCGGCAAACACGACAATGATACAAACCGCGGAGAACAACGACAAAGAGCAATTAGTTATTAAATGTATCCAAAAAATGGCATTTGCTTAAAATTAAGGCTGAAGGAAGTAGTAGTGAAACCTTATATATGAAAATGGTCCCCACAGATATAGTGAGTTTTGATTTTAGTCCTTGCAAATATATAACATTTTACTTTAGGTTGGTTTTGTTATAGTCCTTGTAAAATATGTACATGTTCAAGTTAGTCCTTTTAATATTGATGATTTTAGTCTTTATATTAAAGGAATAAAATCAAATATTTTACATATTATATGGACCAATTTCAATATTAATCAATTTTGTAAGGATTAAAATAAAATAATAAAGACTAGAAACAAAATGTTATATATTTGCATGGACTGAAATGAAAAAAATATTTTTACAAGAATTAAAGTCAAAATTCTCTATATTTGCAGAGATCATTTCATATTTAAGCCTATATTGAATACCACATTTTCTGGCCAAATATTTCAGCTCAACTTGCAGAAATGTCGAAATTGCGCCATAATCGTGGTTTGAGCCCTAACCTCTTCTCTATGTGTGTGTGAGAGTTTTCAAATCTACGATAAAAAGAATACCACATTTACTATCAACTAGCATCTGAGCTATGATCTTGAAGCTATTGTTGTAGCTAATCCAGTTGAGATTTTTTGTGTGTTGATAAAGAATGGAGAAATGCATATGAACTCCTATAATATTATGCCTTATAACACTAACAAATAAACAAAATATAGATAAAATCCATTGTTCTTGCTTAGCTTTATGACATTTTCTTGTTGTTACTGTTCTGATGTTCAGGGTGTCACATTTGATTTTATTTACAATTGAATTTGAATTGTATATTATTTGAATCAGAAAGAGGTTTTATTTAACCAAGTTGTTGGGCTCTAGTGACAAGGAGCTCATTCCAAGGACGTACTCGGGGAATACCACGTTCGATTTCCAGAGAAACAACACTTGGCCAGTGCGCATGTTTGAAACACTTTCCAAGCATTGTATGTGCTACTACGTACTGGTTGAACACTTTCTTTTATAATTTTCTAGCATTTTTTGTGATACTAGCTATTGATTTTGATTATGCTTTTTAATACAATCAGAATTTTTAAGAAACAAATTAACTACACTCTAAGGTAAGAAATGACTAGAGCACAGCAAGGAGAATCGGCTTGATCAGTTTGCGAGGACGGTAGAGATGTAGAGTCTTGAAAACGCCATCAGAAGCACCATATATATATATACTTAGGCTAACTTAGCAAACGGTGAAAAAAAGACCAAGACACATCTAAATATCACTTAAAAATATCACTTTTTGGGTTAAATCAGTTTTTAATCTTCTAAATATAACAAATTTCATTTTTAGTCCCTCTAATTTTTATCTTTTTTTGAGTTTTGGTCCTCTAACATTTCAATTTTCAATTTTAGTCCCTGATGTTTATTAAAAGTTCATGTATCATGTCCCTAAATGACATATTTAGACAATATATCATTATTATTACCTTAAAATATTATTAGTTTGATTATTTAACTATTTAATTTTTAGTTTAACAATTTAATCTTTAATTTGAAGTTACAGATAAATTAACAAAAATTAAAGACTAAATAGTTAAATTATTAAATTAATCGTGTTTTTTTTTATAGACATGAGGGCTAAACGCCTAAGAAACTAAACAACAATCATTCTAGGACTAAAAACAAGGTCTTAATAATAATATGTTTTAAAAAAAAAGTTATTTAGAACGTGATACGCAAGCTTTTGAAAAAAACAAGGAGTAAAAATAAAAATTGAAAATTTAGAGGGACTAAAATTCTAAGGAAATTTTTATAGGGACTAAAAATGAAATTGTACATATTTAGAGGGACTAAAAATATATTTAACCCTTACTTTTTTTATAAACTTATACACAAAATTTATTCAAAGAAAGTATAAACACTACTCGAACCTGAATACATACAAAATAGAGACGGTGTCCCAAATAAAAAAAAATATGCGCACATGCACGTCTACATACTCTTTTTTTTTTCGACGATTGATATTTTGAATTTTGACACAATAAATATACAGGAGAGAGAAACAAGAAAAAAGAAAAAGATGAAAATTCAAAATATTACCGAAGTATATATATATATATATATTGTATCAAGATATTTGTGTCAAAATATCATTTCTGATTTTTAAAAGAGTGGTCATTTGTAATTCTTACCACAATTTGGATTGGGACTCATAGCACCCATCTCTTTTGGAGAAGCCTAACATAAGTGTTGATGGGCTTGCTCAAGTCCAAATTACTATTAGACTTCAAAAATTGGTTAGTTGCTTTTTTTTCACCTTCATCCAATCACTTTCACCATAGATATCTTTTGATAATATAAACTACGGTAAATAGCTATTTACACCCTTGTAAAATAGGTGAGTTTTAATTTATCCTTCTGTCTAATTCTTTTTTAAACAAATCTCGTAAAATGAAGATTCCCTCATTTACCCCTTCAGTAGCTAATTGGACATGAAATCTTTGTTTTCGATGACGTGACATGCATATGTGGAATTTTTTTAATTTTTATTTATTTACTTAGTGGCATGTGGCCATGTCATATTTTAAAATAAAAATTTCATGTCCAGTTGACTGCTCGGTGTGAGGTTTGTTTTAAAAAAAAAATTGGTAGAGAGTAAATCAAAATTCGTCTATTTTGTAGGGGGTAAATGACTAATTACCCTATAAACTATAATGAAAGATATTTTTTTGTATTTTTACTTTACATGTGTGAGCAATATGGGTTAAAAAAAATCACTCAGAAACAACAAAATTATTATGCGAACCTTTTTTTTTAGATAGCCAAATAACTAGAAATTTGATTCTTAAAGAAAAATAGGGTGTTTCGGAATTTGATCATGACCTTCGTGTATAAAATATGATATTCATTTATTAATAAAACCAATTTAATGTGGGAGTATAATAAAATACATAATAATAATAATAATAATAATAATAATAATAATAACATCTAAAAGGAACATGGATTGAGCTATTATTATGGTTGTGGGTAGACAAGAGGTATACATGGTCAAAAGGTAACATGGAATTGCAATCTTCATATTTTGACTCAAATATTCTTCCTGTAGTTTTTTTGGCACCTTAAGAGACCAAACAATGTGGATTATCCATGCGATATATTCCATCCACTTTATAGTTTTCCCATCTTTAAACAAATTTGTTGGGACTTTGTAGTAAAAAAGAGGGAACTAGCTAGTAGTGATATATCGATCTATAGCACCTAAATGTCAAATACTTGGATCCTCAAAATCTCTTTATGGAGTTTTAATTCTTTTGACTTGTGATTGTAGTATGAATCAACATCTTTTACTTATAAAAGGAAGCTCCTACATAGCTTCTATGTAAGTATTTTGCCTATGTGGCACTTCTAAAAAAACTCCACATCCCTATTGAAATTTTACCAACTAATATCTAAAAAAATATAAATAATAATGACAATAATTCAACAAAAAAAATTAATAATAATAACCATGTATATATTTATGATACTTAACTTTTAGAATTCTATTAGAATTGTATGGGATATTATGATACAATAATAATATTTATTATAGGCTATAATAGTATATTATGCATGTTTTGGTTGTTCATATTCGTAACATAAGTAACTAATGGAATTTATGCTTTAATGAAATAATGCATATTCTATTCATATTCATAACTCTCTATAATACTTTAATAAAATAACTCACTCACCAATTTATACATGTTCTCCCACACTATATATAAATATCTTTAGCAATACTCTTCCCAAACATCTATCTCCATTTTCATTTTTTTTTCTTTTGCATTTTTTTACAAAATTGAAATCAGATTTCTTCAGGTAAATATACAATATACAATGTCCAAAGTTATAAATATTTATTCATGTCTCCGATGGAAAAAGTGTTTATCTTGGCTATCATCAAGAAAAAATATGTTTTACGCACACACATAAGAAAAAGAATATGGAAGATCCATGTTATGTTTTTTCTTTTATTAGTTGCAATATCTATTGTATGACTTCTCCTATTCTCATTCATTCATATGTAGGTTGGATAAAATTTCCATATTTTAAATCGAATATATTTCATTGAATATAATTAAAAGACTTTTTTTTTTTTCAGGTTGAAAGAAATAAATTTTACCCGAAGATATGATGCTAATAGATGAAAGAAATATATATTGTTCAACTTCTATATTTCATTGAATGTGATTAAAAGTTTTTTTTTCCTTTTCAGGTTGGATAGTATTCTACATTTTTTTTATATTGTTCAACTTCTATATTTTAAACAGTTTGTGAGAATATAATTGCAAACATTAATTAGCAATATATATGACTTCTTCATGTTTGTTAAATATATTGGTTCAAAAGCTTTCTTATCATATGCTTTTATATCTCATTATTAACATCAATTAATATCAAAACAAGAATGATCTTTTACTAATAAAAGGAAGCTCCTATGTTATTCTTATGTCTCCATTGTGCCTATGTGGCATATATAAATGAGCTCCAATTCTTGATTAAAAAAAGCTCAAATTCTTCATTGTTTTTATCCCACAATTTATTGTATTTGTCTATTCATTCTCCAAAGTCATGGTTATGCATTTTGGTTGAAGAGTAGTTAAAGGCTACTAATGCAATACAATTATTACCACACACATAAAGCTTATGATCATTGAAATTCTTTCCAATCAATATATTCAATAATGATAAAAAAAAATAGAAATTGTAATCATCTATGATCTTTATAAGCAATACTCACTAATCACAACTTTTTATTCATACTCTCATATTCATAGTTTTGTTCTTTTACATGTTTTTTATATACCAATTTTACACTTTTAGCAAATCATGTTTTTCAACAAGTAAGTCAACTACTATCTTATCTTTTCGAGTATAAATATTTGTCTCATTTCAATGTCTATTTTTCTTACTTTTTAGGGATCAAAAGTCCAAATATGACAAAGGAACATATGTTGGAACATGTTGAGTTAGCAATATGTCATTTTAATTATATGTAAGTTTTATTTATACTTAATTTATGGATTTGTATGTTATGTGAAAAAATATCGTATGTTTTTTATTTAGCAACATATTACTTGGTTCTATTTTTCTTTCAAAATATTGTATGTCTTTCAAAATTCTAATTTACTAATAAAAGGAAGCTCCTATGTTATTCTTATGTCTCCATTGTGCCTATGTGGCATATATAAATGAGCTCCAATTCTTGATTAAAAAAAGCTCAAATTCTTCATTGTTTTTATCCCACAATTTATTGTATTTGTCTATTCATTCTCCAAAGTCATGGTTATGCATTTTGGTTGAAGAGTAGTTAAAGGCTACTAATGCAATACAATTATTACCACACACATAAAGCTCATGATCATTAAAATTCTTTCCAATCAATATATGTAATCATCTATGATCTTTATAAGCAATACTCACTAATCACAACTTTTTATTCATACTCTCATATTCATAGTTTTGTTCTTTTACATGTTTTTTATATACCAATTTTACACTTTTAGCAAACCATATTTTTCAACAAGTAAGTCAACTACTATCTTATCTTTTCGAGTATAAATATTTGTCTCATTTCAATGTCTATTTTTCTTACTTTTTAGGGATCAAAAGTCCAAATATGACAAAGGAACATATGTTGGAACATGTTGAGTTAGCAATATGTCATTTTAATTATATGTAAGTTTTATTTATACTTAATTTATGGATTTGTATGTTATGTAAAAAAATATCGTATGTTTTTTATTTAGCAACATATTACTTGGTTCTATTTTTCTTTCAAAATATTGTATGTCTTTCAAAATTCTAATTTTCTAAAATTGTATATATGATACTTTGATTGATGGTGAATTTGCTAAAGAAGAGGTAGGGGAATAGTTGCAGGATCATTCTTGGCAAGGAAGGAGTAACTGACGACTATGATAGTGCATTGGCAAAGAAGACAAAGTTGTGTGAAAATCTTCATGTCATATTGAAATAGGTGAAGAGTAAAACAATTCTCCAAAATAAAATGTGATCACATTAAGTGAATGAATTTGATCATTTTGATTCCAATAGCTCCTAGACAAGCATTATGCTTATATGACACTCTAAAAAAAAAATTTATAATCTCTCTATTTCTATCTTTTATTTATTTATTTACTAATAAAAGAAAGCTCATGTTAGCTTATAGGCCTCCATTTTGCCTATATGGCATGCTTTAGAGAGTTTTCATATCTATCTAAAAACCATCTTACATTTTATTTTATGTGTCCATTCATTTTCCATAATAGTTATCTATATGTTACAATAATAATAACGTGTCCCAATATATTTTTTGCAAAAAAATAATAAAAAAGTCCTATGATTATGTTAATAATTATGCAAGTGAAAGTACATGTGACAAATAATATTTTTTTATTTTTTATTTATAAAAAGAAGCTTGAATAGCTCCTAGACAAACATTTTACTTATGTGTCATTCTATAAAAAAATTATAATCTCTACCGGAGAAATTATAAAATCTTTTATCTTTTACTAATAAAATGAAGCTCCTATGTTATTCTTATGTTCCATTGTGCCTATGTGGCATATCTAAATGAGCTCCAATTCTTGATTAAAAAAAGCTCAAATTCTTCATTGGTTTTATCCCACAATTTATTGTATTTGTCTCTTCATTCTTCAAAGTCATGGTTATGCATTTTGGTTGAAGAGTAGTTAAAGGCTCTACTAATGCAATACAATTATTACCACACACATAAAGCTCATGATCATTGGAATTCTTTACAATCATCAATATATTCAATAATGATAAAAGAAATAGAAATTGTAACCATCTATGATCTTTATAAGCAATACTCACTAACCACAACTTTTTATTCATACTCTCATTTTCATAGTTTTGTTCTTTTACATGTTTTCTATAAACCAATTTTACACTTTTAGCAAATCATGTTTCTCAACAAGTAAGTCAACTACTATCTTATAATAGAATTTACACCTCTATAAAAAATTTCTAATAGAATTGATAAAAATTAGTATATATAGTAAGATTTTATAATAATTAAATTAAAATGAAAAAAAATGCATTATCGGCTGGAATTATGATGTTGCAAATGAATGGATCGGTGGACCAGCTATAATTAATAATTCATACTTCAAATCAATATTGGTCAACTTTTTGTTTTTTTTGTTAAGAATCAATGGTCTATCAACACAACAATTGTGACTACTTTGCATTTCCTTCATATACCTTATTATGTAACTCCCAATTAATTAATCTATTTTTGTTCTTTTTGATAATGTAAATTCTTACAAAGAAAACCATGTATAAATTTATGGCTATAACTTACAATTCTATAACTTTCACTATAATAAATTGTAGTGAGAGATGAAATGATGCATCCATGTTAATGTTTCATTGTATACTTATTTGCAAGCTTTTAAAATTCTCCTTTTGCTCTTTCACTATATATTGCCTTATGTAGAGCTCCTTTTTACAAATGAGTGTGTGAAATTTTATTTTGAGAGGGTTGAATAGAAGAAGAATATTTAATTTCTCGAACCTTTTGAGATCTCACCGTATGTCTATCTTTTTTCTCCAAATTCAACGAAGAACACCACCATGAAGAAGGAAACGTGTTGGTTTACATTATGAAGAAAAAAATGTTTGCAAGATTAAATTTATTTTTGCATGGGCCCACATAAAAGTTTATTTCCTTCACCTTTTAAGATTAGTCCAAACGGTGGAAAGATTCAGTTTCCACCATCTTTCTCTCCCCGAATTTCTTTCCTTCTACTTTCCCTTAAACCAAACATAGTGTAAATTTCATAGAATGGAGTAAATTTAAACGGTTACAATTTGATGCATAACTTTTAAAAAATGAGATCACATGATAAATAAGTCAATAAAAATATAAACAAAACTACGATATACATCAATAAAAAATCTCACATTTTAAAATAATTTTAAATTTAATTTTTATTGTATATTAATATTTAATATAATGATATTTTAATATATTATCAATTATTTTACGATATATGTGATTATACTTCTCACATTTTTTAATCATTTTTAATTTTATTTTTGTTCATATATTAATATTTAATATAATCATATTTTAAAATATTATCAATCATTTAACTATATATGTGATTATACTTAATTATTTTAATTGTGTATTTTAATCGAACCCGTGCAACGCACGGGTTTATTCCTAGTTTCCTATAGTATTAAACTAAATTGGCGTGTGATGGTGTTCTATGTATTAAACTAAATTTTGTGTGTCTTGAATTTCTTATTGTTGTGTATAAATATTAGAATACACCTTATATTATATTATTAACTTTTTTGTTATTTTTTTAGTCAAAAAAAAAAACTTTTTTGTTATTTTATTTTTCTTAGGGACATATGCAACTAGGCAAACAACTGAACTAACTAATGAAAAAACTATCTAGCTAAACAATTGGAGAGATCCACTATCCACTCAAAAATTGCAAGAAGACCCGGATAATTTATTCAAAAATCACTTGTTCAACATTCACAATCTTATCTAAAAAAATAAGTCTAATATTTCACATTTTTCGGATCAACCACACCACAAAACATCAATCTACAGTCAAATATTTCTAAGTCATAAACCGCTTTCAAAGGAGCAAAAAATTGAGAAAAGATGAAATAAGTTGGATAAGATAGTCAATTTTCATCCAAGGCACTTCAAATTTTATACTCCCTCCGTCCCAAATTGAATGACACAGTTGACTATATTGCATTAATTATTCACACATATTGTTTTGACTATAATTTTCTACTAATAAATAAAAATAAATATTAGCATATAAGATATTGTTGGATTCGTCACGATGAATATTTTTAAAAAATCAAATTTTAATAATTTTTACTATAATACAATAAAAAATATTAATCGTGAAAGTTATGCATCGGTATGTGTGAAATAATCAACTATATCACTCATTTTGAAATGGAAGGAGTATCATACTTAAAGCAAGGTCTCACAAATTACAAAATCAATCAAATGTTGCACAGGCTCCCCCACACACACATGTAGTCTAGTCATTATTACCATGAATGTACTTCATCTTTAAAAACCAAACCAACAAGATTCAAGAAGCAATTATTATTCAAAAATCAATTAACAAGGAAGTGGATTATCTTTAGATTTAGGTAATGTGATAGGCCCAATTAAATATATAATGTAATTGGTTACTCTTTACCAAATTTTTTAGCTATTATTTTTTCTGATCCTTTTTATAAGAGATACTATTTCATTATTTTTTTTTTACATTTATGGAATAGTTAATGCATATGATCTATATTATATATCAGATATATTAATTAATCAATGCATTTAGAAATGTAAAATGTCTCTTATAAAACCAATTGGAAGTAGTATTAAATTGAATTGATTAAACTATTGAAAGTTTAAACTCACGGGGAGCAAAAAGGATATAGAGGTTGGATGTTGGAAATTTTCCATGCAATATTGAGAAATTATAGGAAAAAAAAATGGTATCATCACATTTAGTACAAAACTAAATATTCAAAAAGCATATGAGGATCGATGTGACACTTGGATATACATTATCATTCCTTTACAACCACTATATATAATAGATGTTAACATTATATTGGCATAGGAAGGAAGGTATAAAATCCCATCATCCCATGAATTTGATATAAGGTTTGATAGATAAATATGCTAACTGTCGACAAGATTTTTTGTGTGTAGGGATCATAATTTGTTGATGATCAATGGTTCCCCTTGCATTTGGTGCAACTAGATTGCACATGCATGGTTCCATTAATGTGTGACAAGAAGCATTAAAAGTTAATTAATATCTTAACACAACAGCAAGATATAAACAAACCATAATCGTCTAAAAATTCAGTTGATTACATATATCTTAAGCAGTCTATAAGCGTGGATAGTATATTAATGCATATTTTATTTTGCCTTTTTTCAATATATATATGTTAGAAGAAACAAATGTTAGTTATATGCTTATTATCCTCTTTTTTTTTTATAATAGGGTAAAATTAAAGAATTAAATGAGGGATATTAATACCCTCACAATCCAAAACTAGAAGATCATGTAAAAAATTACAATTATAATTAATTAAAACTAAGGAGAAAGGTGCAACAAATCCCTTTTTGGCTGGTAAATTCACACATGAGTTGGACTCTTTGAAACAATGTTGAATAGTGACAATCCAATCGATTTAGTAGATTAAGAACCTTTTCTAGAAGAGGTTTGAGATAAGATATGATGGTAGAACGATAAAGAGCAACAACTAGTCAACTACAATAGGGGTTGAGTCTGTTTAAAAAATGACACAATCAAGATAAGATGACGAACCATACACATAGCATGAACTAAACTCCTGTGATGAAGCCATAGCAGGGGCGGGGGGTGGCCACAGTCCCCCCCAACTATATTTTTAACTTTTCTTACACTATGGCTCTGTTTGGTAAAAAAATAGCGGATAGCTGATAAGCTAGCTTATAGCGGATGAACTTATAGCGGATAACCTATAAGCTAGCTGATTGAATTTGTAATGTTTGGTAAAATTAGCGGTTGAACTAGCTTATAAGTATGAAATGACATAAAAAAGATATGTTTAATTAATATTTAATTTTTTCAAGTAAGATGATAAGATAAAATTGGAAGAAAAGATAATAAGCTATAACCTATAAGCTCATAAGCTACTTGAAATAGCATTTGAAAAATAAGCTAAATCTAGTAAAATAAGCTATAAGCTCTTTTTAAAAGTTTTTAGCTTTTAAGCTAAAAGCTATAAGCTTACTTATTTGGTTTACCAAACAGAGCCTATAACAATTTTTTATTGCTTCTCCTATATAAAATTTCTTTTTAGCGATAAAAAGCTTTTTTTTAATCACATAATAGAATATTAGAATAGGGCACTTTAAAATAATGAAAGACTACATCGATTTTTATCATAGATTTAATTTATATTTATGAATAGGGAAAACAATTTTTATACCCGCTGCATTAATCATAATTGTTTGATTATAAAAACGTAACCTTTTGGTACCCTTATTATTTAGTTAGGTGTTTAATATCTCATAGACAAAATGCTTTTGAAAATGACGTTTTAATATAAATCATTTTTTTTTACCATGTGTTCCATTCTTTTTACTATGCGCTCCATCTACATTAAATTTAAGAGTATCTAGAGGAGGGAGCTCCGAGCTCCTTTCTAATAGAAATGATGGACCCAAAGCTCTCCATCTGAGTCACAGGTTTGGTAATACTATAAACTACCATTTGCACTTGGTTAATAATATGAAGAAGCCAATTTTGCCGAAGCTTCGAGTACTGATTAAACCATTGGCAGAGACGCTAAAAAAAGTCACACAACTCCAATGTGTATTTTCAATATCTTTATTACCGGGGTTCCATTGAAGCCAATACATGAGACCTAGGCTAAAGAATTTCGCACAATTATTAGGTTTGATAATTGAGGACCAAAATTCCATTGCTTCTTAACAATCTCTTAATACATGCATAAATGGATTTTTAGTCCTTGTTGGCGTCGGAGACAACTATTGTCATATGTCATTTTGATTTTGTGTTTCTCTTCATTTGTCATAATTCTACCATGAACAAGTGTGAATAAGTTTTCTCTACGAGTCTTTTATCCATGAGAAAATTTGGAAAGTTTGAATGCAACTATGTGGATAGGGATTTAATTGTAGCTATTTTGGTACGGATATCGTTGGGCGATAGTTAGTCAAGTACACCGTCATGCATATTATCTATTTGATAATTTTTTTATAGAATTTATATATAATTTTTTTAGTAAATATGATATTATTATAAAATCAATTAATTTAAATCTTAAAAATATGTTTTTTTAAAATAGATGAAATGACAATTTATTGAAAACTCGCACACACAAAATAGATGAATTGTGGTTCGAACCCCGATTACACTGTGCAATTTAACAATTTTGACATTTTTTGCGAGTTGAGCTAGGATTTATGTGGACTGAACTTTTAAAATTTGTTCTAATAATAGAATTAACTTTTTATTTTAAAATGGTAAACCATTGGACTATTTTTTTTAGAGGTGTAAATTAAACAAACCATTAATTAAATAGTGGCAAATTAAATTTATAAGCGAGAAGTAAATTTAATTTATAGGATAGTTTATAATAAAAATATGGTATAGATAATGCTGCATAAATAATTTAAGAAAAATACTAATCAGTGTCCTCGAGACAATAGTTAAGAATGTTAATCAGAAAATTTATCTCAAAATGTATGTATTCCAATATCTTAAAAATGTAAAAAATTGTCTTTTTAATATTAATTTTATATGTTATTTCATTTTTTTATTATATGTTTAACAAGTACTATTTAACATGACTCATATCATTTAACATGTTGAGACGTGATTTCAAAATATAATTTCCATTATTATTTCAATTATCCTAAAAAAATCATTATTTCAATTTTTTCCATAAGATGTAGAGATATCTTGAAGAATAACATAGCAAAGTGATTTCATGGAGGTGTGTTGCCACTCTCATGGTGGTAAATTTTAACTTTCTAATTTACAGAACTAATTAAGTTTAAAATTCATAGGACAGATGGAAAATAATTATTAGTGGCCTTTATTATAACAATAATAATTTTCAGTCTTCAAATTTTCTAAAATAGAGATATTTGATTGAATGGTCCAAAGTGATATTTATAAATAAAAACCATCAATGTAAAATTTGGACAGAGTAAAATTTTACACACTCTCAATTTAATTTTTGACCGGTGTTTTTTAATTTGTTGTATTTTGACACAAAAATAAAGAGTATCATTCCTTAGTTATTAAAAGAAATTTTTATAAAAATGTGTTAGACATAATATATAAAAAAAATGCATGCACAATATAAAATAATTTTATACCAATTAAATGACCATCATGTAATCTGCAAGTTACATAAATATTAAATATTGATAGTTTTTTTTATTAAATAATCGTTTAAAATTATTTTACGTTGTTGGTGTATATTTATTAAATTCATAAGAATAATAAGATTGTTGAGTCTTTCTATTTGCAGCACTCATGTCATCAATCTCATATATGTGTGCCCATTTTGGGGTTTTATTTTTACAATTATGAAGAGGATTAAGTGTATTTATGTTAGGCACTATTATTTGAACGTGTTCGGGTGTGGTTAGGTAAGTTAGAATTCAAATAGAGTACTAAGTAATAGCAATAGGATAGATACTTATGATGTGAACTATATACACTATAATGGAATCTATATTTTGTAGTAGATCCTACTTTTAGCTATAGCACGAGAAGTAAAAGAACATGATCACAAGGAAAAATTGTTAATAAAAGGAAAGGAATTAGGAACATTGAAATTGGATTAGGTATATTTAATTTAAATTAATTAAATTAGTACTTTCCTATGTCTTGACGAAATGTTTGACAAGATGACTAGTACTTTTTGAGTGGTAATGGGTAACATTGAATTTGAATCATATATTTGTAAGTGTTACATTAAAGTCATAAAAAAGTGAGTTAATAGTCCTAAAGAGGCTTCTAATTCGGTGGTCATGAAGTTAATAGTCCTAAAGAGCCTAATTTCAAGTGACTTTTTAATATACTTACAAGGCTAGGGTATAGACATGCATGAGTTGTTGTTCCACTACTCACCACCCATGTTCTTTAATGGGTTCACTAGTGTAAAACCACCTATAACATGTCGCAACGAATGTGTTTATGCATCTATGTGTCTACTTGATAAACAAAAGAAGTTAGCTTATAGTTAATTTATATTAGCTTATAAGGTTATTTGATAAAATAAAATATGCTTGTTAAAAAACTTTTTTCATTAATTAGCTTATAATGTTGTTTGATAAAATAAAATGTGTTTGATAAATAGTTTGTTTCATTAATTTATAGCTCTTTTTTATATGAGCATTTGAACTTATAGCTTGTTGCATTTTAGTTTTTAAAATTTTTTTCCTTCATTTTAACCTTAAGTTTAATTTTATTACTACCACCGTTCCAAATAGGGATACCAATTTGCATCCATTATTGAGGATCCCCGCGGGAATTGCCCGTTTGGAGCTTCGGAAACGGAGTTTTTTTCTCTGTGGGGATGGAGGAAAAAACTCCCCTGCGGGAACTTTGGGGCGGGGATCGGGGAAGAAGCATCCGTCCCCATGAATTCCCTGAAACCTTCTGTTGCTTAATTTTTATATTTTTTATTTTTTTTATATTTGAAAATTCTAGGTATCTATTTTGCTATGCATTATGAGATATTTTGATTATGAGTTTTGTATGAATACATATTTTGCTATACATTATGGTATGTTTTGGCTATGAGATTTAGTATGATTAGTAGTCAAATATTTTTGCATTGTTTTTTAGTTATGAATGCATTATGTGTTGTTTTTATTTTGTTAAAAAAGAACATGAAAATATTTGTTTTTTTTTTAATAAAAGGGAAGAATAATGTTACATTACTATCATAATTTTGATCGAAAAATATAAATTTAATGTTAACATTCGGGACTCCCAAATCTTTAATCCTTTTAGCTTTTTAATTTTGTTCCAAAACTTTGGTCCTTTTTTAGAAAACCAAAACACAATTAATGATATTTTACCATTTATACCCTTATAAAAATTAAACCAATCATTAAATGAATTTTCTCTTTCTTAATAAAATAAGGGTTAAAATGAATTAACTTATCTATCTTTGTTATTTCTTATTCCATGTGTATAACTCTAAAAGCACCAAATTTTTGGGACGAAATGAATATTTTTTATAAAATAAAAAAACTACCGACTAAAGAGAAAAACTACCCACTAAATATACATGCTTTTTTATGTTATTTTATATTTATTAACTACTTTAAAAACTAATATTACCAAACATTTTAATTTCAATCAGTTAACTTTTTAACTATTAGTTATAAGCTAGTTTTTCATGCTATCAGAGCTATAAGCTACTTTATAGTTAATTTTACCTAACAAAAACTCTATGTAGGATCAATATGGAATACATTGAAGCAAGATTATTTTTTTACAATAGATGCAATTTTAATTGGATATCGAAGTGAATGTGTCAAACTTAACAATGAGAACATACAAGAGGTTAAACTAAAAGAAATATGAGACACCATCATGAGAACATACGATGTTGTAGTGGAGTCTCCTATACGGAGGAAACATATATTGACTCTACAATTTAGAAATGTGAGTACAAATACTATGTTATGCATTTTGGCAGCACAAGTGCACAACCATAAACAAAAGTTGAATCTGCTCACAACATATTTGCTGGATACTAGGGTAGTGCAGAGAATGGAAAGCGATTACTGGCAACATAGAGAGATATATGCATGCCTCGTTTGAGAAGAGAGTAATTGTATTTGAATTTAATCTAGTTTTCCAAAAATTAATATAATTAATAAAATCTAGTTTTCCAAAAAAAAAGGATTAAATAAATTTCATACAAAATTAAAAGTGATGTAAGGAAGCAATTAGGGCGTGTTTGTTTAAGCTTTAAAAAACGTGATTTTTTTTATAAAAAAAACTATAGAGATTTTTTTTAGAGATTTTGAAGAAAATTTAAATCTACTTTTTGTTTTTTTACAATCATAAAAATCTATTTTTTAAAAAAAAATAGCAAGTTCTTACACTTAGGTTTCTTAATTTATTTATTTTTTAAAAAAATAGATTCTTGTAATGCTATTAGAAATAGTTTTTCATTTTGAGGTTAAAAATAAATTATTTTTTTTAAAAATAAATTTTTTCTTTAAACGGTGTCTAGCGGATCGTGTGGAGGAGACTCTGATACCATCTTAGAATTGAGAGTTGAGCCTAACTCAATTCTACAAAACCAAATTGTAAGGTGAAAATTGTCTCTATTTTATAAACACATATTCATGTCATCTCACGATCAATGTGAGACTTCTTAACAAAAACAACAACAAAATAAATCTATTTTGGAATGGTCACACCTTATAATTTATTTAACTTAATAATAATTTTTTAATATCAAAAGGCATGAATAATTTAAAAGAGATTAATTACTATGCACTGACAGTGTTAAATATTTTTACGCGCATCCAATCAAATCACATCATAGTGTCACTTTAATAGATTTGCTTCTAAAATATCTCAACAAATACATATACGTCGTGATTTGATTGGATGCACGTGTAAAAAAATGTTACACTATCAGTATGCACAAAATAAATCCTAATTTAAAAATATGAATGGGAGACAGAGGGTTGATATTATTATTTAATAAATTATTACATTGTTTGCAATTTTAGCTATAGGCACAATTATTATAGTTGAAGTAAATATTTTCTTCCTAACAAAAATTATCTGTCTATTACTTTTTGTCCCTACTTATAAGAATTAATTTGATAAAATACGAGTTTTAAGAAAGTTGATTTTAATATTAAATTAGTTGACATGTTAAATTGATTTTTCATGTTTATCCTTAGTAGTAACATCCACATACAAAAAAAAATTAAATGTTATTCAAAAAAATATGTAAAGTTAATAAGGGTGGTTTTGAAAAAAAAAAAATTAATGCATAGACCAACTCACATTTAATGTGAGATTTTTTTAATATGGTTCCTCATGCAAAATGTTATTGTACTTGGTGCATGGATATAAATGGTGGATGATACGATAACAGGTGGTCCAACAGATCTTGAAGATGCACTGATATAATCTTAAATTTGAGAGTTAAGTCTAACTCAACTCTATAAAACTGATTTATAAGATAAAAATTATTTATTACTTTAATAAACCATTTTTCAGATTAACTCATATTCAGTGTGAGACTTCTTAGTATTATATGATTAAATAATAAAATAAAAATAATGAAGCTCCTATAGGAATTTGAGTAGTATGTATATGAAACTATCGGTTCAATTCCAATCTCATTGCTCTAATATAATTTTTTTTAAAAAAATATAAAAAGAAAAGAAACTAAACCAACCTCGTGTTGCCAAGTGTATATTACTTTTTCTTTTAAGTGAAAGTGCATGGTACCTTGCTACCACGTAAATGGAGAAGCTACAATATTTTTTGGGGAGGGAGAGATGTTACATATACGAATTACAAGCTAGGTGTAGTAACTTTTGAGGACAAGGTGCGTGCTCCAATAGGGAAGGTGGTGATGAGTTTTGATCAATTTTGTGATTTTGGATCTATATCAAAAATATCTTGGTTCATACATGTGATCAAAAGCAATTTTTTGCTTACGATACAATCTAATTTTATTGAATTGTTTTACTGATGTGGACTTCAAGGCCCCAAAACCGTAATGTTGTTAGTTTCAAAGGCCCTACTTGGTCTTAACTTAATGAAGTGACCTCATACTAACAAATTAGTAATGAATTATTATCAAAAAGCCATGAAAATGGGAGTTTATGACCATCATTGCTAGACCAATATGAATTCCTAATGATAGGACCAATGAAAACTATTCATTCAAATAATACATAAAATAGTGCACCCTAATGTTGCACAACAATTGAATTATTTATCATTTTACACATATTTAAAAGTGTATTGTATATTGTCAAAAAAAAAAGTATTCTATAAAAAAAAGTGTATTAATGAAAGACATAATAGGATATTAATTAATTACAATAAATTTGCGCCGTGTCTTAAAATTTAAGAATAAGTTGAACGTTTGTTTGACTAATGTTGTGTTCGAGAGGTGTTTTAACGGGTTTGTGAAGCATTTCATTTTATAAAAATGACGCATTTCGCTATTGTTATGGATGCGAGGTATTCAATAGCAAACATGAAGCCTATAGATATGTATTTTGGTGCGGATGTTAGGCGTCGAAGATCTACGTGGAGTGACAAGGATAACATGTTTTATAAAACCGTGTTTTTGTCTTGTTAAGGCTGTTCAGTTGATATCTATTACGGACATTATTGGAGGGTTGAAGTTCGAACCACGAATTTCTCATTTTTCTACATTTATAGTGTGTGAACATCCACTAGACTACTAGACAAAAAAAACTGCATTTTCTTACGCTTGCAACAACTTTTGAAGAATATTTCTTGGAAAACACTTATAGAAGCAACAATAAAATAAGGAATCTTAGGTGATTAAAATCTAAGAATTGAGAGTTTGAGAGCTTGTTCAAATTAGATCTAAGGTTGAAAAACGCGCGATAAAAACCTTAAAAGTGAAATTTATTATTATTCTCGATATATATAATCTGGTTGTTTTTTATTGAATAAGAGGTTCGAATTCACAAACACATCAACTATTATTGTACATCATAAATATAAAGAATATTCAATTGATAGTGGATATGTTTATCCAACTGTGTTGCCAAAGTGCATAACATAGTACGTAATATTTTCCCAATATCAATAATTATTCATATCAAATAAGCATTTTTTTTCCTTCTTTTTTTTCAAAGCACATATAAATAGAACATTGTAATATTAGCCCTCAGGCCCTCAGTACATAGCAATAGTCCAGTCCTTACTCACATGCACAATTAATAGCTTCTTTTTAAACGTGAACATGAAATTTCTGGTATATGTATTTCTTATGGGGTAGAGAAGATGCATATGCTTCTATATATTTGAGAAATCGACAAAATAGAACATGTAAAGAATATATAGTTTTTAGCATCTCAATTGATAAATACATTTATCGCACGGTTTAAATAAGTTCCTTTAGTTTTTAAATATTATATATAAGTTAGGATATGTTGACACCAACTAATTTGACACCAAATGTTACACATCTCAATAACGTTTATATATGAGTCAAAATTAACGGTTTACATTTTTTCTAAATACTGTTAATCTTTATACATCCTAATAACATATCAAATGATTTTGGATTTGTCTGGAATTTTATACAAATTATCTATATGATATAAACTTTCAATTCAACGGTAGATTTTGTAAAACAATTACTCAAATATTTGAGTAATATTACACCGGTGGATTTTGACCACCATGAATTCTTAAAACTCTTGTGGTGTTTATATTCGAAAAAAATACTCGTAATTAAGAGGAGATATACAATGCTTATAAAAAAAAAGGAGATATATAATATTGATTATTTAATAAATTTAAAAATGAAAATTTGTTTATAATTAATACTGAAAGGAGTATGTATTTTTTTTAACATTGTCATGTTTACAAGTTACAAAAGAATATTTGAATCTTCTTTTATTTTCTAAAGAATATTAGAATCTTTTCCTCATGAGCACGCATTCATCAAAGATTTTTCTTTTTTGACTTTGAGTATCCCATGTTGGAAACACTAATATTATAACCTTTCTTATAGATTACCTTTGAAGAGTTACGGGTATATCCAAACCTCCGATAAAAATTAATTAGTTACATAAAAAAATTATAAGGTGAGTAAAAATTTCATTTTGTATACCATCATTTGTAATTGTAAGTTTATATTTGTCATTAAATATTGGATAAATTTTTACTAATATTTTAAAGATGGTCTAGGCTTTTTTTTTGTTAAGTAGCCTAGTGGCTAGGAATTTCCGCTTTAAGGTGAATAAGTGGAATGATCAGAGTTCGAACTTCGGCCTCTACATATATAATGCAATTGTCCAATCAATTGAGGTAAGTTTATGGGACAAGACGGTCTAAACTTTATCATAAGTATGTGAATACTTTGGTGTATCATAAAGTTTTGTTGGATATATACCCACATCTTATCATTTAATATCATGTCATGCGTCAAGTTATATTTTTATATTTAATTATTTATAATTTCGCCAACAAGATTTATGTACCTAACAAAACTCTATAATACCAAAAGAATTTTTCTAATAATTATTAAACATTTATTTTATAATAAATAAATAATACTAGAACAATTATTTTTGGACCATCTAATTTCAAAACTTTTTAAGTTTTTTCTTTACAACAAACTTTTTAGTTCATTATTGCACACATTATTGTATCGAGCTGTATACTTCAAACTGTTAGTTTGGGGTTTTGGAATCATTATCTCTTTTGATAACAAGGTAACATAACTTTATTATAACTTCTAAAGAAAGCCAAGCATTTAATGCTAAGGAAAGCATGTACACACAACACACAAATAGTGTGAGAGAGCTATATGAAAAAAGAGAAATAAAAAAAGTATAGTTGATATGATGGAAAAACAAAAGAGTGTAAAATAGAAAGAAATTAAAAAGTGGTGCAAAAATAATGTAAAAGAAATTATAATTAACACAGTTTCACATTGTAATTAATTTCAATCATTAATTTATTATTGAATGTCCAAATTTAAATCTCCACTTTATGCAGTAAAAATGATCTCAGCTACTGATTATAAATCAGACGGCTCAAATCTATTATAGCGGTCTGTTGTACTGCACCTAATTTGTTTCCCGCGTTACACCCCCACCATGCACCTCCAAATTTCTTATATAAAGATATATCGTATTACTTATTGGTCACACTCTATATCAAATTGCTTGTTCTGGTCCCCTCATATATCACTTTGTACTTGGAGTTGGAGGAGTGTCTTGTGGAGAAAAAAGACATCTATTATTATTCTCATTGTGTTTCTCCTTATCTCAAATCACCCACACGGAAACAAAGAAAGGAAAAGCTAAAGGTTTTTAAGATGCTTGCTCAAGAGAAATCCCAAAAGACATACCCGACAACTGCTGAGGTACGATATATCTTACAAAATCTCCATAAATTATAAGATGATTTTCTCTCTTCCATATGGTTTTCACATTTTTTACACATATCACTTCTTCATCCTTCATATAGTAAGTATATACTTACATGGATCTTTTTTACCGCAGAGTCTCGGTCTCTCCAGTCATGTGTCAATCAGTCAACTATTGATATTTGACTGGAGAGGACTATAATAACTTACTACACTTTCCATCCCTCAAAACAATGCTCCTCACCAACCTTAAACGTATAGTAGTAGAATTTTTACTTTTTTTCCAAAACTTTCACCGTTTCATATTTTCATATATCGCTTATTCATTGTTTTATATACCATATTAAAATATATTTTTTCTACAACCGCGTTCTCTTTAGTCCAAAAATAATACTCAATTGTTGATATTTGATTGGAGAGAGGTCTGTGGATGTTTAGTTGAAAAAAATCTTATTATATTGAAAGCTTCAACTATTCCATAGTTTGTCACATATCATTTCTTGAATTTGTGATTATAGAATAGAACATGAATCCTTTTTTTTGCAGCCTTGTTTTCTTCGGTTAAAATCACCAACTACTTAGATTCGACCTTAAGAGAACTACAAATGATATTTAACCGAAGAAAATTGCAAGGGACACAAACAATCCATGTTTCATACCTGTACGTGCGTGTAAAATTATTTTATACTGTTTTGTTTTCCAGGTAGCGGACGAGCTAAAGAGAATGGTGGACATAGGTTTTCCTATAGCAGCCATGAGCCTAGTAGGATACCTCAAAAACATGGTCTTAGTTGTATGCATGGGAAAGTTGGGAAGTCTTGAGTTAGCAAGTGGTGCTTTGGCCATAGGCTTCACCAATATAACCGGTTACTCCGTCCTTTCGGGCCTAGCTATGGGAATGGAGCCTCTATGCAGTCAAGCCATTGGTTCACAAAACTTCTCCTTAGTATCTCTCATATTAAGAAGAACAATCTTCATGTTATTACTAGCTTCCTTACCAATTTCACTCTTGTGGCTCAATCTTGAGTCAATCATGCTATGCCTTCACCAAAATCAAGACATAACAAGAATAGCAAGCCTTTATTGTCGTCTCTCGATCCCTGATCTTATAGCGAATAGCTTCCTTCACCCAATTCGCATCTATTTACGTAGCAAAGGAACAACTTGGCCATTATTGTGGTGCACTTCACTATCCATTCTCATTCACATCCCCATCATAATTTTTTTAACCTTCAAACTTCACCTTGGTGTACAAGGTATTGCTATTTCAGCTTTTGTTGCAAATTTCAATACCCTTCTCTTTCTTTTATCATACATGTTCTACATTCATTTCTCAAAGGTTTCAATCTCAACACCTAACCCTAGTCCTCCTTTATTATCATCACAACAAGAAAAACCAACAAATATTAAAACCCTAGGAAAAGAATGGAACATGTTAATTATATTTTCTATTCAAAGTTGTCTTGGAGTATGCTTAGAATGGTGGTGGTATGAATTCATGACAATTCTAGCTGGTTACCTTTATAATCCTCGTGTAGCTTTAGCAACAGCTGGAATAGTGATACAAACAACATCACTTATGTATACTTTACCAACAGCACTTAGTGCTTCAGTTTCAACAAGAGTAGGAAATGAACTTGGAGCTAGTCAACCATCAAGGGCAAATTTGTCAACTATGGTAGCAATAGGAATGTCACTAGCAAGTTCAACATTAGGGTTATTATGGACAACATTAGGTAGAGAAAAATGGGGGAAAGTGTTCACAAATGATAAAGAGGTTTTGGATTTGACAATGATTGTTTTACCTATAATTGGTGTTTGTGAGTTAGCAAATTGTCCACAAACAACATGTTGTGGAATACTTAGAGGTAGTGCAAGGCCAGGTATTGGGGCAGGGATAAATTTTTATTCATTTTATCTTGTGGGGGCGCCAATAGGAATAATTTTGGGTTTTGTTTTGAAATTAGGGTTGGTGGGGTTTTGTTATGGTTTGTTGGCAGCACAAATAGCATGTGTGGTTTCAATTTTAATAGTTGTATATAACACTGATTGGGAAAAGGAGTCATTGAAGGCAAAAAGCTTGGTGGGTAAAGGTGGTTCATGTGACACATTGTTTGCACATGTTTTTGTTGTTGAAGACCAAACAGTTAAATGTCAGCAAGGTATTGTCTTTCTCAATGACAACAAGTGATCTTATTGTGGATGTGGAAGGAATATATACATACATATACACCAAAGTTCATGTCATGGAACTATATATGTGCTTGTGTACTCGAAGACACGTTTTTTTATCAGCAGGAGTCGAACTCGGTATTTCAGAGTCTATCTACAACATTTTCGGTTGAAATATGGATGGAATTGAATGACAATATTTGATTATTTGTTGCGATTATTCTCTTGTGTATATGTAAATTTGCATATTTTGTAACCCTAATTTTTTTTCTTGTTGGCTACGTGCAAGTTGGTCTTGCTATAGTAATTCCCTACCTAGCTGATGGATTCCATAGTCACCAAATTGTAATTTTTGGGTTATATATCTAATTAGTGAAATATGATTAACCGAATTTTTTTCTTTTTGGTCAAATAGTCTAATGGTTAGAAATTTTTTTTTTTTTTATAAGCAAAATTGAATTATAAGGAGTACGAGGGGTACTAAACCCTTACAATTCGAAGAGAATACCTCTAAGTACCTTGAAGACAACTTAGAGGATTATTACACCAATCGGAAAAAACTAAAGTGGACATTTATAGACCTCTTAACCAAACATTGGAATATCAAAGCCCCTTTTCTCGGAAACTAAATGGTTAACCTAAAAAATTGAAGAAAAAAAGCGGGTGGCCAAAATGAGAGACGTTGATACCGTATTAAATTTTTATATTTGATTTAACTCATTCTTATAAAATCAATTTGTAGGATATATTAAAATATTGTCTCGATCTTTTAATTTTATAAACTAATTTTAGATTTTATCTCTATTTCACGCATAACTTGAACTTTCAATGCATAGATATAATTGTTGGCTGACGTTGAATGGAATGAACACGATATTACATTTTACGTATGTTAGATATAGCATATCCTTACACTTAAACAAAAGATTTTCTACTTGGAAAATTTTTTTGAATGCCTTAAATTTTATAGCTAGGACCTAGGAGAATAATGTGACAGGATATATCTACTACCACCAAAGTACATACATATATCTAGATATTTAGGATTTGGATTTGATACCATTAAAAATTATACAATTTTTACACTATTTTAGATATGAGCTATTAATACATATTAGATAGTTTTGATTAATTCTATTATAAAATCATCTAAAATGATCTCAATCATACGATTTATATCGGACGATTGTGATTTAAAAATAGTGTGAAAACTGTGTTAAATACTATTGTTACCGTGTGCAATATGTTTCCAGATTACTCTAATTTTGATGGGTATAAGTCAAATTTTTTTACAAGGTTTAAAACTTAGACCTCGTTGAAAACGAGTACGATATCCATGAATTGTTGCCTATTGTATAGAGATTTGAGCATGTGCTAGCATGTGTTATACCCACAATGAAGTGTGCATGTGCAGCCACACATGTAAATAGGAATATTATGGTACTTTTTCATGGGAAATTCTAATATGGGCACAAACTCAAATGATTTTCTTTTAGGCACACTCACAATATATGTAAAAAATTAAAGAAAAAATAATTAAAGTGATGTTGATTGATGTGATTATTTTATATTTCTTTTAATTTTATTTATTTATGAGTGTGTGCCTAAATGTGATGTGTTGGGGTTGTGCCCAACCAAGACTTTCTCCTTTTTCATTTCTGAACAAATGAAATCACCATTCTATTAGAGCATCTTTAGTGGAAGTAAACTAAGTGGGTGAACTAAGTTGTTTTTTGTGGGTCCAAAGTGATTTGTAGGATTTAAAAAATTTATAGTTGATTTTAGTAGTTTTTATTTTAATGGTGGTTATTTATAAAGAACCAAAACTTGACCCCACATATTTATATTTTTCATTTGTAATTTGTTTTGATTCAAAGTTAATATTTTTTTTTTATAATGATTCAAAGTTAATATTAATTTGATTATATAAAAAAAAGTTAATATTAATTTAATTATTTTACTTAAAATACATAAAAATAGAAGTTGTAATTAATAAATATATAATATTATAAAATTAAAAATGATACTACCCACTTGGTACACAATAAATAATAAATTAAAAATAATACACAACAATAATAGATAATAAAAAATTAAGGTTTTTTTTGGGATTTAAAAAATTGCGTTTTTATAGCAATATAAAATAATACATAACAATTGTGTAAAAAAAAATATAATAATAATCCATTGGTTTTTTCAGTACAAATTAGGAAGGATTTTTATTTATTTTTTGAAGGATTTGATTTATATGTTTGTTGGTTTTTTCAGTCAAATTATGGAGGATTTAATTGATAAAATAATAATTGTTTATCCTTGAATAATTATAGTTTACGTTGCTTCTATTGTTGCCGTTGACTACTTTTAATTCACCCACTTGCCAGATCATGTTTACTACAATGGGGATTCTCTATAGTTGTCATGATCTATAGAGAATTTGAGTATTAGTGAACCAGCAATAAAGTTGCTCTTACGTCAATTGTATGTAATTTTCATGAGTCATATTTTTAAAAATGACACTTAAGACTAATTAAGGTTTATAATTAATTAAAGGATTCTTTTTATGTGATGTTAGACTTCTACCGAAGAGAAATACTTACTTGGGCACAAACCCAACAAGTGTCATTTGAGCACACATACATAATTTAAAAAAATTTAATTATAAAAGAATTGATTAATGACAATTGATGTGACTTAATTATTAATTTTTTAAATTTTCCTCTTTGATGTGTGTGTGCCTATATACTTTGGATTTGGGGTTGTGCCTATGATAGAATTGCTCTCTACCGAATGTCATGCTACGTACTTGGACACAAGCTAGGTATTTTTATTTTTATTTTTGGTAATAGAAAAAAATAAATAGAAGCTTTTATCTCTTAAAATGAGGGACTTTTACGTCTTTTGACTCTATTTTTTTTTTCTTTATGGGCCAGACAAAAATAAAACTAGGTTAGTGTTCCTTATACACATATATTAGTTGTCTAGTCACTAATTTTGACCACTTACATCAGTATTCTTGAGTGATATGTCCAAACAAATGAATAATATGAAAGGAAATTGATTTTACAAAAATATATAAAATGAAATGATTTTTCTTAAAGACTAAAATTCAAATTGTCCGTAATTTTTCCTTCAATTAATTTCATTTAGGATTGTGGCTACCAAAGTATTAATTTTTTCCAGAGCTATTTTGACTAAATGACACTGATTTTTTTTTGCTTTCAACCATAGTATTTTAATAATATATAGATATAAAAATAAGCATATAAAATCTTGTTTAATTTGTTTTGATGTGTATTTTCAAAATGTCAAATATTTGTAATTTTTACTAATAGAGAATTAAAAATATTGATAAGCAAAATTATATGTTGGCATACGTGCAGTAGTCAAACTAGTTCCAGAGATAGTATTTCTCTTATTTGGTATAAGTTTAAATAGTATTCCTCTTATTGGATATAAGTTTAAATATCTACCTAGTTATATTTGAGAAAAGAATAAGGAGGAAAAAAAAACAAATGAAAGGTGCGTGGTACAGTTTGATGTAGCTAACTCCCCAATGTAATGACATGTCCCCTCTTCCCCACCACATATCATTTCCATTGGAATAGACTAAACAATAGACATATACGAACAAGTTCGGCAGAATTGTACTAATTTGTAAGCAACCAGCATTTCACTAGTAACTATCCATTCATATAATAGCATAAAGTAGTAGTTCTTTATTAATTATGAGTGTGAGTTTGTCAATTAATAAAGAATAATGGGCCAGCTTAGAACATGGGCTGGGCAGGGTTGTTTGTTGTGATTTATCGTTTTAAATAGAAAAGAAAATTGCTCTTTAGACCCCTTGCTCACACTACAAGAAATATGATTTTTGCCAACAACTTTTTTTGTTACAGGTCGCTGGCAAAACTACAAGAAATGTAAAACTAGTTTTGCCAGCAACTTGTAACAACTTTTAACAGTTGTTGCAAAAAATCATATTTCTTGTAGTGTCACAAGTCCTCCAACAACTTAAAAAAACTCTTGATTTTGGATTCAAGATGGATTAGATTTTGTAACATCCGTTTTTAATTCATTAGAATTAATTAGCTTTTTATAGTCAATTTGGGTTTTAGTTATTAATTAATTTTGAGATATTATCCAAAATAGGAAAGAGTAGAGAACTTATGGTTATTGGTTAGTAAATAGAATAATAGAATAGGAAAGAGTTGGGCTTTGTCTTAATGAGCTTAAGTTAGTAAGTAAGGGCATTATGGTATTTTGAGAAGGACTGGGTTAGAATTGTTAGAGGAGAAGAGACTTGGTCATAACTCTTCTCAAAATTGAAGAAGGAGGTAGAAAGATAAAAGTGAAGGAAGAAGAGAAGAGAAGAGAAGGGAGGAGTAGATGTTTGAAGAGAAGGACCAAAGAAATCAACTTTTGATTAGGTAAGAGAGTAGTTATGGTCTAATTGAGATGATTCATAGAGACGGGAGAAGTACTCTTGTCCAATCCCAAACTCTCTCATCTATTGGTTGGGTAGGGTTCTTGGGAATGTGTTTATTTTTATGAGATTGATGCTAATTGATGATTCTTATGTTTTCATATGATTATTGAATGAATTTGCATGATTAAAAATCATGACTTTATACTTCAATTGATGAGTTGTTAAAATGGATTTTGATAAAATGAGTTTGTGTAAAAGTATGAAGAATTTATGAAGTCATGTATTAAATGATGTTTATTTGAGTTAAATGATGTACTTCTATGCTTGGTATGAACATACATGCTTAAAGTTGCTAGCTTTATGTATTTCTATGCCTTAGATGATGAATTTCGTGTGGAATTGAACCAAAACCCGAGAACAGGGCTCACCTGTCCTGTCGAACTCGCCACAGCGAATGGAAAGCTCATGCAGAGTGAATTCTGCTCTGTCAAACTCGCTGTGGCGCGTGCATAGCGAGCTGAGGGTGAGTTGGCCCTATAGCTTCTGACTTCGCTCGCCCTTAGAAGCCCATAAAAGTGTCTTTTACTTGAAAATATGAGATGTATGCTTATGCTATGTTTGGATTATGATCCTATGATTATTTAATGGCATATATGACTATAAATTGGGTCTTGAATGATGAATTGAGTTATGACGTTATTTATGTTGATCAACTATGATGACCATGTATGTTGAGATGAGATTGTGATTTATGATAATATGATTATTGCTAAGTGATATGCAGGGACGGATCCACATTGAGGCCAAGTGTGGCCTTGGCCACACCAGAATTTTCAATTTTTAATAAGTATATATACATACTTTTGGTATTTACTATGGAATATATATGTATAACCATCGATTAATATCACAAAATTGCTCCCAGTCAGATGGTTAAGTGGCGCTCCACTGTCTTGCGCGCGTCCCAGGAGTCGTGAGTTCGATCCCTACCATTGTCTGTTTTTAAATGCATTTTTTACAAAGAAATTGCTATGTTGTGTGCATAGCGCTCCATAGAAAACAAAGTGGTCACAATTACCCTAAACAATAAGACAGTGGCAGTAGTACGTATAGAAAATATTGTGGCTAAATTATTATTTGACCACTTTTTTAAGAAAATATTGTGGCCAAATTATTATTCAATTGCCCTATTTGACCGTTTTCTTAAGAATTATTGTGGCCAAATTATTATTTCTTAAAAAAGTGGTCACTATTATTTCTTATATTAGAGAAATTAAATTGCACCGGTTATATTTTAATAGGTATAAAATTTATAAAATTGTCCTTAAACTTAAAATTTATATTATTTAGATAGTTTATGTAAAATTTTATAGAAATTTAAAATCATTTGATATGTTATTGAAATTCATCAACATTAATTTTATACGTTTTTATTAAATATTCTTAATTTTAATGGATCTCAATAACATATTAAATTATTTTAGACATATTGAAAATTGCAATATTATTTTAGACATTATTGCCAATTTGCAACCGTGGAAAGTTTTTTCGTTATTATGGCTATAAAATTTTGTTAATATATTTTTTTCGGCCACACCAATATTTCAGGTCTGGATCCGTCCCTGGTGATATGTGTTCTTGTACGTATAATCATAATGATGATGTGTTGAGATATTTTGATGAGAACTTGAAAATGAATATTAGGTTGAGATATCCTAGTATTCATGAGTAGATATGTAAGAGTATCATCATAAGTGATATATGTGCATTCATGCATTTATGAGTCAAAATTGATGAGATGTCCATTCATGACTTAAAACTGATGTTGATGAAGATTGGATATAAGTCTATCCTAATGAGGGTACCACATGCACTTAGTTGCACTTTTTTGTCATTTTACATTTACCAGTCAGTTGAACCGCTAATTTTACCAAACACTTCAATCAGCTTATCAGCCATAAGCTATCAGCCATCAGCCATAAGTTAGCTTATCATCCATAAGCTATTTTTGCCAAACAGAGCCTATATATCTTTAACAACTTTCTAATTTGTGTGTGTTTCTAGATGTTAAATATTTAATTGATTGATAATATAATTTTATTTTATTTTTGGTACAAATATTATATTTATTTTTAGATATACTACTACTCTTCTTTTTCTTTTAAATCTAAAAAAAAATAGACATAGATCTCAGGAAAAAAAAAGTGTAAATGTGTCAAAAAAAGAAGTAAAGTGGTGAATTTTATGATGAAAAAGGAAAATTTAAATAAGTGTCTATTTTAATTTGTATTATAAAATTCATTACTTTAATAAAAAAAATATAGTAAGTGCCGATTTTTTAACTCTTTACTAAAGTTCATATTAGAATAACCCAGAAGAATTTATATAATATTATTTTGGGTGCGTTTGCCTCAGCTTTAAAAAAATTAGATTTTTTTTTTGTATTTTTGAAAATAGATTTTGTTAAACTACTCCGTAATGTTGCGTCGCCTATGCCCATTCATGCTTTGGATACAACACTTGCGAATAGGGTTGGGAAGAGAGCAGCTATGCTCCTTTTTCTAAGGCTCCTTTTCCTCCTTTTCTTTTCATAGATTGAAGACACGTGGCAACAACAAATCTAATGGCTACAAATTAAAAATTATAATTAAGTAATTAAAAAAGTAAAGCGCTCGATCACTGTAGTCTCTCCATCCTCTTTATTCATCACCTTGCTAACCTCCGCCGCAGCCATCGGCGGCAACGATCTGTGACGGCCGGAAATCATTTTTGCAGCCTTACTCCTCAACCCTTGAAGCAACACCTTATCGAGTTTCAAATATGCAGAAGTGGCAATTTTTTTCCTTTTTTACCCTAAAAATATCAATCTTCTCATCTTTCTCCCATGGCAATTTCCCCTTTATAACAACTTCATCATTCACCATCAAATCTTCAAACAAGACCCAAAGTTTTGAATTTTTCATAACCCATTTGAGTTTCAGTCTTGTGAAGCCTTTCAACTTTGTGGGCTATTTTCTTCAAAGCTTTTTTGCCTCTAACTTCTTTACCAATTAAAGATTTATCTTTTTTCTTTTTTTGACAAAAGTTAAAGATTTATTTGAAAGATCGCGTTTTTATTCTACTTTTGAATCTGAGTGTGAAGTGAAATTGAGAAGGTTGAAATCTTGTGAAATTGGTAAGTGGGTTTGTGGTGGTGGTTAAGGTTGTTGTTGTTTTTGGGGTTTGAGGAGAATGAAGAAGAAGAAATGTGAATGGTAGAACATGAATAGTTAAGGAAGAGTATAATCATGAATGATTTCTGGTTGTAATGGTTCCTCATACACAACTGCAGTGTTCTGTACAACGATGATGAAGCTATCAGACCGTCACATTGATGATGAAACTTTCCTTCTTTAATTTGTGGTGTTTTTAATTTTTAATTACTTAATTATAGTCTTTAATTTTCGGCCATTACATTTGTTGTTGCCACATGTCTTTAATCTATGAAAAGAAAAGGAATAAAAGGAGCCTTAGGAAAAGGAGCAAAGCTGCTCTCGGTTGAGAATAGGCTAGGCCGAGCTAGGCTTTGTCAAGCCTGAGCCTGGCCTGCCAAAAAATTGAAGGCTTGAGTCTGGCATGTGGCCTGTCATAGGCTTTTTTTTTAGGCTTGGGTCTGGCCTTTTGAAAGCCTGACATGGCCTATTAGCCAGTTTAAAAGCCTATTTCATATGAATGTATTTAAATAAATAATTATATTTATTTTTAAATATACTAATGAACTAATAAATCAATGATATTAAACTTCCTTTTGATATTTAACATGATATTTTAGAGAATTTGACTATATATGACATCGTATTTCAATTTTAGTTTATAATAACACATTTATATCTGTGAAAAGTTAATGTAGATTAATAAACTCAAACTACTGAAAAAGTTAATAGATTTATAATTTAATCAAAGTACACATTTTAATATATAATAATAATAAATATAAGAATATTATTCATATTTATTTAAATAAGCCGGCCTAATAGGTCTAAAAGACTTTTTTCATAGCCTGGAGCATGTCCTTTTTAGCTAAATAAGCTTATAACAAAGTATTGGTCTGCTCTATTTAAATAAATTGGTCGACCTAGTCTAAGCCTATGTAGGCTGGTCCTGTAGTCCGATCTGGCCTATTCCCAATTCTACTTGCGATTGCTCCCCCGAACAGCAGAGGACTATGCTTGGAGAGGCTTTGTATCCGCTAGTAGATCAGCTGGACCATGATTCTGCAGCTAAGGTTACCAGTATGCTTTTAGAGATGGACCAGCCTGAAGTATTGCATCTTATTGAGTCACCAGATGCTCTCAAGGCTAAAGTTGTTGAAGCCATGGATGTGCTGAGAAATGTTGCTCAACAGCAAGGCAGCAGCCCGGCAGATCAGCTAGCTTCACTCTTTCTCAAGGACATTCTTATTTCTTATATTCAGGCAACATGAATAAAAAAACAGAAAAATAATTGGTTAGGCACAACACCAAATATGATTTGTTAGGCACACACACAACAAATAAAAAAATTAAAAGGAAAAGAAATAAAGTGATAATGATGAGAAAGTCTTGCATAGGCACAACAATTTAGGCACAAAATTTAGGCACACTCACACAAATTAAAAATATTAAAAGAAAAATAAAATTATCACATCAAGTTATATCACTTCAATTCATTTTTCTTTAATTTTTTTAACTTATTGTGAGTGTGTCTAACAACTCTTATTTATATTTGTGCCTATACAAGTATTTTCCGATAATGATTGATGTGATAAATTTATTTTTCTTTTAATTTTTTTGATTCTTGTGTGTGCCTAAATTGTGTGTCTAAATGCATGTGCCTATGTAAGACTTCCTCACAAAAACAATCCTTTTTTACTGTGTTAGATTGATGATGTTATAGTTGCAAACAGCTCACGCGGTGTACCGACACTTTAATTTAAAAACCTATATTTTTTTCCTCTCAACTATATTTTATTTATTTTATTTCCCGCCTACACATTTTCTTACCCCTGGACAATTATTAAAATATCAAAAACCCTACTTTTCGCTTTCCCAGGGGTAAACCCTTGGCATATGACGTTCCCATCCCAAGGGTTTGTGACCCCTGTTAAAAAACCCCTGACAGCCGACCATATTTCTTGTAGTGTTAGATTGATGATGTTATAGTTCTTGGCACTTTTGGTTTTTATTTATTTTTGGCGTGCTTTAGGATTGCCACACTTGGATTTATGATTTATTTTTAGTTTTATGGATCTAAAAAATAAAAAAATTTGTAAAATCGTTTTTCAAAATATTAGAAGTTTTTTATATTCATTTTTTCTCAATTGAAACATTAATTTTGACATCATATAACATAAATATACATTATTGAAGATCAAAATATAATCTAAATCGCAATTTTTTTAAAAAGTTGTATTTCAAAAATAATTTTTATGAAATTTTGATATCCAAACATTTTTTCAATAAAATGATGTAATGCGTAAAATGACTTTTTAAAAATAACTATTCAAACCAAGTTTTCATTTGAAGCTTATATAAAAAGTTTCTTAGTAAATTTTTTTTTACACAAAATTATTTAACACTACAAAACTCATTTAAAAAAAAAGTCAAAACAAATGCATCCTTTATCATTAGTATCCAATTTTTTTATGGATATTAAATTAATCGTTTATCACTTTTTGCTTGGAAAAATTGTAACTTTGTTATTCAAAAGTTTTTTAGATGAGATAGGTTCGTGATACTCACAAGATTCAGTGAATGCTTCAATGCTCAAAGAGCATTGGTAGATGTATTTACTTACTATTTTATAAGTCCCTAATTGTAAGTTTTCTTTGAGATTTTTCTGTCTCTTTATATATAAAAAATTCAAGTTTTTAACGGAATAAATATTTCTTGATTTGCTATAAAATATCCTTAATTAAAGTGGATCTTTTTTTACAATCTCTAATAAATATAGTATATTAAAAACATTAACTAATTTTCTCTCTTAAAGGATAAAATTATAAAAACAATATTAATTATCAACAAATTTAATACTATAATCAACTTTCTTAATCTCTATTTTTTTTTAAGGAGTCTTGTATTTAAGAATATAGATAGTATTACTTATCAATATATAAGATCATCACATTGAATCCTTCTAAAAGTTGAATTAAATTCTTATCAACTAAACTAATCTCTATTGTCCAAACAAATGGTAACTTAAATTCAAGTTTAGAATTCAAAATTAATAAATTCTTCAGAAACAATAACTTATAATTATTTTTATGAAAACAAAACGGAAACAATAACCTATAATTATTAAGCTAAATTGCACTTTTAGCCCCTTAAGTTTCGCAAAATTGCAATTTTGACCCCCTAATTTTCAAAATAGCAGTTTTGACCTCCTATCTTTACCTCATTTTGCAAAAGGTCAATTTTGACCAAGTCAACGCTGATGTGGCAAGTCATTTAAATGACTCAGCTGCCACATCAACTTTTTTTCCACCTAATAATTAACAAAAATAAATCAATAAATCATTTTACATTATTATTGTTGATTCAATACGGATTGCTGCGTTTCTTTTATTCGTTACAATCTAAAAGTGATTTTTGCATCAATAATTTAGGGATAATGTTTACCACGTGAAAATGGTGGATAAACAAATTGTGAAATAATTCATATTTTTTTTGAATCGGCAAAATTTATTAAACAACCAACTGCACAAGGAGTACAAGAAGGAGCAAAAAATAATTGTTATAGTACAAACAGTGGGTACAAAAGACCACACCCAAAACAGCAACTAACGATAGTACTATAAATAAACAACAACAACAACAACAACAACAACAACAAGCTAACATGGGGTAACAGCAACACCCTAAAGACCGCGCAACAAAACATACCCAAGCCAAAAGAGGACAGCTCGACAACTCCAAACTAGCACAAAAAACAATTTCTGGGGTCCCAAGTCCATTCGTAAAATAGACAAGGTAAAATCTTCAATCTTCCTAGGCTCTATTTCAACTCAACACTTTTACATCCTCAACTATCGCTAGAGGTACAAATATTCCGGTTGAGAAAATTGCATTATTCCTAGCCTTCCAAATTGACCACAAAGTTGCATGCCAAACCATCACAAAACCATTCCAGATCTTAGAATTCTTCACGGACCCTCTTAGGATCTCAAAAAGGGATGCTAACGAGGGGGGAATAATTATAGAAACTCCAAGCCAACTAAAAACCTCCCTCCAAATTTGCATAGCACAAGGACAATGTAAGAAAAGATGATTAGAGGTTTCAACTTGACCTACACAACCCAAACATTCCCAAGGGTTATCCGACACTACAATTCCCCTCAATTGGAGATTCGATCTCCAGGGAATTCTATCATAAATTAATTGCCAAGAGAAAGCAATCACTTTTGACGGCGCGGAACTTTCCCATAAGTGATCAAAAACTCCCTCCAACTCCCCCGCCAACACTTCTTCATTCCCAAGCTCCTTAAATAGTAAATTATATGCGGATTTGACGGAGAATATTCCTTCGACCCCTGGTATCCACTCCCACCTATCCTCCTCCAAATTAAGCACCACCACTTCCAAGAGCTCTCTCAATCCCACCACTAAATCCTCCTCCCGTTGGAACAAGTTCCTCCTCCAAGTGAAAATCCAATCGAGTCTTTCTCCCCCCGAAACTACAAAGTCCAACACCATACCTTCCTTATGATTTGAAAGAGAAAAAAGTCTCGGATATACCATTGCAAGTGGTCTATGAAGCACGGACACTTCCCGGATTAGACGTGTCCGTGTCCGACACGTCTCCGTGTCGGTGTCCGACACCGACACGACACTTATGATTACACTGAATTATGTCATTTTTCCAAATTATTACCGTGTCGTCGTGTCAGTATCCGTGTCGTGTCTGGTGTCCATGTCGGTGTTCGTGCTTCATAGCAAGTGGTACATTTCCAATCCATTTTGAAGTCCAAAATGGAGTTTTTGCCTCATCACCCACCTTTCGCCTAATTGATTCCATAAGCCAATTCTTACCCGGCACCTCTTTGTCTAAATTAATTAAACTCTTCCACCAATTGGATGCTTTTAATGGGATTGTAGGACTCACCCATTCCATTTCATTTAGAATACTCCGTCCATATTTTGCTATCAAAACCTCCTTCCATAAAGATCTCTCCGGTTGAAACAACCTCCACCGCCACTTTGCCAAAAGACTTAAGTTTACTAGTCTAATGTCTCTAACTCCAAGGCCTCCTTTTTTCGTATCCTTACAAACCACGGACCATTTTACCCAGCTAATCCTCTTTCCTACTTTCACACCACCCCCGAGAAACTCCCTTTGGATACGGACCACTTTCTTGCTCACGCTATTAGGCATTTTATAAAAGGATAGGTAAAAGATTGGAATAACATTCAACACGGCATTCATCAAAACAATCCTACCACCTAGGCTTATATGCCTATTCTGCCAATAAAAAAGTCGCTTCTGGAGGTGATCCAAGAGAGGATCCCAAGTGGATTCACTTTTAGGATTTGCCCCTATATGGAGCCCAAGGTATTTGAAAGGAATAGTGGCCAACCTACAATTTAAAAAATTACACGTCATGTCCATAAACATTGTCGAAACATTAACACCACAAAGTCCACTCTTCCAAAAATTTACTTTCAATTCGGAAGCCATCTCAAACCCCCTTAGTATTGCTTTTAGACTCAACCGATGCCTCCCCAATACATATTGTATCATCCGCGTATTGGAGATGAGAGACATACACCGGATCTCTACCAACCGAAAGGCCTTTGAAACTACCCACCTCTACTGCCTTGCGCATTACACCACTAAAACCCTCCGCAACAATTAAGAATAAGAAAGGAGCCAAAGGATCTCCTTGTGAAATAATTCATATGTGTGTTGTGATTTATTATTTCCCAAATTTAATTAAGTATGAATTTGATTCCAGACACATTTGTTTATTCTGTTATGTAAACTCTCACTTAAATGAACTTATTCATGTTATGTTTGGTTTTTTGTGTATGGTGAACTTATTCTGATTTACATTGCTCTATTTGCTATGATGTGAATTTGACTGCTGCTCTGTATTTATTATATCATTTCAAGAATATGTAGTATGTACGTAGAGGTGGCCAAAAGTATCAACTGGCTCACCAATCCTGTCCACAAACATAGGGAACTTCAATTCGTGGCCTCACTTCTGCTGGGAAAGAAAACCGAGGTTTCATTTGAGTAGCAACGGGGCGGTATAGTTGTGGAGGATAAACCATTTGGTTAAACTGGGCATTGGGTTTATAGAATGCTGAGCTTTTCTTCTCCATTCCTTTTTATTTTTAAATTTTTTTAATTATAGATGGCAAAAAAAAATTGACATGGCAGCTGAGTCACTTAAGTGACTTACCACATTAGCGTTGACTTGGTCAAAATTGATCTTTTGCAAAATGGGGTAAAGATAGGGGGCCAAAATTGCAACTTTTTGAAATTTAGGGGGTCAAAAGTGCAATTTAGCCTAATTATTATTTATTCTTTTTGACAATAACCTTTTTTTTTTACAAAACCTATAATTATTTTTATAATTCACAAAATACACAAGTTCATCTGACATTTTTTTTGACAGTTGATCATCTGACATTTTTGATTTGGAACTCATGTAAAAATGTGTGACAATTACTTTTATCGCCCTACAAGTTACTCGCGCGCCCAACGCTTATCCCATTTTACCTTTCTGCTACTTAACTAGCGGACGTTATAAAAAAGAAAATTTTTAAAAAAATGTCGTCCGCTACTTAAGTAGCGGACACTACAATTGCAGGCTATTTTTCGGGGTGTCCACTACTTAAATAACGGACATGAGTATTTTAATAAAATCATAGAGCGCACGAGAAAAAGCATATGGTGGCAAAAGTAATTGTTAAAACGCGTGTATCATCTAGTCTCGTAAAGGCACTTCATTAAATATTATGGCACGATGGGCTTAATCCCTTTATGTTATAAAACTTAGAGTCCTTTTCGCACCCCCGACTTATGGCACGATGCATTTTAACTCTTGTAACCTTAGTACATGTCTATTGTAAGTATATATGTAAACTTATTATAACACCCCACATGAAATATCTAGAATATCAGTGGATTATTATTATTGATAACGAGTGCATCATTATTACAAATTGAAAAGTTCAAGCACACGCAGGTGCTGGTTACAACAAAGATACAAAGTTCAGCGGAAACGATAGAAACTAGTACAACAAAACATTATTGAATAAGACTAGACACATAGATCAACTAGAAATGCATGAAAGAAATGCTATCTCCAAGCACAGCTGCAAGCACACCGAACAGCATACCTTATCCAACCTGCTTATCTGAAAAATAATTGTTTGGAGTGGGGTGAGACAACTAAGCCTCAGTGAGTCCTACTACCCTCCTAAGGTGACTACACCGGGGAATCCTAATCAGTCATACATACTAACATATTATAATAAATCATAAGCATAGATAAAGGTGTAACACAAAGCATATCTTATTCATTTTAACACTAGGACACTCTGAGGTGAGCAGGTCTCAGAGGCCTGCCATATCCGTCAACCGATTCGGTCACGGCATGAAGCTCACATAGTCATAACCTAATGGATTGTCCCATTGGGAGTCCATAATGCGATATAATTCGCTCTTAATTGACTGATACTAAACTGAGTTGTAACTACCATGAATTACCAAATCCCGGGGAACATGCAATCTTAATTATTTCTAGGTTAGACCCTAAGATCATCTGTGATTAACATTCTATTTAACATTATACCAGTCACATTTCTGCAATTTATCTATCTCAGATGAGGAAATAAAACGAGCGATTAAATTAGTTTAAAAATCAAAAATTGCAGGTTTTACTGTGTAAGCTCGCCTGGCGAGTTACCTGCTCGCCATGGCGAGATTAATGGTCAACTCTGCACTAGCTCGCTACGGCGAGTTCCCAACTCGCCATGGCGAGTCACGGACCCTGACCTAAACAACTCGCCTAGCGAGCAGATGCTCGCCGTGGCGAAGTTCATCAGCCCAGAATCCTCCAGCTCGCCATGAAGCTCGCCAGCAACTCGCTGTGGCGAGTTCATGCAGAGATGCCCCTGTTTTACGAAAATCAACAATTTTTCATAGTTTCGCCTACATTCCTCATCTAAGACAGTGCAGAAATATAAAACATATAATATAAGATAGATTGGAGGGAAATTTGGGAGTTAATCTCCCTCACACAACAAATTCCTAATTTTCCTAAGTTAACATGCAAAAGTTTGAATTTGGGAAATCTAACTAACTAAACTTAAGAACCCACCTGGAATTGAAGCTTTGAACCTGAGTACAAGCTTCCTAACTGCTACTGAAGCACCCAGCTAACCCCACGAACAGATTGAACAGAATTTTGAAACTTGACACTTGAAAACCCCTTTTTCTTGCTCTACGAATTTGGAGTTTGATTGATGATTAACTCAGCTGAAGTGAGGGGCTATTTATAGTAGTTTGAGGGTAGATGAGGCAGAGATGAGTTGGCTAAGGATTTGTCATGCATGCATTGTCATTGGTTATTTTCAAATTATGTAATATGTGGGTTGTTGGTATATGTCATGTGATACTTGGGGCAGTGATGGTTTCAATGTTTCAGAACTGAATTATGCATGAGGAATCTCTGGTTAACTGAAGGTGTGAAGGATTGCATGTGATAGAATGCTTCCAAACTCTTGTGTTTAGAGAAAATTGAGAGTTTTGGATGTTGGTGGTGGTGATGGCGTGAGGAGAGAGGGAGGAGGAAGGAGCAGAATTTTCTGAAGTTGTTTTGTGTGTCATAAGGCCTAATTGCATGCTAAGGATTACAATATTGGGTGGATTAGTGACTCATGACTTTGGGTGAGAGGTGGAGGCTTAAGGGTTCAAGTTGCAAGGGGTGGAATTTTGAGTCATAGAGATGAGTCACATGAGGGAGGAAGTTTGAAATTCTCATGTTAATTAATTATGAGAGTAGAATCTAGGTACCAATTGTGTAGTTTAGATTTAGTTAAAATTACTAACTTACACACAATACACTTTAATCCCATAATTTAATTAATTACCCACCTAAAGATCCTAATTTTTATTAGACCATCTCTAATTAAAATTAGCTAGACAATTTTTAGGAGTTGGGATATTACAACCTACCCCCCTTAAAGAAATTTCGTCCTCGAAATTAAGAAATTTACCTCGAAAACAAGTACGGATAACTTCTCCGCATGTCTGACTCCAGTTCCCAAGTGAACTCACCGTCAGGGGACTGAGCCCATTCAACTTTGACAATAGGAATCCTCTTGTTCCGAAGTATTTTGGCATCACGTTCAACAATCCGAACAGGATCCGGCTGATAGGTTAGATCTGGCTGAAGATCGATCTGCTCGAGTTCCACTGGCTGATAAGGATCAGGAATAAACTTGCGTAGCTGAGACACATGAAACACGTCGTGCAACCCTGACATAGATGGAGGAAGAGCTAACTGATAGGCTACAGGACCGACGCGTCGAAGGATCTGATAAGGTCCAATGAATCTTGGACAGAGCTTCTTTGTTTTGAACACACCTCGCAAACCCAACTTAGGAGTAACTCTCAAGAACACATGATCACCTTCCTGAAATTCCAGAAATCTTCTTCTCTTGTCGGCATAACTCTTCTGCCGACTCTGAGCAACCTTCAGCTTATCTCGAATAGATTTAATCTTCAACGTGGTCTCTTGGACAATATCTGGTCCCAAGAAACTACGATCGCCAACTTCTGTCCAACACAACGGGGTCCTACACTTCCTGCCATACAAAGCTTCATAAGGTGCCATACCGATACTGGCATGGTAACTGTTGTTGTAAGAAAACTCGATTAGGTGTAAGTGATTACTCCACGAACCACCATCTTCTAACACACAGGCTCGAAGCATATCCTCCAGGGTCTGAATAGTCCTTTCCGACTGACCATCAGTTTGGGGATGATGCGATGTACTCATCTTCAAACGTGTACCCATGGCATTCTGAAATGCTTTCCAAAACCTTGAAGTGAATATTGGGTCCCTATCTGACACAATACTCAAGGGTACACCATGCAACCTTACAATCTGCTCCATGAAGATGGCTGCATATTGAGGGGCCTTGTAGGTGGATTTCACTGGAATGAAATGAGCTGACTTCGTCAACCTGTCCACGATTACCCAGATCGAATCTTGACCTCGCTGGTTACGTGGCAGTCCTCCTACAAAATCCATAGTGATGTGTTCCCATTTCCACTCTGGAATATCTAACGATTGTAATAGTCCTCCAGGTTTCTGATGTTCAATCTTCACCTGTTGACAAACAATACACCTGGACACGAATTCAGCAATCTCTGCCTTCATGTTAGGCCACCAATAGTTCTCCTTCAAATCATGATACATCTTGGTGGATCCAGGGTGAATTGAAAATCCACTCTTGTGTGCCTCTTCTAGAATCAACCGCTTCAACTCATCATTCTGAGGTACACAAAGTCTGCCTTCATAGAGAATAGCACCGTCCATGGCTACTGAGAACTCCGGATGGTTTATCCTCTTCTGTAACTCTACATCATCCTGCTGAGCCTGCACAATACTTGGGCGTAACTCACAGGACACTTCGATTCTGTTAACGCGAATACCGCTCTTACGATATATCACATTCAGATTAAGATCTCTAAACTTCTCATACAGACCGCACTGTTGCATTAGTAACTCCGATGCATACAACGTTTTTCTGCTTAGAGCATCTGCCACAACATTGGCCTTTCCTGGATGGTAGTTGAGATTGAAGTCAAAATCTTTGAGGTACTCCATCCAACGTCGCTGCCTCATATTCAACTCCTTTTGATCAAACAAGTACTTCAGACTCTTGTGATCACTGAACAGATCAAACTGCACTCCATACAGATGATGTCTCCAGATTTTGAGTGCAAAGATAATGGCTGCTAATTCCAAGTCATGGGTAGGATAATTCTGCTCATGAGGTTTTAGCTGCCTTGATGCATACGCTACAACCGCTCCATCTTGCATCAACACACATCCAAGTCCCTTGTTGGATGCGTCACAGTACACCACATACTTGCGGGTTGGATCAGGAATCACTAACACTGGTGCTGTTGTTAGCTTTTCCTTCAGGGTTTTGAAACTCCAATCACAAGCAGCATCCCAATCAAAGTCTGCACCCTTTCGGGTTAGACGAGTTAATGGCAAAGCAATCTCCGAAAATCCTAAGATGAATCTCCGGTAATAGCCCGCCAATCCGAGGAAACTTCTGACTTCGGTAACACTTCTGGGTCTTTCCCAATTCAACACTGCTTCAACCTTGGATGGATCAACAGACACTCCGCCTTGCGATATGACATGACCCAAGAATTTAACTTCAGATAGCCAAAATTCGCACTTGCTGAACTTGGCATACAGTTGTTTCTCTCTGAGGATACTCAACACAATTCTCAGGTGCTCCGCATGCTCCTGTGAATCCTTAGAATATATCAAAATGTCGTCAATGAAGATGACAACAAACTTGTCAAGATACGGCTGGAATATCCGATTCATGTAGTCCATAAACACAGCTGGAGCATTAGTCAAACCAAAGGGCATGACCAAAAATTCATAGTGTCCATAGCGAGTCCTGAATGCTGTCTTGGAAACATCCGAGGACTTGATACGGATCTGATGATAACCGGAACGAAGATCAATCTTGGAGAAGATAGTAGCACCTCTGAGTTGATCCAAAAGGTCGTCAATCCTTGGTAAGGGATACTTGTTCTTGATTGTGACCTTGTTGAGTTGACGATAATCAATGCACAGACGCATCGTACCATCTTTCTTCTTTACAAGTAACACCGGTGCTCCCCAAGGTGAGACACTGGGTCTGATAAAGTGTTTCTGAAGCAACTCTTCAAGTTGAGATTTCAGTTCACGAAGCTCTAAGGGAGACATCCTATACGGGGCAACTGAGATCGGCTGGGAACCAGGAACTAGATCGATGGAAAACTCCACTTCCCTTTCGGGAGGTAAATTCATGATGTCATCTGGAAAAACGACTAAAAACTCACTAACAACTGGAATATCACTAGGATACAAACTGGGCTCCGGATCGATGGTGAACAGGACACTGAAACACTTAGTACTGGCACCTAAGTACTGAATCATCTGATGAGTATTCTGGAGTAAAGCGGTAAGAGCTCTACTTTCTGGTGAAGTTTCGGTTGGAATGAAGAGATTCTTTTCAGCACATCCAATGTACACAGTATTGGCAGATAGCCAATCCATGCCTAGGACCACATCAATATCTTTCAAGGGTAGACAGATCAAATCTATGTTGTAGACTTTACTGCCCACAAGAACAGGACAATCCTGACAGACACGTTTGGAAGTAACCTTGCCTCATGTGGCAACAGCCACAGTCATTGGGGGAATTAAAGGCACAGAAGGTAGTTGGAGTCGCTGAACACAGTCAACGGCTATGAATGAATTAGTAGCTCCACAATCAAACAAAACTAAAACTTCAGACTGTCCTAACATGCATACATCCATAATCAAAGCATTATTAGTTTTGACTTTCTCAACATCAAGTGAAAATACCCGACCTTTGCTTTTTGAGGCGCCGCTGGAATCGCCCTGCCTCTTCAGCTTAGGGCACTCGTGCTTGTAATGGCCAGGCTGCTTACAATAATAACACATGTTCTTCCCCTTCATGCATTCTCCACTGTGAGGGAAACCACATTCAGCACAGTTCCTCGGTGAGCGCTGGGAATAGCTCTGTTTCCCTTTGCTTGTGGTGCCCTTGGTTCGCACTTGTAGGTTGAATTTTCCAGAATCCTTCCTCTTCTGAACTGCTTCGCTACGCTCCTTATGAATGTTACCCAGATCTGCCTCCGCATGATAGCTCTTCTGCACCAAATCACCGAAAGTGGTAATGTGTTGCATAGAGACATCGTGTGCTATGTCAGCTCTCAGCCCGAACCGATACTTCTTCATCTTCCATGATTCTGAGGGAGCATCATTTCCATCCATCACATATCTGACCAGCTCACTAAACTTCATGGTATACTCCGCTACTGACATACTTCCCTGCTTTAGCTCCGTCAGTTCACGTTCCATCTGGAATTGGTAGCTCTCTGGGATATAATGTCCAACAAAGAGACGTCGGAAATTTTCCCAATTGACCTCCATCTGACTGGCCTCCATGTACGCCTTGGTTCCATCCCACCAGTTACACGCGTCGCCCCTAAAGAAGCGGGAGACGAATGTTACCTTGTCAACTTCAGTGCAATCCATGGATTCAAGGATTCCGCTCATTCGCTGAATCCATTCCCTGGCTTTCGCTGGATTGTATTCTCCGTAGAACTCCGGCGGACTCATTCGGCAGAACTCTCTGAAGGCAGCGCTAGATCCTTGCTGCTGAGGGGGAGGATTGTTCATATGCTGCTGAAACATATTCATGAATTCTTGATGCTGCTGGGCCTGCTGAGCTTGGAACTGCTGCTGCTGATGCATCATTTCAGCCCACATGTTCGCATTAGCATCTCCGTACATCTCAGGTTCATCATCATCATCAGCAACGTTCCTTCTAGGCCTTCCAGGTCCTCGTCTTGCTCCTGACATAGTGCTCTAACTGCCAATATCAAGTCAAGTTAGCTAGGCTTAAAGTGACATGACATCTAGAACAGATGTTAGAAATCCAGACAAATACTGGGATTCGGATAGTAATACTAATGAACTCTGGCACGATCTGAATCAACCTGCTCTGATACCAATTATAACACCCCACATGAAATATCTAGAATATCAGTGGATTATTATTATTGATAACGAGTGCATCATTATTACAAATTGAAAAGTTCAAGCACACGCAGGTGCTGGTTACAACAAAGATACAAAGTTCAGCGGAAACGATAGAAACTAGTACAACAAAACATTATTGAATAAGACTAGACACATAGATCAACTAGAAATGCATGAAAGAAATGCTATCTCCAAGCACAGCTGCAAGCACACCGAACAGCATACCTTATCCAACCTGCTTATCTGAAAAATAATTGTTTGGAGTGGGGTGAGACAACTAAGCCTCAGTGAGTCCTACTACCCTCCTAAGGTGACTACACCGGGGAATCCTAATCAGTCATACATACTAACATATTATAATAAATCATAAGCATAGATAAAGGTGTAACACAAAGCATATCTTATTCATTTTAACACTAGGACACTCTGAGGTGAGCAGGTCTCAGAGGCCTGCCATATCCGTCAACCGATTCGGTCACGGCATGAAGCTCACATAGTCATAACCTAATGGATTGTCCCATTGGGAGTCCATAATGCGATATAATTCGCTCTTAATTGACTGATACTAAACTGAGTTGTAACTACCATGAATTACCAAATCCCGGGGAACATGCAATCTTAATTATTTCTAGGTTAGACCCTAAGATCATCTGTGATTAACATTCTATTTAACATTATACCAGTCACATTTCTGCAATTTATCTATCTCAGATGAGGAAATAAAACGAGCGATTAAATTAGTTTAAAAATCAAAAATTGCAGGTTTTACTGTGTAAGCTCGCCTGGCGAGTTACCTGCTCGCCATGGCGAGATTAATGGTCAACTCTGCACTAGCTCGCTACGGCGAGTTCCCAACTCGCCATGGCGAGTCACGGACCCTGACCTAAACAACTCGCCTAGCGAGCAGATGCTCGCCGTGGCGAAGTTCATCAGCCCAGAATCCTCCAGCTCGCCATGAAGCTCGCCAGCAACTCGCTGTGGCGAGTTCATGCAGAGATGCCCCTGTTTTACGAAAATCAACAATTTTTCATAGTTTCGCCTACATTCCTCATCTAAGACAGTGCAGAAATATAAAACATATAATATAAGATAGATTGGAGGGAAATTTGGGAGTTAATCTCCCTCACACAACAAATTCCTAATTTTCCTAAGTTAACATGCAAAAGTTTGAATTTGGGAAATCTAACTAACTAAACTTAAGAACCCACCTGGAATTGAAGCTTTGAACCTGAGTACAAGCTTCCTAACTGCTACTGAAGCACCCAGCTAACCCCACGAACAGATTGAACAGAATTTTGAAACTTGACACTTGAAAACCCCTTTTTCTTGCTCTACGAATTTGGAGTTTGATTGATGATTAACTCAGCTGAAGTGAGGGGCTATTTATAGTAGTTTGAGGGTAGATGAGGCAGAGATGAGTTGGCTAAGGATTTGTCATGCATGCATTGTCATTGGTTATTTTCAAATTATGTAATATGTGGGTTGTTGGTATATGTCATGTGATACTTGGGGCAGTGATGGTTTCAATGTTTCAGAACTGAATTATGCATGAGGAATCTCTGGTTAACTGAAGGTGTGAAGGATTGCATGTGATAGAATGCTTCCAAACTCTTGTGTTTAGAGAAAATTGAGAGTTTTGGATGTTGGTGGTGGTGATGGCGTGAGGAGAGAGGGAGGAGGAAGGAGCAGAATTTTCTGAAGTTGTTTTGTGTGTCATAAGGCCTAATTGCATGCTAAGGATTACAATATTGGGTGGATTAGTGACTCATGACTTTGGGTGAGAGGTGGAGGCTTAAGGGTTCAAGTTGCAAGGGGTGGAATTTTGAGTCATAGAGATGAGTCACATGAGGGAGGAAGTTTGAAATTCTCATGTTAATTAATTATGAGAGTAGAATCTAGGTACCAATTGTGTAGTTTAGATTTAGTTAAAATTACTAACTTACACACAATACACTTTAATCCCATAATTTAATTAATTACCCACCTAAAGATCCTAATTTTTATTAGACCATCTCTAATTAAAATTAGCTAGACAATTTTTAGGAGTTGGGATATTACACTTTTCATATGATCAAATAAAGTAATAATTCAGTATAGCTATCTTTACGGTGTATGATAGGTCATAATGTTACAACCGCTCGAGTGGAAAATTAAAATATGATATAAGATAGTGGTCACATTTTTATAAGGTTCACTAGTTTAACTGTAAAAGTGTAAACTGAGTTTGCACTCTTAGGTATTGTTTGACCTGGCTTTTTTAAGTCTTAAAAGCTATCTGAAAGCTAAAAGTTAAAATAAGAGCTTTTAGAAAAAAAACTAAAGTTGTTTGGTAATTGTTGTTTTTATAACTTAAAAAACTTTGGTCCTTTTAAGATTTTAATTTTGACCCAAAACTTTAGTCCTTTTAACAAACCAACAAACAATTACACATTTTCTTCCATTTATACTCTTACAAAATTTACACTATGTTTATTAAATGAGGTTTTTTCTAAATAAAATGGTAAATTACTAGGTGTTTAGTGATCAAAACACACACAAGCCTTGGACATATGAAAAGGCACTTGATGGTTAAGAGAGATAGTGTACACATATGGCTCTAAATTTACTAAAACAATGTCAATAAAAAAAACAATGAGGGGCAAATTAGTCAATATGTCTCTAAATTTATTATTTCTTAATCTTTGTAACCAAATCTAAAAGGACTAATGTTCTGAGACGGAGGGAGTAAGCGACCTTTTTTTATTAAGAGTTTCTTGAAAATTTGTTTGGTCTAACTTTTTCTTTTACTGAGTAAAAAAATCTAAAATAAGTTAGGTCAAACAGTACCTAAATTACGAGCGACAATATTTTATACTCACTAAACATTCACATTGTATCGAAAAAGAGAATCTTTATTTAAACTTGTATTTTAACCTAGTAGTGATTGTGGATTACACAAAGGATTAATTAGACTAAGTTGTTTTGAGAAGAATAGAGTATAGTGAGTTTGACAAAACTATACCCTTTTAGGATATCATTTATCAAAATGTATTGACCGTACAATATGGAAAATCAACCATAATTTGGATATCATTAACATCGCCGAACTCAAAAAGTATTTATTATGAGAATGAAAACTATCAAATACCAATCGGGAATCTAGTACAAAATTAACCAAAACCAAATTAAGTACTTGCACCTATCATAAAGCAGAGAGAAAACGAAGAGCTTCTCCAACATGAACCACACATCTTGGTTTAAACCATTTACTTTAAGCAAGAATAAAAGCATTTGTTTAGTTGCATATATACACATTTCAATTCCAATATAGTTTTACTAGGTGGGAAAGAAGCATCAATATTGCATTTTACTCTCCCTAAGACTAGTTTTTTTTCCCAGTTAATCGCAATGGTTTAAACCAACATCTACTGCGCATGCAATAGGGTTTGTATAGTTTTGATATCCCTCCTATCATTGAGAAACTTTTACATTGAAACATAAACTGTTAATTTTAATGTATCTCAGTAACATATCAAATAATTTTGGATTTGTCTGAAATTTTACACAAATGATCTATATGATATAAACTTTCAATCCAACGGTAAATTTTAGAAATTTTATTAAAATGTATAACATTTAATGTCAAACTAAATGGTTTCAACGAATCTTGACTATTTTAGCATCACACACCCTTTCATTTTTTACCAAATGACAATATATATATATATATAGTATACAATTATGTCTTCACTTATCAAATATTTAAATTAATATAGGAAAATCTTAAACCGTACTTTCGAGGCACTGGTTAAGCATATAAATAAGGAAATTGTATCTTAGAACATATACATTCAATACATTGAAAGTGTAAAATATTATCTTTATTAATATTAATTTTTTCTTTTATTTCTATTTTTTATATATTTAACAAATGTTCAAAAAGCACTATTTAGTATAATCCATTAATATATCTGTTTGGTAAACCAAACAAGCTAGCTTATAGCTTTTAGCTTATAAGCTAAGCTCTGTTTAGTAACAGTTTTTAAAAAAGAGCTTATTGTAAGAAATAAAATATTAAGATCGATCTATTATATGAAATTAGAACACACTTACTTGTCAATTGGCAATGATGTTTATCGGAATAGCCGATATCGGAACTCACCGATAGGTTAGACTAAAGTCTTCCTCTGCCTGATCACATGCTCCGGTCTTTGTGGACTTTGATGGGAAAAGCCACAAATGAGCGTACTGTATGTTTTTTGTGCGTGACGGCAAAGGGAACTTAGCCAATCTTATATACAAAAGATCTCAACCCTAGTACCACCCATCATGGACCCTAGAGTTGGGCCTACACTTTATTCTACACAAATCCGAATCAGTGTCCGAAGCCCATTATTACTGATCACGTTTGTCGGGCTTAAGCATCATCAACTGGATCACATTAAATAACATCAAACCCGTTTTTCATAAAACCAAAACTACAATTGATTGTAGCCCACAAAATATTAGGAAAAATTCTAACATTCTCCCACTTGGGCAAAATCAATTGTGTATTTTTAATTTGAAAAAATATTTTGAAAACGACTCTCGGGTTGATAACACATTTCCTAATTTTGACCGGTCACTAAACGAGTGATCCCAAGATGCAACACTTGATTAAGACTCCATCCAACAAAAATTAAATGATATCGAATCATAGCGGTAGTTATATCCTTATTGATACAACACCTTCCATGGTTACAAATACCACCAATTCCGTCGACTAGTCATTCGTGTAGAGTGTAGCAAGAAAATGATATGTCATCGTGATCCAACAACCATACTACCATTTTCTTTGTCAGTCCTAAATCTCTCTAAATGCATCAAAGCCAGAGAGATTTTATGGTCCATAAGATACCACAATGTCTGTGCTCCGAAATGGTATTGACCACCGCGGTATAATGATCCAATCAACACCGAGCACCAAATTTAGACATAATTTCTCTCAAATGCCTCAAGGCCAGAGAAATTATATGGTTCTTAAGATACCATAATGCCTCAACTCCAAAATAGTGTTGATCACCGGCTAAGTGATCCAGACAACACTGAGCTTTAATTTATTTATGTTTACACATAATGCCTCAGCTCCAAAATAGTGTTGATCACCGGCAAAGTGATCCCAGACAACACTGAGCTTTAATTTATTAATTTTTACACATAATGCCTCAGCTCCAAAATAGTGTTGATCACCGGCTAAGTGATCCAGACAACACTGAGCTTTAATTTATTTATACAATGCCGCAGCTCCGGAATAGTGTTGATCACCGACAAAGTGATCCCAATAACACTGAGCTATAATATATATTTTCACATTTGAAATAATTTCAATATTATAAAGGAGATTATGTAAAATTTGAACTCCCACTAATCAAACATATCAAAAGAATCTTAATTCTTTTCAAACTCCCACTAATCAAGCATATTAAAATAACTTACAATATCCTTGTCGGAAATATTACCCTTGAAAACAACGGACCTAAGTCTCTTGATTAAGGGATTAATACCATAAAAGTTTTACAAAATCAGTGTGACACTCGAGTAGTAAATTCTCTCCCACTAATCCAAAAGTTCTTTCTATTCAGTGTCTTTCTCCACCTTAATCATAAGGGTTATTGTCCAAATTTTGCTTCCATTTCTTATATTTTTAAGATGTTTGACATTTCAATGGAAACATATTAATTATATGTGAAGAAAATCATTCTTGAATCAAATTATTATAAGAGGCCAATATAATTGTACAATCACCTTTAGGCAGAATGCACAAACTAAGGTCAAATCCTCAGTCAAAACCTCAGATGAGTTAATCAATGAGCATACATTGAACTTTGAAAGTTGTCACCTTTAGACTGGCAAATTCATCTGTTCAATACATTCTCCAATAACTTCATCTCAAATTAATTTTTAATTATAACATATAATCATCACCTTTAAGCAGAAAATCACATGTCACAATTAAAAACATTCCTCAAACTACAAAGAAAATTCCATCAATCGATATAGGCGGTCCCACTTTGATGGTAACGGCATATACCAACACATGAAATCTCTTGCATAGGAATCAATATCTCTTGTTAGAATACGACTCAGTAAAAATATGCACATTTAAATGCATCTAAACCTGTCACTTATTATTTTAATTCGCATTCTCAATATGTTTTGATTCATTCGCAACAGAAAAGTGGTATGAGGAAAACATAGATATTATTTAGGGAGAGAGATCGTTACGGTTAAACAGTCAACGCAAAATATAATAATTTATGCAGCGGAAAAAATTAAGAGACTTCAATTTTAAATCAATTGAGGATATAAAATAAATAGTCCTGAACTTTTAGAAATAACATAGGACTATATTTCCTCAATTTAAGTCTCAATAAACATTTGTAAATAGTTGACATGTAAAACTCTCTCACTTGATAGAGAATTATAGTTGAATTGTCGATCCAAGATTTAGTTTTTTTTTTTAAATATTTAAATATATATTCAACTATTTTCTCTATCACACAATTAACGTATCAAGTAATAACACACCAATATGTATGTCCATTACTTTCATAATATAAGGAGAATTGCAATCCATTTTAAAAATTGATTTAAAATAAAGTAATAGATTGCACTTTATCCATAATAGAACTCTCAAATTTTAAACTTGAAATACTCCCCCTCAATAGAGTAAAATTTTAAGAATTGGAGTATATGACAAGATATCAATTAGTGATTATACAGAGAGTTTCTAATTTTAGAATATTCTGGAAAATAATAACACTTTCATATATAATTGCATATTTATTATTTCAAAAGGAGTAGATAATATTAAAAACAAATTTCTCCTCATATGCAATTATATAATTAGTCACAAGAGGATAAATAATTGCATCACTAACCTCCATGAATGTGACTTTTTCATCCTGCAAATAGAGTCACTAAGCTTTGACTTTACAATTATCATAAAATCTTTGACGGTATCATCTCAAACAGCCACAAATCAGACAAACCGTTATATCATAATAAAAAGACTCTAATAATAAATCAAAGCAAGGATAGTTCAATTTTCAATTGCTTTGATAATTGCTCAAAAGAATAATTTCAATAATAGTTTACAAGTGAGCATACAAATAACAATAAGGCAATATAGAATTTATAAAATAAAATAAAATTCCTTAATATGACACATAAATTGTGAGAGTGAGATATATCAGTCTCCCAAAAATAGTAAGGAACATATTAAAATCGCAAAATGGCACTAACTAGCTCAAATCACAGTTTATACAACAATAAATCAAATAGTGTGAGGGATTAATTTATAATATGACACAATTTATACTGTGAACACTCTGGTACAGGGACGGATGTATGTTAAGGCCAAGTGTGGCCATGGCCACACCAAAATTTTCAATTTTTTTTTATATGTGTATATATATATGGAAAATGCTAAATAGAGCATCCGGTGTATTAGTTAAGTATATATAATAAGGAAATTTTGTTTTAAAATTCGTGTATTCAATAAATTGAAAATATAAAATGTTGTCTGTATTAATATTAACTTTATATTTTGTTTCTACTTTTGATATGCTTAACAAGTATTGCATTGTATATAAGTATGTATAGAGTTAAATATGTTTTGTCCCCGTGAATTTAACTTAGTTTGTTAGGACATCGCATATATTATGCAGGAGTAGGGTTTGGAATTCCGGACACTCCATTTATACACTATACTTCTAAACAAAAAAAAAAGTTAAATATGTTTTTGGTATCTATAAAATAGTGACATTTTAAATTTAGTCTTTACTTAATTTTTATTAAAGTTTTAATCCCTAAAAAATTATCATGCACTCGAAATTAATCTCTACTGCTAAGAAAACTTGTATTTTTTAAAGATTATTTCGTAGGCATGTTTAAAAAAAGTTCATCTAGAAAAAAAGAGCACAAAATATTTGATTTTTGGGTCATAATTTTCATTACTTTTATCTTTTTTTTTATCTTTTTTTTTTGACAAATTCATTACTTTTATCTTGAATTGTTGTCATTTTAAAAAATCATATTTAAACACATATCATGTCAAAAAATAATAAATAAAAGAGAAGCACAATTATTTAGTGTTGTAAATTTCCACTTACATAAGTTTAATGTTAAATACGGTGAAGAGAATACTAAACATTTAATATTCCCTTGTCTCTAATTTTTTTGTTTTTTATTTTTGTTCCAAAATTTAGCTCTTTTAAAAAGTAAGAGTAAAAACAACATAACATTTCAATATTTATTATTTCTTAATCTATCTGCAAAACTCTAAAATGGCCAAAAATTTGAGACATATAGAATATATTTTTATGCTTGAATTTAACATTGTCATTTAAATTTTTTTATGCTAATAAATTTGGCCACACCCAAAATGAAATCCTAGATCCGTCCCTACTCTGGTAGCTGAATTCATTCATAAATATACTACACGAGAGAAACCTTTTGTCACAAATAAAATGAATAAATCATGAAAGTATTAAGTCATATACACCTTTTATCTTATGCGGCAATTGAGTAAACCAAACTCATTCCATGATGCACGATTATTTTTGGTAAAATTCAAACTTATTATGTTTGAAACCGAAAAATAAAAGCAATAAGAAATTTCGCAATTACCAAATATAAATCAAACAAATAAGCCCTTAATTCATGATTCAAAAGGTCAAGTTAATTGGTTTCATCAATGAACATAAATTTACAATTTTAATTTCAGTTTCTAAACCCCATTTGAATGAATCCAGTGATATAATTTCAACAAAGGCACATGGCAATTTCAATAGTCTGAATAAAACAAAACAAATGGGTACTGGCGCACAAATTCAACAAATTTAATTGAAACTGAAAAGAAAAGATCATATTCTATACACGCTGAATTCAAAATTCATATTAAATAAAATAATACCTGAATTCAGAATCGAAATCTAAATATATGAAAGAACACTCCACTCAAAATATAAATTCCAAACCAATGACTTGATTGTGGTTTCCAGTTTATGGCAAGGAACAATTACAAGAACATATATATTTACTTTTAGGCAAGGTTATTTTCATGACTGATTAATTAACCAGCAAAACTACAACAACAAACTTCCAAGACATATACATTCCAATTGCCTCAAAATTGCTTAAAACAATGAGTTCAATAATATTTTACAAATGATCTCACGAATAACAACAAGGCAATATAAAATTTATAAAATAATTATAAATTTATATAAATAATATTTGGTGTCATAATTAATAAAATTGAACTTAAAATACTTTCTCAATTATAGCACTTTAACAAAATAATTCACATTAGTGTTACTATTAAAAGAGATTTTCACAAATAACATTTTAGGCTCAAATCTCATATGATTTTCACATATTTAATCAACACCAAATATATATATTTCACAAAATATTTTAAAGTCTTATAGCTTATTTTTCAGATGTTATTTCAAGTAGTTTATGAGCGTATAGCTTATAGCTTATTATCTTTTCTTCCAATTTTACCTCTATCATGTTACGTGGAAAAAATTAAATATTAATTAAACATATCTTTTTTTTGTCATTTCATACTTATAATCTACTTCAACCGCTAATTTTACCAAACACTACAAATTCAATCAGTTAACTTATTCGCTATAAGCTAAAAGTTAGCTTATAAGTTATCCGCTATAAGCTCATTCGTTATAAGCTAGTTTATCAGCTATCCGCTATTTTTTACCAAACAGAGCCAATATATTCTAACAATTTAGAGTTGAGTCAAACTATATAAACAAAATCTAGCAAAAAATTCTACCTTTTAGAATTTGAATTCAGTTCTTCTAAATAATGTAAACTTTTATTTAACAAATAAAAGACAAACACCAAAGTTTGACTGGGTCCGTAGAATGACCCTTTGTTCTAATCAATGAATGGCAAAACCGAACTAACTCAATAGTGAATCAATCTCTTCATAACGTTCAAATACAATCACCAACGAACACATAAAATAATAATAAATACATTATTACAACCCATGCAGTACTGCTTCACCTAAAAGCTCTAAAGATCAATGCTACTCTGCATCGGGTCATTCACTCTTTTCTTTTCTTGTCAACCAAAATTTTGTAATATATCTTTTATTATATCTTTTATATTATTAAATTTTGTAGTATAATATAATATGTAATGATAAAAAAAGCCTCCTAATTAATTGTATGGATATAATAGAGACCAAAATTTGAATCATATTAATTATACTTTATTTGTCCTCAAACTTTTGGTTGTTTTAATTTTTTAGGTTTTAAAATTTTATTTCTTTTAAGAAATCAAGGTATAATTAATATGTTTTACCATAATTTACAAAATCTAAAGTATTCATTAAATAAATTTTCTCTTTTTTAATAAAGTAAGGGTAGAAAAAACTTAACTATCAATTTATATTATTTCTTAATTCATGTGCAAAACTTTAAAAAGTAAAATTTTAATCAATATACTACTTGATATAAAGAATATAATAATATGAAAAATAATCAAATAATCTAGTAATTTGAGTTTCACTTTTAAAATAAATAAATAGAAAATCCCAAATTCAAATTTTGACTCATACATTTAAAATGTTACTCTATTTATTCCAAAATAATTGTCATTATTTTCTTGTATGATCATTAGATTAATTTGTCTCGATAAGTACTTTCAAAATTCCAGATTTTCATAATTTTTAATAAGTATCAACAGAGGAATTTTATCCTACTTAATTAAGGGGACTCATATATAACATTACCTACAATCTCCTATCTTTATTATAAAAAAAATTCATTTTTTAAATTCATTAAATATTTTATGTATTTAAATCATATTTTATGAACTAAATATATTAAATATTCTATCAATCTAGAATATAAATGGTTTCAAGAATGTACTCCTTCCGTCTCTTTTTATAAGAGTTAGTTTGACAAAAAATTTGTCCTTTTTTATAAAACCCTTTTACAATTATCAATGACATTAATTATTCTTTTTTCCAAACTTACTCTTATTTACTCTGCATAGTTTTTTTAATAGTATTAAATTCTCTTTTGTTTGATACAAAACATTACAATTAATGATAAAGGTAAACATGTAAAATTAATATAATTTGACAATCAATTTAATACTAAAACCCATTTTTTAATACCAATGTTTTGTCAAATTAACTCTTTTAAATAGGGACGGAGGAAATAATATTTAATGTTTACATGCCCATATCCAATAAAACACCCCTACAAAAAACATTAACACAAAACGACAAAACAAAAACCATAAAATAAAAACAAAGAACTTCAAAAACTCTACTACGTGGCGTTTATATAGCAAAAGCAGTCAAATTACTGATTGTCCTTTCTTATTACTGCTCCATCCATAGCTGTATAGGCCCCACTTCACCATTCTAACCTTTTTCTACTTCTTCTTTTTATTTCTCTCTTCACTCTTTTTTTTTCTACTAAAAATTCCTCTTCATCAAAAACAAAACACTTTCCATTCACTACTAAAATAACCACACAAAAAAAAATGTTGGGTTTGAGTGTAGTGTTAGAAGCTCAAAAAAATGGTATTAACAAGAACAAGGAAACACCAAAAGTGATTAACAAAATAATGATGCTTAATAGCATCAACAAACAATCTCCTATTGTTTCCTTGAATTCTTGTTCTCAACATGAAACTCATTTTCATGAACAACAAACAACTTTTCTAGAAATTTGTTTTCTCTGCAAGAAAAAGTTGTTACCCGGAACAGACATCTACATGTACAAGTAAGTCCTATGATAGTATATGTATAAAATTTTGCATTATTAATTTATGTTAGAAAAACCCAGATCTTATTTAACTTTAATGTTTTACAAATTTATTTTTCTAGATTTATTGAGTAAATAATATATCTCTTTTTTAAGCAAAAATAAATAAATTATTTGGACTATATTATAGATCAGATACATAGTAATAATTTATTCAATGAATCTTAAAATGTAACCCGTCTCGTATAAAAAGAATACGAGGAAGTATTTTTTATTTATTTTTTATTTTAGTTTTGTTCTGTCAAAATAGTTAAGAAAAAAAAATATTATTATTTTTTATTTTCTGTTGAAGTATTTTTAGCTCATTTTTGTGTTTTTAATAAATATTATTTTTTTGTGATTTGGAACATGAAAATGTGAAGAGGGGACAGAGCTTTTTGTAGTGTGGAATGTAGATGCAAGCAGATTTTCATGGATGAGGAAGAAAGTAACAATGTTCAGAATGACAACTGTTATTTTGCTGCAATTTCTTCTTCAGAAGCTGCTTATCATGAAAAAGGAAGAAGAAATCAAAATGGTGGTTTTGCTTATTGATACATGATGTATGAAGAAAGGAAAGGTAGTTTTAGAAAGTAGAGAAAAAATATTTTGTGGGAAAAAAAAAGTTTTTTTTTTATTTATTTTTTTATTACTTCTTCCGCCTTATTTATAAGCAAAAGGTACTTTTTAGATTCATTGAACTATTGATATATCTAACTAAGATATAGACTAGATACATCAATTATTTAATGAATCTAAAAAGTAATTTTTGTTTATAAATAAGCAGGAAGGGTATAAGAAAGTAATTATGTTCCAGTTTTATCCTGCTTAATGTTGTGATAAGGTCAAAGTATTTTGTCCTTTTGTGTTTCCTTGTATGAAGCTGAAACGTCCTTTCTACTTTTTTGTTTTATGGGCTCCATTCTCCAACCTCTTTTGGTTATATAGTGTGTTTTTGGTTATTATAATTGACTTGGTATCTTTTTTTGTACTCTAAATTTAGTTTAGTCTAATTGATTGTGAAAATTAGCTTGTATATTAAGTTGAAAAAATTATATAAATTTTATAGCAAATTTATTTTTACAATAATAGATTATTAAATGTATGTTTTACTACGGGGAAAATTAATTTTGAAAAAGTGAGAGGTGAAAGAAGAGGACATTGGGTGGTGAAATATTTCTTTTGGACCATGATCATGAAGTCATAAATCGATTATGGATGTGTGATTTTAGATATGGATCTTGCTAACGAGTGTATCTAAGGCATTCTTTAGGTATCTTAAATAATAAGGCCAAAGGTTGTAAGTTGGTCTAATTGTGAGGTATTTGGATAATATATGAGGTTTATGTTCAAATCTTATTGATTCCGATATAACTAAAAAGTATATATATAATGGTTTGAGATCTTTATAAAAAAGATTTATAAGGTTGTGATGTAAGATTGAATATCATAAAAAACTTTCTCTTTGGTTGAATGCACCATGAGGATCACAAAGAATTACTTGACCGTGCTAAGTAGACTAGTAGAGAATCATGTTTAGATACAAAATCTTCAAATTATAAGTCAATTTTAAGGGAGAAACAATTATACATGACAAAATTAATAGTATATTTTTATGATTATTTATCTCTAAAAAAAGTGCATTCAAACGTGCGCTAAACGATCCAACTTAAAATATGTCAATTTAATTTTGTAAAATCAAGTTAATTTAAAATTTAAATTGTTACCCATAAAACACTATTTCGTATTTGTTTTAAAGAATCCCTAATTTTTACGGCCGAGTTTTATAATGAGCGCGGAATCCATATAAGAATTCCAAATTGCTATTTTTTTTCACCACTAGTATGCGGTTCATTGGATCACATAATCTAATTTAGATGTCAGTTTTGACATCAAATAGTTTAAGTCTCATTTTGATCACAATTGCAGGAGATCGAACTGTGGTCCTCCCTACCGAATTCAGCATCAAACACTACTAGACCAACTAACGATCAGTGGAACTTCAAAATGCTATAGAACTAAATATTTTGTAGTTAGGGTTGGAAGGACATTTTTGGCATTTTATTCTTATAGTTGTTTTGTTGAAATGTGATTTTTGTCTACCATTTTTACCGTTAGTATAGACTACACGACTCAAGACAAAGTGAATCCTCTTTGTCATGATGCTTAAAATTATGGAAGAGATTGTGGTGGTGGTTCTTACAATTTAGAGTATCATCCTTGCTCCCTTGACCTTGGGAAATTGAAGTAGTTGTTTTTAACCAAAACGACAATGTAAAAATACTATATAGTACTAGTACCAGTCATTATTGGTTGAGCTTGTGTGACTAGCATTTAAAGGAATAATTGTCCGGCTAAATAATAATGCAAGATTCGTTTCTTACAAATCAAGTTTATGATCACATGCAAAAAGAATTCATGTCTTATTTTGTCGAATAGTTTAGTAGTTAAGTTTAGAATTATACTCCTAAGATAAATAAATAAAGTGATAGGTATTCAAATTCGACTCATGCATATAAAATGTGATGTCTATACCAACTCATATCACAAGTCTCTTACCACATAAATCATTTCATGGTAGGAAACATGTTTCTGTTGATTTGACTGAAGTTTCCACCTTATGGGACTGGGGATCCAAGATTTTACTGTAGGAAAGACAGCCCTCAAAGCTGCTTTAAGCAAAATGGCCAAACATGAAAAAATGTGTTATGACAATTAAAACGTTTTTATACCATTTGCATTCGACTCTTTTGAATTTTTACAACCAGAGATTACAAATCTTTTAAAAAGAGTCATGCGTAATAATGATGTGTTGCCTAAGCCTATAAATATAGTTTTCCAAATATTGAGTTTTGTTATACAAAAAGATTTAGCGGCGCAACTTGTTGATCGTCTATCTTTTATTCATGTGTAATTATTTTATATATAAATAAAAGAATTACTATAAAAAAATATTCATGGTTATTATTGTTTTGTTTTTGTCAAGTAACATAATAACTAGATATTCACCTCTTAAAATTAATAAGTAAAAGATCTATAGTTTGCACTCTGACCCTGCATATAAGATACAATATGTATATTAATTGAAATTTCACTCTTAAAGTGGATAAATGAGGTGTCCAAAATTCAAACTTCAACTCCTACATATAATATGTGATGTCCCTATCAACTGAACTATGTTCACGGAATGTTTCTATAATATTATTATACGATTTTGTCAAAAATATAATTAATATTAATTAACTATTGGTTTGATTGGTTTACCATGGATAACGTTACTTATTTCACTCCGGCTGATATATTATTGTAATATTGTTCACTTCACTTCATCTAGTACATGTAACATGTGTCATCATGCGTATAGTGCCTAACTTTGAATAGAATATTTTGCAATGCATGTTTCTTTTCCAATAGCTTCTTCAAATATTGCCAATGGCCAATATAACATTTTGATTCCACTCTAAATTTGGATATTAAGGAACTTGAAAGATTAAATTACAGGATATGGTGAATTTATAATTACATTCTTTATGACAGTTTTGACATTGGTACTCTTCTTTGTCCATTATTTATTTATATGGTCTATATATTTAGAATATACTATAGTATATTATTACATAATGTAATATAGGAGTATTTATTTAATGTTTCATCAATTAATCTTTCGTTAAAGTTAGAAAAAACTACCGGCAATATCAATCCTAGTCGTTTTCATAGAAAATCAAAGGACAAGTAGTTGAATGCCTTCTGTTTTTATTTTGAACTAGTAATCTTTATGAAAAATACAAGAGTTGCGGTTTGTTGGAGAATATAGGTACATTATTAATGTTTTCTTAATGCATAGTAGATATTAACATTTTGATAGTACAAAAAGTCATAATTACGCATTATATATGAGTCATGACTCATGATGTGCCGAACTAAAAAAAAAATTTGTATTGAAAAGTGAATATTTTTACATATTTTGAGATAGTTTTACTATATATAATTCCTTAACAAGTATTTCTCGAGGTCATGAATGAAAGAGAAACAAATAACAAACCGTGTGTTAATTCTTTATGAACGACAATTTAAATGAATTCTCCTAAAACATATAATCTTTACAAATTGTATTGAAAATAGTCCAATTGATAGTGAGAATGGATTAAACATGTACTTATCCCTAGGGTTCATGGTTTGATTCTCACGAAAGACAAAAACTCCACTAGTGAAGAGGTGGAGAAGATCATGAGGTGGCAATGCCGGGACTGTTTAAGATGGTGGGATTCGGGCTGTTACAACACATAACATTGTTATGCACAACCCTTTAAATTCTTTGAAAAAAATGCATATCCTCTGGTGCTAGAAACTCAAAAATGTCAATATAAATGATAAAAAAAACATTGATTGTCACAATATATTTTCATATGGGTCATGCTAAACAGTGCCCACGGGGCACTTGTTAAGCATACTAAAAAAGGAAATAAAAAATAAAATTAATATTGAAAAGACAACTTTTTATACTTTTGAGGTATTGTATGCACGCAATTTGAGACAAAATTTCTATTTTAATATGGTTAACCAATGCCCCGGGGGCGCTGGTTAGCATTTTCCGTTTCATATTTGACCATTTTTCTTGAAGCATATCTTCTTACGTTTGATCATATTGCTTGAAGCGACTTTGAGGTTTCATATGCATCGTCGAGAAGCTCACATACACATATCTCTCCGCCGGCCTAAATATACAAGAAAAAATATCTATCTCTAATTATATGCTCCGATCCCCAAAAGTATTCAGATACATCTTACAAAAAATAGACAAACCTCATCAATATATGATATTTGTGTTGATATATATATATATATATATATATATATATATATATATATCTTTTATGAGTTAAAGCTTCATATTAGGTAGAAGATATATTGATATTGAACAAACTATAAGTGACACAACCTATAAATGTAATGATTTAATATTTTGAATTAAAATTTGGTGTCCAACTCATTTGTGGTTTGTCAAAAAAAAACTCACTTATGTGTTGCTCTTAGACTCCAAGTCAAATGTGTTGTTGATTCAATATAGTGAATTAGTGATACTCTCCTCATGGTTCCACTTTGGTATCATAGTCTAGTCTTACATTTGAAGGGATATGTTGAGATACATATCAAGTGTAAGTTAAAATCCGACATTTAATAAAAGAGTTGATGTTTAGAAACATATAAATGAGAGGAGTAGCTTAAAAACTCAATGATTTAAAAGTATTTGTGGCCTTTATATATAATTATTATTATTATTATTAAAAATATTTAATTGTACTTTGATCATCTATCTTATTACGTCATAAAAATAGTCTTTTTTATAATTAAATATTTAGATCATTCGGTTATCATATTTATGGAAATTTGGTATCAAGTTATAATTTTTATGGTGATTTTTTTTACCATAGAAATGGTCATTCAGTCTCCCAATTTTGAATATGACATAAAAATACAATTTTTGGTGTCAAAATTCACAATTGTTAAAGCCAAAATTATCATTTTTTTGTTAAAAAGTATGGATTGGAAGAAAAATTGCAACAAATGTGATAATTGATGATCAAAGTATTCGGTTTTAAAAAGCATGACTATTTTTTCTTTTCCCACCTTCCGTGTTTTATTTCTACCTTTTATTTTTTCATTTTTTTCTTTGTATAAAAACTTCGGAATGCTTGTCAAAAAAAAACTTCGGAGCGCTTGTAAAAAAAAACTTTAGAACGCGTTCTTCGAAGTTTTCTAATTCAAATTTAGAAAAATTCAAAAAACATATTCCGAATTTTTTTCAAGGCAAAATAATTTGGAAAACGCATTCCAAAATATTTAATCAAGGACAAAAATGGAAACATGAGGGTAGAACAGAAATACGGAAATGGGAAGAGAAAAATTATAGGTAGCATATGTGTTGGCCCAATTTTTCGTTGATGGATCCAAACAAAAGTTGAACTTCTAATTTATTTTTTTATGCTATTGATTACAATCCAATTTGAGATTGGTTACGTATCTTATTTGGACATATGTATCGATACATTGCTAAGTTGTACAATTTTAACATTGTCCCCAAACCACCTCCCAACTCCCACCACGTTTCCAAATTAAATATTATTAATATCTGGCCAGCAACTAGAAGCTCTACTACCCCTGCTTTCTACCTACCTGGCCATCTCTCAACCCGTATTTAGCTGTCAGAAACCACAGACTCTCAAGTTCCTGTAACAATCTCTAACACCACTTGTCAAGAAGAGAAATATTAAACTCTCTCACTCTACGGACCCCTAGACATCATGCTCCTTATCAAAACAAATTTTATCTCATTTAATCCAATATATTTTGCTAGATTCCTCACTCTCACCCCATAAAAAAGCTTTAAAAATAGATTTCATTAAAGAAATGGTACCTGTCGGAGCCTTGAAGAAGGAAAGAAAGTACATTGAAATTGAGAACAAAATTGATTTGAGTAAAATCAATCGGCCACCCATAGATAGATGACGGCTTTTCCACAGAGACAATTTACAACGGATTTAATCAATCAAAGCAGACCAAAATGAATTTTGTTTCGCATTATCTCCAATTGGAAGCCCTAAGTAGACAAAAGGAATACGGCCCAATTTACAATTGAGCACTTAAGCCGCATCTCTCAACTAAGCTTGTGCAATATTCACACCAACCAACATACTTTTGTAGAAATTGACCTTCAACCCCGAGATCAACTCAAACAACATAAGAAAGAAGATATGTACACATAATCAAAATAAATTATTCAATTTTTTATTTAATGTTGTTTCTTAATAAGAATATATATTGTCTACTCAAATAAATGTTTAATATTAAATTATATAAAAGGGCATATACATAATTTTTTTTATCCTTATTTGTACCAGCATTTTTTCTAAAAATAAAGATAGAATTTTATCAGAGCCTGGTTTCGATCCAGGGACCTGTGGGTTATGGGCCCACCACGCTTCCGCTGCGCCACTCTGATTATTGTTTGCTTTTTTTCTTTAAGTGTTAATTTGTTTATCTTATAAAACATATAATTTCATGTAATTCTTTATCATTCTTAATAATTTTTTATGAAATAATTTAATATAAAAATTATATTTAATTACTTCATAAATAAATTATATTTAGAGTGAAGATCTAAAATGATCCCTCACAAAAAATTCGGAATTTGAGTTACTCTCTTGCAAATAACATACTCCTATTCATTTTAGTTTATAACAAAAATGAATTGTGACATTTAAGTTCTTAAATTATCATCAAAATTGATATTTTTGTTTGGCTAATCTGGAAGAAAAAGCAATCCATTATGGTCTACCAGACATCAATAGTATCAACAATGCTTATGTGTCTTGTGACAAAATTAAAGATCGTTTCACTCCAACATCTTTTAAAACATTTTCCTTTCATTTATCTATCTTCATTTCACTCATATTCTTGTAAGTATTTATTTTTTAAAAAAGTTTTGTCTATTATTCTAATATTTAATTTAAATGTGTAATTATTTTAATATCTTTTTTTATTATTTTCATCTAGGAGTGTTCATTGGCATATGCGTCAATCCTCTTGAGGATCATTGTTGTGGTTGGGGGTTTATTTTGTAAAGTGTAAAGTTAGGCACGCCAAGTAAATAAATTAAATTAAATTTTGTATAAATTTTTTTGGGGAACTTTAAACCAAATCATATAAGTATCAATATTTTTTTGTTATTGACTAATTTTAAGTTTAAAAGTATTTATTATTGTTATTCTTTAAAAAAATATTTATTGTTTTTATAAGAAAGTAATTAATAAAAAAATGAATCATATTTTTTTATTGTTATCTTATTGATGAATATTTTTAACTCAATTTAATTTAAAGAAGCATAATTATTTTTAAGACAGAATGAATGTTTGATATTCACACTACAAAATGAATTAAGTTTAATTTTTTTAAAAAATAATTAGGATTACTTTAATTTTATTTCTATTAAGTAACTCTAGTGAAGTTTTAAAAATATAAAATCTGGTAACACTACAATCAATATCTCCTCTATTCACTTGATGTTCTTATTCAACAATTGGCATACTATAAATTGTTGGAATAAAATACGTTCAAAGTTGCAAACATTTAACATAACAAAAGTAATAATTTATTATCTAACATGTGTGTTCAACTGGTTTAAAAGATACATCCATATATTATCATAATCCAATATACAATAAGATTAAGTGTTAATAGGTGTGGATTTGATTTTGTTGATGTTGGATCTGTTTATTGTTGATCTGAACAGGATCCAATAACAAGAAGAAGAAAGAGATGGAGATGGTGATGTTTGGTTCAGTTTTTCTCTTGCAAGTTTTAATTTTAGCTTTTTTATTTATTTAAAAAATAATAATGATGGATGAAGATGGTGATTGTGGTGGTTGTGGTGATGAAAATGGTGGTGATTGTGGTGGTTGCGGTGATGAAGATGAAGATGATGGATATAATTATTTTATGATTTTTGTTTTTATTTTTTTATAAATAAAAAGGCAGGAATTAAAAAATAAAAAGCCACCTAAACTATATTTATTCATGTGTCATAAAATAAAATAAAAGCCATGTACGCTTGCCACGTCATCAAATACAAAGATTCCATGACAAGTTGTCACCTTAGGGGGCAAAAGAGAAGAATTTTCACATTGCAAGGGAGAATCTACGAGAATTTTTTTTATAAAGGGGTATTACAAAATTTGCTAACATTGCAGGGGGTATAAGCCTATTAACCCTAAGATTAATTAGCTGGCAATGGAAAAATTTAATCCTTAAACATGCACAATAGAAGAAAATGAAGTCAATATCAAAGTTTTGTCCGTCATATTTACTACAGTCCAAAACTGCAACAAAAAGAAGGACAATGATGATATGGATCACATCATATGTATCCAAATATCCAATAAAGTTAAAGTCTTAGAATATACCTTGACGTCGTGATAAATAGAGGAGTGTTGGTAATTTCAAAGTGTCGCACAATTCGCTATTGTGTGTTCTAAAGTGAGAAGTTCTTCGAGCCTCTCTACATATAACTCCAAATGCTCCAAAGATGCATGCAATCATGATTACTCAACGAGTATCATTTGTGGAAGAAAGGAATTAATGCACCATAGTGTTTATGCAATGGGCTTACATGTGTGAAGTATACACCTATGAATCTTAAGACGATTGCATAAAAGAATGAACGTATTAATGTTAATTTTAAGCGTTCAACCTCTTGATATGAAAAGGAAATTTTATTGATTTCTTTAATGAATCCTAAAAAATCAAGAACAAATTATTTATGTACCTTATGTTTATTGTCTCTTTGAGAGTAACTTTAAATCGTTATGTAAATCAACAAGTTATTTTGAATACAACTTAGATTGATATAGGGTTTTCATTGTATATCCTTTATTAGAGAGTTAGAGATCCTAGACCATGACTTTGTATCACACCGATACAAACTCAAAGTTGATGTACCATGCATGTCCAGTAATTAATGGCAACAACTCTTTTCAAATAAGGAAGTTCTCTAGAATATGATGTTATCCTAGTATTTGTAATTGTGGATTATAATTGATGAAGTCTTTCTAAAGTTAGAGGGAAAAGTTATTTTATATAAGGTGGACTTGAAGTAGCCAACCAATTTGAACTTGGTAGTAGACCAATATAAAAATATTGTGTTGTGTTATTCTTTTGTACCATCTTTGTTTACTACTAGTCTTTTAACCCGTGCTCCCGCACGGTTGAATTTTTTTTTAATATGGACACTGGAAATTTAACTTTAAACTTGTATATTATAATAAAATTAAACATAAAAATTTCATGACAATATTTAGAGTCACTGACTCTTGATTCTCAATGGTGCAAACAGCGTTTTAGGCAAATTAAATAGACATGGCCCATTTAACATAACAAATAGCCCAAATATAAAATTAAAAAAGAATACTACATTAAATGATCAAATTTTTTCAAATAAACGTGTTAGATAATCATGACCTCCTCCTGATATAACTAAAAGGAGTTTTATTGGTTGTAAATAATTGATATACTATCAATAATAACTATAAGATAAATATGAATTTATTTATATGGGAGAGTGCTTAGACTAATAAGGCTCCGTTTGGCCCGGCTTATTTTCCTCTTTTTTTCTTCTCCTTAAAAATAGTAAAGAAGGAAAAAATTGTGTTTGACTTCATTTTTCTTTATTTTTTACTTCTTTACTTTATTTCTTTAATACTTTTAAGGAGAAATAGTGTCAAATATAATTTTATACTTCTCTATTTCGTTTAAGCTGAAATAAAAAGTAAAAAATAAGCCGGGCCAAACGGGACCTAAGTCCTTGAAAACAACTTTTTTTTTTCTTCATGCAACCTAATCTGGCAAACAAATGAAACAATATAAAAGGACTTGCACTGAACAAAGATTTCATAACACCAACTAAATGAATTATTTCAACACTACATCATCTAACCCCACAACGGAACTTTTACAATCGAATACTTCACGACACAAACACACCACTAAAGCACTAAAACACAACATAAGATCACCTGATTGAAACAAAATTTTATTTTTTAACTTATATTTTTTTAACTTATAAAATACACCACAACAAACTGCAGATTCTTGATTCTGCAAATCAACCTTCAATTGCTCAATCTCTGAGTTTTTTTCATTTATAACAGCTTCTAGCTTTGGAATGTTTTCCAAGTCACTGGACAATCTATTGACTCATCCTTGTATTCAGAAACTGCAGACTCTTGCTTTTGCAAAACAACCTTCAACCGCTCAATCTCCGAGTTCTTTTCATTTATAAGACCTTTTAGATTGTCCCTGTCTTGAACCAATCCCTTTCCTTTCTTAATTGCCATGGACAACTTGTCCCTAAGCATGCTAGTCTTCTCTTCTGATCGTTCAAGATCTTTCAACAGAGAACTCCTTTCGTCTTTCAGTGCTATAACTTCGTCAGATACCACTTTTAACTCATTTGACACATCTGATCTAATTAGCATATCTTCTTCCAGTATATCCTCGTAGAGCTTTAAGCTTTGATCCCTAACATACAGGATACTTTGAACCCTTTCAAACAATTCGGGATCAATGTGAGATGCTTTGGAGAGGTTACCATTCTGTCCTTTCATTTTTTGAAAGCATAAATCAATGATCATCGGAGTGTTAGAAGAGAATTGATCAATTCCTTCATTTTCCATGTTTAGACCAGAAAAATCAACTAACATTTTCACTATCTGATCCTTCTCCAAAGAGTTCTGATGGTTCTTGCCAACAAACTCTTCATATTCAAACCTTAAATCTGTTAATTCAGACTGAAGGTAATCTTTTTCCTGTGACTCCACCAAAAGTGAAATACTCAAACGGTCAATATAGTTGATTGATGCTTCCTTGATTGTAGAAATTTCTTCTTGTAGAACATAAATATCATTGTGGGCCTTACTAAAAGAATCTATAAGCCAGTTCATCTGTGATTCCAGATCAAATGATGAAACAGATTCTGGCAGGTCCAATAGAGATAAAGATTCCTTCAATTTGCATAATTCCAGGAAGGAGCCCTTAAGTTTACAGGAAGGGGCCCTTCTCAATCTTCACTTTTTTCAAAGGAACACTGGTGGCACTTAGAAACTATATAAAAAACCTTGGACAAATTCCTTTTAACCGCAGCAGGAACATTGCTCTCTATGTCATCCTTTCCACGTGACATTGGTGGGGTGACTATAAGATCATTAACAAACTCCATTGACTGAAAATCATCACCAGCATCAGTACCATTAAATTCCAGGTCGATAGCATTAGACATTGTGTGTCAAGTTACACATGATCAATATAAGGACCAAAATTTTGCAGAGCTAAACATAAAACTCAGATATAATACACCAATAAAATAAAAGTATGCATGGTTCAATCAAACCTTAGATGGAGTTGAAAATGGACACCGACTGCAAAAAGTTTCAATAATTAGAGGATCCACATAAATGAATCAAATAGTTAGACTAAAACACTATATTAGTAGACAAAGGCTGGTAATTTACAATGTTGCACAAAGTGTTGTTGAGATAATGTAGTCTAAAAGCAGTGGGAAAAGCTTATGCACAATTTAGTAACTCTTAGCAAAACTTATGAACATTTATAAAATTTATCAAGACACATAGCAAAAACAAACACAATCATTGCATCACAAGATCATGGAATAAATCATAGTACATGACACAATACACCTAGAGCACACAAGACTACATTAATTTATTGAAAGGGATATTGGGCTCTTTTCCTTAGCAACTCCATCAAAAACCTTGGATAGATTCCTCTTAACAGTGGGTGGGAAATTCCTTTCTAATTCAGTTTGTTCACAACCAGTTGGGGGAGTTACAATCAGATCCTTAACAAACTCAATCGACTTAGATGCGTCATCAACATTAGTATCATCAGATGAGTATGAGCACAAATTTCAGCAATATTAGTATAACTTGATATATTCATATCAGTAAAACAATAGAATGGGAAAGCTGGGTTATATCAGAACTTTCTGATAACTTCAAATTTGTCTTAATTTGAAACACAAGTTTGTATGGGTGAAGGATTGTGCGATAGAAACCACTTTAGGGAAAAATTGAGATATGATAAGCGCTTAATTAAGTTGTCTTCTAAACAGGCATATTACTCACCACAATATTTAATTAACAGTAGTTGTAGAATAGCAGAGGGAATACACAATCAAACTTAAGCTTCCGGCATTCTAGAAGATCTAAATATTAAGTGGTAAAATTTAATACCAGCCTTAATATTTGGCCTTAACATTTGACCTCTATTAGAGTTTGCATTATAATGTCATATTTGTAAGCTTAATTACCTCTCGGCATAGAGGACATCTTTCTTTAGGATTTGCTGCCTTAAGTCCATCGACAATAGATACTGATGCAGCCGAGCATGCACAAATATAACAGAATATATGGCCACAGGTCAGAGAACTGGATCAAACACGGTGTCCTGTCATCGAAGAGCTAGATGAACCATGTCAACATATATATTAATATAATTGTTATTTCTATTGATTCTGAAAATTGAAAACCATTTATATTAAATAACATATTGGTCTCTTTGTGAGAGGAACACTAAATACATTAGTTAAAGCATTGATTGCAAGTTTTGTTCATATGAAATTATTTGTTAATATTTGTCTATTAAAAAAACACTTCTAAAGCAACATAGTAGTTGCCTGCCACTGTAAAGGTTGAACAGTGAATCAACATGAATTAAATCATAGGTTCTTGGATAAGTAGACATTGCCTCACACCTCAACAAAATAATTTAACTTATTAGAGGCAACAACAAAGAGAGAAATTCATCAAACTGGAGAGAATTGAATTTTAAGTGTGCCAAACAATCATGATATATTCAGATCAATCCCCTTTCATATACTGCTGCAAGTGTCTCAACACCTCATTGATGATACAACGTTCTTGTGTTGATCTCATTCGTGTAAGCCACTGAATAACTGGTAAAAGAGTATCAATATACTACATAATAAGTGTCCAATTCTTTAAAACTAATTCAATAGCTAAGAATTATAAAAAAAATGTCATTAACTAAGAAGAAAATCAATAAAAAGACAACACAAAATAGAAAATTTAGAAATACAAAATCATAAAAAAAAAATAAGTAACTTTAAGGCAAACAAATAAGGAACAACAAACCCCATGATGTTAATGTTGATAAGAATCCATGTGAGCATTTTATCAAACACATGAGCTGCATGTATGAAACTGAAAAACAACACAAAGAAACCAATATAAAATAAATTCCAATCCTTGATTATAAATTGACATAGTGATTATGCATACTGTAAAGGAAATTAATTAATTATACATATAAGGTCTATATACTCAATACCAACAAAGATATGAGAGGGTAGAGTAAAAATAACTGACCTTTTCATCAATCAGAACCAGCTCAAGTGAACTTGACTCACATGGATTAAGAAAAGCAGGAACCTTCCACAAACGAATAACCCTTACCTTGATACGAACATTTTCTTTGCCAGGCAATATTTCAGCAACACCTTCATACTTGGAATCAACCTTCTCCTTTTCATTGTACACCATTTTTGCGAACACGAGTGAAAATTGTTTGAAGAAAATTAATGAAGATGAAGACACATTTATAGATGAATAAGCAGCAAGATAAAGCCTCCACCAGATTCAGCAAAATTCGAAATTCGAATATAACTTTGCTTGGGAGGGAAATTTTTTGGCCAGATATAACCTGCACGAGATAATATTACGGCAATAGCTTGCACACTATACATGGAAATGGACCAGATTCAATGAACAAATTTTCCACAATTTTTTGCTGACAAACCCTAGCCAACGGCCGCTTCTGTTCTACACTTGTCAACCAGAAGCAAAAGAACTACACGACAAAAAACATAAACGCCAAAACGCATGAGAGCCTGATAGGCTGATACCACTGTGCCGACGTGGCATCGCTAATTGAAATCTACAGTAGCATTTTTACCTTTCGGATGTGTCAAGATTATAGATATTTATAAGTTCTTTATTGTTTGACTTATGTGATGTTTGTAATAATTTAAGTCAAATGATTAAATAAAGAACCTAATTCAATGTTTAATAAATAAAAAATATATTTAAAAATGGTAAATACATTTCAAACCATTTTTTTTTTGCCAATTAGTCAAGTAACTAAAATTTCATCCTTAAGGTGGATAAGTGGAACGATCAAGGATTCAAACCCCCAACACATATAATACATGTCGCTACCAACTGAACTAAGTTTATGGGACAATTCAAACCATATTTTCTTGTACTTCATCACACTTCTACATAAATAAGAATAATATACACCATTATTTAAACCTATAAGATATATGCTTACCCTCCAGGATATAATGATGATTCTCACTCTCACTACTAGATTCAATTTACCATTATCTACTTAAATTTAGTACAACTAACTAATTACGTTTTCCTTATTACTAATATTATGCACCGCTCTTGATGAATGTTTACATGTAAAGCATAAAAATCGGATAAAGAGATTAAAATATCTCTTAGTTGGTTTAATAATGATTGACGTTGAACTTTATAAGAATAATCATAATTTGATTCCCCACAACCTCGATCGAGAGAGGGTAAAACTACTTAATGCCAAAACCGACTGCCAAATTAAATTGAAGAGGAAAAAAATATACTATTAGAATTGAAATGACTCTTAACTCCTCACATATAAGATATATATAATATCGGACTACTTCATTTTTCGTCTTTAAAGATTTTTTTGCATTTTTTGATCCCTGAAGAATTTTCCATGACTATTTTTTGCGACGCAATTTTTCGCCCGTAAACCTCTCATTTATATGTAATTATTCTATATTTATTATAAATAAATATTTTTAGAGATTAAAAATAAAATTCTCAAAAACTATAAGGACAATTTACTTATTTAACCCTATAATACTTAAATACAACAACTAACATTGTAAAACAATTAAATTTCTTCATAAATTACTTTGTAATAATTTATAATTATATCAATTTAAAAAACTGAATAATTTAATATAATTATAAAAAAAATGACACTACTAAAAAAAATATCAATTTTTTTTTTCATAAAAAATCATGAGCAAATAAATAATTTTATTAAATATGTTAAATAAGCTAAATAAACGTATGATATATATATATATATATATATATATATATATATATAAATAATTTTATTATATATGTCTATAATGAAACTATCATTACAAGAATATTAGTTTAATTTGTTATAAAATTTAAATTGGTATTACTTTTTTCTTAATAATTATTTTACTTTACTTTTACGGTAAACTATATATATATATATATATATTGGCGCTGAACTTGGTAGGGAGAACCACGGTTTGATCCCCTACAACTGCGATCAGGAGGGGGCTGAAACCACTTGATGCCAGAACTGACCCCCGAACCAGATTCAACTTGTGGTGAAAACAAAAAAATAAAATTACCCTTATGAAAAGATATAGATTTTAATTTTTTAAGATATTTTTTAATTTATTATAGAATTTTTTTTATTGTTTTGCATTTTATTATTTTCATTTTATTTTAAAATATATTTTATAGGGTAAATCAATAAATTACTTTTTATCATTAGGGCTGAGCACAGACCCGTAACCCGACTTAAAATTGACATAACTGTCAACACATGGAAGCATACGGTCGGATCTCGGGTCAAGAGTTGTGAAAAATTGGTCATGGACAGTTGTCTACGATCAGTGCATGTCTTTATAAATCTATCTTTTGTTAATCGAAACTGAAGTATCCCTAAGAAGCAAAAAAATAATCTTCGTTCTCGAGCACCTCTTCTCTCTCTCTCTCTCTCTCTCTCTTTCTCTCTCTCTCTCTCTCTCTCTCTCTCTCTCTCTCTCTCTCTCTCTCTCTCAATCTCTTATACTTTATATGATTGGTGCATGTCTTTATAAATCTATCTTTTGTTAACCGAAACTGAACTATCACTAAGAAGCAAAAAAATAATCTTCAATTTCGAGCACATCTTCTCTCCTCTCTCTCTCTCTCTCTCTCTCTCTCTCTGTCTCTCTCTCTCAATCTCGTATACTTTTATCTACGTTTGATAGAGAAGAGAAGTGTTATATTTTAAAATCTTGTAATATGTTGATGAAGGAGGTGCGAAAGATTTATTTGAATTTCTACTTCTCATATACTCGATGTATTATTGTCTTTGAATCTACAAATTTGAAACAAAGTAACGACATATCGCCCTTTTTGTTGTTCATTTAGTTCTTCTATTATTGTCTTGTAGTAGGCATTAAACTATTTGAAGAATAAGAATTTCTTGATCAATAGAATTTCAAATGCAACAACAAAATTTCAATCTAACCCGTAAAAATTAATTCATTCTATTTGTCACCAGTATGAACCAACCTTTAAATAAACTGAAGATATAAATGGTCGAAATTGAGTATAAATTAAGCCTCTTAACCTGACCACCAAACAATTATGTCTATTAACCTGACCACCAACAAATTTCAGTAAAAAACAAACCAATATACTCACGCTGAACAACTATCTTATCATTCCTCTTAATCTAAACACATTGTTGTTCTAAGTTTATTTACTCAAAGAAAAAATTAATAAGTGTTCTGGATACACAAAAATACTCCTACATCGCTTGGTAATTAAGACAAATGGTAGTTTATATATAACACTCACACCTTTCAAACATTGAGGCGCCTTTTCCACAAAAGACAAAACTGTGACAGGTCAACCCCAAAGCGGACAATCTCTCGCAGATGTGGACTTCAGAGGTCGGATCAAAACATTGGCAAGAAATTTAAGGCTCAATGTAAGTATTGCAAGAAATTTCTAGGTGGAAAATCGAGAAATGGAACGAAACACTTGCATCAACATATGGATATATGCATTCATCGCAAGATTCATGATAACAAGACAAATTAAGGACAAACGTTTCTCGTGCAAGGAAAGAAAGAAATAGGAGTTGTCACTTATAATGCTGAAAATTCAAGGAAAGAACTTGCGTGTGCAATAATTATGCATGAATATCCACTTTCAATTGTCGAACATATTGGTTTTCGACGATTTGTTGGTTCTCTACAACCAGTGTTTCGAGTTCCTTGTAGAAACACCATCAAGAAGGAGATATTGAAAGTGTATGAGTTTGAGATGTCAAAAACTTCTAAATTGTTAGATAGTCTTCAGTCAAGAGTGGCCATTACTTCAGACATGTGGACTTCAAGTAATCAGAAAAAGGGGTATATGGCTGTTACTGCACATTACATTGATGCATCTTGGAAGTTGCAGAGTCGTATTTTGAGGTAATTACAAATTCTTATATTCTTATATGGTTGTTACTATAAATATTATTCTTATATATATATATATATATATATATATATATATAATATTCTAAACTGTTTTATATGATATAAGTATTAAGTATGAATGTTTTTTCATGTTAGGTTCATTTATGTCCCTGCTCCTCATTCAAGTGATAGACTTTGTGCTGCTTTAGTTAAATGTTTAATGGATTGGAACATTGACACAAAGTTGTCAACTATCACCTTAGATAATTGTAGCACAAATGATGCTATGATAGATAAAATTAAGGAGAAGTTGAATTTAAATACTTTGTTGAGGGATGGATCCTTACTCCATATGCGATGTGTCACACATATATTAAATTTGATAGTGAAGGATGGTTTAGAAGTATTGAAAGATGGGATTGAAAGGATTCGTGAAAGTGTAGCTTATTGGACTGCAACTCCTAAAAGGAAGGAAAAATTTGAGAAGATAGCTAGACAATTGCGAGTTTCTTACACTAAGAATTTATGTTTAGATTGTCCAACTAGATGGAACTCCACATACAAGATGCTTGACATTGCTATTTTGTATGAGAATGTATTTAGTCGGTTAAAACAATGTGACACTCTATACACTTGTGTTCAAACTAGTTCACAATGGAAATTTGCAAAGGAAGTTTGTGAAAGATTGAAATTGTTCAATAGTATCACTGAACTCATGTCTGGCACTAAGTATCCCACTGCCAACATGTTTTTTCCTGAGATTTGTAAGATCAAATTGGCAATATCTGATTGGATTGGCTCCTCCAATAAATCAATAGAAGAAATGGCTAAGAAGATGTTGAAGGTGTGAAAAACACAAGAAGGGGGGGTTGAATTGTGTTTTGGGTAATTTAAAAAATTCTTCTAAGTTACAGAGAACTTATCAGAGTTTGCAGCGGTTTAGTAAACAAACACAATCAAGAATAACTTTGAAGGTAGAGAGAAGGGGAGAAAGATAGAGACAGAGATTTTTATACTGGTTCCCCTCACAAATCGAGAGTACGTCCAGTCCTCTTGTACTTACAAGAGAGTTCACTATAATCACCAAAGATTACAATTGCTCAAGCACACAAGCAAGAGACTTCCAATGCTCAAGTATACAAACAAGAGACTTCCTAATGCTCAAGCACGCAGGCAAGAGACTTCAATACACAAGTTTAGAAAACAGAGTATGAACAATTGATATGAAGATCAATGTTCAGTTACAATTTAAATACAACTTTTAATACAAGACTTAACTTAGAATCTTAATACAAAGTTCTAAGGTTCAACTAATGAATTAACAACAGCTGAAACAGGAGTCTTGGATTTTGAATAAGAGTTCAAGTTGTATTTTCAGTTTTGTGCTTTAAGATGAATTTGGCAGAGTAACAGCGCTTTTCAAATTGTTCAAGTTATCCCAAAACTTCAAACTCGCTCCAATTTATAGATGAAGGAGGAGCGTGTTTGATTTGAATTAGTGCGGTGAGATTGCGCCAGCTGTAGATAGTACCTTGATATCCAAATCAGGTAACCTTGTATGCGATCAATCTTGGAGAGAAAGTTTTATCCAAAACAGGTAAAGAGTTCGTACAATAGTACTAACGTCACAATTCTGTGGATAAGATTGATTCCATCAGCTTCTGAAATGTCAGAGTATAATCATGATGCAGAGAATGTTCTTCTGACAAAACGGCTCTCACTGCTCTTTTCAGATTCTGATATGCATCTTCTGATGAATAAAATTTGCATCTTCTGATGAATAAAAAATTTGCATCTTCTGATGAACCAAATATGCATCTTCTGATGTCTTCAAGTTCTGATCAGAGTTTGCTTTGCCATATCAGAGCTTCCAATGTGCTTTAAATGAATATTAAAAATTAACTTGAATATCTGCACACTTGGATTAAATAATCAGTATACCCTATTGTATATTAATACTTTTGTTATCATCAAAACTTAATTAGATCATGTCAGAACCTCTTTTGTTCCAACAATCTCCCCCTTTTTGATTGATGACAAACCAAGTATTAATTTACAATGGTTGTTGATAAAATTTATCAAGCATCTCTTAGGTTGATGAGTTTTGCAAGCTCCCCCTAAGTTCAGCAATGATTAATTAAATCAGTTTAAAAATATTTATTTGAATTTTGAACTTAAACTAATACACTAGACTTTCAGAGGCTAGGTTTGCAAGCTCTCCCCCTAAGTCTGATACCTATGAAAGAAAAGTGCAATTTTCTTTTATACGTACCATATATCAGAAGTTCAAATTTCAACTAATATTTTCCTCAAATTTATATATAGACAAAAACGAAAAAAAATAATTTGGAATTTTGTTTTGGTTTCAGTTTAGCATCTCATAAATTAATAACAGCTCTTACTCCCCCTTTTGTCATTAAACAAAAAGATAAAACTGACAAGAAATAAATGACAATTTTGAAAAAAAATGGTCAAAAGTAGAGTTTCAATGCAGTCAAGGTGGTTACAACTACTCCAATTAAATGGCTTGTCGTAAAAACCAAGAACTTGTCCATTTTGAAACTACTATATAAGGACCATGATCTTTGTCATTTCACTCAACACTTCCATTTCATAAAAAAAACAACAATGAAGAAGGATAGAAAAGTGATCAAAAGTAAGAGAGTGCAGGAGAAGAAGAAGAAGAAAGTGAAGATTCAACATGACTCAGAGTCTAAGAAGAAACTTCAGAAGATGAGGGCATCAACTTCTGCTCCTGTCAGAGTCAAATATCAAACGAGATCCAAGGCTAAACAACAAGAGTCCTTATCTGAGTCAGAATCTGAATGGGATTCTGATTGGAAGGAATTCTTGAGTACATACGTTCCTCCCAAGAAAGAATACTTCTCTTCATAATCAATGAGATCACTTTTCATTGATTTCTCAATAAGGAAGTGAAGAGAATGTCGTGAACTCTTCCATTTCCCTTAGATTCAAATAAGCTAGATTAAGGACTAGCTGTTTTATGTAGGATCCAAGTGAAAAGTTGGATAGAAACTTATGTAATCAACAATTTTCAATTGAATAAACTCATTATTTAGCTTTGAAATCTTTGTGTTGATTTTTGTCTCAAAATTATTTATGAAAGCATAACAGAAATAGACAACAACTAATATAAACATATGAAAAAATAATGAACACAGAAGATAATTGAATAAACAATAGAGTACTTTAAGAGATAAAAATTCAACCAGTTACAAACAATTATCAGAACATAAGGAAAATGAACAAGTAATCAGAATATGTGCTTAGAATCCTAGGGGTTAAGGTTGATCAGGTTGCTGAGGCAATCTTGCATTGATGCTCTGAAGAGTAGTCATAATAGCAGCCAACATGGAGGAATGCTCATCAAGCTGTCTCTGGAAATTTTCCTGATTTTCCAATACATGCTGAGCATACTCTGGTGCATTTCTAGCCAGTTGCTCAAGCCTTGCTTGTTCAGCAGCTCTTCTAGCTTCCTCTGCTAGCCTAGCTTGCTCAGCAGCTTGCCTTTCCCTTTCTATACGCTCATCTTCCAACCTTTTTCTCTCCCTTTCCTCAGCTTCCAATCTCTCCCTTTCACGCCTTTCTTCCTCTTCCTTCCTAGCAATCTCATTCCTTAATTCCAAATCAGTGGTATAAGCCTTCCTAGCAGCACGAATCATAAGCACAAGATGCTCTTCCATAAGGTCACACTCTTTGTCAATATGAGCTGAATTAATAGACCTTGTTGGAATTGCACTTGACATTCTCCTAAGATTCTTGTCAACAGCTTGCAGCAAACTAGAGATACCATCTTGTGTTTGGTCAAGGGGTTCATTGAGGATTCTTGAGGGTAGGTGAGGTGGGAAAAATATGCAGTCCATAGATAGATCCTGCAGAAGGTGTTGGAGATGTTGTGATTGGTTAGGAGGAGTTCGTTGTAAAACTTCAAGATTCATAGACTCATTTATCTGTTGAACATGTGCCTTGATTGGTGTTGGTAACTCAAATGAGTTATCCATAGCCACATGTTGTGGAGATTTCTCATGGCCATGTTCATCAGCATGATGAGTTTCTGATGCTTGACCGTGATCAGGTTCTGATTGGGTAGTCTCTGGTTCATGTTCTGGTTGGGGTTGATTTTCTGGTTCATGTTCTGGTTGGGGTTGATTTTCTGGTTCATGTTCTGGTTGGGGTTGATTTTCTGGTTCATGTTCTGGTGGAGGTGTTGTTGTTTTCTCTTGAGTGTTCTCAGGTTGAACTTTCTCAGAGCTAGGTTGGGGGTCATTTTGTGGTTCAGTTTGTTTTGGTGTTGTTTTGGTAGGAATTTCTTTGTGAGTAATGGTTATTTGAGGAGGTGGTGAAGGTGTCTTATCAGAATCTTCATCTAACATCGCTTGTGCAGAGCTTGTTGAAGCGTGTTCTGCAGCATAGTATATACTATTAATTTGAGATTCTGATGGGTAGGATAGGATGAGGTTAAACTGCTCTGATGGTGGTTGATTCTCAGAAATGTCATTGACTTTCTCAGAATTAACTCCTTTTAAAATCTTATCAAAAGCATGTTTAACACTGATTTTAGAAGGAAATTGAAGCCTTCTAAAATAATCCCTAAATGCTGAGCTGCCTCCAATAAAATTAGAATACTTACCAAATGCTGGACCATACAGAATCTGTTGCTCCAGTGGAATATGAGGATCATCCCTTTGTGGCAGCTTCTTGTGCATATTATCAAAAGCAGATGCTTCTATACCACAGTCATAACTATCCTTGAGAGCCTCTTCTTTCTTACTAAGCTCTGCAACCTTTGCCAGAGCCTCCTGTATCTTAGCTTCTTCCTTTTCTTCTTCTGTTAGATCCAACAACAACTTCTTGACCTTTGGTTTCCTTGATGTTCTTGGAGCTGTGGTCTTTGGAGCCTTAGCAGCTTTTCTTCCAGCAGGACTTTTAGCAGCCTTTCTCTTAACTGGTGCTAGCTTAAGAGGCTGTTCCAAAAGCCTTGATTGACGAACTGTAAGTCTTGTAGGTTCTCCATCACCTATATCAGCACCCAGCTGTTTCATGAAATCTGCATGTGCTTCTATTACTCTTTTTGCTTCATTCTCTCTGACATGCACAAGCCAACTTTCACCAATGCCTTTTTCAGAGTTTCTGAGTAACAGAGGATGTGTTGGATGAATTATTTCATTAGTCTTCACCAGCTTTAAATACCTTAGTGAAGTACTATTCACAATCTTGGAACCAAGCATGAAGGTACCTAATCCAGGAAGATATGGAGTAACAGCATCCAACAAACCACACTGTGCAAACATGTGGCTCGGTAGTCTTGAGTGTCTAACAATAGCTTTGCTAGAGATAATAGAAGTGCACAAGTTATCAAAAATCAGCCTACCAATATCAACTATGTTTCCTTTAGCAACATTGTAGGTGAACAGCTTCTGAACACTTGATATTTGATCAGTGCCTCCTAACTTAGGCAGAACACTATCAATCAAGATTTTGTAAATTACTTTGCAATTGTCTGTCCATTCAAACTTATCCTTAGGATCGGTCTTAGGTTTGAACAGATATTCCTCCACTTCAGGACCTACTACATCAGACTGCTTGATGATCACACCATCACGCTTGAGCTTCAGAGCCTCAAGAATGTGGCAGAGTCTGATTGAGATTCTGAATCCAGCCACGAAGGATTCAATCTCTGTTGAGAAAAAGGATCTCAAACCCATTTCTTCTGGGGTTCTATCTTTCCATTCAGGGTGTTTCTCCATCGTTTCCTTGACTTTCTTATTGTAGATATATCTTGTTATGACAGACGCTTTCATCCAAAACTCCTTTACCAATTCAGAGTATGTTGGTCCGTTGAGAAAATCAAAGTAGTATTCCAAACCTTGCTTTTTGAAGAGATTTACCACATCAGCGAAACCGTTTACCCTTATGCTTTCTAAATCAACGGGACTCTCAATAGCCACATTGATTTCGTCATATTTGTACGGTCGTTGATCTTTTGCAAATTCAGTCGGGTTGGATTCATTTGGTAAGATCATACAAGTTCTATTCAGGAATGTTGATGAGGATGCCATGGATGAAATATGGAATTCAGGGTTTCTAAAAAGGAAGAAAGAAATATCTCTGTGGTTTAGAAGAATGAAAGTGTAGGTTGTGAGAGTGCAAAAGTGTGAATGTGAACAGTTAGTGTGTTTAAATAGAAACTTACGCGCAAAAAACAAGTACACATACACAGGGGCAGTAGAGTATTTTACCATAATTGGGAATATGAAATGCTAATCATCATTAACCAACTTCTTTACCCTCTTGCAACAAGACATGTGTATTAGAAGATTGTTAAATAACTGACACGTAAGTTTGAGAAAACGAAAGGGTTTTTACAAAAGATTTTTACTTACGCGCCAGAACCATTTACTTTCTAATCAGATTCTGATAGTATGTCAGAAGATAGTCTCATCACAACTTCTGATACAGAAGGTTCTGATGACTTCATCTTCTGATTACTATTAGATTCTCACAAACTCAATTTTTCATCAGAGTCTAAGTTAATCAGAGATTTCCATCATGTTCAGATTCTTTTTGATAAAATCAAATCGTTCAACAGCTAAAGGTTTTGTAAAGATACCAGCCCATTGATTTTCAGTTTCAATGAACTTGAGATCAATTACACCTTTTTGAACATAGTCTCTGATGAAATGATGTTTAATCTCAATATGCTTAGCTCTTGAATGTAAAATAGGGTTTTTAGAAAGGTGAATAGCTGCAGTATTGTCACAATATAAAGGAATATTGTTACTGCTGATTTGATAATCTTCCAATTGATACTTCATCCAAAGTAGTTGTGTGCAACATTTAGCTGCTGATATGTATTCAGCTTCTGCTGTTGACATAGCTATGGTGGTTTGCCTTTTACTGGCCCATGAAATCAAATTCTCACCAATGAACTGACAGTTACCACTGGTGGATTTTCTTTCAATTCTATCACCAGCATAGTCAGCATCACAGAATCCAATCAGCTTGTAATCATTGGATTTCTGATACAGTAATCCAATGTTACATGTAGCTTTCAGATATCTAAAGATTCTCTTCACAGCAGTGAGATGAGATTCTCTAGGTTCTGATTGAAATCTTGCACATAAACATACACTGAATAAAATATCAGGTCTTGAGGCAGTTAGATAAAGAAGAGATCCAATCATACCTCTATACAGTTTCTGATCAACTTTGCCTTCAGATTCTTCTATGCCTAGACTTGACGTAGGATGCATGGGAGTATTCATAGGTTTGCAATCTTCTAGGTTGAACTTTTTCAGAAGATCTTTTATATATTTGGACTGATGAATGAAGGTTCCTTTCTTTGTTTGATTTATTTGAATTCCAAGAAAGAACTTCAATTCTCCCATCATGCTCATTTCAAACTCATCCTGCATCATCTTAGAAAAGTTCTTGCATAGAGTGGCATTAGTTGATCCAAAAATGATATCGTCAACATATATTTGAACGATCAAAATGTCTTTCTTAAGGGTCTTTTTGAAGAGTGTATTATCAACCTGTCCTTTAACAAAGCCATTGTCAACCAAGAAAGTACTCAGTCTCTCATACCAAGCTCTGGGAGCTTGTTTGAGTCCATAGAGTGATTTCTTTAGTCTAAACACATGGTCTGGGTTTGTTAAATCCTCAAAACCAGGAGGTTGTTTGACATACACTTCTTCAGAAATGACACCATTTAGAAATGCACTTTTCACATCCATTTGATACAATGTAATATCATGATTGACTGCATAAGATAAAAGTAACCTGATTGCTTCCAGTCTTGCTACTGGAGCATATGTTTCAGTGAAGTCAATTCCTTCTTGTTGACTGTATCCTTGTGCAACAAGTCTTGCTTTGTTCCTTGTGACTTCACCTTGTTCATTCAATTTGTTTCTGTATACCCATTTTGTTCCAATAATGTTCTTATGCTTGGGTTTGGGTACCAGATCCCATACATCATTTCTCTTAAATTGATTTAACTCTTCTTCCATTGCGACTATCCAAGCGTCATCTGAGAGAGCTTCATTTGTTGTCTTTGGTTCAATCAAGGAAACTAATCCAAATAATGATTCTTCATTTGTGAAGTTTGATCTTGTTTTTCTTGGACTATTCTTGTTTCCTAGAATAAGCTCTTCAGGATGAGATGATTTGTATTTGAAAGTGTTCCTTGGAATATCAGTTTCTTCAGAGTTATCATCATTGGTTTGATGTTCTGGAGCAGCATCAGAAGTTGTAGCTTCTTGGGTTTCAGAGTCTTCTAAGGATTCTCTGTTGTTATCATACTCTGGAGCTTCATCTTCTGACTCATCAGAACCTGACAAATCTATCACAGGCTCTGACTTTTTATCATCAGGCTCTTTATCATCAAACTTTACGTGCATTGATTCTTCCACTGTATTAGTTTCAGAATTATACACTCTGTATGACTTGGAGCGTTCAGAGTATCCAATGAAAATACCCTTACAGGCTTTAGAGTCAAATTTCTTAAGATGGACTTTGTTATTCAGAATGTAACATGTACAACCAAATTGATGAAAATAAGAAATATTTGGTTTTCTTTCCTTAAAAAGTTCATATGTTGTTTTGTTCAAAATAGGTCTTATATAGATTCTATTTTGAATATAACAAGCAGTGTTAACAGCTTCTGCCCAGAAGAATTTTGCTAAATTGTTTTCATGCATCATGGTGCGTGCCATTTCTTGTAAAGATCTATTCTTTCTCTCAACAACTCCATTTTGTTGTGGAGTTCTGGGAGAAGAGAATTCATGGAGAATTCCATGTTCTTCACAGAATTTTTCAAAAGGTTCATTTTCAAATTCACCACCATGATCACTTCTTACTTTCAAAATTTTTGAATTCTTTTCATTTTGAATCTGAGTGCAGAAGATGCTGAACACTTCATATGTATCATCTTTATTTCTCAGAAATTTTACCCAAGTCCATCTACTATAATCATCAACAATGACTAATCCATATTTCTTACCATTGATTGAAGCAGTGCTAACTGGTCCAAAAAGATCAATGTGTAAGAGTTCCAAAGGTCTAGTAGTAGAGACAATGTTCTTATTCTTAAAAGAACTTTTGACAATTTTTCCTTTTTGACAAGAACCACAAAGTGAGTCTGAGTGATATTTTATTTTTGGAAGGCCTCTGACAAGATTGTCCTTGTTAAGCTTAGAAATTAATCTCCAGTTAGCATGACCCAATCTTTTATGCCAGATCCATTTTTCATCACTCAGTGTCAAAAGACAAAGCACTTGTTGTTCCTTTAAATCAGAAAAATTGACTTTGTACACATTGCCTTTTCTATTTCCCTTGAAAACAATGGATTGATCAGAGTTTCTAATTACAGTACATGAATCCTTATTAAACAAAACATCATAATTACTATCACACAATTGACTTATGCTAAGTAAATTATGATGTAGTCCATCTACTAACCAAACATCAGAAATTGACAAAGAAGAATTACCAACTGTACCTATACCAATGATCTTTCCCTTCTGGTTGCCACCAAACCCTACTGTTCCTCCCTCTTGCTGATTCAGGGAGTGGAATAAGAGCTTGTCTCCTGTCATGTGACGTGAGCAGCCAGAGTCCAGATACCATGAGCTTTCTTTTCTTCTTTGGGTGCATACCTGCAACATACACTATTTCAGATTTTGGTACCCATACTCTGATGGGTCCTTTTTGGTTAGTTTTGAGAATCTTATCCTTCTTGTTAGAATAATCAGAAGATCTGGAGTCAACTGAGCCTTTAGAAAATTGTTTAGGCTTATGTTGTCTCTGAGACTTTCCTCTTGAGTGTGTCAGAGAACCAGTTACCAAGTTTGCCTTAGAAGTACTAGTGCCCCGCTTATTAACAGACTTTGGTACTTTGACAGCTTTAACTTGAGTAGACATGGGTACTGATGTGAGGGGAACCTTAGTTTTAGAAGACTTAGGTTCAGAAGATGAGTTATCTTCTGGTACCTTATCTTGTGGTTCCGAGCTCACAAGAGTACCAGACACAGTCAGAGGTTCTGATGTACCCTTAGTGAAGTTTGAATAAGATTCTGATGGTGACTTGCTCAACACGACAGGTTTACTTGATTTTCCTACATCAGGACATGTAAGAGAACCAAGTCCTTGCCTTTTATAATAGTTGCTGAGTCCACCATGAATTATAGAAGTTACCCTAGTCTTATCTATGTTATGGTGCACAAACTCTTGTAAAGAGATTTCATACTCGTCATAAGGTTTGTGACATGTTCTGCATCCAGTCTCAAGCACCTTAATTGTTTTAAGAGATTTTTGATAGTTTGCTTGAGTCTGGGTGAGATTTTCATTGAGGAGCTTCATTTTTTGTTTGCAAAAATCTAACTCACTCAATTTTTCCATGTACTTCACCATTACATCTTTCAAAGCTTTGGTCATTTGAGTATTAGACATTTTAGATATTACTTCATCAATGTCGTCAGTATCAGACTCTGAATCATTTTCATTGTCTGACTCACCAATGGCCATAAGCGCTAGGTTTGCTTCCTCAGAGTCTTCGTCCTCAGATAATTCATTTATATCTTCCCATGTTGCCATTAGGCTCTTCTTGGCTTTGTTCTTGATTGTGCTCTTTCTTCCTTTACCCTTGGTGTTGAGTTCAGGACAATCAGCCATGAAGTGCCCAGGCTTGTGACAATTGAAACAATTTTTGGAGTCATCCTTCTTCTCCCTGTTGGTATTGTATCTTGATCCAGATCCTCTGCCTTGAAAATTTCTGCCCTTCCTTAGTGACCACTTTTGAAAGTTTTTGGATAAGAGTGCAAAGAAGTCATCATCTGATCCTTCCTCTTGATTATCTATGGAAGATTCCTCAGCTTCAGACTCTACAACTTTGGCTTTCAGAGCCTTAGATGAAACTGAAATAGATGGCAAGGCCACAGATTTTAGCTTCTTCTGAGGCTCATCAGAAGATAGTTCCATCTCATGACTCATGAGTGAACTTATCAATTCTTCCAAGCCAAGTTTGTCCAAATCTTTAGCTTCTTGAATAGCTGTTACCTTAGGCCTCCACCTTGAAGGTAAGCTTCTCAGAATCTTCCTTACATGATCAGAGGTTGTATAACTTCTTTTTAGAACTTGGAGACCAGCCACAAGAATTTTGAATCTAGAATACATTGATTCAATATTCTCATCATCCTTCATTCTAAAAAGTTCATACTGTTGAATCAAAAGAGTAGCCTTTGCCTCTTGAACCTGTTTGTTCCCTTCATATGTGGAACACAAGGAGTCATAGATGCTCTTGGCAGTAGATTTGTCTGTAATCTTGAGATACTCATCATGAGTTATACATCCAATGAGAAGATCCTTAACCTTGTGATGCTTTTTGTAAAGTTTCTTGTCTGTAGGAGTGAACTTCTTTCTTTCTTCAACAGATAGCCTTCCCTTTTCATCTAGTCCTTGAAAAGTTACCCCTTCTTCAACTAGGTCCCAAAGCTCATCATCTAAACCAATAAGATGACTGTATATTCTATCTTTCCACCAGGAAAACGTAGAAGCATCTCCTTTGAACTTTGGTGCCTTGTTGCTTGACTTGTCCTCAACATCATAGTCATGTGGAACTGATTTCAAGCTACCACTTGGAGTTTCAGTCATAGTGTCTTTCAACAGGAAACTGTTTCACTGTTAGGTGATTAGAAAACAGAACCAGGCTCTAGATGCCAATTGAAGGTGTGAAAAACACAAGAAGGGGGGGTTGAATTGTGTTTTGGGTAATTTAAAAAATTCTTCTAAGTTACAGAGAACTTATCAGAGTTTGCAGCGGTTTAGTAAACAAACACAATCAAGAATAACTTTGAAGGTAGAGAGAAGGGAGAAAGATAGAGACAGAGATTTTTATACTGGTTCCCCTCACAAATCGAGAGTACGTCCAGTCCTCTTGTACTTACAAGAGAGTTCACTATAATCACCAAAGATTACAATTGCTCAAGCACACAAGCAAGAGACTTCCAATGCTCAAGTATACAAACAAGAGACTTCCTAATGCTCAAGCACGCAGGCAAGAGACTTCAATACACAAGTTTAGAAAACAGAGTATGAACAATTGATATGAAGATCAATGTTCAGTTACAATTTAAATACAACTTTTAATACAAGACTTAACTTAGAATCTTAATACAAAGTTCTAAGGTTCAACTAATGAATTAACAACAGCTGAAACAGGAGTCTTGGATTTTGAATAAGAGTTCAAGTTGTATTTTCAGTTTTGTGCTTTAAGATGAATTTGGCAGAGTAACAGCGCTTTTCAAATTGTTCAAGTTATCCCAAAGCTTCAAACTCGCTCCAATTTATAGATGAAGGAGGAGCGTGTTTGATTTGAATTAGTGCGGTGAGATTGCGCCAGCTGTAGATAGTACCTTGATATCCAAATCAGGTAACCTTGTATGCGATCAATCTTGGAGAGAAAATTTTATCCAAAACAGGTAAAGAGTTCGTACAATAGTACTAACGTCACAATTCTGTGGATAAGATTGATTCCATCAGCTTCTGAAATGTCAGAGTATAATCATGATGCAGAGAATGTTCTTCTGACAAAACGGCTCTCACTGCTCTTTTCAGATTCTGATATGCATCTTCTGATGAATAAAATTTGCATCTTCTGATGAATAAAAAATTTGCATCTTCTGATGAACCAAATATGCATCTTCTGATGTCTTCAAGTTCTGATCAGAGTTTGCTTTGCCATATCAGAGCTTCCAATGTGCTTTAAATGAATATTAAAAATTAACTTGAATATCTGCACACTTGGATTAAATAATCAGTATACCCTATTGTATATTAATACTTTTGTTATCATCAAAACTTAATTAGATCATGTCAGAACCTCTTTTGTTCCAACAGATGTTGCTAAAGTTTGATAAATATTGGAATGTCACCCATGATATAATGGGCGTTGCTACTGTTTTGGATCCTAGATACAAAATGGAGTTACTTGAATACTATTATGAAAAATTGTATGGACAAGACTCCTTTGAGCAAGTTAGCAGGATCAGACAATTGTGTTATGAATTAATTGCTGATTATCAATTGAAGTTCACTCAAGACATTTGTGGTGACTCGCCCATGTTGTAAGCTAGTCGTGTGGCTAATGATGGTTTAGATGATTATGATGCCTATGTCCAGAAGAAAAAAAGAGCTAAAACTTCATTAGTTAGAACAGAGTTGGATCATTATTTGAATGAGGAAGTTTTACCTCGAAGTCCCGATTTTGATATTCTATTGTGGTGGAAGTTGAATGGCATGATGCCGCATCAAGTATCCAACACTCCAAGCAATTGCAAAAGATATTTTAGCAATTTCAATTACTACAGTAGCTTCTGAATCCGCATTCAGTACTAGCGGTCAAATCTTAAGCCCGCATCGCAGTCGACTTCATTGGACAACTTTAGAGGCTTTGATGTGTGCTAGAAGCTGGTTATGGAGTGCTGAAAACAGTGGTATGCTTTTATATTTGCTCTTTCAAACAGTTTTGTATTTGTTAACAAATTATTATTTTTATAGGTAATATGAGTTCTAAATTTCATTTTTATTTTTATAGGTAATATGAGTTCTAAATTAAGCAATGAGTATGCTACTTTACTTGATGAAATAGAGCCTGAGGATGAAGGTGAAATTGCCGCTGGTGTGTCTTTTGTTAGTACGCTACTGTGTAGCAGTTTTCATTTGGTTGGACTGTTTTCTATTGTTTCAGTCCTTAGCCAATAGCTTTGTAGCTTTGTGGATCTGTTTTTCTATTGTTTCTGTCCTTAGCTAATTCTCTTATTAACTATTAAGACCATGAACAAGACATCTATTAATTACCCTGATATTTGTAATGATTTAGCTTTGAAGGTGCATTTGTTTTGTTTAGGAAGAGTGTGTTTTTTAGTTTAAAAGTCTGATGGTTTATATGTTTTGGTTAGGAGTTATAGTTGTGGTGATTAGTATGTAATTGCTTGTGCAATTTTATCAGTTATTTACAATTCTTTAGACTTATTTTATCCTCAATTTTATTAACTTTAATGTTTATATTATAACTTGTATTTTTTATATAGGTGACATCATGACCAGTGGTCTTACTTCCTTCTTTGAAGATGGTGACGGTCGGTCAGTAGCGTTTAGAGAAAGAAGACTAGTAGACTACATTGGTGTTGACTGGCTAGTTAGCTTCTTATGTTAAGAATTTCAATGAACAATGTTTTTTTTTTTAATGAACATGAACAATGGTTCTTTTCTACTTTTTTTATGTGGTTGTTTTGACGGTATTTTGGAATGTTGGTTTGTATTGGTACAGTTTTGATTATTTTGATAGTGGTTTGATCATTTGGAATATCATTTATATATTTAATGCATTGATATTTTGGTTTGTACTTATTTTTGAAAATATATGAATTTTATGTTTGTTAGATTTTGGTTCAGGCAAGACAAACAAGGGACTTTTTTATAAAAAAAATAAAATGAATCCATTGCGGGTATGGGTTTGGGGCGGGGATACCCGAACCCATTTGGGACGGGGTTGGGGTTCATTTATTCATCCCCGTCGGGGAAAGGGGCGGGGAACAGAGATATATCAGTGATTCGGGTTTGGGGAAAGTAAAAACCGTCCTCGATCCGCCCCATTGCCATGCCTAGCCTCGACTAGGGTCTGTTTTGGATACACAAAAGTAGGTTCCGCATTGCTTGGTAATCGAGACATATGAACACCCACATATTTCAAACCATCGAGACGCCTTTTCCACAAAGGACAAAATCGCGACAAATCAACCTAAAATAGATAATATCTTGAAGATGTGAATTTGAGGTCGGATCAAAACAATAAGTTTTATTACTCATAAATGAAAATAAAATAAAATAAATTAATAAAACTATAGATAGAATAGAATAGAAAAATGAAGAGAATATATATTTACCAAAAAAACCAGTTGATTTTTACACGTGGAGGATGAATATCTCAAAGAAGCAACACTTGCACTATAGTGATATTGACATTAACCGTCATTTATATCCATTCTTATATTTTGGTATGCATTCAATAACAACATTAATAATTTTCCAATATACAAATCTTTGAGTAATACATAAGTTGAAAAAAAAAATAACAACAAAATCAAATCAGAAAGAACGAAAAGTTGAATCCATATTGCAGAAGAAGATAATCATCACTGAATCAATGGATAACGGAGAAAAAGGACGTACTGTTTTGGAAGTTGGAGCTGATGGTGTTGCTATCATCACCATCGTTAATCCTCCTGTCAATTCTCTTTCTTTTGATGGTACTATTCATTTTTTAACCTTTTTCATAGATCTGATTCTTGAAATTTTAATCTTTTATTTGTCTATTTACTATTTGTTATTTTGAATGATGTGATGTGTGTTTGGTTTTACGATGACGAAAATTGATTTTGAATTAATTTGTTTCGAATAAACTATTAATTTGGTCTCTGAACTGTCAATGATAGTTTGTTTGATTGATTGATTGATAATAGTTTTACTATTGGTTTTACGAGCGACTAAATTGATGGATTATTGATAGTTTTGAGACTATTAAAGTATATTTCTATAGTTTAGGGGCCAAATTGAAAAGAGATTGATAGCTCAGGAACTAAATTGATGGTTTATTTGATCAGTTTCTTCTGTTATTTTGTTTAAAGTTAGTTAAAAGATTTTCTTTGAAATAGCAAAATGAATTTTTTTTTTGAAGGAAGCAAAATGAATTGAAAGTAGACTAATTTTTGTTTGAATATATTTACGTAAAAGTTAAACTTTTGAGCTTCAAACTCACCAGTCATCCAAACAGACACTAAAATTATGTTTTGTTCCGCTTTTGGAGAAGGTAAAATTGATTTCAGAGGTGTAAAATTGATTCTGGATGTTCTCAAGTTGAATTGAGTTAGCCTCTAGAATTGATTCTAACTTGAAGCATATGAGAATTAACTTTGTGATGCTAGAATCACTTTTTTTCTTTTAAATTTGAATCAAACTCACTTTAATGTTTGGATGAAATTATTTTAGATAAATAGTTAATTTTGTAACAAGTAAGGATTTTAAACAAATTGATTATTTCTTCTAAAACAAACTGCAAATTATCTGTCATACAAGTTCAAATGAACAAAATCATGCTCAACATCCCTGAAATTATATTTCAAGACTCAAATTAGTCTAAAATGTAAAATGTAAGGCAATTAATTTGATTGATAATACAATTCACATTCAGAATGCCACACACATGTAAGCTGTGAAGCATTGATTTTGACAAAGACACTATACAATAGACCTCAGAGTTTAAAAATATGGAAGTGATAAAGTGATTGAATGTAATGTTATGTATCATTGTCTGTACCAATGTTGAACGCCGGATACACCCGTAATTTGAAGTCATTTAGGTTCAAGTAAATATTTAGGAGACCATATAACTATTTTAATCAAGTAACTTGACTATATTGTATTTACCTTTTTTTAGTTTCGATTACTCATTCTACATTACTACACATTTGTTAATTTGTCTGTCCCCTCTCTCTCCCTCTAGTGTTTCGCAGTTTAAAAGAGAGTTTTGATGAGGCTGACAAGAGAGAAGATGTCAAGGCAATTGTTGTTACAGGTATGCAAAGTGCTTCTGAAATAAACAGTTTATTATGCCTGGATTGTTCAAAATTTGAACTTGATTTAATTTTGTTAAGTTTAAAAATATGGGTTTGGTAACTGAGTAGAAATGTAGAAAGTGGCTAAAAGGGTACTTTTAGTAGAAAATGGAAATGAATTATCGTTTGGTCCTGTAAAATCTCAGTAGGGGAGAAAATAGACATGACAATATCAACCAAAAGCTTTATCTAGGTGAGGTTGAGTATATGGATCAATGATCAATGATGCCTTGTTTAAGAAAAGGAAATGTAATTGAGGCAACATGTTAAACAACAGTCAACAAACCTCAAGATTTTATCTAATTAAATATTTAGGGCATGTTTCATTTCTAACAACATTTTCAGTTTTTATTTTGTATGTGAGTGGCTCGAGTGACATTTGGCTATGAATTTTCCTTTTCAACTGTGATAGAGAGAAGATGAAAGCTAACTAGAGAGAGACCATTTAACAATATAGGCCAAAATCGTCATGAGAGATTTCAATTCAATGGTGCATTGCGAGATATGAATTATGCTAGGACATTATGGCATCGTTTAATAACTTCTATTTTTTGTCAGGAAATTGGGTAAAATCTTAAAACTCGGTGGCCTTTGTTGTTGTCACCCTTAAATTTCAGAGTAGTTTTGAACCTAGTATGTTTTAAACCTGCAAGAATAGATTGTTCAAACTAGAGTAATTTTTATGGTACGATTGTTACATTTTGAGTAATGCTAAAGTATCTATGTGAATTGCTAAAGATAAGAAGATACAGTGAAAATGTAATCTTACAGTACTCAAGTCAAGGTCCTCATACTGAATCTTATGTTATTGTATCAGGTGCAAAAGGCAAATTTTCTGGTGGTTTTGATATTAATGCATTTGGTATAATGCAAAAGGGAATGGGTAATTTCTTCTGTTTTTTTTTGTGGTTTTTTGTGTTAGTAAATGAACTTGCAGTCATTTTCTAATTCTTCATTGCCATTTATATAGATCATACAAATCCTGGCTTGATATCAGTAGAACTTCTCACTGACACTATAGAAGGTACAATTTCTTTTACAGTTTTCTTTGCAACTTGTTTGTCATTGTGTTCTATTTTGATTTTGAATCTATTTATTTTGTCTTTCAGCGGCAAGGAAACCTTCAGTTGCTGCAATTGATGGCCTTGCCCTGGGTGGCGGATTAGAGCTTGCAATGGTATATGTTTGTCCAGCATTTAGAATAAGAAACCTTTTATTTTATTTTTTTCTACAAAAATATTATCTGTTCTTCCTCTTACAGGCATGCAATGCACGGATATCAACCCCAGTTGCTCAACTAGGTTTGCCTGAACTTCAACTTGGAGTTATTCCTGGAGGTGGAGGTATGGATCCTTCTTTGAACTAAATTATCTGTTTTTGACATATTTATTTATTTATTTATTTATTATATGTCTTATTATTCCTTTCTTTTGAATCCAATATATTTTTCTACTTTATTTAAGTATCCAAATTAGGCATGTGTTGAGATTAAAATGAAGAAAAAGTTGAAATACATTATTAACATTCAACCCTAGTTTATGCCTTTTGACATGACTGTAGTCACAATGAGGAATGTTTTTCTGGTTGACTGCACCCATAGGAGTTTTTTCTTTGACAAATGCACCCTAAGGAATTAAGGACAAGGTAAAGATGGAAAGTACCATGAATTTGATGTCCTTAAGAACCATGCTAGCTTTAATGAACTTATGATTTATTTATTGTCTAAACTTTTGATGTTGTAAATATTTGTTTCATTATCTTATTTTTGGTTGTTGTTATAGACCTGTATCTGGTTGCGTGGGCTAATGAAGTTTTTTACCAGAGATCATGTGGTGTAAAATGTACTTAAGTTAGTTAGGCTATGCATATTCAACAATATTAAAAAATGGTTAGGACATGCGTAACAATGAACAGGCTTTGTGAGTCGTGGGCTTTTGGCAACTCTTGATTTAAATAATAAAAGAAAATTGGTATGAGGTGCTTTTTTAGTAAACTATTGCATTTTAACTCTGGCATTTTTAAATTGTCTTAGGAACGCAGCGACTTCCTCGTCTCGTTGGACTGGCAAAGGCACTTGAGATGATGCTGGTATGCTAAAAATTTATGCTTCCTTTTCCATAGAAAATATTTAAGAGATGTAATATAAACATGCTTATCCAGAGCTTGAGATTTAACTTTTTACCACTTCTCAAACTTTACAATTCAAGACCTCAAAGGCAATTAAAGGGGAGGAAGCTTATAGTTTGGGGCTTGTAGATGCTTTAGTGTCACGTGATAAGTTGGTGAGCACTGCACGCCAATGGGCTCTAGATATTCTGGACCGTCGACGACCGTGGGTTAGAAGTCTTTACAAGACCGACAAAATAGAATCCCTTGGGGAAGCAAGAGAGATATTGAAGTTTGCAAGAACTCAAGCACAAAAGCGGGCTCCTAATCTTAAGCACCCTTTGGTTTGCATCGACGTTATTGAAGACGGAATAGTCGCTGGTCCCCGTGCAGGACTCTGGAAGGTTGTCCTATGTCTGCAGTTTTTCTTTTTACTATTCAAATTGTTGTTACAGAAATGTTTCTGACAATGTATCTAACCTTTGCAGGAGCTTGAAGCCTTTGAAGCACTGGTGGCTTCGGATACTTGCAAGAGCTTGATTCACATTTTTTTCTCTCAACGAGGAACATCTAAGGTTTGTAGACATTATTACACAAATTTTACCCGTTTATTTCCCCTTTTGAGAGAAGGGGGGACCTCAAGGCTATACTAGTTGTTAAGGAAGCGGGGGGGGATGTTCATGTACTAACTTATATAACTGGTTACATAGAATTGAAACTTGTCAATTTTCTGTTGAAGTTTATAGAACTTCTGAAGCGAGAAAAACTGTTTCTAAATCTTCATTTTTCCTTCTAGTTTAGCTGTGGCCAGTCAAAAGGTAGAACATATATTGTAAATTAAGGATTATAAACATGAGAGAGAGGGCAAGAGAGCAATAAGGAGCTAATCATATTCAAAGGTAGTACCTGTAGTTCAACAAGATATTTCATGTGGTTGTTACTTAGGTAGCTTTATTAGTATTTATTTCATTGTTATTCGTTTGATGCATAAATTTCTAGTATTGATGTTTTCGAATTTATGTTTCATTCCAACGGTTTCAATTTTGTCCTGTTTCAGTTTTTTTCTTTAACAGCTGTAGAAATTGAAATTTGTGTATCCTGACCATCGTAAATTGTGCATGTAATATATATCTTTAATTTGATTAGTAGCATTTTCTGGCTTGGGATATTATATGCTGTCAGTAAAGTAACCTCAAACATAGCTTATTAATAGTGATTAAAAGTTAGAACCTGAATTAGCTATTTAGTTGCTTAGTACTTTTCATAATATCTGTGTATATGATTTTTTCAACATCTGTTGGCATGAACAGGTACCTGGAGTTACCGATCGTGGATTGGTTCCTAGACCAGTGAAAAAGGTTGCCATCCTTGGTGGAGGACTAATGGGCTCCGGAATAGCAACAGCTTTAATTCTTAGTAACTATCCTGTAATCTTGAAAGAAGTAAATGAAAAGTTCCTGGAAGCAGGTCTTAATAGGGTTAAAGGTGGGAAAAAGATTTTTGTAAACTAGTTCTTAGTGCTTAAATTTCAGCTCTAATTAAAAATACGTAAGTCATGTTCTCATGTAGCATATTTAATTATGCAGCAAATTTACAAAGCCGTGTCAAGAAAGGACAAATGACTAAGGAAAAATTTGAAAAGACCATATCTCTTCTCAAAGGTACCATTGACTATGAAGGTTTCAAAGATGTGGACATGGTGATAGAGGTACTTTAAGAAAAATCCTAATATTAATTTGTTCATTGAATGTTGAATTGCACTTTATTCAGAACCTCATTATAAACTGTTGGTTATGTTTCGACAGGCTGTAATTGAGAATGTTTCCTTAAAGCAACAAATTTTTGCTGACCTTGAAAAGTATTGTCCTCCACATTGTATACTTGCGAGTAACACTTCCACAATTGATCTGAACCTGATTGGACAGAAAACTAAATCTGAAGACCGGATTGTTGGAGCCCATTTCTTCAGGTATTGCTCATGTTCACTCTTCAGAAACTATAGTATTTTGTATTTAATTGGTATGCACTGTCAGTGTAAAGATTTTTACACCATCACTAAATTATAATCGTTGAATATGTTTGACTTTAGTATAACTATTTTAAAATTCACATATACAACTTTTTTTCTAATAAACATATACAATTTGTTGTAATTGATTGAAAGTGTAAAAAGTTTTACATGGACAGTGCATCAAAATGAAACTCTTGGGGCCCGTTTACTTTGTGAAAGCATTTTTTGTTTTCATTTTCTAGAAGAGGGTAGACTTTTGAAGTGAGTCATTGTAATGGAGTGAAGATAAAATGCTAGCTAGGAATGATGCATTTCAGGAAATAATGAAAATAATACTTTTTCACTGTTTCCGGAAATGCAAGACAAATTTGCACTTCAAGAGTCTATTTTCTCCTTATTACCAAGTAAAAGTGTAAAACTAACATAAGTTTTAGGAGATGAAAATAGAAAGTGTTTTCATAATGTAAACAGACCCTTGTATTTTTTTTAGTATTTTTTTACTGATATATTCGATGTGTGCCTCTACAGCCCGGCACATGTTATGCCACTTCTGGAGATTGTACGTACTAAGAAGACATCTCCACAAATAGTAGTTGACTTGCTAGATATTGGAAGGAAGATAAGGAAAACTCCAGTGGTGGTTGGAAATTGTACCGGATTTGCGGTCAATAGGATGTTCTTCCCGTATACACAAGCGGCCATCTTTCTTGTTGAACATGGTACGGATGTTTATCAAATTGATAAGGCAATAACCAAATTTGGAATGCCAATGGGACCTTTCAGGTATTACTTCTTTGAAAAATTCTCAATATCCATAATCACTTCTTGAAGGGTCTATCTAATTAAATGTATGATATACTTCTGATGAAGATTGATTGACCTCGTTGGTTTTGGCGTGGGGGTCGCAACTGCCATGCAATTTATTGAGAATTTTCCTGAGCGAACTTACAAATCGATGCTTCTTCCACTTATGCAAGAGGATAAGAGAGTAGGTAAAGATAAATCTCTCATGCACTAATTACTTGTATCAATTGAAAATCTGAGATGTTCTTGTGAAATATATTTAATTAACAGTAACATGCTCAGGTGTTTTACCACTAAAAGACATTGACTTTCTGTGTGAAACCATAAATGCGCTTCTAACAGGTGAAGCATCTCGCAAAGGATTTTATTTGTACGATGATAGACGCAGAGCTAATCCTGATCCAGAGTTGAAGAATTATATTGAGAAGTCTAGGAACATTTCTGGTGTCACTGTGGATCCTAAGGTATTTCACCTAGTCTAACTAATTTATACCACATTGGCTTGACTGGTATGGGAAGCATAATTTTTCTTCATTATCCAGATTCAAATTTTGAATCGGAAGAACTTTTTTTCGAATTGTGAATCAAAACTTATTATCAATCGTAAGATACATTGGCAATAAAAATATCATTTTTAAGTAAGAAAAAGTGACAGTTATAAGCTGATATAATCATATATGAACCTCAATATTTCAAAATTCAAGTCATATATCAAATGACAAAAGAAAAGTGGGTGGTTATACAAATTTGACAAAAAAAGGTAATTGGCTACACTACGTTAGGTAGTGATTTATTAGAATGAATCAGGTTTCACATAGTGAAGCAGGATTCATCATAATGAATCGAGGCTTGGCATTAGATTCATGTCCAAATAGATACACACTAGAGATGTACCTCAATTGGGTTCAATTAGTATCGAATTGAGATACACGATTCACATGTATCGTAAGATACTGATAACCATGTTCATTACAAATTCTACTGGGTCTGATTTTGTTGGTTTGAACAGCTTGTAAAATTATCAGAAAAAGACATCATAGAGATGATCTTCTTTCCTGTGGTGAATGAGGCTTGTCGGGTCCTTGATGAAGGCATTGCAGTTAAATCAGCAGATCTTGATATTTCAGCTGTCATGGGAATGGGTTTTCCACCTTACAGGTTTGTCTCATCCATTACTTTCTTTACACACTCAAAAGTTTTTGCTTCTTGTTCTGATTTTTTTGATTATTTAATTAGAGGAGGAATCATATTCTGGGCTGATTCTCTTGGATCCAAATACATATACTCAAGATTGGCGGAATGGTCAAAACTATACGGAGAATTCTTCAAGCCCTCTGCTTACTTGGCTGCAAGAGCTGCCAAGGGAATTCCATTGGTAAGAAATCTAAGATCATGTGTTGTTTGTTTCATTTATCGATCAGATTCTTGCCTCTTAGGCTGCATTCTATTCCTGTTTACCAAACTTCGTTATCAGTTTGGTCATTGCCATTGGAGTAGGATCTTTTTTTCGATTTTTATATTGATTTTTTAACTCAAGATAAAAGATATAGATAATTCAGAAAGGTGATTGTTATATCTAAGGATCATTTCAACAATGTATTACACCTACAATTATAATCCCTTGTATATATGAGGGATCTACTTCTACCGCCTTTCTAATTTCAAATTATAATCCCTCTAAACCGATCTTGCGTTAAGCCGCTACATGATCCGAATAGATGAGAGGGTTTGGGGGACAATGGTGGCAATGACATCAAGATGGAAGTAATTGCATGATTTTTGAACCCCAAGAAGCTTTCATTTGTAGAACAGTAATCTTTAGACCATATATTATAAGCTTCTAATGGCATCTTTGCTGTCATGTTGCAGGGTGCCTCGGTGGAGCAAACTCAGTCACGGTTATAAGTTTCGAAAGCACATTACAAGTTTTTTGTTAGATTTTCATACTTCCTTTCTTTCTCATTTCAAAAGATAGGAACATAATTCAAAAAGAACCAAATAATGTATGATGGGGGAACAAGAATAAATATTCAGTTCTGCTAAAATCTCTTCCTAGAGATTAATCTGTGTTAGTTTATTGTCACTAGCAGCAAGAGCTTAATTAGTTTGTTTAAGTTTCTTGTTACTAGAACTGATAATGAAAATGAAGGGTTAGATTTAATGATTTCTTGTTGGAGGTTTATGGAATTGTTAGTTTGAGTATCATTTCTTAATTGCTTCTCTAAATTTACTGTTGCTGAGAATTGTTAATGCAATATTGATAATAATCCAACAATTGTGCTTGTCAAAATCAAAATCTTACACAGTTTTTACACCTTTATCAAACCTGAAATAAAATATTCATAACTGCTGAAATTAATTATGAATGAATTGGCTTCTTTTGTTTTTTGGTTACAATGAATTGGCTGTTTCCAAGTGGAGCAATAACTGGATTTAAAACATTTAAAAAATGGTCAATAGAAATGAAGATATCTAGTCCCGTGAGCTTAGCTCAGTTGGCAGGGATAGTGCATTATATATGCAGGGGGTCGGGGTTTGAACTCCGGTTATCCTACTTATCCACCTTAAGAATAAAATTTGTATCCACCTTAAAAATAAAATTTTTATCCACCTGACCTGACTACTTGACAAAAAAAAGAGAAAGAGAAATGAAAATATCTATTACTATAATTTAAGGTGTATGAAGACACATTTTTTAGAATTGGTGATATAATTAGACTTTCATATACTCAACCTTGGTAATAAAGTTTTGCATTTTTTAAAGAAATGAAGGGTAATCATAAATGCTATATCTCTTGAAACTTAATTAAGTGTATACAACTGAGAATTAATTTTAGCACAAAAAATAAAAAAATAGAGAGAATAAATCTTTAAACAGCTGAGCCTTTTGGTGAGTTGCTTTAAGCATTTGAAAGAGGAATCTTATGTAAATACATGCAGCAAGGTTTGATTATATACATGTTATCACGTAAAATCCATTTAGTCACACATGTTATTGAGTTCATTTACACCCTCAATATAGAAGTATATTCATATAACTCGTTAAATTTTTGGATAATCGGTCATTTTGATTATTAAATTTGTAAGACGTTGCTGCTGTTATTATAATGATCTCGGACTTTTTTTTATCATTTCACTCTTTATCTTATCTACCTCAGTCACTAAGTCATTTTTATAACTCCAGCTATTATAATAATGATTGAATATATAAAAATTAGGTAAAATACAACTAAAAGTTCTTTTAATTTATTCTTCTTTAAGTAGTTGGTCATTTAATTTAAGTTATAAAACGTTTGCACAATTACCATTTTTTTCATCAAACTACTAAAATCACCAATAAAAAAGATATTAGGGTTCTTCTCCTTTATCATTTGTATCCTTTCATCTGATGACTCCCACTGATATTATATATTTAGAGTCTTTTTAGTGTCTTTTAATGTCATTTTGAGTTAAAATGGGTCAATTTAGGAATGTTTTAGTTGAGTCGATAACAAGTTGAAGAAATGTTTACTGCAATAATAAATGAGACAAATAATGAAGAAAATGAAGAACTGGAACAAGGCTGGTAAAACTGAACCTCACGCCTGGCGCAGGTAGGCCATGCTAGGTGCAACAACAATGTAGAAGGCACGAGGCTGGTAAAACTGAACCTCACGCCTGGCGCAGGAAGACCATGCCTGGCGCAGAGCTCCGTAGCAGACTCAAAAAATGGTTAAATGAACCTCACACCTGGCTTAGGTATATCATGTCTGGCGCAGAGTTCTACTATTTTGAAGGGATTTCGTTTTTCTATAAATACCAGCGATCCAAACAGACCTAGGGCTCGATTTTTAGTGCAAGAATAACATAGAACACATTTCTGAAGAGTGTTAGAGCTGGAGCCTCATCCAAAAGGAAGATTCAACACCTTTGTTCATCAAATTTAATGTATTCTTTCTCAAACTTCTTTGCTATGAATATTGTAAATATGAGTAGTCTTTTATTGATTAGATTCGTAGATGATCTTCCTCCGATCAATTTAGAACATGTGAACTTCTGAGGTGCTTATTATTTCAATTTTAATCTCGTCGTTATTCAGTTATCTCTGTGGGTTAATGCTTTTCGTTACTTGATCACTTTCGAACTGATTTTAGGAATCAATTGATTACTAACCCTAACTATTGAACTGAAAACTAAGATAAACTGTTCGGTCAATAATGACTGTAGACATATCGGATTATTGATTGTGATAGAAGAATTAACGTACGATAAAACTTACTACAATTTTGAATTCTCCTAACACATTAGGGTGTTATTATTTTAGGAAAGCGTTCTTAGTCACTAACCATGGTTTGAACGATTTTGTTAATTCATCGTGCCGACAAGAGAGATTGAAGGTGGAAAAACACAAGAAGGGGGGGGTTGAATTGTGTTTTAAAAATTAAAACTTTTTGCCTAATAGCGACTAAGTATGCAGCGGATAAAAACACAAATTAACGAGAGGGTGCTGAGAGAGAGAAAGAAAGACACAGAATTTATCCTGGTTCCCCTCACAAATCGAGAGTACTCCAGTCCCCTTGTTACTAACAAGAGATTTTCACTATAATCTACTAAAGATTACAAATTGCTCAAGCACACTTGCAAGAGACTTCTCAGATGCTCAAGTTTCACTAAACAAGAGACTTCTCAAATGCTCAAGTTAAACTTAACAAGAGACTTCTCAAACAAACTTAAGAATAAGAATGAATGTTAAGGAACACTTGATATACTATCAGAGGTGTTTACAAAATACAACTCAATTTGTTCTAAGACTTAGAATGACAGATTTAAAATATGATGTCAGAATGCTTCTTAGTCTTTGAACGCAGTAATAGAACAGTAGTAGGAACAGTGGTCATTTCTTCCATTTGAGTCTTCTATTTATACTTGGAGGAAGATGATGACCGTTGCAGAGAGAGAGGTGCCAGCTGGAATTTACTCGTACAATTGATAGCTGTATATTGCCTTCTTTGGTAAGGAATTCCAATTCCACTACCTAGCTATTCAATTTATCACTCCTCCATTTTGAGTAATAATAGTACGATAGTACAATCCTCAAATGCGCTCCACTTATGGATAAGGTTAACGTTGTACCAACGAATATTCCTTCCTGTGGATGTGACAGAGCCTTGAAGTGGATTGTTCTTCAATCATTGGTTCTATATAGGTCAGCTCTTGAGTGACGTAAATTCCTTTTGCTTCTGATGCTGTTGCCATAGCTTCTTGAGGTCTTTTAGCTTCTGAGTCCTTCAGAGCCTTGTTTTATCCTCAGAGTCACTTTCTTCAGCATTCAAAATTTAAGCTTCTGACGAACAGTGTCGTGCTTTCAGAGCTTGTTTTGACTGGCTTCTCTGCTACTATTCATAGTGCTTCTGAATGAATTTTGACTTATAATTCTGCACACTAGAATAATCATTAGTAATACCAATTGCAATTTTGATACTTTGTTATCATCAAAACTACTTAAAACATTAGAGGTTCAAGTCAGACCCACTTTGTTCCAACAATCTCCCCCTTTTTGATGATGACAAACCAAAGCATTAAAATTCAATTGTTGTTGATTTAATTTAATTATGATGACTTCAGGTTTCAAAGGTTTGCAATCTCCCCCTGAGTCTGATAATCCATAAGGGTAGGTTTGTAAGCTCCCCCTAAGTTTTATCCATAATTAATTAAAACAGTTTAAGAGTTGATTTATTAACTTAAAATAAATTTTCATATTTAACTCTCAGAAGCATAGTTTTGCAAGCTTTGCTTCTTAGAGTTTGATAATGCTCAGAAGCGGTTTGCAAGCTCTTCTGACATTGTCTATGAATTTTATTTTAGGTTCTTAAATTTTCTCCCCTTTCAATAATCGTACAGAATGAGAAAGAATCATAAGAGATAAATATTGATTCATAATGTATTTAACATAACAGTTTCAGATTGAGCAGTATATGAATGAATCAACATTAATTTTAACGCTACTCTTACTCCCCCTTTTGGCATCAGTCAAAAAGACACAGAAAACCAAGCAGTCAAATGCGTCATAACAAGGCAGTCAAGTCAAAAAGTGATGACAACTAAATTCATTTAATGAATTGTGTTGAAAACCGTCCTGACAAGAGAGCTTGATGACACTATAAAAAGGGATGATTCCTCTCATTTTACTCATCCAGAGTAATCAAGTAACATCAAAAGAAAAACATACAATGGAAAGGCAGGTTACCAAGGATGCTTCAGGCTCAAAAAAAGAGAGCAAGAAGGGAGCAGAGCCCTGGCGCTGCGAAGAAAACAGGCTACGATATGAGAGAAACAAGGAAGAACTTATTTTAACAGAGTCAGAGGAGGAAGAATTGGGCTCTGATCTGGAAGAGATCTTATGGACATATGAAGATAATCTAGCAGATTATCCAGCTGAGGTTCAGAAGCTTGCTGATGAAGCACTATCTCTTCTCAAAGAGAAACTGAAGAGTATAGAATCAGAGGCTTCTAAATCTAAGCCTTAGGCTAGATGCAATCATATGTAATAAAGAATCTTTCTATTAATAATAAAAGTTGTTCCTCTACCTATCTCTCTCTCTTTTAAGCTTGCTTTCTTTTTATATACCACATAAGTATTGTCAGAACACCAGTTACCAGACACGCCTCATTCGGTATTGGTGCCCCGTTGTTAAACAGGCTTTAATACTAAGAAGCTATTTCATGAGTAAACAGGAGTACTGATGAGAGGGACTCTTAGGTTTTGAAAATCCTAGGCTTATTAGTTTAAAAACTAAGATGCTCTTCAGCATCTTTCACTAGAGTCAGAATTCTCAAGAGTACCAGACAATATTATGGTATATAGAAAAGTTAAATTTTGAAAAACAAATATAAAACAAACATATAAGCAAATAATAAACACACAAATATGGATAATATAGATATGAATTAACAATTATCCAAAAATTACACAAGAACTAATAACAAATAAGTGCTCAGACATAAGGGTTAAGGTTTGGGTTGCTGTTGAGTAAGCTTCAGAAGAAGTTCCATCATTGCATCTATCTTCTTGTTTGTAGCTTCACCAGATCTGTTCATGTCTTCTCTTATATCGGCCCTGAACTCATCCATTTCATTTCTTAGTTCCTCTCTTATGTCATGCTTGATTACATCCAGAGCTTCTTGCATAACAGAGGGTATAGCAGATGAAGAAGAGCCTTGGACAAGTACTGGTGGAGATCTAGGAGGAGATGAAGCAACAATGGGAGCTTTACCTTTATCAGAATCTGGTTCACTAAGGTTCTGATCATTCATAACAATATCTTCTGCAGCTCCTTGATTCTCAATAATCTTATTAGTCTCAATGACAGCAATGTGAACAGCTCTATCAACCAATAACTTGAAGGCTTCTTGTTCAGCAAGCCTCTGACGTTCCATTTCAGCAGCTATCCGAGCCTGCTCTTCATCCAGAGAGCTTTTCATACTTTCATTCACAGCAGCTAAAAATGCTAACCTCTGACATTCTTCTTCATGGTTGTAAAAAGTAAGTCTCGGAGCATGAGAGCATTCAGCAGCACTCATAATCTGAGACAGAGCTTCCATTCCTCTTCCCTCAATCTTTCTTTTTACATAGCCTCCCAACAACCACAGAGACTGACTGAACTTCTCCTCTAATTCCCTGATCTTAGCATCAATATCTGAAGGAAATATCAGTACTTCTTCTTCCATGCTTTTAAAATTCCTTAGACTAATATTAATAGCACTTTCTAGAAGCTCAAGGTTTGGTTCAGAGTTGTAGTTGAAGAAGGGTTGGTTTCTATTGAAAGGAATGGTGGGTTCAGGCCTTTTCCTTTTGAGGGGAATTATTTTGATTCTTTTGATTTTGTCAAAGGGATCAATGGTTATGATATCATCATCGACATTGATTTCTGCTTTTAGCAGATCCTCCAGAATTGGTTGGGCAGAATCAATGGGTAGACAGAGTTCTTCTATGGTTAAGGGTTTGTAAACTGGGCCATAAATGGGTTCTGATAAAGGTGTTTGTGGTTCTGGTGTTGGTTCAGGAGTGGAAATTTCAGGTTGTGGTGTGGGTGGTTTAGTAGTGATATGATCAGAATGAGTCATGACTTCATCCTGAGCAGGTGTGAAAATGGGTGGATCTTCTTGTTCTATGTCAGCAAGAGAGGAGGGTGGAGATTGAAATTGTGATTCTGGAAGAGGTGGATCACTAGGTAAATTAGAGGTAGTATTTACAAAGTGAAATTGGTCAGGTGATGCTGTGTTGGAGTGAGTGAAGGCATCACCAGATAGGTGAATGGACAGATGATCAAGAATGGTGGGTGATTTTATTGTTGTTGTGTTGGTAGGTTGATCAAGGATGGAAGTATCAATGATAGTGGGGGATTCTTCATCAGAAACGATGAGGATGGGTTTTTTAAAGATTCTTTTGGTAGGTTTATGTACAGGTTTCTCTTTCTCTAATTTGTCAAGTTCAGCAATTAACTCAGTAGAGTCAATGCTAGAGTCAGAAAGAGTTTCTTCAGATGATGATGATTTAGGGGAAGGTTGGATCATTCGAATAGGCTGTGTATAGTCTATGGGAGGTGATTGGTTAGAGGGATGAGCACTAGCAGTACTATCAATATTAGGCATAGAATGTTTACCTGAATCAGCAACCTTTTGTTTGAATACAACTGACTTCTTTCTTTTTGTGGCTCTGACAGGTTGTTCCTCCTCAGCATCTGCAGGCCTATCCTGCCTTTTCTTTGTTCTTCTTTCTTTCTGAGCAGCCTTTCTCTGAGCAATCTTAGCTACTTGCTCCTTACTGACTTCTTCTGTTTCTTCAGTGGTTATCCTTTCAGCACCATCAACCCTTTCTTCAGATTGTTCTTCTTCAACAATATCTTGTTCAATTGGTTGAGGTTTTCTTTTAGACCTTGTGATTTGCTTGGGTCCTTTGAAGATGTCCCAGTTTGGTACACCAACCACCATACTCCTGGGCACACTTACACCAGAGTCCAATCTAACCAACTCCAAGAAATTCTTGATAACCTCATCATTATCAAATTCTGATATGGTTGGGAAACCGTCACACCAGAAGTACTTCTCATAAACTTGCTCCAGAGGGCTCTTGGCTGACTTCAGCTCCTCTTTTGTCTTCAGATGCATGTTTACCAAAACACTTGCATCATACTTAGCCGTGTTGAAAACCCTTAGTTTTTCTTTGGTACTGATAATTTGAGTAAGCTTCGTCTGTCGAATGATTTCAGAAATCAACCTTGGATGATGAATCATTGAAGGTGATTTGGATCTGCTTTTGGATATAGTAAAGCATAGGTGATCAAACAGAAGCTTTGCCAAATTTATCTTCACCTTCTTGTACAGAAACCAGATGAAGTGACGATGTGGTAGAGATATAGTATCATATCCTCCTTCTCTAGTGATGATGGAGGCCAGAAACACTTTGAAGGCAAAACTGAAGTTTTGCTTCATGAATTTAGCTTTTCCAAAGTCATTGTTGGCACAACCAGGCAAGAATAAATCCTTCTTAATGGATTCAATATGTTTGCTCTTCTCACCATATTCATCCACATTCTCACCTTCATTGTCCAGACCCAGAATTTTGGCAATATGTTCTTGAGTGATAAGAACATTGATACCCATGATATTTGATCTTATCTCCTTTCCTTTAAAGGGTTTTAAGCCAAGTTGAGTTCTTGTTTTCCCTTTAAGAGAACCATCCTTCTCTACCATCTTTTTAACCTCTTCATCAGCATTGAACTTGTCAAAGATGGTAGCTTTCTGCCAGAAGTATTTCACAATGTCAAAATAGACAAATCCATTCAGCATCTCGAAGTAATTCTTCCATTGTTGATCGTAGAATAAACTCTGAATGTCAATTCCATTCACCTTCAAACTCTCAAAATCAACAAACTTTTCAGTTATAAACTCAAAGGATTCTGGACCAGCGACGGTTTCGTTATCTTTGAAGACAAGTTTTTCTTGTGACTTGAGATCAATAACGGGTGGTAAGACTGGGTTGAATGGTCGTTGAACGATTTCGTTTGATGAACGAGCAGCCATAGTTGCAACGTAGAGTAGTTTGGGAATTTCTGAGTTTTAGGTTTTGTGTGGGAAGTGATTATGTGTAAAAGTTGTGCAAAGTGAGTGAAGTGACTTATAAATAGTAACTAGCACACATACACAGAGAAAGTAAACATTGGGAGGGAGCACGAGCAGTTTAAAATTAATTTTAAATTGTATAACTGCATTTTCATCATTAACTGCTCTCTACCCATCAGGATCTAGACACGTGTTGAAAAAGTTTAATCATAGCTGACGCGTGTATAGACAACTGTTGTACACTTACTCGTACTGAACGTTTCATTTCCAAAAGGTTCAGAGCCTCACTCATTTGTATCTGACACCTCATCAGAACCTGTTACTCTTCAGAGCCTAAATTATTCAGAGCTTCCCACGGGATACTCTAAATTATAAGAGGTTCTGATAGAGCTTCAGATGCTAATTCTATTCTACTTCTCAGAGCTAATTTTCTTCAGAGATATAGTGCATGTTCAAATTCTTTTTGATAAAATCAAATCTTTCAATAGCTAAAGGTTTAGTAAATATATCAGCCCATTGATGTTCAGTATCAATGAATTGAATATCTATTGTACCTTTCTGAACATGATCCCTTATAAAATGATGCTTTATTTCAATATGTTTAGCTCTTGAGTGTAGAATAGGGTTCTTAGACAAATGAATAGCAGCAGTATTGTCACAATATAGTGGAATACTCCTTTCAGTTATGTTATAATCTTCCAACTGATACTTCATCCAGAGAAGCTGTGTGCAGCATTTAGCAGCTGAGATGTATTCTGCTTCTGCTGTAGACAAAGCAATAGTTGTTTGTCTCTTACTGGCCCAAGATATGAGATTCTCACCAATGAATTGGCAATTTCCACTAGTGGATTTCCTCTCAATCTTATCACCAGCATAGTCAGCATCACAGAATCCAACTAGCTTACTATCTAGGGATTTTTTATAAAGAAGTCCTAGATTAGTAGTTCCTTTCAGATATCTAAAGATCCTCTTAACAGCAGTTAAGTGAGGTTCTCTAGGATCTGACTGGAATCTTGCACACAAGCATACACTATATAGAATATCAGGTCTAGATGCTGTAAGGTAGAGTAAAGAACCAATCATACCTCGATACAGCTTCTGATCTACTTTGCTTCCTATCTCTTCTTTGCTTAAGCTGCTGGAAGGATGCATGGGTGTAGACATTATCTTGCAGTCATCAAGGTTGAACTTCTTCAGAAGCTCTTTTGTATACTTGCTTTGATGAATGTAAGTGCCATCTTTTCCTTGATTAATTTGGATTCCAAGGAAGAACTTCAATTCACCCATCATACTCATCTCGAATTCATCCTGCATCAGCTTTGAAAAACTCTTGCACAAGGAAGCATTAGTAAAACCAAAAATAATATCATCAACATATATTTGAATGATTAAGATATCTTTCTTAGATGTCTTTCTGAATAATGTATTGTCAATTTGACCTTTTTGAAAACCATTTTCTAAAAGGAAATTACTCAGTCTTTCATACCAAGCTCTTGGAGCTTGTTTGAGACCATAGAGTGATTTCTTAAGTTTATAAACATAATTAGGATTTTTCAAATCCTCAAAACCTGGGGGTTGTTTGACATATACTTCTTCAGAAATAACACCATTAAGAAAGGCGCTCTTAACATCCATTTGGTACAATGTGATTCCATTGTTAACAGCATATGAAAGAAGTAACCTGATTGCTTCCAGTCTTGCTACTGGAGCAAATGTTTCAGTGAAGTCTATACCTTCTTGCTGACTGTAGCCTTGTGCTACCAGTCTAGCTTTATTTCTTACCACTTCACCTTGTTCATTCATCTTGTTTCTAAATACCCACTTAGTTCCAATGATGTTCTTATGTGCTGGTCTTGGCACTAAGTCCCATACATCATTTCTTTGAAACTGATTGAGCTCATCTTGCATAGCTACAATCCATCCATCGTCAGTAAGTGCTTCATCAACATTCTTTGGTTCTATCATTGAGATTAGCCCCAGAAGTGAATCAAGTTGTTGATAGTCTGATCTTGTCTTTCTTGGACTTTCTTTGTTTCCAAGAATTAAGTCTTCTGGATGTGATGATTTATATTTGAACTTCCTTCTTGGAGCTTCATCAACATCAGCACTTGGTTGAGTTTCTTCTTCTGAAGTGTCATCATGTTCTTGTGATGCTTCTAATTGAGATGCTTCTTCAGCATCTTCTTCCAATACAGCTTCTGAAGCTTCAACAGCTTCTGATGCTTTTTCAGGTTCTGAATCGATGTATTGGTATGGAACACCTGCATAACTATTATCTTGCTCTGACATTTTACTGTCAGGCTCTTTATCATCAAATCTAACATGTATAGATTCTTCCACTGTGTTAGTTTCAGAATTATACACTCTGTATGCCTTTGAGCGTTCAGAGTAACCTATAAAGATTCCCTTACAAGCTTTGGCATCAAATTTTCTTTTGTAGGCCTTGTTGTTTAGAATGTAACATGTACATCCAAACTGATGAAAGTAAGAGATGTTGGGCTTTCTTCCTTTGAAGAGTTCATATGTTGTTAGATTCAATAGAGGTCTTATATAGATCCTATTTTGAATATAACAAGCTGTGTTTACAGCTTCTGCCCAGAAGTGCTTAGCAAGTTTTGTCTCATGCATCATGGTTCTTGTCATTTCTTGTAAAGACCTGTTCTTTCTCTCTACAACCCCATTTTGTTGTGGTGTTCTAGGAGCAGAGAACTCATGGACAATGCCATGATCTTCACAAAAGGTTGCAAATGGTTCGTTTTCAAATTCACCACCATGATCACTTCTAACCTTTAAGATTTTGAGACCTTTCTCATTTTGCACTTGAGTGCAGAAGATGCTGAACACATCATATGCATCATCTTTCACTCTTAGAAACTTTACCCAAGTCCATCTACTGTAATCATCAACAATGACTAATCCATATTTCTTCCCATTGATTGAGGCAGTACTTACTGGACCAAACAAATCAATGTGAAGTAGTTCTAAGGGTCTTGAGGTAGAGACAATGTTTTTAGGTTTAAAAGAAGTTTTTGAAATTTTGCCAATCTGACAAGGACCACACAGAGCATCTGAATGATATTTAAGATTTGGCAGGCCTTTAACCAACTTTAGTTTGCTAAGCTTAGAGATTAATCTCCAGTTAGCATGACCTAAGCGTTGGTGCCAGACCCACTTTTCATCATTCAGAGATAGAAGACAAACTATCTTCTGCTCAGTGAGTTCTGACAGATTCACCTTATAAACATTACCTCTTCTTAATCCTTTAAACAATATGGACTTGTCAGAATCATTGATTACTGTACATGCCTCTTTATCAAATTTAACAATAAATCCGCTATCACAAAATTGACTAATGCTAAGCAGATTATGTTTGAGGCCATCAACTAACCAAACATTATTAATTGAAAGAGAAGAGTTACCAACTATACCTGTACCAATGATCTTCCCTTTTTGGTTTCCTCCAAACCCCACAGTACCTCCCTCTTTCAGAGTCAGGGTTTGGAACATATGCCTTTCTCCCGTCATATGTCGTGAGCAGCCACTGTCCAGGTACCAGCATTGCTGCTTTGGCCTTCTTAGTGTGCAAACCTGAAGCAAATATTATTTGAGATTTTGGTACCCATATCTTTATGGGTCCTTTTGTGTTAGTCTTTACAGGTCCAGGTGGTCTTTGTTTGAAAGACCTATCAGAGCCTCTAGAGTTAATCACCCTTGTTGAAAAGTTTTTGGGTTTAGTATAGCTCTTGAGCTTTGTTCTTGAATGTGTCAGAGCTTCTTTAGTTTTAACATTAGCTTGAGGCTTAAAAATCTTAGGTTCTGAGGTTTTATCCTTCAGAGTCTTTGACTTTTGAGCCTCTGGCTTTGATGTTCTATTAGAAGCTGACTCATTTAGAACCTCTGATTGACTCTTTACAAAGACAACCTTGGGTTTTGATTTATCTATATTAGAGGACTTTGAAGATAATGGATTATCTTTAAAACGAGAGAATCCAAGACCTTCTCCTCTATTTCTACTTACATGATAAATCAAAGAGGCTATTTTACTTCTTTTCATTCCATTGATAAGGAATTCCTGAAGAGCAAATTCATGTTCTGGAGGAACCTTATCATCAAGAACATAATGAGTTTCCATAAATTCATTTCTTGATTTTAGAGACTCATTTTGTTCAATTATTTCATTTGCCTTTTCGGTCAGGTTGTTATAGGCCTTTTTAAGAACCTTACACTCACCTGCCTTTTTGGTTAAAAGTTTTAAGGCATCTTTTAAGGAATCTATTAATTCAGAACGAGAAAGTTTAGCAAGTACCTCATCTTCATCTTCTGAATCTGAGTCATCTTCGTGCTCAGAGTCTTCTTGGTCAGAAGCGGTTGCCATCAAGGCTAGGTTTGCTTCTTCTTCCCCATCAGAATCTGATTCCTGATCCAAATCATCCCAAGTGGCAAGGAACCCCTTTTTGAGCTTACTTTTGTATCTTTCTTTGTTAGAGGTTCTCTTGGATGATTTACTCAGGTTCTCTGGGCAGTCAGCAATGAAGTGTCCTGGTTTGTTGCACTTAAAACATTTGTTTTGTTCTTCCTTTTTATCCTTAGAAGTACCAACCTTCTTGGAAGAACCTCCAAACTTACCAGCATACTTCTTGCTTCTCTTAGCCCATTGCGATACTCTTGCAGCCATCAGAACCATTTCTTCTTCTTCATCAGAGTCCATCTCGTGACCTTCTTCAGAAGCTTCTTCATCAGATACTATAACCTTCGCCTTCAGAGCCTTAGAGGAACTCTTGGTGCTTAGTGCTATCCCTTTTAGCTTCTTAGTCGATTCATCAGTCATGAGTTCCATCTCATGACTCTTTAGAGAACTAACCAAGCTTTCAAGAGACACAGTATCTAAATCCTTAGATTCCTGAAACGCTGTCACTTTTGGTCTCCACTTTGGCGGCAAGCTTCTGAGTACTTTCCTTACATGATCAGCCTCAGTATAGCTCTTATCTAAAACTTGAAGTCCAGAAACAAGAATTTGAAACCTAGAGAACATTGTCTCAATGTCCTCTCCGTCCTTCATTTTAAATAATTCATACTGATGTACTAACAAGTTGGCCTTAGCCTCCTTAACTTGTTTATTTCCTTCATACTTGGATTTAAGAGAATCCCAGATAGACTTAGCCGTTCTCTTATCTCCAATTTTCAAGTACTCATCATGAGAGATGGCATTTGTCATCATCCCTTTTACACTGTGGTGCTTCTTATATTCCAGCTTTTGAGTGGGTGTAAAAGCCTTCCTGTCTTTAGAGCTAACAACGCCTTCTAAGTCCATATTTTCAAAGTTCACTCCATCTTCTACCAAATCCCACAGATCACAATCAATCGCCATGATATGACTGTACATCTTGGTTTTCCAGAATGGATAACCAGTCTCAGTTCCATTGAAAAAGGGAATTTTGTCAGAAGACCTTCTGTCTTTAGAATTAGAATCATAGTCAAATGGAACTTCATTGAGATTCTTCTCAGCAGACATGTTTTTCCTCCCTGAATCTTAACTGTTTCACTGATAGGTGAGAGTTAGGCAACAGCCCAGCTCCTGATACCAATTGAAGGTGGAAAAACACAAGAAGGGGGGGGTTGAATTGTGTTTTAAAAATTAAAACTTTTTGCCTAATAGCGACTAAGTATGCAGCGGATAAAAACACAAATTAACGAGAGGGTGCTGAGAGAGAGAAAGAAAGACACAGAATTTATCCTGGTTCCCCTCACAAATCGAGAGTACTCCAGTCCCCTTGTTACTAACAAGAGATTTTCACTATAATCTACTAAAGATTACAAATTGCTCAAGCACACTTGCAAGAGACTTCTCAGATGCTCAAGTTTCACTAAACAAGAGACTTCTCAAATGCTCAAGTTAAACTTAACAAGAGACTTCTCAAACAAACTTAAGAATAAGAATGAATGTTAAGGAACACTTGATATACTATCAGAGGTGTTTACAAAATACAACTCAATTTGTTCTAAGACTTAGAATGACAGATTTAAAATATGATGTCAGAATGCTTCTTAGTCTTTGAACGCAGTAATAGAACAGTAGTAGGAACAGTGGTCATTTCTTCCATTTGAGTCTTCTATTTATACTTGGAGGAAGATGATGACCGTTGCAGAGAGAGAGGTGCCAGCTGGAATTTACTCGTACAATTGATAGCTGTATATTGCCTTCTTTGGTAAGGAATTCCAATTCCACTACCTAGCTATTCAATTTATCACTCCTCCATTTTGAGTAATAATAGTACGATAGTACAATCCTCAAATGCGCTCCACTTATGGATAAGGTTAACGTTGTACCAACGAATATTCCTTCATGTGGATGTGACAGAGCCTTGAAGTGGATTGTTCTTCAATCATTGGTTCTATATAGGTCAGCTCTTGAGTGACGTAAATTCCTTTTGCTTCTGATGCTGTTGCCATAGCTTCTTGAGGTCTTTTAGCTTCTGAGTCCTTCAGAGCCTTGTTTTATCCTCAGAGTCACTTTCTTCAGCATTCAAAATTTAAGCTTCTGACGAACAGTGTCGTGCTTTCAGAGCTTGTTTTGACTGGCTTCTCTGCTACTATTCATAGTGCTTCTGAATGAATTTTGACTTATAATTCTGCACACTAGAATAATCATTAGTAATACCAATTGCAATTTTGATACTTTGTTATCATCAAAACTACTTAAAACATTAGAGGTTCAAGTCAGACCCACTTTGTTCCAACAAAATTGCAATATAAGTCCGGGTTCATTCTAAATTAGGAAGAGGAAGTGATTCGAAGAATCTAATCACACTTTTCATAATCTAAAAATCACATTTCTTTACTTTATGTTAAACAAACAACTTGGTCAAGCAACCCCCCCCCCCCGTTTTACATCTTAAATTCAATTAAATTGCTTATTTGAAATTGAAACTGTGGAGACGAATTATTAGTACACTTACTAATTTTGTCATCATCATCTTCTCCACCTCATCATCAAAACCATCACGCTCACGCTAATACTTTTTAATTGAGTTGGATGGAAAATGAAAACAATGCAACTATCTTATAATTTAAATGATCAATTTGATACAAATATATTCAAAGACTAACTTGTAATTACAAACAAATAACTTGAGCCAATTATTATTTAGCCTAGCATTAAGAATCAATGAACATCTCTTCTTTAATTAGTTAGTTATTTTAATTCTTGTATTTATATATTTTTGCTGGTCAATTTAATTAAAAATTACTATCAAAATGTCAATTGAGAATCTATAAAGTAATTCACCGCCATTCCGTGCCTATTTGTGTTATCGATATTCTTTTTTTTTTGTGATCGATATTCTCTATTGTGCAAATATAAATAACTACTTAATCTCCTTTTTTTATTGGACTTAGTTAATTGATAACTACGTAACATCCTTTTTTGTTGTGGTTAGTTATTAAGAAGAAAAATATTTTTTTTTTTTACTATAAAAAAACTGAAAACCTACTTTTACGTGAAAGTTCTGCTTAGTTATTAAGAAGAAAAAAAATATTATTTACTAAAAAAAACTGAAAATCTATTTTTATGTGGAAGTTATTTTTTAAGGGTAAAATAGAAATAATGAAAAAGCCATACAAAAATTTGTATCCTTTTTATATATATAGTAATAGATTACGAGATTCCAACGGAGCTCTCTCGGGCATTCTCAAGAAAAAAATCCTATGTGGCATTATTATAAAGCTTCTACTTATGCGGAGCTTTTAGCACGAAGTCTGTGGTTCGAATCTCATTGACAACAATAATTAAATTTTTATAATATTATATGGAATTTACCTTCTTTTATTTTATAGAGATAACTACCTTATTATTAGTATAAGATCTGTTGTTCGAATCTCATTGACAGCAATAATCTAATTTTTATAATATTTTAATGTTATTAAAAGCTACTATCATTTTTTGTAGAAAAAACAATCTTATTGTTCAAAAAAAAAATATTGGAGATTCTCTAATATTTTTTATTGTAGAAACTATAATTTTTTTTTTTGTAAAAACTCTAAATTTTATTTTGTAGAATCTCCGATATTATATCTTTTTTATGCAGAAATCTTTTTTTTTATGGGGATTGGCTTTTTTTTTATTTTAGAAACTCTAATATTATATTTTAATATTATTGAGTAGGTGAAATTCAATTAAAACTTTTCTAATAATTTCTTTTTGTAGCAATTCAAATATTATATTTTAATTATTAATATATATCATATTTTTAATGACAACAAATTTATTTAATCCATGATTAAATATTATATATTTTCAATGTAAAAATTATGTGAACACTTCGACTAAAATTTGATTGGACATGTATCTATTATCCAATCATTCAATTACATGTTATATTTCTATGTTGATTTGTTTTAAAATAAATTTAAATCATATTTCATTTTTTTTATGAGATCACTCATTTAAAATTTTATCTAGCACAATGAAAAGTGATCCCGTGATGAAGTGTGTCCGTAGATGATAATGATAACTGAGCACGATAATTTTAGTGTGAATTGATGAAAGAAAAAATCATATTTCATATCCTTATATAATTATATTACACACATTTGAGTCCTGTAACAGAGATTATATGAGAGAGAGAGAGATAAAGAGAATCTCTAAATAATGTATAATATGAAATAGAGAGCACACTTCATACCACACTATTAAAATTATATCTTGACTAAATATCTCTGAATTTTATCTAGCACGACGAAAAGTGATCCTTATTATAAAAGCGTTCGTAGATAGTAGTGAGAACTAAATGCGAGAATTTTATTGATATTTATTAGAAAATAATAAAGATTTAACAACTATTTTTTGTTCGTGGAGCATCTATAGAGTCCTGTAACGGACACAAAAGATGGGTAGAATGAGAGAGAGAGAGAGAGAGGAGAGTCTCAGTGGTGTAAAATGAAAAATGGGGAGCATTCCTCACCCTACTATTAAAAAAAACACATTGAATAATGAAAATTTGAATTCCAAGTGTGGATCTATATTTTTATATTTTATCATGAGGATTACTTACTCAAAATTTTATCAAGTACGATGAAACTGATTCTCATGATGAAAAGTTTATGTATATGATAGTGAAAACTGAGCATGAGAATTTTATTAATATTCATTAAGAAAATAATATATATATATAGAGAGAGAAAAATCTATTAGTGTTGGAGAAATAAGAAACGGGAAGAACTTCCAACCCCCACTATTAAAAATACATATTGACGAATTAAAATTTGAATTTCGACGGTAGGAGTTATCCATATTTTCATATTTTATCATGGGGATTACTTATTCACAATTTTATCTAGCATGATAAAACATGATCCTCATGATGAAAAGTGAATGTAGATGATAGTGAGAACTGAGCACGAGAATTTTATTGATATTCATAAAATAATATAGAATTAACAACTTTTTTGTTGATAGGCCCCTATAGAGTTCTGTAACAGAGGCGATAGAGAGAGAGAAATAGAGAAATAGAGAGAGAGAGAGAGAGAGAGAGAGAGAGAGAGAGAGAGGTGGGGGGATCTCTCAGTTGTGTAAAATGAAAAACAGGGAACACTTACCACCCGACTATTAAAAATACACATTGACTAATTGAAATTTGAATTCTGACTACGGGGCATACCCATATTTTCATATTTCATATTTTATCACGTGGATCCCTTATTCAAAATTTTATTTAGCACGATGAAAATTGGTTCGCTATGAAGGAAAGTGTATGTATAAGATAATGATAAATGAGTACGAGAATTTTATTGATATTCATTATAAAAATAATATATAATTAACAATTATTTGTTGTTGATGATTCCCCTATAGAGTCGTGTAGCGGAGATTGGAGAGAGGTAAAAATAAATAATGGAAAACAGGAAACACTTCCCACTCTATTATTAAAAATATACATTGACTAATTAAAATTTGAATTCCGACTACGAGAGTTTTTTTTCATATTATGTGTTTATCGGACTTTCACTATATTACATCCAACTAAAAAAATCTATGGGGATTGAAACCTAAAATAAATTAATATAATTTTAATTTTTTATAATCAATGGATTTTTTTATAATTCCAATTTTAAGCTTTCCATAAACTTTCGTTCAAATCTTTTTCGGGATGCTAATTTATCAATGTGAGTGGAGATCCATACATAGATTTTTCCATTTTACGTTCACATGTGAAAATTGTTTTTTTGTGGACAATGACAAAAAAAAGTTGGAGAATGAGAACTTGGTCAAAATATGTTAGTATTCATTTGAAAAATAATATAAATCTACAATTCTTTTTTGTTGACGGAGTCCCTGTAGAGATGTGAGAGAGAGAGAGGGAGGAAGAGAGAATCTCATGTTGAACGGAGAATAAGAGAGTATTTCCCACCCCACTATGCCCCTGTAGCATCTTTAAACATATATCGTATTTTTATACTCAAGTAAATTAAATAAAATCAACATTCAAAATAATATAAAATAAAAAATGACATAGACAACCTTCAAAAGAAAAACAAAGAACATATATATAAGCCAATAAATATTATTAAAAAATAAAAATTATCATGTGGGAGAGATATAGAAATAAAGAGAGAGAGAGAGAGAGAGATGGAACTCTCACGGGTAATGAGAAATACAGAACAGTTTCGACCCCACTATTAAAAACGCACCTAGACTAATTAAATTTTCATTTGAGAATAAAGTTTATAAATATTTTATATTTAAAGAGTCACTATATAGTCCCGTGGATGAAAATGAGAGAAAAAATCTGCCTCTTAACAGTGTAAAATGGGAAGCGTAATAATATTCTTCATATCACTTTATCTTATAACATTGTTAAACATATATCTTACAAAAAATATCTCAATTTTATTTTAGCATTTTTAATTAAATTGCTCAAATAATCTATTAAAATAAACAAATTTAAATAATATTAAAAAAAAAAAATCTCGTGCACGACACGGACTAACATACTAGTTATTATAAATATCACGTCTCTTCTTATCATTACAACTAAATAATAATATAATTGACATCCTTTTAATATAAATTACATTTTTACTTTTCGTTATTTTAATTATATCAATTAAATTATTTTTTTATTGCAGAAATAATGATCATTGTCTTTTGACATTATGGGATTCTACTGAGGTGGAAGTGTGGACGTCTGAGAACCGTGATCATGTTTTTTGGTGTCATGGTCGGTTCATTAAGTCGGGGGAGGAGTTCTTTGTGGCCAATGTTTACGCTCCGTGTGAGGACGAGGCTAAGCAAGGGTTGTGGGTTTCGCTTTCTGCGCGTCTGGAGGCGCTGGGCAGGGTTAGGGTGTGCGTTTGTGGTGATTTCAATGCTGTTAAACACGTGGAGGAAAGGCATTCTCTCCGGGTAGGTCTTAGACCCTTGGACCACATTCCCTTTAACCGGTTCATTGAGGATAACCACTTGGTGGATCTTCCCCTTCACGGTCGGAAGTTCACCTGGTTCAAAGGGGATGGCCACACGATGAGTCGTCTTGATAGATTTTTGCTTTCAGAGGAGTGGTGTTTGGCCTGGCCTAACTGCGTGCAGGTTACCCGTCTTAGAGGATTATCGGATCACTGTGCCCTGGTCCTGTCCGCTGATGAGGAGGATTGGGGACCTCGGCCTTCGAGGATGCTCAAATGCTGGAGGGATATCCCTGGTTATCATGTGTTTGTGAGAGATAAGTGGAAGTCTCTTCAGGTCGATGGCTGGGGTGGTTTTGTGCTGAAGGAAAAACTTAAGTTGGTCAAGGCGGCTTTGAAAGACTGGCATAAGACTCATGCCCAGAATTTACCCAGTCGAATAGAATCTAAGAAATTCAGGTTAGCGGCGCTTGACCAAAAGGGAGAGGAGGAGGTGTTGTCGGACTCTGAGTTAGTTGAGCTTCATGGGATTACATCTGACATCCATTCTCTGTCCCGGTTGCATGCCAGTATTAGTTGGCAACAGTCTCGCTCGTTGTGGCTCAAGGAGGGAGATGCAAATTCTAAGTATTTTCATTCGGTCCTTGCGAGTCGTCGGCGTGGGAACGCTATTTCTTCTATCCAAGCGGATGGGGTCATTATTGAGGGTGTGAGTCCCATTCGGCAGGCTGTTTACTCGCATTTTGCATCTCATTTTAAAGCCTTGGATATGGAGAGGCCCGGGATTGACAATCTTCAGTTTAAACAGTTGAGCCAGATAGAGTGCAGTAGTTTAACTAAACCTTTTTCTGAGGCGGAAGCGAAGGCAGCTGTGTGGGATTGTGACAGTTACAAAAGCCCAAGTCCGGACGGGATAAATTTTGGGTTCTATAAAGACTTTTGGGAGGATCTTAGGGGTGATGTCATGCGCTTCATTTCTGAGTTTCACCGTAACGGTAAACTGTCTAAGGGTTTGAATGCCACCTTCATTGCCCTCATCCCTAAGATAGACAGTCCCCAACGTCTTAATGATTTTCGACCTATTTCGCTTGTGGGAAGTCTGTATAAAATTCTGGCGAAGGTTTTAGCGAATAGGTTGCGCCTCGTGATCGGGAGCGTGATCTCCGAGTCACAAACTGCGTTTGTAAAGGACAGGCAGATCCTTGATGGGGTACTTATTGCTAACGAGGTGGTTGACGAGGCGCGTCGGTCTAAGAAGGAACGCATGCTTTTTAAGGTGGATTTTGAGAAAGCCTACGATTCGGTGGATTGGGGTTACTTGGACGCTGTTATGGGGAAGATGTCCTTCCCGGTTTTGTGGCGAAAGTGGATCAAAGAATGTGTCAGTACGGCTACCGCCTCAGTTCTAGTTAATGGTAGTCTGACGGAGGAATTCCCCCTAGAGCGGGGCCTTAGACAAGGGGACCCGTTATCTCCGTTTCTCTTTCTCTTAGCAGCTGAGGGTCTGCATGTGTTGATGGAGGCTGTGGTAGCGCAAAACCTGTTTACGGGTTATGGTATTGGCGAGCAGGATATTGCAACGGTGTCTCACCTCCAGTTTGCCGATGATACGCTCCTGTTGGGGGCCAAAAGTTGGGCGAATGTCCGTGCCCTTCGCGCTGTCCTTGTGCTCTTTGAGACTATGTCGGGTCTGAAGGTTAACTTCAATAAGAGTATGTTGGTTGGGGTTAATATTCCTGAGTCCTGGTTAGGCGAAGCTGCTTCTGTCCTGCGTTGTAGAGTGGGAAAAATCCCTTTCCTTTATTTGGGACTCCCTATTGGGGGTGATCCGCGTCGTTTAGTTTTTTGGGAACCGGTTGTGGCTCGGTTGAAGAGTCGATTGTCTGGGTGGAAGAGTCGCTTCCTTTCTTTTGGTGGTCGTCTGGTTCTGCTTAAGTCTGTTTTGACCTCTCTTACTGTCTATGCCGTTTCCTTCTTCAAAGCTCTCTCAGGTATCATTTCCTCTATTGAATCACTTTTAATTAAATTTTTTTTTGGGGGGGGGGTGTGAGGATTCTAGGAAAATCTCTTGGGTTACGTGGAAATCTATTTGTTTGCGAAAGAAGTATGGAGGTTTGGGGGTCAGGCAGTTGAGGGAGTTTAACTTGGCTCTTTTAGGAAAATGGTGTTGGAGGATGCTAGTGGACAGAGAGGGGTTGTGGTTCAGAGTGTTAGCCGCCAGATACGGGGTGGAGGGTGGTAGGATCTGAGATGGAGGGCAGGGAGGGTCGTCGTGGTGGAGGGAGATAGTGCGTATTAGGGAGGGAGGTGAGCACGGGGGCAGATGGTTTGAGGAGCATGTATCACGGAGGGTGGGGGATGGGTCAAATACTTTCTTCTGGACCGATCCCTGGGTGGATGGGAGCTCCTTACGTGATCGGTTTGGCCGTATGTTTGATTTGGCGGAGACCAAACGGTGTACGGTCGCAGAGATGTTCTCACTAGGATGGGGAGTCGACGGGGAGGCCTGGGTGTGGCGGCGGCAGCTGAGGGGGTGGGAGGAGGAGGAGTTGAGGGAGTGTCAGTCCTTATTACTTACCGTTTCATTGCAGGTCCAGTTCCCTGACAGGTGGCAGTGGCAGCCTGATGTTGACAGCGGCTACACTGTTAGGGGGGCATATAAGCTTTTGACTTCTCAGACTTCAGCCTCTCTGGATGACGCAGGCAAACTCATTTGGCATCGTCAGGTTCCGTTGAAGGTCTCCATCTTGGCGTGGCGTCTATTGCGTGACAGGTTGCCCACAAAAACCAACCTGGCAGCCCGAGGCATCTTATCTACTGCAGCTCAGTTCTGTGTTTCTGGGTGCGGAGAGGCGGAGTCCGCTCATCACTTATTCATCTCCTGTGGGACCTTTGGCTCTGTCTGGGCGTTAGTTGATAAGTGCCAAAAAGTAGCTAAAACTACATATATATTTTAAGCACTTATTAACTATGTTGTAAGATATTCTTTAGTTTTTCCTCACTTAAATGTACATATTTGTTTAAGTCATTTCTTTCAATTAAGTCTCCCTAAATCTCAACATTTGTGCAGAAATTTGAAGAAAAATTGCAAGTTAACTCGCCAGGGCGAGCTCAGAGCGAATGCAGGGCGAGTAGAGGCAGAGAGCATCAAATTGGATATCTGATACACTCGCCAGAGCGAGCAGCAACTCGCCAGGGCGAGTAACAACTCGCCAGGGCGAGTGAAGGCGGTTCAAACTCACTCATGACGTGGCAGTAACCCTCTGGTGAAGAAAGGTCAACTCGCCAGAGCGAGCTGGAGCTCGCTCAGCGAGTTCTAATTTTCAGAAATAGTATAAATAGAGCTTGCTGTCATTTTTCTGAGGAGAGACTTGTGATATAACTTGTAAAATATAAACTCAGAAGCAGAGGGAAACCCTAGGAGACAGATTCAAGGGGATAGGAAGGTGGATTCACTACAATAGTTGGGAAATCATCATTGATAAGTTTGTTCATCTCTTTTCTTCTTAATCTTTGTAAAGCTACCATGAAAATGAGTAGCTAATCTCTCTTTGTTGGGATTAGGTGTAATCAACCTATGAGTATGTATCTAATTTGATCATGGTATTATATATGTTTTAGTTTATTCATTAATGTTAGTGTCATCTTTAATCTTCATGCTTTATCTTTTGATTTGAATTTATAGACGTATAATGTTTGAATCAAGGAACTAAGATGAACACTTATTAAAACCCTAAATTCTAGACATAGATTTAGGATTAATATTCACTTTGTGTATTGGAACTTAATGTTATTGTGTTGGTTAAATTGTCCGAGACATCGGAGTTTAAGCAATACAATATAGTCGTTGTATTGATTGATCACTCGAGACATCGAGGGTTAATAGGTATAACGGGATTCTCGTCGTACTCTGGATACGGAGACGTACGTGAGTGATAGATGATAATATTGATAGATAACTAAAACCTGTATAACTGATTGAAGGATACATACGATTGAGTTGATGAAATCTAATCCCAGCAAACTTATCTCTCTGTGATTTCAATCATTTCTTTACCATCACTATATTTTCTTACTTTTCCATAAACAAACATCTTTTAATCTATATACTTGAAATTATATTGATTGTTGAACGGCATCGATATCGCATCAGTCCCTGTGGAGACGATAAAAACATACTTACTTTTGTACACCAACAAAAATGGCGCCGTTGCCGGGGACTGGCGTTTAGATATTGAAACATTGCAACAATTTGTATTCTTTTAAGTATTTGTATATATTTGTTTATATTGTATAGTTTTTGCTTGCACTAATCCTTCTTTGCTAGACAAAGAAGCATTTTTCTTGTTAGGCTAATCCTTTTTCAGGTTACTCATCACAAACAAAATCATGACTGACCGTGATTATAACAACTTCTATACTCCGGATGAGTATGAATCGTATCAACAGTGTCCTCTTGATAATTATGGGCAAACTCCAGAGGCTAGATTGGAGGAGACCATGGTTAAATTCATGGAAATGCAGCAGCAAATAAGCCAAATGCAACAGATGCAAGACCAGCACCAACAATATATGAAAAACAGTCTTGCACGGAGCAAAAATATGGAAATTCAGCTCAAGCAAATGGCTGAAAACCAAATCAAGGAAATTCAAACCAACACTCAAACCACTCATGAAGAGAGAGATGATACTCTGACAAAGAATGAAGAATGTGGACAGAGTGTTGAAGAATGTGTTGAAACACATGAGGAAGAAACAATGTTCAAAGGATGTGGTGTAGAGAAAATAGCTGAGGAACCAAAGACACCACGCGAAATAGAAATTCCTCAAGAATTTCCATCTACTGAGGAGGACGACACTGTTGATAATGAAGAAGTGATGATGGATGCAGAGGTAATTGAAGGATTACTTCACAAGGAAATATCATGTGAGCAAAAGAAGGAGATAAAGAACAAGGCGGCGATTGATCGGATCATAGATGAAATTTGTGCCTTGTTCAACAAGAAAGAATTAGGGAGGACATGGACTCCACATAATCTCTACTTCAAGTTCATGGAGTTCCTCCCAAATCAAAGGAAAAAGACGGATGATGTGATTTCCGTCTCATTTTGGCCACCCTAACATATCAGGCGTCGAGCTACCGACGTTAACCAAGCGCTTGTTGGGAGGCAACCCAATTTTCTTTCCTTGTCTTTTATTTAAAGCAATTTTAATTACTTATATGTTATAATAGTTTTTGAACATGTTTAGCCTCTTATGCAAACAAGTCCTTGAACTGGTAATGTGCATATGAAATGAAATGTCTAGGTTTGTGATCAATCAAAAGCAAATGCATGATTAGAATGATTTTCTTTCAAATGCTATAGTTTGAGATCAACCGTTTGTGATTATCTTTGAATAATAGGATGAATTTGAACTAAGTTGCTTGATTCAATTTGATTTCATTCATTCCTTCTTGACATGATTGATTAATTATGAATCACATAGACCTAGCCGGGTGAGATTGTGTGAACTTTCCACTGTTTATATATCTGAGAGCCGGCAATTGTGTTTAACTCTGTTGATTTTAACTGAATCTTGCTATTACTTGATGTGTTTGAAGTCATGGAAATGATCAAGGCCATGTTTTCAATTTGAGTGCAACTACTTAAGCCTAAAATAACCTACCTTGTGAGAGTGTGATCCTTTGTTACCCTCCTTGAGCCAAAATTTTGAAAATTTGTTTGTTTGAACCCTTGAACCACAATAAAGAAAAACAATGACTTGACCCTTGTCTTAGGATGATCGAGCATTGAGTTTATGTAGGGTTGAAAACAAGTTGGGGAGAAAGAGGTTATTTGATCAAATTAAGAAAAGTAACAAGTAGTTGAAAATGGTGATTGAAAAAGAAAAAGAAAAATATTGAAAGTCATTTGACACACAATTGAAAATCAAAGAAAAATAAATGAAAAGAAATTGTGTCAAAACAAAAGAATCACCAAGAGTAAAGAATGGGGAAAGTGAGAGAGGTGAATAACTTATGTAATGAAGATACTCAAAGTTTATGCTCTCTTATCCTTTAGGCTCTTTGAATCCAAAGAAAAAACAATGATTTCTTGTAGCCTAGCCCCATTACAAGCTTAAGAAAGTCCTTAGTGATCCATGATTGATAACATGTTTTGTGATTATGTTGAGATGTATGTTTGAATTGATTTGTTGTGAACACATTGTTTGGAATGAGAGAAACACTTCACCCTTGAGTTGAAACACTTGTGAGAATTGTGATTCTAGTTGATTATTTTATTGGTATGGAAAGTTTGAAATCTTACTGAGTTTTGAAACTATTTCAAATTCATACTTTGATTCTTTGATAATCATGATTGAGTGATTTTGAACTTGCAACATATTGAATCATGCAAACTTGAAACAATTTACATCCTAAGTGTTGATTGATTGCAAAGCTTGAATGAATTATGCATTACTGATGTTTGAGCCATGTTTTCAAAGTTTATTTTGGACTTTTGTTTGAGGACAAACAAAGTTTTAAGTTGGGGAGAGTTGATAAGTGCCAAAAAGTAGCTAAAACTACATATATATTTTAAGCACTTATTAACTATGTTGTAAGATATTCTTTAGTTTTTCCTCACTTAAATGTACATATTTGTTTAAGTCATTTCTTTCAATTAAGTCTCCCTAAATCTCAACATTTGTGCAGAAATTTGAAGAAAAATTGCAAGTTAACTCGCCAGGGCGAGCTCAGAGCGAATGCAGGGCGAGTAGAGGCAGAGAGCATCAAATTGGATATCTGATACACTCGCCAGAGCGAGCAGCAACTCGCCAGGGCGAGTAACAACTCACCAGGGCGAGTGAAGGCGGTTCAAACTCACTCATGACGTGGCAGTAACCCTCTGGTGAAGAAAGGTCAACTCGCCAGAGCGAGCTGGAGCTCGCTCAGCGAGTTCTAATTTTCAGAAATAGTATAAATAGAGCTTGCTGTCATTTTTCTGAGGAGAGACTTGTGATATAACTTGTAAAATATAAACTCAGAAGCAGAGGGAAACCCTAGGAGACAGATTCAAGGGGATAGGAAGGTGGATTCACTACAATAGTTGGGAAATCATCATTGATAAGTTTGTTCATCTCTTTTCTTCTTAATCTTTGTAAAGCTACCATGAAAATGAGTAGCTAATCTCTCTTTGTTGGGATTAGGTGTAATCAACCTATGAGTATGTATCTAATTTGATCATGGTATTATATATGTTTTAGTTTATTCATTAATGTTAGTGTCATCTTTAATCTTCATGCTTTATCTTTTGATTTGAATTTATAGACGTATAATGTTTGAATCAAGGAACTAAGATGAACACTTATTAAAACCCTAAATTCTAGACATAGATTTAGGATTAATATTCACTTTGTGTATTGGAACTTAATGTTATTGTGTTGGTTAAATTGTCCGAGACATCGGAGTTTAAGCAATACAATATAGTCGTTGTATTGATTGATCACTCGAGACATCGAGGGTTAATAGGTATAACGGGATTCTCGTCGTACTCTGGATACGGAGACGTACGTGAGTGATAGATGATAATATTGATAGATAACTAAAACCTGTATAACTGATTGAAGGATACATACGATTGAGTTGATGAAATCTAATCCCAGCAAACTTATCTCTCTGTGATTTCAATCATTTCTTTACCATCACTATATTTTCTTACTTTTCCATAAACAAACATCTTTTAATCTATATACTTGAAATTATATTGATTGTTGAACGGCATCGATATCGCATCAGTCCCTGTGGAGACGATAAAAACATACTTACTTTTGTACACCAACATTAGTGCACTCTTGGATAGACATTCCGGTGGTGGAGTACACTTCCCTTCGCGATCACTTCGTTCAGTTTACATTTCTAGCAGGGGGTTCACGGGCGCGGCGTTCCTTTTTGCAGCTCATTTGGCTCGCTTGTGTTTGAGTTGTGTGGACGGAGAGAAACCACAGACTGTTCCGAGGTTCGGCAAGTCCTCCTCTTCAGTTGTTGGACAAGATCAAACTGTTTTCTTTTGGATGGTTGACGGCGACAAATGTTACCTTAGCCTCTAACTATCATAGATGGTGGTCTAGTCCTTTGTTGTGTTTGGGTCTTACTTGAACTGTTTGTTGGAGGACTCTTGTGTACTTTTGTATTATTTTGTGACTTGTTGTAGACATTGACAGTCTCCCTTGGCACACCTTATGCTCGGGTGACTGTGATTCTTTATATATATATATATAGAGGATGTATCATATGAGAATGGTAAACTTATACGAGAATATGAGAATGAATATTGGCCATTAGATTAAAATGAAGGTGTAAGATTATGGTAAATGAGTCATGTGAGTCTCTTTTCTCACAATACAACTTCTCTCACTCTCTCTGTCTTCCTTCATTCCTTCATCAAATTTCTGTCGACCTCCCTTTCTCAACGCAGCATCGCCGCCGCTCGCCGCCGCTCGCCGCCGATGGACCTCACAACGCCATTCTCATATCTCTCGTTTTGAACATCAGCGCCTCCTTCTCTGTTCAATTTCACGATTTTGGATCTATTCTTGTTTTGAACATCAACACAACACCAGCAACAAGGTTTTTTTTTTTTTTTATTGTTTGAGAAGAACAAAATTGCAAGTAAAAAGTATAACCTTGCTGGTTTTTTGGTAGCTCTAGTTTACAATTTGTTGTGAATTTTGAGCAGTATGTTGATCCTTGAAAGTGGATTCATGAGTCTGCTATACCATGTCAGTGTACCAAAAGTTTTATTCACTCCAAATCAAAACAATTTCAATTTCTAATCCGAAACTAAGCATACACTAGCTACCAATAATTCATTCCAAATAGATCATTGCAACTAAGCATAAAATTACAGAAAGATATATGTCTCCAAAGTTAAAAATAATTCATTCCTTGCAAATAAGCATGAGATTTAAAATTACAAGGCCTAATAAGACAAAATCATTGAATTTCTCCAAGCAAGTTATATGGTAACACTGATATGAATGCATTTTAAGGTACACTGATATGCTAACAATTGATAAGGTATACTGATAAAGTACACTAAATGGAAATGGTCATCAAAATCTGTTATATTTTCTTTGCAGCTAGTGTATAACAGGCTCACTATCAAAGTACACTGATAAAATTCAATTATTGGTTTAAGAAATAATAGCAGGGTACCATAATCATCCCTTGTCAATTGGTATTATTGGTTTAAGAAATGATAGCAGGCTCACTATCACTGGCAGTCTGGCACTATGTTGTCATTATGTATGAGGTAGAAAAAATGAACATAAATGCTAAGGTATGAGAAAAAAAAAGGTACAAGGAGTTAATGTTTGCTACATAATAAACACCTTCCACAACACTATAAGAAAGAGGCTAGAGAAATAAAAATACCAATACACTCCAATACACCAAAGCTCTCGAGTGTGAACTATTTCAAATAAACACAACATTAAAATGTTAAAATATTGAGACAATTCAATCAAACTTTTTCATTTAATATAAGATGATAATTACAATTTGTACAAAGATAGAGCTAACTCCTATTTACAATGTGAATCACTCTAAAAATAGAATCAACGCAGTGCCAAGTTCTTTCATTTACAATGTGTAAGCATAGTGAATACAAACTAAGCACCAGTGAGGTTTGTTTCAAATCGTAACTACATTAAACTAAGCATCAATTTCAGTTAGCCTTCGACATAATTTCACGATAGTCTTCGACACCGGTACCAATTTCAGTTAACCGGTCTTGGACACCAGTGCCTAGTTCATTTGCCAATTTCAGCTAACTGGTCATGCATCCGAAAACCATCAGCAGTGCCTAGTTCATTTGCACTTCAGCTGCTGCTACACCAGTACCTAAAGAACGAATTGTTTCAAACAAGCATTTTATCAAACATCTGGAGCACATCAAAAAAACAAATAGCTCATATGTGAGTTGTAAGGTTAAATACAGAAAATCAAAGTATAAGAAGGATACAAAACAATAATAAATCAAAAAAAAAAAAACCTTGTTAGTGGTGTTGTGTTGATGTTCAAAACAAGAATAGATTCAGAATCGTGAAATTGAACAGAGAAGGAGGCGGTGATGTTCAAAACGAGAGATATGGGAGTGGCGTTGTGAGGTCCATCGACGGCGAGCTGCGGCGATGCTACGTTGAGAAAGGGAGGTCGACAGAAATTTGATGAAGGAAGGAAGGAAGACAGAGAGAGTGAGAGAAGCTGGATTGTGAGAAAAGTGGGTCACGTGACTCATTTACCATAATCTTTTAATCCTACACCTTCATTTTAATCTAATGGCCAGTATTTATTCTCATATTCTCATATAAGTTTATCATTCTCATATGATACATCCTCTATATATATATATATATATATATATATATATATATATATATATATATATATATATTTCATTTTGACTTGTTCAAAAAAAAATTATACTTTTTTTTATAATCATTAACTTTATAATTCAAAACAATAATATATATTCGTTAAAATTTTAAATATATTTTTAATAGTATTCCACAATTGGCCACTTATAAAGTTGGTCTATATGAAAAATTTCTTACTTACTCTTTAATTTCTTGAATTTTGTTAAAGGTGCTATCATTTTATTCATGTCGTGTTTATCTCTTACTCCCTCGGTCCCAAAATAATTGTCGTTATTTGACTGTGTGCATTATTTATATAATCTATTTTAACCATATTTTATTACTAAAATATAAAAATAAATATTGTAAGCATATGAGATATTATTAGATTTGTCTCGATGAATACTTTTAAAACATCAAATTTTTATAATTTTTAATAGTACATAACTAAATATATTAATGATCAAAATTGTACATTAACATATTTGCGATAGTGAAAAAACAATTATTTTAAGATGGAGAGAGTAATTGAATGATCTATTTATAGATACTATAGACACAATAGTATTAGTAGACAGCGGACCATACAATCATGAGTTTTTTAATTATTTTTTTACTAATGATGAGTTCTATCATCACTTTTTGTAATTTTAAACTTGTTTGTGATTTTTTTTTTCCGAGTTGTTTGGTGTTGATTTCTCTAAATGGAATCTTAGTTTTTTATTTTTATTTTAACAATAAAAAGGATTATCACCTTATTTGGCCCTGTTTATTTCTATGGAGAGAAAGTGAGAGGAAGAAAAATTACGCAAACCAATAAATGAATTTGATTTATTTTATCATCCAAATTCATTCATCGATTTCTATAATTTTATTTCTTCTCATTTTCTTTCTATCATACCAAATGGTTAAAATAAGATTATGGTCTTTGACCAAAAAAAAAAAGTGGCAATAATTACTCATTGCACGCATAACACGTGATAGATGTCAGCAAAAAACGCGAAATCGATTGACGTTGAATTAACAACTAATCTTTGTCTTTTTCATTTTAATATTATTAAAATTATAAAATAATGTATAAAAAAAAGGAGAAAATCATTTTTAATTTATTGTTTTTTTAACAAGCCAAAGAATATATAAAAGGGAGGCCAAGGCTAGGGCAAGTGCCTTAGGTCTCTCATGGTGGGTAAGTAATATTAGCCGTTAGATCATGATAGACCATCATGGACTTACTACATTGTATAATTTTTATGGCTCAACTCTCTTTGTTTCTCTCTCTTCGTAATGTCTCTCCACCATCATCACCTTCCACCAACACTTGCTACAGTCTCTTTTTCATCTCTGCATACTCTACTTTTCATCAAATTCTTTCTTTTTTTTCTTTCTTTTTCTTTGTGGGTTGTTTGTAATTTCATCACACAAAGATTCAAAGGTGGAAAGTGATTGTGCCAGTTTTAGAGAGAGAAGTAACGATTGCTATAGTTGTAGAAAAAATGGCTGAGAATAATCCATGAGTAAGTTTTGTTCTTCTCTAAAAAAAATTCAACAAAGAGAAAGAAAAAATCTTTCTATAATTAATCAATTAATGTTTATATTGCTTATAAAATAATAATGTTTATTTTGACAGAACTTGTTATTTAATAAATTGGTTTCTTTTGAGTAAAAAAAATATAATAAATTGGTTTTCTTCTTTTTTTTTCCCAAAAATTATTTTATAGCTTTATTTTGTTCCAATTTTTTGGGTGGATGAAACTTGAGTTTCTTAGGTTCTTCTTTCTTTGTTCATGTTACTGTTCATTTTGGGGTTTATATTTACATTAATATTTTATACTTTGAGTTTGTTGGATTCTTCTTCCTTGAGTTCGTGTTGTTGGTAGCAAGATGGCGGAATGTTGTTTCAATTAGAATAAAACAATTGAAAAAGAAGAAACAAATTGAAATCTAAGTGTCTCAAATGATGAAACATTTACAAATTTTGAGAAATTGAAAAACCTTGAATCAATCATCCTTTTGAACAAAATCATGAAAATTCTTAGTTTTAACCTACAAATTTAAAAAATAAAATAGATTAATTAAAAAAAATACATAAAGAAAAAACTTGAAAATATGAATCTGTTATTGATTCTTTTGGGTGGTAGTAGCAGATAGTGTCTTGGAAGACAAATGTACAGCAAGAGAAGAGAAAGATGAAAACAGGATAATATTCAAGTGTGTGTAGTACATGATAAACATATATGGACTGTCATAATCTGACCATTAAGCCAACTCACCCATGGTGGGAGACCTATTGGCCTCTCCCACCCTAGAAGACGCCTAAAAGGGTTATGCTAATACTGCCATCGGCTCGAGGCTAATAAAGAAACTTTTATTTTAAAATTTGTGTATTTAAATAACTTCAAAATATAAAAAGTTATATTTGTAATATTAATTTTATTTTTACTTTTTTTATACTTAAAGTCTGTTTGAATTAATTTATTTTTAATTTTATGCAAACAACATATACAATAATAATGTATTATTTCAAGTTGTGTTTAACAAGACAACATTACAAACTAAAAAGGTTCCAAGATTGCAAAAACAAATCAACCCGTTAACCATAATAAATCTCTAAACAAGCTAACGGATTAAATCATAACTTACATATCAAATCTTCAACTACCACCATTCATGAGTGTTTACCTTATTAAACAATATATCGGCCGAGATCTCTTGATTAAATAATTCTATTATTTTTCCTTCTAAATAGATCAACAAGAAGTCAAACAAATCACTTGAATACCTTGACTATAAAGTTAAGGGTTAAATAAGTTTTTTATCCCTATAAATATCTTGAATTTTGTTTTTAATCCCTATAAAAAAATTAGCAACTTTTATTCTTCAAATATTTTCTATCACAATTTTAATAAAAGGTTTTACCTTAACAACCGTTTCATTTGATATTTTTTGGAAGTAAAGGTAACTCATTTCATCAGCGACAATAAAGGAGATACAACTTGGGGGTACATAATAGGGCTAGATTATAATATAGCCGCTCTAGGAAGACTATGAGCGACTTTATTGACTTGCCGCCGGTCAAAAACTAGCTAGGTTGTAACTAGCATTAAAGAAGATAATAGACCTACAATAATGATTCTAGCTCATTCTTATAAACACACCTATTAGTTACCACATTCACAACTTTTTGGCAATCACTTTCAAATTTGACACGCTCGAAACCACAAGACACGGCTATTAAGAGAGCATGTTGTAGCGTTGTAGCCTCACATTCAATTGATGAGACTATTAAAGGGAACACCATGTGAGCTTGGACAAGAGAACCTAAACTTTCACGGAAACAAATACCAATGTCATACTTCCCTTTAGCGGAGAAAATTGCGCCGTCAACATTACATTTCAACCAATTCTCTTCTGGTTTTATACAAACGGCCTTGTGAGGGGCTATAGTACAGCTGTCAAAATGGGGGCCCGGATGGCTTCATCGGACCGGGCAAAACGCCCGAATGAAATATGGGCTGCAAAAAATAGTGTCTGAGCCCGGCCCAGAACGTGCGGTCGGGCTTTCGGGGCGACCCATTTTGTTTGTTTTTTTTTAAAAAAAATTAGTTATTAGTGCTCCATTAAAATAGATGTTGCTAATGTTATTTTTCTTTCATTTATAAACTCAACATATTTAAGTTAAAAAAAAAAACCATAGAAAACCAAGAAAATAGAGTTACTCATATTTAAGTTCACATATAAATTCAACACAAGAGAACTTAGAAATACGAATTCACATAGAAAAACAAATCAACAACATATTAGATTGAGTTGGCCCAAATAAAAAAAATTAACACTTAAAATGTAACATACTAACTCATATTTATTTTTATAATTTTTTATTATAATTTATTCGGGCTTCGAGCTACCCACAGTCCATTTGAACTAGCCCATATTTTAAGTGAGCTTAAACAGACAGAGCTGAAAAGCTCGAAAAAATTCGATCTATTCGGACCAGTCCATTTGAACTATCCCATTTTAACAGCTATATAAGAGGCTACCAAGCGAATTACAACACTAAATATAGTCACTAATCATATCCATCGCAAGTCTACAAATCACAGTTGGAACTGCTGGTTTGTGCTCCCAAAGAAGCACATTATGAACGCCAGATGCTCCATAAGACAACAACAAAACGAGCACAAGAGGCATCATCTAGACTAGTGAGAATGGCAAAAATGATATATATATGAGAGAAGCTACCGATTTGATTCTTGATGTACTCCACTTTATGCCATAAGTTTGCTTCCTTCCAACATTGAACTGTTTTTACTTCCTCCAGTCTTATTTATAAGCAAAAGTTGTTTTTTAGATTAATTGGAGAAGTAATGTATCTAGTCTATATTTAAGCTAGATATATTAGTTCTCCAATGAACCTAAAAAACAACTTTTTCTTATAAATAAGGCCGGATGGAGTACTTTCATATGTTAATATTCCAAATTAAAAATAATAATTAAAAGAGACTATAAAGAAAATAAAAGAAATGAACCATCGATTTAATTTCTAACCTATTCCCTTCTTAAATAAAAGGAATAAACCATCGATTTAATTTCTAAACTATTCCTCTCTTTTTATTTTAGTATAGAAACATAATAAATGATTTCTAAACTAATTTTAATCCATCAAAAGAGTCACTTGAATAATCACTAACTCTATCTTCTACTTTTAAAGGAATTGATGGACTAAATTAGATTAAAAACAATCTAGAAAAAATAAGTAATTGGACTCAAATAATTAATAAATTCTTTTTCATGACGAATCATTTGGAAGAATCGATTTCGATGCTAGAATTATTGGGAATCCTTTTCCCTAGGAGCTATAGGATTTATACAAAAAGGAAAATAGAAATTTTTTATTATAAGGACTTAATTGAAAAAGAGTGATTTTAAAGACTAAACAATCATACACTCATATCTAGCTATTTATTTCATCTATCTATTTATATATTTAGAGTGTTTTCGATGTTTATCATCTGCACCCTAGCTATTTGTTAAAAAAATGTTATTTTTGGTGGTTCTTTTTTAGTGGGTTTCTTTTAAAAAAAACTATATGGCATGTTGATGTTCCAATTGCAGCACTCTAAGTGAATATATAAATTCATAATATCTGATTAATTAAGTTAAAAGAAACTAAAATATACCATTTAATATTGGATCTTGGTGCTTTGATTTGCTTTTACAATAATTTCTAAATAAATAATATAACTTCAATAATTCAATACTTAAAAATCACGTATTCTATTGCTAGTTGCTACTTGTATATTCTAATGCTGAGTCAAAAGTGCTAATGGTCTTAATTAAAAAATAAAAGATAAAAAAATGAGAGATATAAAATTATATAAGCATTAGTTGAATTAACAAAAGAGACTAAACAGCCAATCAATTTTCAGTTGCAATACACCTAAAATACTAAGAAAAAAAAATATTCATAGATTTTACACTGTCAGCAAATCACAATCATGTTTACCGTCACGTCATTCCATTTAAACTTCACTTTTTTTATATGATATGGAAGGTTGAAGCATTCTTATTGATTGTTAATGTAAAATTAATTTACACAGACAGTGCATATCTCTTAAACTCAAATACTAATATTTATGTAGGAGAAAACCTATAAAAACTTTAAATAAATAAAAAATAAAAGAGAGAGACTAGCTACAAAATATCATTGTATTATTAGTTCCTATCCAGACAATAAGACTTTTTTTATTTAATTTTATTACAACAAGAAAACTTCTCTTTCCAACTCATCATTCACACTGTTCTTCTCCCTAGCCATAAATAAGCACAACAAAAGAAGAAATAGAAACTATCATTAATTCATAAACTTGCTTCTCTCTTGCTTTCCTCATGGCAGATCCAAGTTTCTTTGTTGGAGTCATAGGTAATACATGAATATGTATCTTTCACTCTTTTGTACTCACATTAATATTTTAGTAGTAACAATCTTTATTGATCCATGCCCAAAAAATAGAAATTTGACATTGATATATCTACCTTTTTCTTTATTTGTTTGATACAGGTAACATCATCTCAATTCTCATGTTTATTTCTCCAGTGTAAGCTCTTTATTACACTCTACTCACCAATTTATTTATTTTTTGGTATTAATTTCTTGGTTTTAAGGGATGGACTCTGATAATACCAATGTTTTAAAAACCGGACCGGAGATCGAACCGGTGCGACCACTGGTTCAAGGTTCAACCGGTCTAACCGGTTGAACCGTGATTGAACCGGATAATTAATAAATTAATAAATAATACATATTTTAAGAAATATAGTGCTACATGGCCCTTTAAAAAGGAGGTTTTTTAGCAAAAAATAAAAATAAAGAGGTGGCCCATGGTTAAAAAAAGAACAAGCCCAACTCAATATGTATTAGACAACCCTAAATTTGTCATGCATCCACAACAACAATATGTTGCCTTTGCCTCTCTCTTCTCTTGCTTCAGCCGCCTCTCTCTTCTCTTACTTCATCTACCAAATGTTTCTTCTTTTTCTAATTTTTTTTCACTTCTTTGTAATTCAAATTGCTTGAAAGAATGGTGCTTTCAATTCAAAGACACACAAATTCAAATAGTGAAAGTATTAGATTCATAAAAACAATGAACCACTAAACAAAAAATCAAAAGGATTACTACAATGATAATTTATCCTAAAATCAATTGCAAAAAAATGCAAACAAAGATCTGTTGATTATGAAAAGAAATAGCGATTCCAATCTTCTCCCTTTCTTTTTTTTTTTTTTTAAATTCTGAAGATGCAAAAATGGAAAAATAAGGAACCGAGCGGTTTCCCAAAACCGGGACCGGTTCACCGGTTTTACCGGTTCGTACCGGTTCGCACCGGTTTTTCCGGTTTTTTGTCCGGTTTTGCAGACTAGCGGTTTTCTACTGCTTTCCGGACCGGTGCTAGGTCCGGTTCCCGGTCTAACCGGTCGAACCGGCCGGTCCGGTCCGGTTTTTAAAACATTGGATAATACAGAGTTTGGCCGCAAGATAAGAAAAATCTAATTAAATATTGTTTTCATCTGAAATCGAACTTGAATTCTGATCCTGAACAATTTGTCATAGGGATTAGCTCATTAGCCACTCTACTCATCAATTTAGTTGTTATTATATATAGTGTGAAATTTGTTAATTATTGTCTCAAATTTGTTAATTGATGATGTATATATGTAAATTAAACAATGCAGACCAACATTTTGGAGAATAATAAAGCATAGATCTACTGAAGATTTTTCAAGTTTACCTTACATATGCACATTGCTTAATTCATCATTGTGGACTTACTATGGAACAATAAAGGATGGAGAATACCTTGTGGCAACTGTTAATGGCTTTGGCATTGTGGTGGAGACAATCTACATTCTTCTATTTCTCATATATGCACCCCCAAAAATAAGGGTAAGTATATCAACTTTTTTTTTGTAAAACAAAAATACATTATTGACAAAAAAAAATCATTTTTAATTTTTTTTTAATAATACACAAAATTAAAAATAGTGATTTTTTTTATATTTTTCCGTTTCATTTTTCGAGAGATCCATATTAAATAGACTATTTGATTCTAATTTTTTCGCTGTTAATTCTTCTTCTTCTTCTTCTTCTTATTATTATTATTATTATTATTATTATTATTATTATTATTCATAAACAATTATAGTCCATCTTATAAATTAATTATATTTTGATTAATTGTTTAGGTAATTAATCAGCTAATTTTCTTTTAATGATAAAATGAAGGTAAAGACTGCAATTATAGGTGGAATTTTGGATGTGGTGATCTTGGCAGCAGCAGTAGTTACTACTCAGTTAGCATTGGAGGGAGATGCTCGTAGTGGTGCCGTTGGTATCATGGGTGCAGCCTTGAATATTCTCATGTATGCCTCACCCCTCGCCGTGATGGTAAGTTTTTTCATATTGTCTTTTGATTTCATATAGAATTGTTAATCTTAAATATAAGTAATTATTCATCGTTAGTTCATTTAATTGTGATTTGCGCTAAATTTGATAGAGATGATCACGGTTCGATCCTCCGCAATTGCAATTGGAATATGGTTGAAATTATCTAATGTCAGAATAAACCCCCAAATCAGATTAAGCGATCTAGTATGCTACATACTCGTGTTGAAAAAGAAAAATATAAGTAATAATTAGTGCAAATTTTCAAATTATCTTTGTATCCATGAAATTAGTATATACTCCCTCCGGTCTCATATATAAGCAAATTTACAAAAAAGATCTTTCTTTAATTAGGGTTTAGTATATACTCCCTCCGGTCTCATACACTTTTCTAATTTTATCCATATTTTTTGACTTGAAAACCGTTAAAAACATGAGAATGTGAAAAAAGTAAAATATATTTGGAAAATGGACATTTATTGTAATGATTAGAATTACTTTTATTTATATTTAAAATTTTTAAATTTTTTTATTTTGTTACTTATATGTGAGACTGGAGGAGTACAAATTTTGAATTTATATGAAAATTGTCACAAAATAAGTGAAAAATTTCTTTTCACTCTATAGATTTATGTGACTACTTATGTGATGGCTTACCCAAAAAAAAAAGACCACTTATATGATGGACTATAAATCTCTCGAGCTCCCCAAATCTTGCAATAGATAGAGATGCTTGAAAGGCCACGTATACCTCTAATATTATATAGTTAAATATTTAATATCAACTAAATAAAACAATAGTTTTGTACCAAAAAAAATAAAAAAAATAGTTGGTGATGAAACGAAACAAATAATAAAACAGAACAATATTTGTGCTGATCTGAACATGTAGATATTTGTCACATATATGGTTCACGGTTTCATATTATAGATTTTTTTATAAGAAAATTCAAATAACTTATGGCAATGGCGTTAGACCTTTATTTCTCCCAAATAAGTGGTTATTCTCTTTTTTTTTTTAAGCACAAAATAAGTTCAAAATAAGAATGAGAACAAGACTTATAAAAATAAATAATCAAATATTATTGAGTCTTATTTATATACTAGTATATGAATTCTAGATAAGCTAGCTTTTGAAGTCAACTTAAGTTGATACGGTTTGGTTAATAAAATCCAAACGTATAAGCGAATAAATGGTAGGTGGACTCTCCAATCTCCAGTAGAAGTGTCCCACGTGCCAGTTCTTATTTTTTTTGTTTTATGATGACAAGTGCACATGCCCATCACACCTTTGAAGGGTTTAATCTAACACGTGTGTATTAAAATAGAGTCACAGTGAAAGGGATTTGGATTCCGTTCAATCGTATGCAGTTGTGTCACAATTTGCTGATTGCCAAATTGCATGATAGTTTAAAATTTATTGGCCGAAACTTCACATTTTTTAAATCAAAATATTCTTTTATTATAGATCGTCTAATATTGATCAGACGGTCATCAATCATTGATTATACATGTAGTTAATCTTGAACTTTTTTTCTATTCATAAAAAATATAATTGTTAATAATAATTGGGTCTTATTAACAAAATATTACTTTAGTGAGTTTTTCTTAAAATAAACTATTCAGAAGAACCTGAACTCAATTACTAGTAAAAATAATTTCTAGTCAGATTTTGCTTACATTGCGATCGAACTTTGTATTATCGAAACCTTCTTACCCTTGGAACAAGAGAGTTAAAAAAAAAAAAAGATCTAACTAATAAGTCTTGTCAATTTAGGCCGAGTTAGACTTTAATAAGCCTGAGATCAACCTATTGATAAATTTAAACTATATATAAGTCTTATTTGTAGCCTATTATAAGCTTATTTTGTAGGTATGAGAATGGTCTTTTGAAAATCTCAAATGATCTATTAATTTGTTTAGAAATATATACTTCTTCCGTTTCTTTTTATTTGTCTTTAATTGTCAGATTTAATATTTCTATTTAATTGTCCTTTTTGTATTGAGGATTAAAACGAGGATATAATAGGAAGATAAAATGCAAAAATACACTTCCTTAATTTAATGTTACTATTCTAAAAAGACAATTAAAAAGAAACGGAGGAATATTATATAAAAATATTTAAATAGACTAACGAACTAATAGACAAATAAAATTAACCTCTCTTTTATGATATTGATTGATATAAATATTTTAGACAATTAACTATGTATAACTTCACATTTCAGAAAACAGTGGTGAAGACAAAAAGTGTGGAATATTTGCCATTCCTCCTTTCGTTTTTCTTCTTTATAAACGGTGGCGTTTGGCTATTGTACGCCTTTCTTGTTCGTGATTTTATTCTTGGGGTAAGTTGCTTGCACTTTGTGCTATAAATATATGCATCACATGAAACCATTAATATTTTTATTTTTTTTATCAAAAGAAACCATTAATATTTGTTTTCTTATCATATTTTTATTTGATCAGTCATTTGGATTTCTTATAATTTTTTAACAGGTGACGGTCTATAATTTTCTGACTTTGTGCTATAAGTATAATATATAAAGATAAAATTTAAATTAGTCTTTTTAATGCTCATGACAAATTAATCTTTGATTTATTCTAATAAAGAAACTAAATTTGTCATGAGCATTAAAAAGACTAAATTAATCTTTAAATGTTAAGACTAATTTAAATTTTATTTTTATCGGTAACTAAATTGAATTGACAAAAAATTGTGAAAGATAAAAAAGACTCTACGGTCATAATTTTTTTTATCAAGTGTTCGCTCATAACTTTATTTTCTCTGTCCAAATTCAATTATCGAAAAAAATTATTTTCTATGCCAAAATTTATTTATGATTAAAGACTTGACAAAAAAAATTGCTTATTTTCATCAATGACTGAATTTGGACATATATATCGATGAAAAAATGGCCTAAGATTTGTTTAATTTTAAAAAAAATTATAATTGCAAAAATATTTTTTATAATTTAAAATTAAATATGTATTTATTTTAACGTTTTAATAAATATGATGGACATTTATAAAAAAATAAATAAATATAATGGACATTGTTAGAAAAATGTAATATACCGTAAATTTTAAAAAATTAATTAAAATATATTTTTTCCCAAAATGCAGTTCAAAGAAAATTATTATTTTTGTTATCGAGTAAAAAAAATCTACAAAGTAAACGAGTTCTCATGATTTTTATTTTTTGTTTTTCCCTCAAAAAAACCTAATAATCAATATTATTATAACAAAAAAAACAGGTACCAAACGGTACAGGATTTGTACTTGGAGCTATGCAGTTGGTGTTGTATGGTGTATACAGAAATGGAAAACAATCAAAGAATGATTCAAACAAATTGGAAGAAGGATGGCAACATGAGCCTCTCATCCTCAAGTGAGGAGTTGCATGATAGAGAGAACAAGTCTATCTAGTAATTTTGGTTTCAAGTTTCAAAGTTATGTTAGTTAGTCAATGAATTTTAAATTTTTTAGAAGATAAAACTATAGAGAATAATAAAATGTTTCAAAATATTTGTGATTGATTGATGTTTTTGCTCTTCAAATTTGTAAGAAAAACAATAATTAGATTATTAATTGAGTTTTTATATCAAGAATGAAATATATGCATGACTCTATACGGTAATATACTTAATTTAAAGTTAAAATTCAAAAGAATGATTCACATCATAACAATATACATATATGCCTTTTATTTTTATAGACTAAACAATTTAGCAGTTGACCGATCTGCACCAAAAATGTTAACAATTTTACACTATCATATAATAAGAGGCTAAGAGCAACTCCAATAATAAATTTAACCTAAATTATTTTGTGGGCCCTATTAAATCACATCATTGAAAAAACAACCATTGAAGTTGTTCTAAGACACACATCACACATGTTGAGCATTTTTCTATCTTGTACTTACTAGTGTTACTTTCCCGCCAAGTTACTATATCATCACTCACACTTAGTTCATGTGATCTATGCAAGTGTAGATAGTTAGCTATGAATATCCCATGTATGTTAATTTCATTTTAATGATAATTTCAAAAAAATCTCATCAAGTTTTCTCTAATTAACTTCGATAGAGTCTAAATAACTCAACATGGGATCAATCATCTTTCCAATTCAATTTCTGCTCTCCGTTATGTTACAGTGTTTGACTCCTGCATCATTGATTGATCCACTTTTGGATCAATCTTCCACCGTCAAGGTTACACCGATTCTTACCAAAAATACTATAAATTTAATTAGTGTGTTTATCCGCTATAAACTATTTTTTCAAAGCTCATATGATATATTAAAATTTGTATAATCAATATTTTTAAAATATAAAAAATGATTTTCAACACAAAATTTATTTTTTTTAATTTCTTTAACAAGTGTCCAAAACATTAATTAGTATGAACCAAAACTACTTTATCAGCATTTTTTTATAATTAAGATAAATTTATTAAAAAAAATACTAAACTCATCAAAGTGACAAACTCTACCCACCTTCCACATAGAGACCACACAAAAAAGTTATCAAGTTTGTTGAACACACCATATATACATGAATATACAAAGAGAACAGCAGGCAATCAAAAAGGAAACCCCACCAAAGATGAAAATAAGATACCTACATAGATTCCACACCATAGAAATGAAAAAAGACTATATAACTTGGTGAAAGAAAATTGCATAAATTGATGAATATATTTGGATTAAAAGTTAGTCGAAATTTATTCATCAATTTCTACAATTTTCGTTTCTCTCACTTTCTTTCCTTCAAAACAAACGCAACATAAAACTAAACAAAATAATTCCAAGAAACACAAATCTAGGCATGTCAGCAGTATAACTCCTCTAAAAACCAAGTTGAACTTTGGTTGGTAACAATCCAAATCTTGGAAAAACACATGCCACCACCAGGATTAAAATCACCAGGTAACAAATGTTGTATCATAATAATTATTGGCTAAATTGCACAATTGGTCCCTTAACTTATTTATTAGTTTCATATTGGTCCTTTAACTAATTAAAGTTACAAATTGGTTCCTTAATTTATTATTGTCACAAATTGATCCCTTAACTTTAATTATGTTTGCCATATTGGTCCTTTTTAACATATTGATAGTGTATTTATCTTCCGTCTAAGATAGATGTTTGAACTCATAATCATATTCACTAACAATATTACTTCTAAATAAATCATTTATGTGTTCATATAATGAATAATAGAAAGTAAAATCAATGTTTTTTCATAAAAACTAACAAAAAGGATCAATATGACAAACAAAATTAAAGTTAAGGGACTAAACGTTAATTAGTTAAAGGACCAATATGAAACCAATAAATAAGTTAAGGTACCTATTGTGCAATTTAGCCATAATTATTTTACGGGTTATCCTATATTTTTTGACAAATTGAACCTAAACATCTTCAAATGGGTCGAAATTAACATTCTTAACACTCTAACTCACTGTAATTAAGATATTTGATATCTAATATGTGTCTCAAAGTATTTACACGGCTTAGAATCTTTGATATCTGATAATAAATCAATAATAGCAGTAAAATAAAATTTATATATATCAAATATCAAAACTTTAAAATTGTAGTGATATAAATTAAAAACTTTCTTTTTTTTACAAAAACTAAAATTAAAAAGAATCATACTTGCAGGATTAAAATCATATTTAAATCTAAATTGCTCTTGCAAAATGCAATCATGACCACAACTCTTCTAAAAATCAAAACACTATACCTCAAAAAAAATCAATTAATTGAAGTAAACAACAAAATTGAGACATGAGATTGAGATTTATTTTGATCACAAATCAATAACTTTCCTAGTGACAACTTTACACATGACCCATCTGAAGCAAACAACAAAGAATTATTTGATGACCCACAAGCCACAATATCATTTGATGTTGAACAGGTATTTGGTTGATGTCAATGGCAAAACCATTATGAGCTCTATTTAAGAATGAACACAGACCACATATGTCTCTACCATTTCATTAGGAGAGGACCACTTTGCACTCTGATATCAGACATTTTGAAAAGAAAAAAAAAGATAATAATCCTTAAATATTGTTTTGATCCTTTAAAGTATAATTTATTTTCACATTGATCTCTTAATATATCATAATTGTAAACACAATTTTATTGCTTCTTTAGTTAGTAGTTTTATGTGCTAAATTGACCGATAAAAATATCAGTGGTGCTATTCATCGCTTAAGAATCCTTCACGAACTTATCACGAATAGAAATTAACGGTTAGATATTGCCTTTATTGAAAAACATGGGTGGCTATAGATAAAGAATTGGAGAGGTTATTTACTCAAGTATACTATCGTGATACTCTCGTGATAAAGTATTTCGGAACAACTAGCATTTCCTTAAGAATATATTTAAGAAATAAATTGATCACCTAAAAATATATTTGGAGACTAATGTGACTAATGAAAGAGACGTTATAATTTACTTATAATTTTGATATATTTAAAACTCAATGTGAGAGGGAATTACAAGAAACAAAATGATTGTTGCCCTTGAGGCAAAACTTGCACCCCCTCTTTTTTAAACTACGGCTAATTGGAGTTTTAGATTGTTGGGATTTTTTCTTTGGGCTTCTATCTTTTTTACAGGTTTCTTTGGGCTTCTATTGATTTGTATAATTTTATTTGGGATTTACTTTTGTCACCCTATACATTATTTTGTGTGCCATACGATTTTATCGAAATACTCATATCCACTATTTAAGTAGTAGATACGCTAAAAAAACCCTACTAGAATTGTTTTTTATATCGTCCACTACTTAAGTAGCGGACGACATTTTTCAAAAAAATCTGATTTTTATAACGTTCGCTGCTTAAATATTAGATGGGTAAAACGGAAAAGACATAAGGTGCACTAGAAACTACTGGGATGGAAAAAGTACATCTCATTTTATTTTATTAAAAAAGAATTCACATGATGAGAAAATTGTATCTTAAAAGAGACGATTTTAGGAATGGGTCACATCTATTATAAATCTAATATTTTTTCTTTTTTTTTCTCGTTCATTCATTTTATGTCATAAAAAACAATTCATCTTCAATTTCCCCCTTCATTATTTTCTCAATCCATTACTTCTTTCTTCCTTTTCTATCATGGGATGAGGTGGTTCCTTCATGTCAATGTTCTGATAGTTATCAACTTAGTTGTACTTATGAGAAATTAAATTTTATTTCATCAAATTAGTCTTCATGTAATCGAGGTGCTATATAGAGGACTCGGATTGGATGAAATGACCATACATCATTCAACCATGCTTTAAAGATCGTCTGATTGATGGTCGTGATTTAAATATAGTATTTTTATATTATTATTCAATAAAAAATAATTTTCTTTTTTTTAAACTGTTCGATTTTAAATGGACTGCTATATATTTTTTACTACATGACTGCACCTGATTTACGATTGCATGTAATTCATTTTCCTATATAGATGATATGAATAGTTCAGGCATAAATAATTTGTTGGATTTGATGTCAGCTAGATGTCTTAAATGGGCCTTCAAACCTAATGAATCTTGGACCACTCTTAACTATCAAACATGAATTTTTCTCTTTCCACCCTTGTGTTTCTTTTCTAATCCCGTTTCTTCATTTTGCCTTTGTATAAAAATTTCAAAATGCCTTTTCCAAAATTTTTCTAGTTCAAATTTGAAAAAAAAAATAAAAAAACACATTCAGGAATTTTTTCCAAGGAAATTTTTTTTGGAAAACGCATTCTGAAATATTTATTCAAGGGCAAAAACGGAAAATTGGGGGTATAAAAGAAACATGAGGAGTGGGAAGAAAAATTTTCATCAAACATATCTCTATTGGACCAACACAATGGACTAAGATGGAACAAGTGTAAATATTCATGGAGCTTAATAAAATTTTAAAATAGAATTAAATATGTTTTTCGTTACTATAAAATTACCGAATTTTGATTTTTATAACTATAAAATAAACACATGTTTTTATTCCAAAAAAAATATATATTTTGTTTTTAGTTCCTAATAATTAATTTATGTTCATTTAATGTTAATGTTATGACTATTTTATGTTCAAGACGTGTTATATCATGTAAATTTATATAAGATTATATTATATCCAAAAAGTGTAAAAATCATGTCAAAATTTTTTCTATTAAAAATTAAAATAAAATAGAAAATTACTGGCCCATAAAAACAAGTAATCTTTTTTATAAGGACGAAAATAAAATTCACTAATGTTATTGGAAAAAACGTATTTCACTTTTTAAGATGAGATCATGAGGTGATAACCACATGATTTAATATTTTTCATGGAGCTTAATTATTTTATTTATATTTTTGTATTATGATTATAAAATCAAAGTGCAAGGCAATGGGGGTTCACATCTATCAAATTCACAAATGCCATATCGACAAGAAAAATAAAAAAAGGATATAAATAATGCAGGATATGAGTGTGAAACTTAAGTGTTATAATTGGTGGAGGAGTTGATTTTCATGCAATTAAGGTGTTCGTGTTCCAATTGTTCCCTCACAAGGTTTAATAATGCACAAGTTGTTTTGGCACATTGCTTTAATAAGGTCAATTTATTATCTTATCATAATTATGATCATATATGACATGAACAAATTAATGCCACACACTTCACTATATGATGGTGTAGTGATGTTATTGCAATTTGTCTTTGTCTTTTGGATGTTTTTAAAAAATTCAACACTATCAAAATCAAGATCATTTTAATTTTTTTTAACACTTTGGTTCGGCAGCAATGTAAATAAAATTTAACCAAAATTTATTTTGACTAGGAATATTGAATCTAAATTTTTTAGAATGATTCGTCCTAAAGAAAGATGACAGGAGGAATTTATATAAAATAATTTAGGAAATTAAACTAGTATAATATTTATATAAGTTGATTTTCTTATTTTAATTGTTCTATTGTTGGGCTTCTTTGGCCTTAGGCAAAATCAAATGAAATGTTTATTTTTATTATTTTAATGTTTTCTCTATTGCTTTCATTTATCTTCCCAGCAAATTAGTCTTTAGCTTGCTAACATTGGTGTTTCATTGTTTGTTTTGCATAAAAATGTGAAGATCGTAAAAGTATCAAATTAAAGAGTTGTGCTAGAGTTAAATATCATTATCTTCTCCCTTAATATAATAATGTGATCGCTTCTTAAAAAAAAAAATTAATGTGATCGATTATGCATTCCATTTGTTTCAAAATATGTTTACACCTATATATTGCTCATCATATGTTTCTGTATCCGCCAAAAAATGAAAATTCTGCTATGCTTATTAACCTCTGAATATGAGTAAGTTTTGTTACTTATTGGCCTTTAACTAACCTGATATTCATTGTATCAAGGACTTTAAAACAATGCTCCAAACGTTCCCATAGGTGGAAAACTACTCTCTCAGCCTTTGCCTACTTTATTTCGTGCTCTCCACTTGAATTGATGATTTTTACACACAGTTTGAGCTTTATTTAAAGGTGGAGGAAAAACATTACCTCATTGAGCAAGCAATGTTCGTTGAACGATCAATATTTCTTCAAAGAAGGAAAAGCCAACTCTTAGACAACTTGCACTTTTGCCGCCCTTGATTGCTCAGTGAGGAGCTGTGGTTGTTGAGCGACGATTACTAATTCCCAAGTTTGAAACATTCTGACATGGTTCACTTCTTGGTCGCTTGAGCGAAGTCCTGGCGAGCAGAACTGAGTATCTTCTGACTTAGTTCGCTCCTTGGCCGCTTGTGTGAAGCTCTAGCGAGCAAAACAAGATAAATTTTTGCTTTTGCTCGCTTCCTATCTCGTTGGGAGATGAGACTTAGCCAAATTTTCATGTTCATTTTGCTTCAAATCCTTAAAACTCCTATTTTTCTAGAAAAATGATTGGAATTAGGTAGAAATGCACAAAAATGGCTGTTTTACTATTTCAAACCAATATTTTACAAACAATTGGATTTCTCCACTGAATTGCTTGCAAAACAAGTTAATAAGTGTTTAAATAATGCATGAGAAATAACCATTTTTTAGCACTTATCAATATCTTCGAAGGCGCCCCAAATTAATTTAATGGTCTTCAAACAACTAGAGAGAGAGTCGAAGGAGGGGAAGAGTATCTAGAGTGGATCAACACAAAATTGACAAGAACAAAATAATCATTGCAAACTCATGAGATGATTAAATTTTGATCCAAAAGCAGACAATTTAGAATTTTATGAAAGCTTGGGCGATGAAAACGATAAGTTCTCATTTCAGCAACTTGGTCTAGGGTGTGTTCAACAAGCAAATGGTGGTGTTTAGACAAAAAAGTTATCAAATTATTATCCAATTATATTATGTCAACAAGCAGAAAATTGCTTGACAATTTCACCCATTTACTTAGTTCATTGTTGACAGTTAAATTGTAAATTAGATACAAACTTAAAAATATATTTTATTAATTTTAAAATCGAAGATAATATTATTGTCCAAAAAAAATTAAAAAAAACAAAAGTATCAAATTTGAAATTCAACCCATCAAATTTTATTCACACTAATACTCTTTTTATGTGAATTTATGAGCTTATGTTTAATATCACAGTAAATATGTCCGAGTAAATATGTCCGAATTATGACGATTTAACATGATTTTTCAAAAACTATACTTTATAACTTCAATAAAATCATATTAAATCATTCGTAATACCGACATATCCACCACAATACCAATTATATGAAGGTGGAAAAACACAAGAAGGAGGGTTGAATTGTGTTTTGGTAGTTTTAAAAACTTTTTCTAATATTTGACAGAATAACAACTCTTGTAGTAGTTATTGTGTGTTACGTATATGTGTGTAGCACAAAAGCTTCAATTCATCCTCCTATATATAGACAGTAGTGGAGCGTATGAATTGACAACCGTTGCTGTGAAAATTGCCAGTTGGAGTCGTACAATTTTCCTTCACATGATATTTTTACCAAATCAGGTAGCACTTGTCCTATTCCATTTTTGTGAAGAAAGATTCGTCCATATCAGGTAAAAGATCGTACAATAGTACTAACGTCATTATCCTTGAGGATAAGGCTGTTGTACTATGATGATTCTCCAATTTGAATTTGCCCGACTGATGATGAATTCCAATCATAAGGAGCAAAGAATGTTCTTCTGACGAAATAACGATGACTGCACTTATCAGAACCTTTTCCAACACAACTTCTGAATAATGAGCTTCTGATAGTCGCATCTTGTGCTTATTTTCACTTCTAATATGTCTTTAGAATACGTTTTAGAGCTTCTCAGGTACTCATTTATGCATATATACCTGCACACTTGGAGTAAATTATCAGTGTATCCTATTGTATATTTATATTATTGTTATCATCAAAACTCAATTAAGTCATGTCAGAACCACTTTTGTTCCAACATTATACATCAAAATTATTGTTTACAAAAGATCTAATTCCAAACAATGGAGGTAAGAAAAGAGAAATAAATTTGCTTTACAAAAATTCAAAGTAGAGGAATGGAGCAGTGTCTTGAATAGATTCTCATGTTTGATCTATTGACAACCCTCTCACTCTCATTAAACTCACAAGTGCTTCACTTGTCTCATTCTCACTTTTTTTAATTCATTTCCAAGTCAGTCTCCCACGTGCTCTCTCTCTCCATAACTTCAACATAACCCTTTTCTTCATTTTCATTCTTCTCTCATTTTCTTCACTCACCTTTCTCTCTATACCTACCAAAACCATAACCAAAAGCATATCATAATATCATATATCATAACCCTTTTCACAAAACAAAAAGAAACTATAAAGTTATACCTAAAAGCACCTTAATCATTCATTCATTGATTCATAATCCATCTTCATGGAACCAATGAAACAAGAACAAAATATAATTAGTGATGGATCAATGCAACAATATTGCATTAATCATCCAACAAAAAAAAACCCTGCTGGTGGTATATGTGCTTTTTGTCTTCAAGAAAAACTTGGTAAACTTGTTTCTTCTTCATTCCCTCTTCCATTAACAACTCCTTCATCTTCTTCTTCTCTCTCTTCTCCACCTTCTTCTTCACCTTCTTTCAGATCTCAAACTCTTCCATCTTCTTCATCTCTCTCTAATATCCCTGCAACTTCATCAAAACTTTCACATCTTCCTTTTCTCATACCAAAGAAAAATCACAAAAAGAAACCATCTTCTTCCATGAACATCAACATGAACATTAACATGAACATGAACTCTTCTGATATTGTTTTCAAGCGTAGCAAATCAACTACAACACCAAGAAGAACAAAGTTTCTAGATGTTCATGATGATGTTGATGATGGTGTAGGTGATTTCAATATCAGAAAAAGGAACCGTTTTTGGTCTTTTTTATATCTTACTTCAAAACCCTCTAACTCATGCAACAAGAAAGTTGAAGGAAATAGTAATAATAGTCCAAGAATCTCAACTATGAAGCCAAAAATCTGTTCTTTAAGAAGAAACTGTGAAATGGTAGTTGAAGAAGATGAAAATGAAGAAGTTTCTGGTTCTAATTCTGGTTCTGGTTCTGGTTCTGGTTCTGGTTCATTAGAACAAGAACAAAGAAAAGTTTCAAGATCTAGATCTGTTGGATGTGGAAGTAGAAGTTTTTCTGGTGATTTTTTTGAGAAAATTTCAACTGGGTTTGGAGATTGTACACTAAGAAGAGTTGAATCACAACGTGAAGGTAATAAGGGTAATAAGGTAATTTCATCAAATGGAAATATTCAACATTGTATGAAAGAAAGAGTTAAGTGTGGTGGAATTTTTGGTGGATTTATGATGATGAATTCATCTTCATCTTCTTCTGCTTCATCTTCATCTTATTGGGTTTCTTCTGATGATGGAAAAAGTAGAACTAGTAGTTGGGGTTGGGCACTTGCTAGTCCAATGAGAGCTTTTAGTAGTAAAAGCACTTCTTCTAAGGATAACAAAAGCACTTCTGAGAAAAGGAATTCACCAAATTTATCAGCTGTTCCTTCATTGCTTATTGCTAGAGGATAAGATAAATCTTAAAGTGGTACATTAATTAGAAGGATTAAAAAAAAAAGAACTATTTCATAGTTTTTTGATTAATTTTATACATATTTTCATGATGTATTATTGTTCATTACTTTGTTAATTAGTTCTGTTTTGTGTTTATCTTGTGGATGGATTATAATTTTCTTTCATTATTAATGTAATACTTTTAAGAGTAAACAATTATTTTGATCATTAATGTGTGAGTAGTTGTCTTAGTGTATGTTTGGTATGTCATAATCACGGTGATTCATTGTGATTGTTAAAAAGCTATAGTGTTTTACAAAATCATGATAGATTAACGTGATTCTGATATATTTATCGTGATATCAAATAAAAGTTTAATAGTTGTCGAATTTATCAAAATTAGATAAACATACTTAATGTGTTTCATTAGTATGTTTAGTTTGGTTCTCGAATGTTTCTTTTGTTAGTTAGTTTGGTTGTCGAATGAATTTTCTCTCGATCAATTTAGTCGACAAAAATTAACAAAAGTAACATGACAATGTTTTTGTAATTTTGATATATTCATATTGCGATGCTATCTCACACATTTAGTGATTAAAATGATTATTTACTATTTTAATTTTGTCTACAATTATTTCTTTTCGGATAGTGGTTATCATGGAACTAGAGGTGAGTATCGGTTGGGTTCGGTCCGATTTGGGCCGAAAATTGTAAAACCGTTAAGAACTGCGGCCTCTTAATATGGATCCAATTCTGACCGTCTACATTTTTTGTTTGTTCGGGTTCGGGTCATACGGGTGATAGGTATAGCGGGTCGGTTTTAACGGGTTACATTAAAACTTTGTTGTTACATCTAAAATTTCATTGATCAAAAAAATATTATTCTTCAAATAGTTCAATATTTCGTACACACTGCAACAAATGATACAATAAAAATGATGAGAAGCAATTATTTTGTTTTAAATTTGTTAATCCAACGACAATAATAGATAGTAGATCAGAAGTAAAAATTAATATAAATCTAGAATATTATCTTTCACATCTCTTTTATCAACCTATTACAAGCATAAATTTGTAAAATATAACATTTTTCTTCTCTATCAAAGATAGACAAAATTAACAAAGCGAAAAGTATAAGAGATTAAGAGGTGCTCAAAGTTGAAAAAAAAAATTAATTTATATTTTAGTAATTGTTCGGTCGGTTCCGGTTATGAAGAGATAAATTTTAGAGACCCGCACCCACCCATATACAACCATTCATGACCGATTTTTCACAATTGTTAACCCAAGACCCAACCGAGTGCTTCCATATGTTATCAGTTATGTCGGTTTCGAGTCGGGTTGCGGGTTCGTGCTCACCCCTACCTGGAACCCTTTATGGCATTGTATATCATACTATAATGTATGCAGTTTTTGGAGTGAAATTGGAAAAGAAAGTCTCAGTTGTTTTGTCATCATATATCATATATCATATATCATGTGGTTGGTTTGTTTTGCTTGGAATTTTGGCTGTACTCTTTGTAGTTTCCATCTTGTAATATTCAGTTTTTTATACACTTATGATATGATGTTCTATGGCAAAAAGAAGTGTAATTTAATTTTAGTTTTAGTTTATGCAATGTAAATCTACTATTCACATGTATACACATGTTGTTCAGCAATTTAGGCATATAATGTGGTGAGAGATATTTAGAATCAATCTAAGCCATGTTGGCTTAGCTAGGATCCGGATTTGTGTGCACTCGGCCATTGTAGTCGGTCATATATAAACCGTTTGATTAAGATTAAATAGTTTCAATTCCAGCTATAATGTTATATTCAAAAACAATCAATATTTGATTTTAATATCTAAATCGTCTGATATTGATTGAATGTTGCAGATGTACTATCTGTATGCATCCATATTGCACCGAATCCAATTCCATTGTATGTAGACTTTGGAGAGAGGGGAAATTAGAGAAGAAAGTCTCACTAGTAATCATATATAATGTGATTTGTTTTACTTGGAATTTTGGATGTATTTTTTGTATCTTATTCAGTTATATTATAATGTTCCATGGCAAAGAGATGTAATTTTATTATAATTTGTGTAATTTAAATCACTATTCACATGCATAAACATGTTTTTCAGCAATTTAGTCACAATGTGTTGAAAAATTATAGAATCAATCTAGCTAAGCCATGTTATAGCTATGCAATGCAACTTAAGTAGTTGATTTTTTTTCTTCATCCCTTTATGTGGTTGATATTATTCTATTATATTCATGAATAGAACTAATAATATAATAATAAATGGTTACTATACTAAATAGTCAAAGAGTCAAATAGATGAACATGGTTGGAGAGTGAGTTAAAGTGGTCCCCTAGATTGCATTCACCAACAAGATCTTGCATTCACTGCTCCTTCATTGTAACATTTTTTGTAGGCTTTAGCATGCAACTAATGTCAGGCCTATTAATAATATTTTAGACATTTGGTCTAGACTGTTCCACATGCATAGTTCACAGCTGTATATTCAAACCAAAAAAGCTTATTGTGTTTATTTATAGGTTGAGTGTGCACAGATGAAACTTGGAATCCAATACACTACCATTGCATATTTTTGCTGGCAAATTACTTCAAATGGTTTCTGTTCTATTTATATTTATTTTTGTCTTGGACATTGGTATAAGTTGGAATTGGATTCTGTGCAGTCGAATTTTCGCTGCAGTTATCTTATAGTTGTCTTATCGTGATCGGATGGTTTAAACAAATGCAGTCATTAAATTCAGTTTTTAAATTATGACCGTCCGATCTTGATTGGACGGCTATAAATAGACCGACTGCACGACTGCACAAAAAAAGTGAATGCATGGAATCCAGGTCCGTATAAGTTGGATCCTGGATCCATACCAGCAGTGGTGGAGCCAGAAAAGTTACAAAACCCGGGCACAATTTCAACCTTAAACAGCAAATTCACATGTAACATAAATTATATAAAGTCATAAATCAAAGTAAAAGAGAATTTTCATTTTGGAATACAAAAGCAAGGTTGTTAAAATCGCGATTTAAAACATAAAAACTATAGATTTTACGTTTCTAGGTAGCGATTTCGAGTTAAATCGCGGGTAGAATCGTGATCTGAAACCATTTTAAACGATTTAAATCGTAGTAAAATCTTTGAAATCGTGTAAAATCGTTGGTTTTAACTCTTTAAGACGATTTGACCTTTTTTTTTTTCAGAAAAAAACAATTTACAATTTTTTTAAAAAAATCCAATTTTTATGAATATTACATTTTATTATGGTGATTTAGTATATTTTAGCTTTGAAATTAAGTTGAAATTTTAAATTATTAATGCATTATAGTATTATATAAGTATATATACATGTCATGTATATAAAATTAATACAGTATTATTTTAATATGAGGTAAAATCGACGACGATTTTACGTTTCGATTTTACCTAGACAAAAAAAATCAAGATAAAATCTCGATTTTGACAACCTTGTACAAAAGTACAATTTGAAATAAGAGAGATAGAATATAACATACCAATAGTATGCTAAATAAAACCACGAGGCAAATTCTTTTTCCGACTCTTCGCTGAGGTGAATGTTCGTATAATATCAACAACATCAAGTGACTTGAATATCTCTTGCTCGATTTAACATATCATCAAGTCATTGAACCACTCATCGTTGATTTTGTTGTGCAATTTAGACTTAATAATCTTCATTGCTGAAAAAGCTCTTTCAACGGATGTCGTCGACACCGGCAAGATCAAAGTCAACTCAATAAGTTTATAGACCAATGAAAATACCAAATGTTTATCAGTTTTAACCATTTTCATTGTCAAACTTTGAACATCTTCACAAGTAGAAAATGAAACATGTCTTTTATGTGAACTACATAAGTCTCAAGTTGCTCCCTTATTGTTCTACGATCATCATAAGAAAAGTTTTTAGAAACGCGTAATTTGTTTTGTTTTTTTTATTCAAAAAAAAAATCGATCGCGCCGAGCCCGGGCACGTGCCCAGGCTGGCCGGGCTCTAGCTTCGCCATGCATACAAGGAGTGTCATTTTTTTCATTCCCAAAGTATAGAACTAGAAACTTTAATGATTTATAATGGTGGTATGTATATAGTTGTCCCTTTTTATAAGAACTATTTTTTTAATACGAAATGATAGTGTATTTTTATGTCAAAAATTCTCCTAGATATAGTGTTATATAAAAAATAGTCTCATATTAATATTCTTATGTTTAAATAATTTTAAAATAGTACTATAAAAAAATTAAAAATAGAATACTCAATGTCTAATTTGTGACATTTTATTCTCAAAATGAAATCCTCAAGACAAAGTAGTAAATACATAGTAGTAAATACATATTTGTCGAAAAAAAAATAATAGAAAAATACATGTTTGGTTGGATGGGGCTTCTTTTTTCGTGCAATTGAACGTGTAGAGGAAGCTATATGCGCTTCATTTTCAATGTCTATTTGTTAAATTCTACTGCAATATTAAACATATGCTAAGTCGCTTAGTTGAGAATATAAACATATGGTAAAATATACTTTTGATAATTTATTTTGGCCTTTTATTTTTCTGAGTGTTGTGTGAAAGAGCAGGTTAGGGATTTTAAATTTTACAAAAATAGTTAAAATGATGAATTTGTTTAATGTTGCAAAAGAAAAAAAAAAGGATTAAAATGATAGCTCTATGAGTGTGGTTAAAAGTATGGTGCATATAAATATATAATGATAAAAATAAAATAAAAAGCATGGTGCATATTTTTGTTCTTTTATGTGAGTGTATGAATATGTATGCCCATGAAACTAGCTAGCAAAATGGTGCGTTGTTGAAAACATGAATCAATATTATTATTATTATTATTATTATTATTATTATTATTATTATTATTATTATTATTATTATAGTTTAATTCAGTTCCAAGCAATCTTACATTGTTGATGATGCTTAGAAGTTTGTCAGAATACTCCTTGATTGTTTCTGACTCCTTCATCCGCTGCATCTCAACTTCTCTGATCAAATTCAGCACTTGCATCCCTTTGACTTTCTCATTTCCTTCATAATCCTGTTTGAGAAAATCCCAAATTGCTTTGGCTGACTTCAGAGTCATAATTCTTGTAAAGATTGCTTCGGAAACAGCTGAAAAAAGATAAGATTTTGCCTTCGATTTTCGCTGCTTTCTCTGATAAAAAGTGTGAACCTCTTGCTGAAATTTTTGAAATGTGCAATGTTACTATTGTCAATCCTTTGGGTGATGCAAATGTGGCAAGCATGGATGGTTGGAGAGTTGTCATGCAGGAGGAGAAAAATATAAAAGAGAAAAATGAATCTTAGCAACTTGAAGACAAGCCAAGAGATCAAAAGTCGATTGATGTTAAGTGGGTTTGTAGAACTAAAATTGATCATAATGGTTCTAAGAACAAATTTCAAGAAAAATTGGTTGATAAAGGCTTTCAAGAACATGAAGTTCATTTTTCTAATGATTTTGCTGATGTGGCGAGTCATGAAGGGGCAAGTCTTGAAGCTGAGAAGATTTACAAAGTTCATTAAAGAAGTTGAGAAGTCCAAAGAAGAGAAATTTAAAGTCAATAACTATTGATTCAAGGAGGAGTGTTGAAAACATGAATCAATATTATTATTATTATTATTATTATTATTATTATTATTATTATTATTATTATTATTATTATTATTATTATAGTTTAATTAAGTTTATTGAGTTTCTTAGGATTCCTATTGTTACAAGTTTTAACTATTGGAATTATGAGTATTAGTGAGTATGTTACAAATTTAAGGTAGTTTAATTTTGATTTATGATTATCTTTTTCATGTTATGTCTTTATGTATTTAAAGGATGATAGTATAGTATCAATAAAATTGTGTGAGTTTTATTTCATCCTTCCTCTAAAAAAACCAACATGCGTAGTGTTAAGGAGTTTGCATCTTTTGCTTGCTTCAGTAGTAGGCAAATGCTGCAACACCTGTTTACAGGTTTAATAATAATAGAGAAATCAAAATCAAGCAACAATAAATTGAATGCAAGTGATAAGGATTTTGGATCTCTTAAGTAGGTGGTCATATTTAGTGTTCAATGCATGAATAGAATTAGCACATGTGGAGGAAACATATTGTAAACCAATATATAGCGTGGATCAACTTATTTTTGAGTTTTTTTTAAGCAAAAAACTAAATTAGAGTGCAAAAATATCATATGATGGAAATGACATCTCAAATTTGTTGGCACGACACAGCCACCACCTATATCATTTGCGATACTCCAATATATATTACCATTAGAATAAGCTAAAACATCAGAATAATTACCATAGAGTCTTCGTTAGATAAAGTCCATGGCCTCGATGACTCTTTTAACATTTTGATGGATATGACCAAAAATGACTTGACACTAAAACAATCACCTTATTAACGCAGTAATTGCGTCAACACAATTAGTATATTAGTCATCTTATCTAAAAATTGCGATTAAAATTATAAATAATTGATCTTATTAACGTGTAATTTGGACCGAATGGTCTCTATTTAACGGATGAGATGCAAAATTGCGTGCTTTTAGCAGTGTAGTCGATTCAGGTCCTAAAATTTCGGCCCTTATTTTGTTTTATCATTTTAATTTTTAAAAATAAAATAAATGATGGATATATAAATCATACCTCCTCATGTGAAAACTTCACAGGAGAGATACAACTCCATTTGATGGTAGGCAAGCTCTCCATTAAGGTGCTCTTAATATGTGTGCATGGTTATGGATGTATAATTGTTAAACTATTCATCAAAGTAACTAAGCTTCAGCAAAAGTCTTGTATCACATTGCTTGAGTTGCAAGTTATTGATGAAATGGAAGTAAGGCACACCATAGTTAGCTTGTTAGTGTTGCAGCAGATCCTAGACTCAATAATAGTTAGTTATGCTGAGCTGGCATAGTTTGTTATGGCAGTTACAGCAGTTAGAGGTTTCTATCTTGTATATATAGCTTTCTACCATTGTAAGCAACTTAGAGATTATCATTTTCTAATACAATTCTCTCTAGATTTTTCAATTCTCTCACATTATGTGTTCAATTCCTTCTTCTTTAATCATCAAACTCAATAACTTCATGATGGTATCAGCGACCTTCTAATTGCTTTGCTGCACGTCGCAATCTTCAACAATGGTGAATCGTGCTGGTGGACGTGCCGGTGGCTCCGGCGCCGGTGCGGTGGTTTCTGATCCTTCTAATGATCCTAGTGACGTCTACTACGTTCATGCTTCTGACGGTCCTAACACTATCGCCGTCAAACCCGTTCTCAATCACTCAAATTATCAAATTTGGGCGCGATCTATGCGCAGAGCTCTTGGCGGCAAGAACAAATTTGAATTTGTGGATGGTTCCATTGAAGTTCCGTCCGAATTTGATCCTAATTTCAAAGCTTGGAATCGGTGCAACAATTTGGTTCATAGCTGGATCCTCAATTCTGTGGATGATTCGATTTCTCAGAGTCTCGTCTTTCTCGAAAACGCCATTGACGTTTGGAACGAGCTTAAAGAACGATTCTCCCAAGGTGATTACATTCGAATTTCTGAATTACAATGTGAAATCTTTGCTCTTAAGCAAGATTCAAAGACTGTATCTGAATTCTTTACCTCGCTCAAGATACTTTGGGAAGAGCTCGAGGCTTATTTCCCTGCTCCCGTGTGTTCATGCCCTATGCGTTGTGTTTGTACTTCTGGCATTGTTAATGCTAAGCATCAGCATGAAGTTACACGTTCAATTCGTTTCTTAACTGGCTTAAACGACAATTTCGATCCGGTTCGCGTGCAAATCTTGCTCATGAATCAGTTACCTTCTCTCAATAAATTTTTTTCTATGGTGATTCAACATGAACGCCAATACAATTCCACTCATTTTGATGACTCAAAGGTGTTGATCAATGCACATGATTCACGCAAAGGTCAAGGCCGTGGCCGTGGCAATGGTGGCTACTCTTCCAATCAGGGAGGCAATAGGTCGAACACCTTCAGTGCAAAAGGCAAAGAGTGTTCATATTGTGGCAAAACGAATCATGTTGTGGAAAATTGTTACAGAAAGCATGGATTTCCTCCTAACTATGGGAAATCAACTGCTGCTAATAACACTTCTCTTGATTCTGTTGAGGATAGGGAAGATGTTGATGACACAAAGAGTGTAAGAGGTCAGAGCAATAATGTTGATACCTTTGGCTTCACCAAGGAACAATACAATCATCTGGTTAGCTTGATTAATGCCTCAAATGCTTCTTCAAGTAAGGTGAATATAGCCAGTGGTCATGTAACCTCAGGTATAACAAATCTCACTTGCTCACTTAATAGTTCCATTGGATCATGGATTGTGGATTCTGGAGCAAGTGACCATATCTGTTCTTCTATGAAATTTTTCAGCTCTTATACCTCTATTAAACTTATAATTGTTAGATTACCAAATGGAAATTCATCTATAGCTAGATACTCTGGTACTGTTGAGTTTTCACCAAGCTTTCTTGTGAAACAAGTTTTGTTTGTGCCAGATTTCCATTTGAATCTAATTTCTGTACCTAAACTTTGCATAGATAACATGTACAATGTTAGTTTTAATGATGATCAATGTTTGATACAGGAAAGGAAGAGTTCGAGGATGATTGGTTTGGGTAAGCTTGTAGAGGGATTGTACTATCTCACCATTGATAAAGCACCTGTCATTGCTTCTTCTCAAACACAGCCATCTAGCTTCATTCCTAAAGATGCAGTTTGGCATTTCAAGTTTGGTCATCTTTCTCACAATAGATTACTAGAATTGAATAAGTCATTCCCTTTTGTAAAAGTTGATTCTAATTCTGCTTGTGATATTTGTCACTATGCTAGACATAGAAAATCCAAATTTACTCTCAGTAATAATAGAGCTAATGCTTGTTATGAATTGTTTCATTTTGATATTTGGGGTCCCCTAGCTGTTTCTTCAATACATGGTCATAAATATTTCTTAACAGTTGTTGATGATTATAGTCGTTTCACTTGGGTGATTTTATGCAAAACCAAATCTGAAATTCCTAATCTTGTTCAAAGATTTATTATCATGATTGAGAACCAATATAACTGTCATGTTAAAACTGTTAGAACTGATAATGGACCAGAATTTGCCCTGCATGAATTCTATTCTTCAAAAGGTATTCAGCATCAAACAAGTTGTGTTGAAACTCCCCAACAAAATGGTAGGGTGGAGAGGAAACACCAACACATTTTGAATGTAGGAAGAGCCTTGCTTTTTCAGTCAAAACTACCTAAACAATTTTGGTCATTTGCTATTTTACAGGCAGTTTATATCATCAATAGAATTCCTAGTCCTTTGCTTAATAATAAGTCTCCATACAGTTTATGTCATAATCAGGATCCTGACCTCACTGAATTAAAGGTGTTTGGTTGTCTTTGTTATGCCTCCACCATTCAGAATCATAGAACCAAGTTAGACACTAGATCTAGAAAAGCTGTTTACTTGGGAATCAAGCAAGGTGTTAAGGGGGCAGTCTTGTATGACTTAAATTCTAAGCACATTTTCATTTCAAGAAATGTGACTTTCCATGAACAAATTTTGCCTTACCAAAGTTCTGATTCTAAATTTCATTGGGATTATTACACTACTTCTGATCATAGTCAAGCAGATTTGCCTGCTGAAACTGTGACTTATATAGATGATGATCTTGACCATTCCACCAATCATACATCACCATTCAACTCTGATCCTAATCCTAATCTCAATTCCACTCCTAATTCTAGTACTAATTCTCACCCTAACATAGATTACATTCCTAATTCCGAGTCTAATCCTAATCTAGAGTCTATTCCTAACTCTGATGACACATCACCAAGTATCATTAGAAAATCATCCAGAGTTACTCATAGACCTTCACATTTATCTGATTATGTGTGCAATCTCTCTGCAGCTACTAATCAACCATCATCCACAGGTATCCTTTATCCTATCTCTCATTATCATTCATGTTCTAACTTGTCTGTTGATCATAGCAAGTTTGCTTTGTCCCTCACTGCTGATGATGAACCAGCAAGTTACCAACAGGCTAGTCAACATGACTGTTGGGTTAAAGCTATGAACAATGAGCTTGATGCACTAAAACAGAACAAGACCTGGATATTTGTGGATGCACCACCACATGTGAAACCCATAGGGAGCAGATGGGTATATAAGGTTAAGCACAACGCAGATGGGACAATAGAAAGGTACAAAGCTAGACTAGTGGCAAAAGGGTACAACCAAATAGAGGGGATTGATTTCTTTGAAACTTTCTCTCCTGTGGCTAAGATTACCACTGTAAGGACCCTTATTGCTCTAGCTGCTATGAATTCTTGGCATCTTCACCAGTTAGATGTGAATAATGCTTTTCTACATGGAGACTTGCATGAGGATGTGTATATGACAATTCCACAAGGAGTAAACCATCTTAAGCCTAATCAAGTTTGTAAGTTACTTAAATCATTATATGGTTTAAAGCAAGCAAGTAGAAAATGGTATGAGAAATTAACTGGTGTTCTGATTGCACAAGGATATCATCAATCTATATCTGACCATACATTGTTTACTCTCAAGCATGACAACATGTTTACAACACTCTTAGTGTATGTAGATGACATTATTCTGGCAGGCAATTCCCTTGATGAGTTTACAAGAATCAAACAGCTACTAGATTCAGAATTCAAAATCAAAGACCTAGGCCAGCTGAAGTATTTCTTGGGAATTGAAGTGGCACATTCTAAGACAGGTGTCACTATTTGTCAAAGGAAATATTGTCTTGACCTGTTACATGACACAGGTTTGCTTGGAGCTAAGCCAGCTAAAACACCTCTTGATAATTCTGTTAAGCTTCATCAAGATAATGCCCCACCTTATGAGGATATAGCTGGTTACAGAAGATTAGTGGGTAAATTGCTGTACTTAACCACCACAAGGCCTGACATAGCCTTTGTCACACAGCAGTTAAGCCAGTTTCTTTCTACACCAACTCAAACCCACTATGACACTGCATGTAGAGTGGTCAGATATCTCAAAGGATCTCCTGGTAGAGGATTGTTATACAGAAGAGATGCACAACTCCAATTGCTAGGCTTCACAGATGCAGATTGGGCAGGTTGTTTGGATTCTAGAAGATCCACTTCTGGATATTGTTTCTTTCTTGGCAGCTCTTTGATATCATGGAGAGCTAAGAAACAACATACAGTTTCAAGGAGTTCCTCAGAAGCTGAGTATAGAGCTCTCTCATTTGCCTCTTGTGAGCTCCAATGGCTAGTCTATTTGTTGACAGATTTGAATGTGCAATGTGTAAAGCCACCTGTTTTATATTGTGACAATCAAAGTGCTCTGCACATTGCAGCCAACCCTGTGTTTCATGAGAGAACAAAACACCTCGAAATAGACTGTCACTTTGTAAGGGAGAAGCTACAACAAGGAGTATTCAAGCTTCTACCTATTCACACCAAATCTCAGCTAGCAGATTTCTTTACTAAAGCACTTCCTCCAAAGGCTTTTTCTTCTTTCATTACCAAGCTAAACATGTTAGACATATACCATGCTTAGCTTGAGGGAGGATGTTAAACTATTCATCAAAGTAACTAAGCTTCAGCAAAAGTCTTGTATCACATTGCTTGAGTTACAAGTTATTGATGAAATGGAAGTAAGGCACACCATAGTTAGCTTGTTAGTGTTGCAGCAGATCCTAGACTCAATAATAGTTAGTTATGCTGAGCTGGCATAGTTTGTTATGGCAGTTACAGCAGTTAGAGGTTTCTATCTTGTATATATAGCTTTCTACCATTGTAAGCAACTTAGAGATTATCATTTTCTAATACAATTCTCTCTAGATTTTTCAATTCTCTCACATTATGTGTTCAATTCCTTCTTCTTTAATCATCAAACTCAATAACTTCATGAATAATAGTTAAGATTATTGATTCTTCAATTAAAGTTGGTGCTAAATTAAAAGAGCAATTATTTCTTACCAAATAGTCTTTATTTATTTATCTATAAAAATGCCAATTCAGACACAACATCAATTTTCAGTTACAACTAGTACAATAGAAAATAATAAAATAGGAGGATATGGATTTATTTAATTCTAATATTTTATAATATCCTCTAATTATAATGGATTAATTATTAATTAAGGGAATGAAATGAAATCCTGAAGGTACAATGTTGGCAAGAGTTTGAGTCCCAATATGACCAATTCCAACATATTTGAGAGATGAAATTAGGCCACCAGCAGAAGGAAGTTTTGTGTTGCAATTAGATAGTGGTGTTGGAACCATTAGATTGCAACTAGTGAGTAATGATGAAAGATCATAGAGAAGAGGATTATCCATCATCATTGAAAATTTTCCATCATTATCAGTTGTTGCATTAGAGAGCATGTTTCCTCCACATTGTAGTTGTACTTGAGCATCTGAAATATTGTATAGACATAACTATATGGTT